>JARFIY010000248.1:26918256-27634884 GCA_036346155.1 Sinelater perroti | reverse complement strand
TTATTTGAAAGTACTGGTTGCTTGCGTAGACGACGAAGCTGTGCATGCGTATGAACGAATTGACTGCAATCGGCCGATTAAAATTGATGTCGCTGATGCTCTTCAGGGTCGGCTTGTACTTGGCGAACAGGCAGCCCAGAGCCCAGCTCAGCTCCAAGGCCTGTCGCATTATAAAGCCGCCGAACACGGTGTTGTGGAAGTTCCTATTTTCCGGGTGGGAAAATATCAAGTTCGACATCCGGCAAGACTCCATCCAGATGCACCCTTCCGGAAGGTTCCTCCTGTTTAGGCTGATTTCGTCGTCGTGTATGGTGCGCAGGAAAAGGTTGTGTATTATCTGCTGCTCTTCGTCATTGGGAATGACCTTCTTTACATGTTGGCTTTGCACCAGCATGCGCTTCCTCTTCCTTTCCTCGCCTCCGCTTAGGATCTGCTTCTCCTCGTCCGTGGTCGCAACCAGCGGATTGACCACCGCGCTCTTTTCGGCCGCAGGATCGCGCGCTGCCATTAGAACAACGCTCTAGTCAGTTTTTGCCACATTCCATGGGAATGTTGTTCTAACCAGACAACCACCTCTATTGAAGACTTTCCCACCCAGCTCACGTGACCTGATAATCTTATATCTTCAGTAGGCTGAAATTAACTTAATGTTGCTCCTATATTAAAGATAAACACTCAATGTACCTTGGGTACGAATTCGGTGAAGTCTATCCTGTCTACAAGCGCCGTCACGAGAGTATAGGGGGTCGGTACTCCTTCGGGCAGTTTTGGATTAGATATATGCTGTAAGGCGACGTACGCTGTAAAATAAATTTTCGAATTAACATATTCGTTTGGTTCATCAATTTATTTGCAGAGTATTTCAGTTGTGCCCCGTTCTTGACTTTTCCTTGTATCTTAAAATAATAAACGTACATAAGTGAAGTTTTGCAAAAACATACTTGATAGCAAGCGTTGCAATTAGCACGTATTTCTTCCTATTACTGAAAGTACTTACAAATACACTAAGAACCATAGACTCAATTATTCGAACACAATCTTAAAAAAGCAATTACAACCATACTTAAATAGGAGATGCGGCTGATGGTGTTATTCTGCTGAAAATAGCCTATATAATTTATTCAAAAACTCATATAAAGTTTTCGTGTAGATTACAGTATTTATAAACAGTGATAGGACTAGTAATAAAGATAAGGCAGGCAGATTTTCAAATTTTTCATAATTTTGGTATGAATTTTTACTATCTCGCACTTTTAATATTTGGGCAACAGTAACACAACATGTTTCTTTTTGTAGCTTATAGCCATACTAGCAAAAAGGTCCATCCCAAGGACGGGCCACATAAGTTGTGCCGCATGCGTTTACTAACGGCCAGAATTGGTCACGCAGTGCATCAAACACCCATAGGTGGCGCAAACTGTTTAATTACTTCATAATAATTTATGTTTTGACCTATAACTGGTCAATCGTGATTTAAATCGAACATCTGAAACCTTTATGCAAGGATGGTAACAAACCGGTTCGTAACTGTCGAAGGGGTTGCAATGTTAGTTATAAACACACTTAGTTACATTTTTGCAGTTTCATAGAGTAGATGGTTGTGAAAATTTTATCTTCTGCGAAAGTTTATCTAGAGCTCCAGGAAAAAGTGGGAGTCATCCACATCTAAGCACCTATAAAAATAAACCTTTGAAACAATACAAAACAAAAACAAAAATGTAATAATAATGGGGAATTGACCATGCAACTGTGAGAACATGGGTTACAAGGCGAAATAAATGCAAACGGGAAGAGAAAGCTTAACTTTTTTATAATAAACCAAATATTAATTCCCATACGAGGATATACACAAAATAACGTGAAGTAGAAAAACTTAAACATAAGGACTACGCAATTAATGACGTCAAATAATTAGAGACGCTGAATTAAATACCAAACACAGATTGGTGGTTGTGGATACCAACATACACAAACCACCCGAAAGTAGTTAAGTACTCGCACACAAATAAAGAAGACACTGCCAGCATAGTGAAAAATTTGCCCCCACAATACCCCATCACGAAATTGATGCCAATGCATAGAAGGGATTGTTCCGTACAAATATATCTAGTTTTTATGAAGATCCTCTCGTGAGTTATTCTGCTAAAGGGTGCTAAAATCGAAAATTTCAAATGAGGAATAGAGGAGGCGGTATTGATGTCCATTCCTATGTTATTAAGTGACGAAGCGAAGCGAAGTCACTTACTAACTTCATGTTGTCCATCCGTCCGAGCAATAACTCGAAAACGGCTGGGAATTTCCAAATTCTGTTTTCACCAATCGACAGGTGACCAAAAAGGCTTGTTTGCTAGTGATTTTGAAACCGATTGTTCAAAGGTCAGCTAGACTAGAGGGTTCTCAAATTTGGGAGACTGCTTCGTCACTTCGCTATGCGTTGCAAGCTTTGCAGGTTTATTTTATGCTCTGATCACGAATATCGAATCAGAAACATGATACCCTTCTCCCGCTATAGGGCTCCAAAGTCACAACATTCAAATGAAAATTGGGATCGATATTGATATCGATTCTTATGTAGTTTTATTAATTAATTATTAATGATTGATAAACAGATGGATAAAGTATGATTGGATCAGTATTTTAATATCGTAATTTACAGGATTCATTATTTACGTCACTTTCAAAACCCGGCCCAAAGAATGAAAAATTGACTTTTCTACGACCTCTATTGGAATAATGGTAAAAGATTTCATGATTCTGATTGAATATTTGTGATCAGCGCATAAAACAACATGGGAATCTTCTGCTAGGGAAAATAAATACGGGACAGTGTCCATTAAAAGCTATAGCACAAAAGTCTATAAGTAAAAATAAAGACCTACACTTAGCCTACCTTGAACTAAAATTCGCCTTTGATCTATTGCTTCGAGAATATATACGAGATTCACTTAGAGAACTTCAGACAAAATTTTGGAACATAATTCAAAGCCTACACAAAAAAGTAATAGAAAAGATAAAACTAAATGGACAAAAAATAGAAAATATCGAAATAGCATTTGCACAGATTATATCTAGAAGTCATAAAAACTAGTATAATAAATGAAAACAGCTATAGTACATTACAACCTAAACCCTATCTTTACACCTGCTGTACGCGGATGATATACTGACAATATCAAAAAATTCACGACAACCGCAAGCAAACATAGGTTACATGGAAAAACCACTTAGAAAGAATGATCATAAATACAGAGAAAAGTAAAATCACATAATAATGGAGAACGAAGGGCAGATAGATATAAATACAAATAGAAACACTCTAGGATAAGTAGATATCTAGGAACTTTAACCAGCAAAGACGAACGAATATGTAAAAAATAACAAATAGGATCAAGGCCAACAAAGTTTGCTAGCAAGTCAGGAACCTAGTGATAAAGAAAAAAAACTGAGCACGAAAACAATTATTATATGCAGGAGAGTTACGGCCAATAATAGACATTCAAATGAACGGCGACTGAAATAAGACATCTAGACGAATAGTGGGGAAGACAAGAAGAGATAGAATACTAAAGAGAAACATAATAGAGAACTTACAGCAAGACTCCATGCTGCAAGTCCTAGAAAGAAAGCAACTATAATGGTATAGCACATGATTCATATAGGAGACAACAAATATGAAACAGGATTTAATATGAGAAGTGAAGATCAAAGGCCAAGAATAATACCTCGAATAAGATAGGAGAAAAATATCAAAGACATCGCTAGAAGAAGTGGAAAGATCTGGCTAGAAACAAAATAGAATACAAAGTTAGGTAAATGGAAGAAAAGAAAGCAAGCAAACAAAAAAGATTATGTAAATACTTGTCATGAATATTGAACTATTCTTTGCTAAATATCGAATAAAGATTTTTAATGATGAGTTTCCGACCTCAAGCATAATTATTCAATATACATATAGACAATGAACACGCGCTTTTCCACTATAATGTTTTTCTCATCATAAATAGTTGACGATTTCATAAGAATACAATCAGATCAATTATCCTAATTATAAATACACCAAACACACGCAATTGGTTTTTACTTTGCGCAAACGCACTATACGGACTACAGTGTAGCACGTGACTCGCACACAAAAGTATATCCTTGTTAAATTTCACTGAACCACGTACTTTACTTTGATAGCTATAAAAAAGATTTGAATCAAGAACGAGTAAAATGCCCTGCACCTGCAAAGATATCCATGTCTTCGAGCAGCCGCCCTAGACGCACATTTCCCAGAAATGCAATATATTTGTCTTGCAATTCCAAGTCGTTCGAGAGGGGTATTAAAGCCGAGGCAAAGCTGTCGTCCATTGTGCGTGGAGGAAGCTCGTCCTGACTTTTCGGAAGGTACTGAGCCAACTGCGACCTGTCCTCTCCTAGAGGCTTATACCCCCTTTGCAGGCCCATCGATTGGACAAATTTGTCCTTCACTTAAATCATATCGAAATTACATTAAAGCGCTACACCACTTAGCCTGTGGCAGACCATTTTGCATCGTACCCGCAGTCGCAATTTTCTCGGGTTTGTCTTTGTCTAGCCTGGTATACCTTTTGGAAACGTTCAAGGATCTGTAAATATATAAAGACACCGCTCGGGTGTTAAAGTCTATCATGAAGTACTTACGCGTCGACTTCTAAAAAGTTAAAATATTTAAGAGAATATTTATATGAATAAAAAATTCTACGATTCAGTGGCATTTTGTATTTGCAAAACATATATTTCGAGGTTACCGCAGACAGATAAGTGTCAAAAAATTGTTAAACGACAACCAATCAAGTTGTTTTGTGACTAATAAGTCTTGTCATTTAGTCTTAGGCATTCAATTCTTACAAATGCGGTACCTTAGCTGTTGTTTTTAATTTGGTTTATGGTAGAGTTTTTCTATGTAGTTTTCACCTTTAGCAAGTTTTATTTTTCTAAATCGTAACACTAAAAGATCTTAATAGGGTTAGTTCCCAAACTTTAACAAACAAAGGAACGAAAGATAGAGCTGGTACTTTCAACAAATAAATTGACGTCAGCGGTAGGTTTTCATTACTATCCCTGCTATTACGTTTAAATATAAAGAAAAGGGTAGGTAAAATAGCATCTTAATTTACCAATGTCCATCGCAGTTATATATGTTTCCTCCTTGGTATTATAACTATCACTTTATTGTTCAACTATGTTCACTTTCTTTAATAAATGAATAATAAAAAAAAGTTCTTTTTTTCTACAACCTTTATATAACGTTTCTAAATGTCTTTCGGTCTACTTCAGTCTTTTTTCTCTTTTCATCATCTTCTTACTCATACTTCGCCCAGTCGTTTGTTTTTTGGTTAGTAAATGAACCTTTTCGCAATTAAATTGTTTTTCTGTTAAAATATATTGACTATCTTTTTTTCTTTTTGCCCTTGCCGTAATTTGTAATTTTTGCTTACATCATCACGTTCCTCTAGTTTTGTTTTGCTTGGTAGTCATATCAATTATTTTTCTTTGGTCTTGATGTTTTTCCAACACATTAAATTGATTCTTTAACTTCCTCTTATTCCATTCAATATTTTCCCAACTTCTTCATTTTTTAGTTTCTTATATCCTTTATTGTCGTTTTTTTCCCAATTTTTTCTACGTTGAAGAAACTGTATTCAGCACTTCTATAGTCTCATTAGCCCATTTTTTTTGTTTTACAAAAGATGGCCGTTTGAATTTGTAATGTAGGAAATAAATATCTTTAATTGTAACTAATTAAGACCCAATACCCCAGCTGAAAGGAACGTTCTGCTTACATGAACTCTCTTTACTTCTCAAAACAGCTAGACACCATATATATTTATCAGCTGCTGAAGGAAAATTCTCCTCCTGGTAAGGATGCACTTTAGCGGAAGTGGCGGATTGGGCCGGGAGGGGTGTCATTCGAAAGGGCTCGACGAGCTGAGTCGAATGAGACCAGTCCCAACTTTAGGAAACGATCCTAAGGATTTCTTTTGCTGCACATAACGTCTCATAGACGTTACATGGTGGAAATTTTTTTTGCTTATGACGGATATTTTTTCCATTGAAATTTCGAAGCTTCAATGTAATTTCAATGGAAAAACCGTTCTAAGCAAAAAAAATTTCCCCCATGTAAAGTCTATGAGACGTTATGCGCAGCAAACAAAAATCCTTAGGATCGTTTCCTAAAATTGGGAACCTAACCTAACTAACATAAAAAACAGACGTTAATTAGAAGAATTTTATTTTTGAATTTCGCTGACTGTTTTGCCGCTATAAGGGTTTCCAGGGAGCACCGCGTGGAGGCAGTCAGCTATCACTTCCCTGGCCCTTCAGTTGATCATCATTAGGGCCACGCCTTGAAAAAGGCGGTTTAAATTGCAAAGCGCAGTTTAAAGGCGGTAGTCTTTATACTGGTGGCGCACTGCGTCTAAAAGAGCCTCCATAGGGTCGAGTCTTTTCTTGCGACAATCTCGACGCCAAAGGTACTCGACTAAGTAATCGGCGAACTCTTCTTGAGGAACATGGCACGAACGGAAGTAATCTTTCGCCGGACGCTGTGTATGCGTGCCATCTGGAGCTGTAAAATAAACTTAATAAGTGGAGAGAATGACGAATCCGATTATTTACCTACAAACCTATGCTGCAAGTCACTGTGGTTAACTTTCTTATGAGTGTAACCGTACTCGTTGAGTCGATCATAGCCTTTCCAAGAGTCGGTGTGAATTATGGTTCCTGGTAACGCATACTTTTGGATCTCAGAAATCAATGTCTGATGATTTCTAGCGTCCACAACAACCATAACGACGTCTTCACGTTCATCTTCGATCGTTCCCAAGACCCAATGGCCCTCAACAGCTCGATCGCGATTATATTTTCGCTTACCAAACTTTGACTCGTCAATCTGAACAATCTTGCGAGGAGCGCCCAGTTTGATGTCTTCTTGCCGAGCAATGAAATCGCCAATAATCATTTCACGACAATAGCGATACCTGTATTCAAACATTGAAACTGACTATTGCACTGAAATTTTACTCACCAAAAAGTTAACATGTGTTGACTAAGTTCAGTGCGTTGATCAATAGGCAAATCGAGGTCAACGCACTCATTCTTCCCCAATTCATGTGGCCAGGCGTAAGCGAAACCGTACATAATCCACGCTATTTCATCTGGTCGGATACGGGCGTCTTCAAACCACGTGTTTTTTGCTCTGGCATGGCCGCTGTTGCATCTAGCTTTGGTGCACTTATAGCGACCACAACCACTTTCTGAAGTCTCGTATAGTTTTAAAGGCTTATGATGAACAGCGCAATCTGGTGGCTCATGTGGCAACAACCCTTGACTGACCGCCCAGTCTACGCCATTCGCAGACATAGGGAGCCGTCTGATGTTCCAAAGACGAACGTAGTCACCCATTACAAACTACAAAAATAACACTGAAAAAGAGAAAACTTGCACAATTGAAAAACACGACCGCTCTCGTCAACGGCTAACAATCAAATGAGAAAAAAAAATAGAAAAAATTAATAGAAAAATTGGACGTCGTCTGAACGCAATGAATGCTCACTGACAACTAAACGTAGGAAAGCAAGTGTCGCCTCTTTTATACTAGAATGTCACGTGACTTTTACCACGTGGTGTGTCGACCAACCAGAAACAAGGCAAGTCTATTTCAATGGAGGGGGGATCGGGGGTTTCGGATATCAAATTCAAGGGGTGAGATTCGAATTACAATCTATTTCGCCAAAAAAAATTTCCCATAGAGTTAACATTGAAAAATGAAAGTGGCGTAACTTTTGCCCCGGTCATTTCCTAAAGTTGAAACCGGCGTCATTTAACTCGGCTCGTCCAACTGAATAAGTCGACACCGACATGGGCTCATTCTGACATTTCCGTTAAAGTGCATGTCACCTCTCCTCATTCACAAGGTCCAGCTATGGTACTTATAAGTAGAAATGTAGATCATTAAAATAAAATCTAAGGAGGCTCTTCCATCATCATGCTATTTTCTATCATGTACTGTCTTGAAGATAAAACATTGATATCGACTGATAGCAGCAGAAATATAACATCTGCAAGAAAAAAGTTCTATAGCGGTATAATACGAAATATTTTAGTGTCGTTGAGAAATCCTGTCATACAAAAGTGATATCAAAGCAAATATTTTGCTTCCTATAGTTGATGTAATAAAAATACCAAGTTAACAATATTTTTATTCGGTTCATCTGTAAGGATGCAAATTTTGCTATCCATTAGTTTGACAATAAAATGTGACGTTGTTTTAAATTTACTCTATTTATATTTGTAGAACCGAATCTGATTGGTATAGTTTTTACAGTTCCTCAAATAATTAATTTAGAATTACACATTGCATTGACAATCTGTCTGGCCTTATTTTTGGTTTTTATGAATTTACATACCTTTTTTCCACACATGGTAACTCTTTTTTGCGAGTACTCATTCATTATATTTACAAAAAATCTATTATTTGCTTTTATTAGCCTTGTGATGGTCGTAGCTATAAAAAAAGCCACGACTGAGATTCTTGATCATTGAATCGAAGAGTATCATATACTTTGGCTGATACTTTACTCTAGCTAACCGGTGTTTTCATAACGCATCCTCCAGTACTTCTTGATGAAAGTAAGATGTTAACTTTCTTGGATGCTAATACTCTTCTCGGTAGCACACTCCCTTTTACTGGGGATATTAAAAGCATTCTCCACGACAAGAATCTTTTTTACCTAGCAATCTAACATAAACTTTGCCTTATTACCGCCTAACACTTTAATTTATTACTAAGAAATAATCAATTGTTTTCTCTTCTAGTTTTTATATTCATTCATAATTCCATTGTCACTGAACAATTCATATCCGTATCGAAACCTTTTGGAAATTTAAAATTTAGGGAAAGTTTTGAAAATTTTATATATTATTTCGATTATTTCTGAACGAGGTTTTTATATATACAAACTGTCATTTATTTCATCATTTATAATCTTTATAGCGTAAACTTGGGTCAGTTATTCGTAGTACACACAAATTCTTTGAATGTTGTAGTTTTTAAATGCCATTAATAATCTCATCCATATGATCTTTAAAACTTTCAAAAAAATTTAATTACTATTTTTATGGGAACCTTTGTTAATTAATTTTTTCTCAAAAGCATCATAAACTTTACTAGCAGACAATTTAAGAAGATTAGAATCATTTAATCACCTTTACATTTCCTTTAGTCTAATTGTATCAAAGTACAACTTTAAGTGATAATACTAAAAAAAACTCAAATCCATTTTAGAGTTATCAACGATGAGTTATGTAGAGACTAAAATATAGTTGGATTCTCGATAGAGATTCTTTGAAAAATGCAATAGATTCTAAAGATCTTTTGGTGATAGATGCATTTTAGCTTATAGGTTTGTCTTATTTTTGATGTGATCAAATAAAGCCTAGTCAAATGATAAATGAAGCATTTTTATTTCGTATAACAGATTATTGCTCTTTATAACTAGGCTACGTTAGAAGTGAACGCCAAATACAGTAAGGGTATTTGCTCGCCCTATGTTAAAGCTTCGTTAGATTTAACTTTCTTTTTACAATTAGAAGTTGTATTTTACAACGAATGTTCCGTCGTTTTATTCTTTTATTTTCACACAAATACTAAACAATTGAACTTTGATGTAAACGAATCTATCCGTTTTATATTCACAATAATGAGGAATATCGTAAGACGTATTAGTTACTTCAATTACCCTCAACACTCGGATAAGAGTACACATAAAAATAAGATTTCAAAAATTTTGTCATTAATATAAAAAGATCTGATGCAGAAGAAAGAATGCTAAAGTGTTTTGGAAAGATCAAACAAGAATCTGAATGTCGAACATTTAAAGATAATTTGCAAAAAAGTGGAGGGGTAGCGCATTTATTTTTATCAACAGACAAATAATTAAACTTACTATTCCACGAACTTGGAAAAGCAGTAATCAATCTATGGAAAAAAGATCGCCTAAGACAGAGAAATAGGACGCGGGGATAATAGTAGAAGTCTTCCTTCTCAACCTTTCAAGAGTAAGGCACGTCCAATAAACACTTCAAAAAAAGTACCAAGAAGTAGCATGGCAAACCAAAAATCAGAAGTTGATACTTTCAACGCAGAGAAAATTAAAATATACTTACTGCAACAAAAAAACAAAACAAAGAAAGTACAAACAACACTTTCTCATGCAAAAGTTATGAATAGAAAGCATCCTTCTCATAAATTATTATTACTATAAATAGGAAGAGGTAACAGAGAATTATATGAGAGCTTACACACTGGACTGTTCAAACAATGTCTTCTTCCTCAACTAAAAAGATCTAGATATCGCACTGTTTTAGGTATCTTAGGTAATTGATAATTTGATCAGAAGACATGACCAACCGAGAATTACCATTGTCATAAAACCGTAAATAAAATGTTTTATTACTTCACAGCACATTATTTTAAAGGATCTGATAACAATACACTTGAAGCTTCCATTCGAATGGAACTAAAAAATATGCAGAAGCACTTCTAGAAAAAATAAAAGAAAAAACGACACCAACCAAATTAATTAAAGACGCGTTACTTCATAAATTTATTATTACTAGCAAATGCAGATACTTTAAAAAGTAAGGCATCCAAAACGTGAACAGGAAGTTTTTTTTATGCTAGCTGCTACGTTTAAGAATACACAGACAAACGAGTGGTTCGTCCGATTACAGTCACATAAGATCTATATTAGAAAGAAACTGGTTTATAAAAAATAAAGAAATCCAAAAAGGAAATAAAAACATTCTTTATCGATAAACCTGAAGACAAAAATGAAGTTTTCTCATTTATCACAATGATCTAACTCAAACCACCACTTGTTGCAAAATACGGTAATTATAAAAAAGGAAATTCTTCTTCTTTTCCATCTTTGTTGATGTTTTAACATTAAGGCTTTCTGATATAGTACAGTAAAGGATACATAATAAAAGTAGGAATACAAAGGATTTTGCCCTATAAAGGTCCTTGGGGTCTAAGTTTAAACATCATCAACTCAAAACAATTTTGGTATATTACCAAAAATTGGTAAAAGAGAATAAGTTCTCCTTAATACAGAGGCCAAGTCACTAGAGTTTGAAAGTCATAAAGAAGATGAGATCAGAACCGCCAGTCCATGCCTCTAACGACATTCAAGGGGGAGTTGAATAAATGGAATACAAAAGAGAATCTTGACCTAAACTGAAACCCTATAGTTGAAGAAATTCAGAAAGCATCGTTTAAAGAAATAGATAAAATTGAGGTTAATATTACAGATTTTGGATAAAAGTGACATAGGCTGGAGAACATGTCTTATGGTGTAACTATGAAGCTTTAGCCTAGTTATAACGTAACCTCATTAGAAAGACAACTATGAAGTCTAGAAGATTAGTGAAAAAACTTCTAAAAGAGTGCCAAAGCTCCTAAAAGGCAATGTATTTTTCAAGGTTTGATGGTTATGGATTGGCCCACAAAAGATCTTTCAGGGCACAGTGATAAACAAAATACCCTCGAAGACATTCAACAATGGGAAAAATATGATATGATAAGCGTTTAAGTTAACATTTCCGCATCCAACAAATAGGCGAAAAAAGAAATAACTGCATCTTGTTAATGTTAAATTAGTCATACACTACGTGACTGAAGTATTAAATAAACATTTCGCCAAAAAGCATTCCGCAAATTACAAAGATGTACTTCTTATGAAGACCTGCACAGAAAAAATATTCCCAACTCAGAAGAAATTCTGTAGCCCCAAATTATCTACTCTGTAATCCATTCTCTTAAGTTGTTAAAAAAACAATTTTCAGCAAAATCAGCAACATATTACAACTCCACATCAACGCTCAAATAACAATAGAGAACAAATCCTAAAATAGATGGTGAAGAATATAGGCAGCATACTCAATTTTCTGACCAAAATTAAATGTGTAACACACAATTTAAGATTGCTATACTAAACGCTAAGGGCTTGGTCATGTGCAACCAAGAAATAAAAATGTTTATCACAATTATCTGACACTCGTATGACTTTATCTGAACTGCAAAACAACCAACAATATACGACACCCTGAATGGTACTGCCTTTTCCATCATGAATTCTATGAAATATCATAAAGTCTTCAATACGACCAAAAATATCCAAGCTATGGCAAGTGTGATAGGAGACTTATGAAATAATTAATACCTTCTGTAATATACTATCACCTATAGGCTCTCCTTTTCAAACAGACCATTTTATTGCTTAAATAGATGCAAAGGCTTTCACGGCCGGTGTTATGGTGCATCGTGTGGTTGGTTCTCGGGTTGTAAGGCCATGGTCGGAATTCAGAAACTCTTGACCTTTCGACCACAACTGTGGCAGACATCTTCAGAAGAAAATCTTCTAAAACGTCAAGAGTTTCTGAACTCCGACCACGGCCTTATAACCCGAGAACCAACCACACGATGCGCCATTTTATTGCTTTCTTCTAACTTTTGGAGATGCATTATTAAAAATATACCATTTAATTATTTATTAGTAGAAACAAGTCTAGACTTCTCTTCCAATCATTCATCTTGTCACGTTGAGCACTTAAATCCATGTCTATGTTGCCAAATCCTTTGGAGTCGCCGTTTTTTGGTAATCTTTTTTATGTCGATCGAGCAATTTTGATGTGTAGTAGTAGGTGATAATTATGGTGTAGCTCTTGTGGCGGCCAAATGGATTACTTGGGTTAGTGTTTCGGCCGCTTCTTTGATGTCTTCTGTTTTCAGTGGGATATTAGTTATGTTGTCCTGTAGTACTTCTCTGAAGTAGTGCCAGTCTGTTTTTTTTTATTTGTTAATGTTCGGTATCTAGTCTTACTTATGATTGTTGTACTAACTTGTGCTATCATAGAACTATAGTCCGAGGATAGGTTGAGGCACGACGAGATTTCTAGATAACCTTGAGGTATGCCTTTGACCACTAAAAAGTCAAGCAAGTCGGGGATCTTTGCTAAATCAGTCGGCCAATAAGTAGGTTGATATGTGAAAAGATAACTCACTTGATTGTTTTGTATAATAGATAGTAGTAATCTTCTTGGATTGGGAAGATGCGGCCCCCAAAGGGATGCTTCGCGTTAAAATCACCTCCAGCCAGAAATCGGTTGCCTAAAGTTCGGAAATACCTTTCAAAGCTTTCTTTATCCTGTCTGTGCCTGGTTGGGCAGTACACAGCAGAGATATTAAGAGGTCCAATTCAGCCTGGATAAATTCAGAACAGCATCTTGGGATTTCATGATGTTTTATATGGTTTCTTTATTAACATTGCAATTTGCCAAGGTGTTAATTTTCAAAATGTACTTTCCATTTCCTAAAATAGCTTAGATATGCTTATACGCACGTTTGTAAATATGCGTGCGTGTTTTATGCTTTTATCTCATGCCCCATGTATGTCAGTCACCACATCCACAAAACCGGTCAAGAAATATTAAAAGCTGCTTCAAGTTAAAAATTTAATAAAAAAAACAGAAACATACAAAAAACATCATGCAACACAGCTGTAATTTAAATTAACGAATTCACGAGTTTAGTAATAAATTGTTACGTGCAACGCAGCCGAAGAAATAAAATCGAAATAAAACGCCGACGAGCAACGATTGTCAGCAGTTTATTCAGATTCACCAATCCTTACATTTTTACATCAGATACATCGAATGCTTACTATTCCTTTACAAATATCGATAAAGACCATTTTAGATAGCACTATAATTAACGTCTTCCGCAGCATCGCTAATATCAGAACTACAAATAGCATATTTAAGGAAAGGTGAAGACATAAATTGTTTTTGCATTTAACAAATGTTTATTTCCTAAATATACTCGCTAATATTCTAGTATTTGTGCCTCTAATTTACAATAAATAGATCTTTCTGTTATGAAAATAAAATAATGACTAACATATTTACAAAATATACACCGAATAACACGTGTATCACTACATCAGGAACAGTAAGAGTACATGGTATGGGAAGTGAATTGTTAATATCATATTCAATTCAAATTAAAATTCCCTATAAGGCTATTAATTTCGATTCTTACATTAAAATACAGGAGATAAGTTAAGAGATAAATTTTGCAATGTTTTATTTCTTATAGCCGTTCTGTTCGTACGAGCCGACTTAATTATCTGCTGCAACATCATTTTACAATCATGGCAGACGACCAGCTGTGAGCCTTTTAACTTATCGACGACGCCAGCAGCCTTTCCCACAGCATTTGCCTTTGCTTTGAACCTTCGTATGGTACTGCTCTCCATATCTTGACTTGAATTAGACCTAGAGCCTGGACTGCAGTCAAAAGGATTGACCTGATCGCTTAAAGGGCCCCCTTCACTCTCTGGCTCCGGCGTGACCCTGCTGCTTCCACTGTGATCATCATCGGGGGTTGCCAATATACTAGGGCTCAGCAAAGCAACAGGCACTCCAGCAAAGTGTTCCATTGGTATATTCATTCTTGAGTAGCATCGTGAGCAAACAGTTCTTTTGCAGACAATGCAACGTTGACCCCATGGACCAAAAATGCCAAAACGAGTCTTGAGACATAAAAAGCATACTTTACGGTTCTCCACATCAGAACGGACACGCCCTTCAACAGGTAGTGTTTCAAGTTCAGCCTTTGTAAGTACTGATCGAATGTGCACAATCTCTTCAAGCGTAAGAGAAAGGCGATCTTCTAGAGACATGCCCTCAGGCCAGCACTTGGTGTTGTTTCCAATCAGGTGGTCTTGTAAGGAGCGAGTCATTTCTGGTGGAAGCGAGTCTGCTTCTGAGCTGTTGCAAGATTGACGTGAGCATGGGCGCGACTGTGGTACTGACTGGCTACACCAGGGAAGTTCGATTACGTCTAAAGTATGACGACGGGCACTGTGCCGCAAATCCAGCCCTTGTGTAGCTAAATCATATGCCTCTAAAGAGGCGTTACATAGCTGCTGATATTCTTCATGAGGCCACAATCCTGGCCCTTCTGACTCTGAACTATTGTCTGTTGCTATAGGCTCATCTTCATCATCCTCTTCATCTTGCAGTTGAGAAAAATCAACTTTTATTAGCTTGCGAGTTGAGTGTGGCTTTTCAGCTTGTCCATTACCATTAGATGAACTGAGCTGTACCCGTGGAGCATTTCTAATAGGTCGCAACGGCCGTCCCTTTCTAATAGAATTCATGAGCTGCTCTCTCGGAGTGAGGGTTCGCGTTTGAGGAGGCAATTTACGATCAGAAGCCTTCTTTAGAGGCGGCCGAGACCTAATAAATTCCAAAATAATAGCATGCGCATCTTTTGTGACTTTATAAGGAATGTCGCCGTCGACCATAATCTTTCGTAGATTATAGCGGCAAGCCCGAATATCCTTCATCAATATTTCATAGGGCGTTAGCTCATACTCGATCGGAGCTCTGCTATAATGTACCTTCCGCAGCTTGACGCCCATTCGCAACTCAGCAATTACTTGCATCCAAAATCGGGCCCAATCCGCAAACTGGAGCTGATCCAAATCTGAGGCGGAAGCGCCATCTGTTGACAGTCGCAAATTGCTGGCACCCTGAGCGACTCTCTCTAGAAAAGTAGACAGCTCAAGTGCTTCCGTGACTAGAGCACGCACAACCGCTTTGTAGTGCGCTTCCACCTGTGGCTTGCTGAGAACAGTAAGGTGTCTCTCGCATCTCTGCATCACTTGCCGAATATCTAGCTTAGGAATTTCCTCACCTTCCTCTGAATCCTTCTCGATTCCTTCATCGTCTGTCTCATGATGGGGCTCCCCTTGGAAGCTCCTGTCGTCGGAAATCATGTCGCTGATCAGCTGCTCCAGATCGTGGCTGATGGCCCGCTCTTCCGTGTTGTTGTTGCTGTAATCCAACGCCTGGTACATGACGAGGCCCAGCCCCCTTATGAACTCCTGCTCGCTGGCGAGGCCCTTCCGGGAGGAGCCGGCGGCGGCGCTGCCTCCTCCGAAGAAGGTGTTGGGGTGTACATTGCCGTCCGTCTGCAGAAAGACGTGGTTCAGCTCGGACAGGGCCAGGCAGCTCTCGCGGCTGCTGGTCCCCAGCAGGCCCAGGAAGAACCTGCAGCACTGGTAGCACAAGGCCCAGGCCTGCTCCTCGCGGATGGAGGAGTTGAACGACTCCAGGATGTCCCGCAGGCAGACGCTCCCGTCCGAGTTTAACTTGCACCGCACTTTTGTTGACATTTTGTATTAATGTCTGAACGGTCGATCACAACACCTACACGTTCACTGCATTATTTGGCATTCCCTGCTAACCTAAAATCAATGTTTGGCGACCTTGGCGCTGACAGGTCCCCTACCCCTTGCAGCAGAGCACACGCCTGCGTTGTTACGTCGCGGCCGACGCTAGGAACTCCCGCTGATGGATTACGCAACTTCATCAATATTAGGGACTGCCGTATTAAATTTGATTTGTTTAGCTTTTATATTTTTATTAACTGTAACTAGAGATCGGTTATTAAATAAGAGACATGACTAATTTATTAGCTATGATAAAAATAAATTACGATTTTTCACTCGATTTATAATGAAGCAAAAATCATAATTTGACGTAATTTATAAATAAAAAACTCTATTGCTGTTTTAATTTACTCACATTTTATATAAATTTTGATTTTAAAAGTAGTTTATTAAATATAAACCCATTAAAATTAGTGTGGCAGTACATAACTAATAAAGAAAACTCAAAGATAAAATTATCTTGCATTTTTATATTTACAAGCTACATTTAAGAAATTTATTTCAACATTCCTCTTGTGTACACATCCACAGGTGGTTGCAAGTCTTTCACACTATCAAAACCATCTTCACGCAACTTCTGCTTGGCAATGTCGGTAATCGCCTTAAAACTGTAGGGCTCCCAGGCAGCCAGGTCTGCAAGCGACTTCCTATTCAGTAGGACATTACTGCGACGCAACCCTTCCTTCAAGTCCGGGTAGGAGATTCCATGCTGCTCACAGCCGGCTGTTATGCGGGTGTCTCTTAGCTGCAATTATAGGGATCTAAAGTAATTTGGCTTCAGTCGACGCAATTCTTACGTTTGTGATATCTTCTTTCTTGAGTTTTCGCCCCTTCGTTGCGTACACTAGAGCTCGGTGGACTATCTTGATGGCAATGCTGTAGCAGTTCCTCCGCCGCCCTATGTAATGCTGTTAAACAATAAGGTTACTCGAGTTCAAAACGTGAAATTAGAAGGCATACTGCGGCAAGCCGGAATATCCTTCTCTTCCGCCAGAACTCATCAGGGCCTCTCGACCGAACCAAGTTAATCGCAGTCGTGAAGACCATTTTTCCTTCTTCTATTTTCAAATACAAATAAGGTTATGTCACGTTTTGGTAGCCTAATCGTCTGAGCTACCATGGTATGAAAATTAAAATACAAATTATTTTGAGTTTTAACTTTTTTCATGTATTTTATAGTGTAGGCTCTAAAAAAAATGCTGGAAAATTTCAAATGGGGTTTTATGGCACGTAGAGTGAAAGCTAAGAGTATTTTGTAAAAATTCATAGATTTATAAACTTTACAAGAGATGTAGGATATATGCCGACGAAATCAAAACTCGTCAAGCATAATGCCAAGATCTTTAACAACATTTATCTTCTTAATTATATTTGCCATTTAAGGTATAGTTTGACAAAGTTATAGCCATGGATCTCATAAAAGTGCCAGTATTTTTTGGATTCAAGAGTTGAAAATTAGCTTCGACCCATTCAGAAACGTTATTCAAGTCTCCTTAAATGAATAAAACATCAGTAGTACTTTGTGGACTCTTGTACTTCAACGTCATCAGCTAGCATCAAGGATCTTACATTGTTTAATGCACTTTTAATATAATTAATGAAAATAGTGAACATCAATGGTCCCAGGTGTGAACCCTCCGGCACACCCGAGCAAGAGATAAATAAATATGAGCCAAATGACCTTACTCTAACCGAATAAGTCCTACCTATTAAATAATTTGACAGCGACTACAAGAAAATACTTGATCGGTAATGTATGAATAAAAAGCTTATAATGAATCAATGTTTTTTGAGAAACCCAAATAAATGGCATCTACATCTAAGTGATTCTCAAAACTGTACAAAATGTAGCAAGTTGGTAGAAACTGATTGACCAAGAACAAAGTTGTTTATTAGTAATATGAGAATAAACCAGGAAGGTTAGTTTCAAGACTCCTAAACACAAAAAAAATTAATTGGCATAAAATACCGATTAGTCTATAGTTTTTATTATTTCTGGCCCCTGTTTTAAACCCGGGAATAACAAAGCTATGCTTCTAGACAGAGGGAAATTATAAAAATAAAGCAACCAAGGAACAATTCTATTAGAACCAGTGGGTTTATTTATATTTAGTTTTATGAGACCATTATAAACTGCACCAAGAGAAATATTCAAGGGATTTAAAGAGATATCTAATCAATTGACAACTTCTTATACCCCTTTTTATTATTTAGTCGTTGTTAAATCTGCTACAATATATATTTTTTAGATAGAGTGTATTCATTTTTTGAGACGAGTTAACCTATGGTATAGATAGATGAGTAAATCTTTTTGGAAGAAACAAAAGCTCCAGTGCCTTTATAAGGAATTCTAATAAAATATATTGATGGCTGTCTCAATTCGGACTAAATAACAATTTATAAAAATTCAAATGGTTCGCATTAGAGAAGTCAAAGGTTATTCTAAAAGATTCATATGATTTGTACTCAAGAAACGAAGCTCAATTTCAGCGAGACGTAGGAGATAACAATCATCTACTTTTATACGTTCAAAATCGGATTTAACCTAAGTAGTTTTAAGTGAAAGAACCAATCAAATTTAGAACTTTCACTGTAAATACAATTTGTGGTAAAGTTAGTTGTTTTAACTGAAAAAATGAATGTAGGTTACCAGATTGAACATTGACATTGATGCTGACTTCACTGATGATATGTATTTGAAGTTCCTGGATCTTCGGACGCTTGTGATGAGCGCCTCTCTCAGCCTATTAGTTGTAGAGGGCAGGTGAAATTTCCGTGGCTCCGCATGCTGTGGCAAAGCATTTGAGGGCTGAGGAAGATAGTCCTGGATTTTGGGGAATTTGGTGTTTCGACGACTTTCACAGATTATCGGATTTTAAAAATAGATTTTAAAGACCAATTTTGGACGCCCTGGAACTTGTTAATGTGGATTTTTGCTCCAAACTAGAGCCGCATACGTTATGATAAAGCGGACGATCGTCTTATAGAACATCAGCTTATCTAGGCTTGATCGTTCTATCTATGTGCGATCCCCAGGTCAAACAGCGGTTCAGAATCACCCCGAGGTAATTGGTCTCTTCCCTCCAGGGTATTTTTCTTCCAAAGATCTTGAGGTTCGTCAGTGAAGTGGTTTCCTGGTAGAGAACAGGATCGTCGAGCTCTTTTCAGAGTTGATGTCCATTCTCACACTAGTGTTTCAGAAAGTTCAACCGGATTAGAGAAACCATCAAGATGTTGTGTAAGGGAGAGGTTCAAGTAATGTTTGGTAGACTGAAGACTACAATAATAACTTTATGTTCAGGACATTGACTTATAAACAGCGCCTATGTTACAGTTAAGTGAGCCAACAGATGTTTTTATGACGAATTATTCAGCGGTGTCATCAAGGCTTGGCTCTATACATAGATTTCACGGAAATCAATACTTCCGTTACTTTTTTGCTGCCATGACTAGATTGTCAGATCATTAAATTCGGCTCTGAAGGCCACTTGGGCCTATGGCTTTGTTTCCAGTTTTCAATTTTTAATTCCTTAGATCCTTTTCCACTAACTCCTTCCGCTGCGAGCGCGGTCTACTTCTTCTCCGTTTTTCTGTAATTTCTCTCTTCAAAACTTGCTTTGTTGGTCTTGTATCTGGAAGTCTTGAAACATGTCCCAGCTATCTCATCCGTTGTGACTTTATCACCATAGTTATCGGTGGTTGTTAGTTCAGTTGCATTAATGCTTTGTTTGTTCTACTCCTGCATTCCTCTGCTTCTTTTGTTCTACTGAATATTCTTCTCAGTATCTTCCTCTCCCAAATTTCTAAGGCTTCTTTTTCTTTTTTATACATTTTCTATATTTCACTACCATAAAGCACTACTGATCTTATTCTTCTTCTTCTTAAAGTTCCGATTCGTTTCGGATGTTAAACCATGATGGCAAATTGCAATATTATTATTTTCTTGAAATGCACTTTGTGCCTCTAATCAGTGGTTTTCCGTATGCTTCTGATCCCATTTGCCGTTGATCTTCTTATCGATTCCTCCGCCTTCGAGGGCGATTTTCACCCTCAGGACAATAGGTGCCCATCCTGACCAGTCAGGTTTGTCTTGCTTATACCGGTGACATTCGGTCTCCAGAGCTACGTTTGCCACCAATCCTTAGGTGTTCCCATCCTTTACCACGGGGAGGTGTAGTTGGAGTTTCCCTATCATCGAGCTTAAGACCTTACGGCATTTCTTAAACTCTCCAGATCTTATAAAGGACACTGGTCTTATTATAGTCTTGTAAATAATTAATAATAATTTTACTTTTCTAGAGATATTCTTGGTCCTCATTACAATTCCTAATGCTGTCATGCATTTTGTTCCTTTGGTGATTTTTTCTTGTATTTCCGTGTTCTATTCACCTGTATTTATTGCAGTAACGCCTAGGTAGCTAAATATTTCCACCTTTTCAAAATTATATTTTGTTCCATCTTCTACTACAATTTCTAGTTCTCCATCTTGTACTCTTGTTTGATCCTTTTTTACTACCATCTACTTTGTTTTTTCTCATTTATCTGCAGTCCTTGTTCTTTTGCTCTCTTTTCGATTCTTGTTATTGCTTCCCTTAAATTTCTTTTGTTTCTGGCTAAAAGTACCACATCATCTGCGTATGTCATGATTTGAGTTCTTTGGTTATATATTGATCTTGTTGTTGGCATTGCCGTGTCTTTAATAGCTTTCTCTAGCACTATGTTGAATAATGTTGAGGATAGTGGATCCTCTTGTCTTAGCCCTCTGTTTACATGAAATTTCTAGATATACGTCCATGTACTAGGATCTTATAATGTTTCCTCCAATGTCATTTTTCTTAATCTCACCAGTTTCTTTGGTACCTTCAGTTTTGTTAATGCTTCATACACTTTTGTTTTTTTTTATTTTATCGTACGTCTGCTTAAAGTCAATAAATAGAACATAAAGCATTATTTTTTGATCAATATTCTTGTCTATTATTTGAAGTAATATGAAGATCTGATCTATAATCGACCTGTTCTTTTGGAAGCCACACTGGTGTTCCCCAACTTCTTCTCTACTATCTTGTTAAACCTATTTTTATCGCCACTGCTAGTGTCTTTTATAATATATCTAAAAGGGCTATATCTCTATAATTTTCACAGACTATTTGGTCTCCCTTTTTGTGTATTGTCTAGACTAGTGTTTCCTCCAATCTTGTTGGCATCACATCTGCTATTATCTTGCATAGTTCCTCTTCTAGTTTGCCTCCACCTGTTTTAATCATCTCGACTGCTATGCCATTTCCCCTGGGTACCTTTCCATTTTTTAAATTGTTAACGATTGTTCTGATTTCCTCTTGATTTGGTGGTTCTATTTCTTCTTTGTCTATTCTAATTCTAATTAATCTAATTAATAATAATAAGGACAGTTCTTTTTTGGATGTTGGATATTGACAATACCTGGAATATTTTTACATAACATGTAGTTAAATTAGATTTGCCTTGTTGAAGTAGTTTGTCTTTTTCTTTCGGGGGATTATTGGAATAGTCATACTCCTTATATGTATGATGATAACATAAGGTAAGTTTACGAGATGAAGAGGAGCAGGGTTCAATAATTTTCCAAGTTGAGTAATTTTGAAGATTATATGCTATAATAATCTCAATTACCAGGTCTGTATCAGCTTTTCTCTTTTGATCAAAACTGAAGAAGGCATTTTCAATTGGATTGGTCTAATATTTCAACAATAACTTCTTCACACTCAAATGTTCGTGGAATTTTTCAGGCGAGCGAGTTACCGATTGACTTAGTGATTCGCAAAGATCCTTAAGTTCCGAATACATTTAGTAGCTTTTTCCTTGTTGGCAGCTTCGATTTTTGGTGGCTGAGATATCAACATACTGCATTTAGCTAAAAACACCCCATTTTGAATTAGTAATTTATTTTCAAATAATAAATTGTAAAAAATTCTTTCAAAAGGACGAATGAGCCAAAAAAGAAGATCCTTTTCCACGTTGCCGCCAGAGCGGTTCAAGCGGTTGAGGCGGGGGCTGCGATGCGAACGGATCTGGTTCCATTCCCGTAGCTCCCTGATGTCTGACGGCTGGCCTACTAAGTCATTAAAAATAATTGAGTACCTGCGTTAACTCGAACATACGGTAATAATGGCGGTCGTTTAAGGCGCGGTGCTTGCCACATCGCTCCGTATCAGAGATGGTACGCGACGACCAGGCAAAAGAAAGCGAACAATGAGAGGCTTAACCTCTCCGTTCGCAGGTTATGGTCCGATGGGCCTAAAGCTTACCATTATTATTATTATTTTCCACGTTAACTTTCAATCCTTTGTTCTAAAAATAAAAAGGATCTTCAGTATTCTGTCTTTAAAGGTAATACGCCTCCATTTTCACGAATCAAACATTGTGTTTTCTTACTACAGACACTTAAATTTTCTACTGCAATAGCTTTAATAGACTAAATCTAACCACATTACATATGCTTTTTTTATGATTTTATTGCAGCTCTAGCATTGTTCCAGATGTATCTGTGCAAGTTATATCTCGTATTACGCACAGGTCCACCAACTAAGGAATTAAAGTAACTTAATCTGGGCGTTTTTCATTATCTCTAAATGAACAAATTCTCCATAATTGGGCTAATAAGTGTGCCACACTTTGCATCTTATTGTTAATCTGAAGGCCACGCAATGCCAAAAGTATTGTTTTTCAAAAGAGTTTTGAGGTTCTCAGAGGGGATTGTGTCTAGCCAAGTTTCAGCTTCATCATTTTCTAAAACTCTAAAACTCGTGTTGTCTTTATCATTTTAAATACTAATTAATTTTCCATTATTGCTTTTATAACATTATTCCAATTTTTTTGATGTTGAGGATAAAAAGACTGAATTTATGGTGGGATACCACAACTTATCAGGACTGATAAATGAGTCATGATGTGCGGAAAAGAGAAAAGCTGAGAACTCCCTCAATTGCCATAACAAATGAATAACAATGCTAAAAATCCATTGTTTGTCATTTTAGTTGTAGATTTGAAATTGCTTTCAGAGAATATTGGATATATGAATGTATTTCCCGTAAAACTTGTTGTAGAGACCACAAATGACTAGGACGTAGAATGTTTATGATTTTAGGAATCCCCAAACATTCAGCGTCAGTTTTAACTTGTTGAATCATTCTGTAGTAACTTTAAGGTAGCATTCATCCAAAAGCCGCAATTCCAATAGAATCAGATTTTCTGGTTTGAGGGTCTTTATAATAGTTCTCACTTTGATAGATTGGGACTCAGCTATTAATGGTCCCACATCTATAAGTACTGTTTCGGGATTTCCAGATAGCACATCACCAATATATCATAAATTAAGTTCTGCGAATAGTTTTAAGATAATAAGAATAGTCGGGCTTCAACCAAGGAAAGATATTTTAAGCTTCTATACCTGAAAAGGAAGTCTAATAAAATCGGTGCGGATGTTTGTCGCGACTTTCAACTCAAAAACTACTGAATCTAAAGACATAAAGGGGGGGGTATCATTCGAAAGCCTGTGGCCTACCGGGTTCACATCCGCGAGCTGGTATAGGTGGGATGTCCTACAACAATACAATAAGGGTTTTTAGCGGACCCAGCTTCCAATATGTCATTCCTTATAACTTTTGATCCAAACAACTTTTTTTAATATGAAAGCCCCATTTTAATCTAGTATCTCGCTCCTGAATCTTTCAGGTTTCATTGAACATCAATTTGATTTACTTTCAGTAATGATAAATTGATGATTCTTCATAAGTTAAATATTTTATATCCTCACTTAGTTAAATTTGTTTTAGTACGTGATTGCCGTTTTCTGTAAGTTGGAAATCGCTGATTCTAGGTTTTCATGTTGTGTCATCTGTAAATATTGTTATTAGTTCAGGAGTTCTGAAATATCATGAATATAACAATGAAACACCATAGAGCATAAAATACTCCTTTGTGGCACTCCTGCATTAATATTTTTACCGTTGAAGAACGTTGAGTTGATTTTAACATGGAACGATCTACGTTTTTACTCTATAGTGGTGAATAACGCGTTGCTTACGGGCACTCAGAATCACTTAACACTATTTATGGACACAACACATACAATTAATAAGTAAAATTGCACTGTATTTATCTGTAACACTATTTATTTTGCACTCGACCAGGTTTCCCCGCGGCCGCTCCGCTATTTATATTATATTTATGCCTATTTGGGGTCTACCAGAAGAGACTGGAAAACGTCTGGGAACCCCGACGTGGAAACACCTACCTCGTTCAAATCCTCGCAAGTGTACAAGCGATGGCTGGATTTCTGGAAAGCATTATGTGCGTCGCTGATGTGTGACGCTACGGAAGACGTTCGGAAATTTGTTACAATATTCTAATTATATGAGTCGGAATATTAAACTGAAGTAACTTATCTAAAAGATCTGCTGGAAATCTAATAAAGCAACGGCCCTATCGTTTTGGAATGGTACTCCACCTCTATAGTTCTGTTAAGTGTAAAAGTTTCGTTAAATCCAAGCTAAAATGTAGATATATTATTCTGTTTAAGAAATTTCTGTAATAATTTTTTCAGTAATTCGGATGACATCGAAGGTAACTTTTAAGGCAATGACTTTCTGGATGTATTTTGTCTTTTCCAAGTTTGCGGAAAGCTAACAGGTGGGCGTGCTTCTATTTTGCTTTGTTGTGGGGTAATTTAACGCTTTATATAAGTTTTTTTGGAATATTTGGAATTAAATCAGGACTTGGGGGGTTTAAAGGCTCTGCTTATTGAAAGAGGATGAATAAGTTTGCCGAATATGTGAAACAATGTTAGGGGTGTGACTTTTGACTTTCTCTGAAGTGAGAACGACCACGTTCAAGTGAATTGAAAGCATTTTTGTAATTGGTTTTGGCTAAGATGAAATCGCTTTTTTATGTTGTTTAATGAAAATCCTTGGCTTCATGTCCTTGACGTAATCTAATTGGCAAGGATGACTATTTCAGGGCTTTGCAATTGACTTGGTTTCCACATAGTTTAGAAACGAATCTTCGTGACGTAGAGCGTACTGTTATAGAACTTATTTCTTTGACATTTTTGCCACAAAAATATTTTTCTATAAAAAACGAGATTGTATAATCTGGTTAGTTGTTCAATCAGAGCAAACATTGAGCCCTGGTCGATTTAAATATAACACATTTCAAGTGTTGTGGTTGTAATTTGTTATACAGCTTC
Source organism: Sinelater perroti (assembly GCA_036346155.1). NCBI lineage: Eukaryota > Metazoa > Arthropoda > Insecta > Coleoptera > Elateridae > Sinelater > Sinelater perroti. Next base: position 27,609,336 of record JARFIY010000248.1, on the reverse strand, counting down.
AATAACCGACTTTGCGTCTAGTCTAAAAGCTGTGTCTGGCTCTCGTCTACTGGAAAAAAAGTAGTCTAGGCGATTTTGGGTGTTTTTTATATAATGACTCAAATTGTTATCATTGGATGCCAAATTGGCAGCAGAAGAAAGCAAACTTTGGGCATTTCTATCTGTTTTGACTCGTTTTACAAACTGCTTATGGTTTTAGGCTTCTTTTTGGATATCTAAGGGAATGACTGCGATGCGATATTGTTTTCCACTTTGTTAGTGATTGCTTTGCTTTGAGTAACGGGGCTTAAAAGTAAATGTAAGTAAAAATATAGTTTCTGCTAACATTTCATTTCTTTTATATCTTCTGAGTTTCTAGAACAAGGAAAATCGCAGGATTGAGGGTTAGCATTATTAAAATGTTTCTTTCCCGAATGGATAGAAGGCCTGTGAGAAGAACACGTGAGAAAAGATCTGTTTATGAAGTTGGAGGTTGAGATTTCAGTCTGTTACATCTTTATCAGTACCAGGACTTTTTCATTAGAGAGATCTAATCATACTTGTTAAGAAATTGACACAAGCATCACATAAAATTATGTTCATCCCAAGTTTACATGCTGGACAATTGGATAAGTTTTCATCATCAAAAATAGAATTTTCGGTATCTTAACAGGAAATTAATTAACATTTAAGAGTAATAGTTGGGTGAAAACTATGGTTATTTGGTTCCCGATTGCAAATACTAGAATATTTAATAGCCATTTCCTAGGAGTCTTACAAGCAGTTATTATACATATTACACAATAAATGTATAAGTAACGGCTCAAAAAATCAATAAAGCGCAATAATGTACCGAGCAAATATTTGGAAGCAAACCAATTAAACTATCAAATGGTATGAATGGTGCTCCATAAAAATCGCTTAAATGTCAATCAATTGTCAAAATGGCGCATGTCAAGTGATCGCGTAAATACAGAGATATTTATAATTTTTGTTAAATAAGCAATAAAGCGTTCTTTATGTTACAATTATTACTAATGCGTTAATTTGTGCAAACTCTACATAATTTAAGGTGGCGTAATGGTGCATTTACTTAAAACGGCAAAAAGCTCGCACTGATGGTCAATCACATTAGTCGACCGCTATTTGTTATAAACAAACCGGGTAGTTAGAAAATGGGTATGTAGTTGCGCTCAATCTGTTGTAAATGCTTTTCTAAGGGATGCTTATTTGATAACTCGCGGTTGCGTTTACTGCTCTGTCACAACATGTGTACCAAAGTGTGAAATTTTAGACCACACCTTAAAATTCGGTGTAAACTTAAGAATGTTGCATTTTTAGACACATTAAGCGCTCCGATTAAGAAGGGTCCAGGTCTTTACGAATTCTTAGTCGAAGCCGAGCTGCAGCACTACTTCAACAGCTTCAAGTAAGAGCGCACCGTGAGCCTGCTGCAAGCACTAAACGAATCTTTCATTTAAGGAACGATCTAAAAGTAACGCATCCTTCTCAGCTGAAGTTTGCAACCGATGGAGATTTAGCTGAACTAGGCATGTCCAAGCCGGAGGTGCGGAGGTTGAGGAAGTATTACGAGAAGCATTTTCCCCACAATTACCTGTCAAAGTTTAAAAAGCTGCTCAGCGTGCGCAAGCAAGATAGCAACTGTGCAGATGCGTCTTGTGCGAACAGCAATGAAAACATCCCCACGACTAGATCGCCTCGCGTGCCCAGCAAGCACATCATTCCGGCTGCCAATATCACGGTGAACAAGGAGCTGGGGATGGGCGAATTTGGTGTGGTGCAGCAGGGGGTGTGGTCTAACGAGGGCGAAAGAATACAAGTGGCGATTAAATGCTTGGCACGCGAGCGCATGCAAACCAACACAATTGAGTTTCTCAAGGAAGCTGCAATCATGCATTCGATTGATCACCCGCACATAGTACGCTTATTTGGAGTGGTTTTGGATACCGGTAGTCTAATGTTGGTAACAGAATTGGCACCATTACGGTCTCTACTGGAATGTCTGAAGGAACCTTCACTGCGGTCTAGCTTTCCCGTACTTACACTCTGTGATTTTGCTGTCCAAATCTGTGACGGTATGCAATATCTAGAAGGAAAACGATTGATACACAGGTTGGCCTTGATAAATTCGCGATTTGTACGCATCCTATGATTGTGTGAAATTTCAGGGATTTGGCAGCAAGGAACATTTTAGTATTTTCTAAGAACAAGGTCAAAATATCGGACTTCGGCTTGAGCCGAGCATTGGGACAGGGCAAGGATTACTACCAGACCAACTTTAATGTGAATTTGAAGTTGCCGATAGCGTGGTGCGCGCCAGAATGCATCAGCTATTTGCGATTCACCACTGCTAGCGATGTTTGGGCATTTGGGGTCACGCTTTGGGAGATGTTCTCCTATGGCTTCCAGCCTTGGGCTGCACTGACTGGTCACCAGATCCTAGAAGCCATTGACGAGCCGCACTTCCAGCGCCTGGAGCAGCCCGATTGCTGCCCTCAGGAGTATTATGTGCTGATGCTGGACTGCTGGAGGCACGAGGCTGCCACACGGCCCCGCTTCTCTGACCTGGCCACGCGGTTAGTGGACTGCCGGCCTGAGCAGGTGCAAGCTAAGGCGGCGTCCATGGATGGGCCCCACATGCTGCCTTTTAGGGTGGGAGATGTCATAACGGTGTTGGACAAAATGTAAGTTTTTTTTAAACAAAATTATGGATTTTTTGCAAGTTATTTTAACTACTTTCACATGGAAATTAGTGTGAATGAACTCAAACAGGCTAAAATTAATTTAATGTTCAGAGAGAGCACTTAATAATTAGTTTGTTAACAAAGTGTTACAAACCATGGAATTTTTTTAGTAGTTATAAAGTGGAATATTGGAATTTCTAAAATTTGATATTTAGGCTTAATTATCAATGAGTTACTCTGGTCATGGATGTATTTTTTGAGCTGTTGAATGTCAGAATTCTATAGAGGTTACAATAAACCACATTGCTTAACTTATTAACACAATGCAAATGAGTATTATTTATTAATATTATAGTAGTGTTACATCCACTTCACGGCTTGTTAAATTGAAGAGAAAACAGAAACTTGCAGGTATTTTAAAGAAATCATAACCAGTTGTTTTTATTATGTGCTATTGTTTAGAATACTTTTAGTTTTCTTGTGGTATTTGTAGGAACATCTCATGCACCAATTTAATATGATGAAAATAATGAATATTATTGAAAATTGGTATGATTGGTATCACTTGAAGATGAGTTCACTGACAGATAAGTGATTTGATGTAATCAGGAGTGGGCAGAAGTTAATATCTATTTAGTTGTTTATAAAAATACTTCAAATACAGATATGAAATTACTTTCTCTAACATGTGCTTGCAGACAGTGTTGCCAATATAAACAAAAGTGGTAATATGAAACATCTATAGGAAAAATGTAACAATCTTCTTCAACTTATACAATTACATAAAAATTTTTAGAAAATATGAAAAATACGAAAGATTTATTGCCTTGAACACAAAAATAACCAAAATACAGTACTTGACATGTGTACGTAATCAAACATCTCATATTAACTCCCTATGTAGAGACATTTTTATTGAAACTAACTGATTTATGTGTTACTTGAAGATTCTCCATAAATTCATCACAATAAGATAGTGGCAAGAATGCAAACTTGGCTTGTAATGACATTGGGTCATATTGTGAAATTCTTTTTTGATGAATATGACCCTGGTCTCTCTCTCTCTCCCCTCTCCCCGTTTTCTTCCTTTTTTCTTTCTTTCCCTCTTTTCTCTCTCTTTCTCCCTCTTTCTTCCCTGTTTTTCTCCCTCTCCTCCCCTCTCCTCTCCCTTCTTTACTCCCTTTCCCTTCTCTCCCCTCCCTTCTTTCTTACTCTCCCTTTTCCTTTCCTCTCCCCTTCCCTCCACCCCATACCCTCTCTCCTCTTCCCTCCTATCCTTTTCTTTATCTTTCCCTCCTCTATCCCTCTCTGTCTCTCTATTTCTCTTTCCTTTCCTTGCTAAGCATACAGGACCAGAAAAGCCCTTGGATTTTTTAGATTTTCTTTGAAATCTTGCATTTTTTGTTTTAGGTATAATTTGGATGAACAAAATTTTCTGCAAGCAGAGTGGTGCAGTAGCAAAATATATAAGGTGTTGGAATTAATTTGTAACGTTTTACAAGACATGGCGTAGGTAGTACAGTATTTCGTTGTTACCTACAGTAATGTATTCATCGTGAAATACATAACCTTTTTTTGAATCGTAAATAATAGCACTCTATAATTTATTGAATATGTCAAATTCGTGCCGAATAAAGTGTTTACGTGGGGAGTTTTACTTCATTACTTTAATATGAACAAAAGAGCTGCTGAAGCTTAGCATATTTTAGTGGAAGTGTATGGTAAACATGCTCTAGCTGAGCAAACGTGTCGGAAGTGGTTATTTCGACTTGGATGACAAGGAGCGACCTGGACAGCCGAAAAAATTGCAAGATAATGATTTGGAGGCATTGCTCAATGAAGACTCATGTCAAACACTTCAAGAATTGTCTACATCATTGGGAGTTGACTTACCAACGGTAGGAAAACGTCTTAAAAGTTTGGGCATGATCCAGAAGGAAGGACATTGGATCCCATATGAATTGAAACCAAGAGACATTGAGAGGCGTTCTTTAACGTGTGAATCGCTGCTTCAACGGGAGAAAAGAAAAGGTTTTTTGCATCGAATTGTTACCAGAGATGAAAAATGGATCCATTACGACAATCCCAAGCGCAGAAAGTCATGGATTAAGCCCGGCCAACCATCAACATCAGTGGCAAAGCCGAATATCCATGGGTCTAAGCTCCTGCTCTGTATTTGGTGGGATCAGAAGGGTGATATTTATGAACTGCTGAAACCGAATGAAATCATAACTGGGGATTGGTACCGACTACAATTGATGCGCTTGAGCCGTGCATTGAAAGACAAGTCATTTTGCTCCACGACACTGCTCGTCCGCACGTCGCAGAACCTGCATAAACATACCTAGAAACACTTAAATGGGAAGTCCTACCTCACCCGCCGTATTCTCCAGATGTTGCCCCTTCTGATTACCATTTGTTTCGTTCGATGGCTCATAGCCTGTCTGAGCAGAAGTTCACTTCTTACGAAGATTGTAAAAATTGGGTCGATTTGTGGATTGCATCTAAAGATGAAGCGTTCTTCCGACACGGTATTCGTTCCCTGCCCGAAAGATGGTCAAAAGTAGTAGAAAACGATGGGCGATATTTTAATTAATGTATTTTTTAATTTTTATTTAAAATAAATAATTTTTTTCATTAAAAAACGCTGCGAATTAATTCCAACACTTTATAATAGTAAAAGATCTAATATTTCTCAAGGAATTTAACAGTTGATATGAACTTCCCACATTTAATTTTTGGGATAGATTAGTCCCATTATTCACTGCACTTTTACCAATTCACAAATTTACTTTTTTATATTTATAACTTTGAGTTTCCCTTCCATCATCAGTAGGTGGGTGGGTGGGAGTGCGTGTGTGCGTGTATATATATATTCTCTTCATTTCTTTGTATGTTGGTTTTAATCTTTAATTTTTGTTTCTGTTCCTCTCACTTCTCTTTTGTTGTGGTTGTACATACAGTAAACCCTCCGCAGAAATTGCGACATTTTCCTTGAACCAGCTAGGTTTCCATATAACGCGGTAAAAATTAATTGCATTATAGGAGTATTAAATGTATGTATTACACTCTTACAATTGAAATTAATAGGGAAATCCCATTATGTCTTCAAGCACATTAATTTTAGTTATCTGGGAATTCCCCTGTAAATACAGAAACGATTGCAAACATTGCTGTTTTTTTATTGACACGATTTTTATTAAATCGATTTATTTTAAAGGAATGTAGACATAAGATTAGTAGATAATAAAGTGCATTCAGTTCACTTGATTTATGTTATCATGATTGGACATTATTACACAATACCTCTTAAATAATTAAAAATATATAATGTATTTATTCCCTTTGTATCTGCAAAATTCTATTTCTTAATCGTATTTATCATATAATACTCTAACAATGCAGTTTTTATATATGTAACGCATAACATATATGTACATATATACTTCCGAGTTTACCTTCACATGATTTCCATATAACGTGGTACGAATTTGTACTAATTCTGTTTCTTATAACGCGGTTTCCATGTAACGTGGTATAAATTAACCGCATAGTAGATTTTGAAAAGCCTTTGTCCATATCTTCTATTTTATCATTATTGCTTTGTATTTTCTTATTTTCATATTTAACTCCACTGTTTTCTTTGTTTTTTCTCTGTTATTCTATTTTTTTTTCATAAAAACCCTTTATAGTATTTTTCCTGCTATCTTCTAATTTCTTCCATCAATGCATTTTTCTTTTGCTTACATATTTTATTAGCCTTTTTTATACTCACTTTTAAATTCTTGTGCATTTGTCTAATCACTTTGCCCTGACTATTTCTGTTATTTTTGTATTTAACAATATTCTGTTACACCTTATTTAAGCTTTCTTTAATTTCATTTACTATCTATATTCTCATTTATTTCTTCATCTCTTTATTTCTGTCATATTGCTTCTTTTTATACTTTTATGTCCAATTTCTCATTTTTTTCTTTTGTTTTGTTGTTGCTATTTTTTTTCCAGCCTTTTTTAGCGCCCAGTATTGAGCATAGGCCTCCCTTTTTGGGGGGGGATTTGGCAATTAAACGCCACGCTTGCCGGGCGGGTTGGCGAGTGGATAGTGAGTGAATGTACTTTTTTACGACCGCCAAAGGTGTTTGTATGACGGTCGGAGAGCATTAAATGTTTTTGTCATTGCCGGGGTTCGAACCCGGAGCCGCCATGCGCCAGTTTGGTAGGTTGAGGCCTTTACCTCGCGGCTGTCGTGCTATTTAATAATGTTGTTGCTATTACCAGAAAATAATTAGAATCCGAATTAATACCCTTATATGATTTCACATCTTTTATTGATGTAGCATTTTTCTTTGCTACTAATACACATACGTTATTTCTTCTTGATATCACATAGGTTATTTTATGTACTTTCTTTCGTACTTCTTATATTTGTTGATGCTGTGAATTTCCATGCTCTGCTTTTTTATCCTTTGTTATCCTTTACAGTATCATGTATTGTGTTTTCCTGCTACTCTACTTATAAAATCTTTGCTTATTTGAAGTCTCCTGTTGACAATGCTTGTATCTTGATGTTTCTTCAACTAACTTTTCGAATTCTTGGTAGAGTTTATTCTTTCATTGCTTGATCTGTTGGTGCAAATATATTTATAATTGATAAATTTGTTGGTTTAGTCTTAATTTTCATCTAAACTAATTTGTTATTTATTGGGTTTAAACATGTTTTGTCTTAAAATGGGTTTTTATGTACAAAGATACCTTACTCTTTGCTTTTTCTTACCTGAGTATAACATTGTGAATTCATGTTTTGAAATTTTTCTCTTCCTTCCTATCCCATTTCTTGTACTGCAGCTATATTTAATTAGTTATTTTGCTATTTTAAATATTTTCCTCTGCTTTGGTAACGTTTCTATATTCCAGGTTCCCATTCTGGTTACATTTTTATGATTATTCTTTTAATGTGTATTTGTTCATTTTAAAAATCACATCCTTTTTCCAGATTTCAAATTTTCTTTAATTCTATCCAGATGTCTGATTGATGAGCTTTTTTACTGTGAAGCCACCCTTGTTATAGTTATGGTTTTTTTGCTTGTTTTTTCTTTTTGTTTCTCTGTATCCCTTGGTATTTTTGCCTTCTTCTTTTTATTGCCTTTGGTTTTTTAATTCATTTATTTTTCTATCCTTTTCAGTTTACATTCTTTTCCATTTACCAGAAATCTATTATATCTCATTTCTGCCACACATCCTTCTTTTTTTCTAATTTAATTTTTAAGCATTTTTTCCAAATACTTACTTGTCGTTTTACTTGCTTCTTTAGTGTTCTTTTTCGTGTTACAAAGCTTGTACTCTGTTAACGTAATTCTATATTTAATTGCTCATTAATCATTTTCTTCCCTCTTCACTCATGGGATAAGTCCACTGACAGATAGGAATTTATTCATAATGACTGCTACAGCCATTGAAAGAGACCGCCTTTTGGTTTGCATGGACTCAAAGTTCAAATATAAATACCATTTAAGATGATTATCCAAAAATATTTGTTTTAGACAAGTTAAAATAAATATTTTGCATATTTCTTTACAGAATTAAGAATATCTCAAGATCAGATAGCTCCTGGGATTTACAATGACTATATTTTTCACAGTATGTATTTATTTCATCCAAATTAATAATATTTTGTATTGGAGGGTAATGAGCATTGGCTATAAAACCATAGAATCTGAATCGTTATTGTCAGAGCTGCGAGCTTTCACAATATGTATGTGTTTTGTATGGAATTGTATGAGAATCCTTTTCTTTGAGCCTCCTGCACTTGAAGCAATCGCCAAACTCAATGTGGAAATAAACGTTTAGTTTTGGGCGATCGAAAAGCCGTTATTGTTCATCACGATGATGCCAAAGTACAGTTGACCAACAGACACCATGAAAACTGAAGGAGTTTAAATGAGAATTCCTCCAGCACTCACTGCATTTGTCAGACCTCCTTCTGCCTCAGATTTTCTGTCTGCAAAATAGTTTGAATGGCAAGAAGTTTGGTTTCATGGAAGCTATGAAAAACAACTTTGCAGAATTTTTTAAAGAAAAATTACACAGTTCTTATGGAAAGATAATACGTAAGCTTATTAAAACTTGATCCATTGTAGAAAACTAGGGGTTGCCTGCTAAAAGGTATTTTTGGCATCTTAAGTAAATCATTCAACTTTTTGCAATGTGGGAAATTTTTAACTATATCGAGAACGTGGAACAATTTAAAGCTCCGCTCGGCGGAAGCAAACTAAATAGCCGTGGCAGACGTGCTTTTTGTATCCGGCAATGCAGCGGCCCGATTACAGCCGCGGCCCCCCAGTCATTCGGCAAGTTGCGCGAGCGGCCCCGACGTGCGTGCAAGAACGCACGAACTTCCCTATGTAAATTAAGAGTTCAGAGCGCGGCACGTCGCCGTTCATATCAGCCGTCTTTGTTTTTCGTTCAAATGTATAGGCTGTCTTTGTTTACTACGCACAGACCTCTTCGTGTAAATCAAGAGCCTAAGGCACGCTACATTTCTTTGTTTACTTTCTGTTTCAAATGTATAGATAGATGATGGTGACTGAATAATTGTTTAATAATTTTTCTCTTTAAAATGGAACCTTATTTTTAATATTTTTAAATTGAACATAAATGTTTGAAATCGTTTACTTTTCCACTAATAAAAATAATAAGGCATTTAAAAAATCGCGCGTTGCAATAGGTTTGATTTGACAGACCTTAGCATAAATTTATTCTCTGTTCAACAGCTGGCTAGTGTGTTGAGTTAGAATGACTGGCATCTCTTCCCAGAATATGGGACCTAATTTTGAGAATTACTTAATTCATTTTTAGAGAATCCATTCACTAGCATTAAACATAGCTCAAGACGAAAAAATCGTAGATAGATACAGACATTGATCCACATACATCACAAAGCTAAACATCTTTCAAAAGGTTTTTGCATGTTTAATAAATCAAAGGAATTATTTATTATAAAACTACTCGAAGAACACTAAAAGACACAACCCCACCAATATACGAAGAAAATGAGATTTAGAAATATGTTGTTTAAAAGAAAACTAAGTAAAACAAAAAAAGCAAATTGCAGTTGGATTTTAAAATCATATATAAAATAAAAAAGAATGTTGCTAAGATTAGGACAAAAAAACGTCCAAAAAATCCACAAATGGTATGAATTTAAATGTTATGAAGCAACTAAAAAGAACATCGCAAGAATAAAATGGATTATTCAAAGTGAGAGCAATATATATAGTATATTAGGTACCAAATTAAGAAACGGCAATAGAAAGCTAAAATAAGAGACTACAAGAAAATAAGTTACAACAATATTATAAAAAACCAAAAGCTATGAAAATAAACAAAGAATTAACATATTTACAGGAATAGGAAACACTATATCCAAACAGAAAAATGAAGGAACTTGTCCTAACTTAGAAGTTTTATAAGAAATAGGGTGATTACGTAATAGCAAAGCTGAATTAATAATATTTCGAGAAGAACAACTATGTAGGCAACTATGTATGTAAAACAGAACACCATCCACCAGGCGACCGTGTTCTGAGCTGACAACACCGATTTGGCCAATCGGCCTCATTTTAGACGTCCACATAAAGTTGACCGAGATACATTGATTGAAGTAAATGAAGAGTAAAAAATTGAATATTAATGAGGAAGAGAAAATATACTAAGATACATAAAGGCATAAAAATCAAAATGGACAAGACACATAGTAACAAGACTACCAAAAGACACTTTAAGAAGAATAACATGCTGGGACAGAGATAGAGACAAACCCAAAATGCTGAGATAAAATAGAGGATGATTTAAAAGTGGCGAAAGTGAGGAGGTAAAAACCTGTAAATTAGGAAAAAGTGAGTTGAAATAATCAAGAAAGGCAGAATCTAAAATAACTTATAGTGGATCTCTTCAAAAGAGTATGCCATCTTAAGGGATTGCAAGTCAGATTAATGTTCGAAGTGTATTGACCTCTCATCAAATAAAAAAATATTTGGACGTTTCTAATATTGTCAATTCATGCCATTTTACACGACCGTCTTAGGTTAAGAAAAGTTTGTTCCTTTGGGTAGGTATACCATGCCCTAATCAACGAGATGGTCAGTAAGGTTGAAAATGGAACATTTCGCTAGGTCAGTAGCATTGTAACAGATGACGAAACCTCGTTCTATTTTTATGACATGCTTGGTAACAAAGTTTTTCAACGACAAGGACTTTCTAATGGCGTGAAACGTCAAGTGTTGCCAAGCTTTCTCAAAAAACGTGTGGTAAGTTGTTTTGATTCATTAGAGAAATTTAACTTGCATATCAACTTTACATCATCAATAACATGTGTTATAGTCTTTCATAGAAAAAGGAAAACCAGCACAATAATTTTTACATAATAATAAATGGCCGCTGTGGATTTGCACATGTCCATTTATTTATTCTTTGTCAGATAAATAATGACAAATAATGAAATAAAACAGCAAAAATTATTTTTTTCCTACCGAGTTTGTTATTAATTAATTGGATTGGTGAAACTTTTTGCACTAATTGCTAAATTTTCCACAATTCTGTAATTCTTTATTCATGTATTAATTAAAAATTGCTCTTTCTGAATACATAATAATGGGTTTTACCCATACAAGTTTATTTACACCATATTTTTGTTTTAATATTTAAACATTCTTTTATCCAACCTTCACATAACAACCTTTAAATTTTGTTTACTATTGCAAATTATTGTTTGAATTTCATTGTCTTTCAACATCTGTATATTTCGTCATATTTAATAATAATAAATGTCAGAAAATGCTTTTCGGTAATATAGTCTGTAACAGTTTCGTTATGTGCTAGAGATAATAATGCTATCAGTAGTTATGTAGCGTAAGATAAACCACAATGTCCTGCCTTCATTGTTATCGCTTACTATCATCGTTACTTTTTCCAACCACAATGAATATCAACTTGTCTCTGTTTGTGCAAGTCACTTATTTATCAATTAAAATGTGGAACATAGGTTATTTTGTTATCAACAAATATTTTATCTTTCAAGGAAATTGTCAGAAATTGAAATGTCCGATTTGAATAAAACTGCGTGTTTATAATACTCAATACAAATAACTATTTATTAAAATAAGGCGCATATTTTAAATATTTCTGACAAATTCTCAGTGCCTAGCCACTTGCAAGACCTTGGAATATTTCACAAATTACAGATGCATTAAATTTCAGAGTGCTAAATCTTTGTATTGAGGGAGGTAACAAATAGTGCACGCAGTGTTTTGTTTTCATTTGAAAAATCCTTTGTTTATATAATGTACTAAATTATGATTATAAACTCATTTGAGAACTCGTTTCTCTTTATCTAAAGAAAACACATATAAATGAAATTGCAAGATGACCAAAATGTTGGTTTGTACATTTAAAGATCTCCAGATGAAACAGCGTCGTTACAAGCTGAGGTATGACCATTAAAAACAAGGTGGGAACGTGGAACAAAGTTTCACATACATCTCGGGCTTTTATGCATATAAATTTTTATTATAAAATTATCATGGTGTGAGATTGGCCGAGTGGTCTAAGGTTCAGGTCGCAGTTCAGTCTGTGGTTGTGGGTTCGAATTTCACTTCCTGGCAAGTCACTTTTAAATTTAAATAAAAAGCTGAAAAAAGCGAGGAACAGACAGACAGACCGTACGTAAGAGGCTTTTATTTTTATATGTATAAAAGCCTAAAAACAACGAGATGTTCCTAACGGTAACCTTCTATTAGCTGCAAACCTCTTTTAATTGAAAGAAATTAATGAAACATAAAATTGTAACTGTAATAATAATACATCTGATAATAACTTTATTAACTCATCTATCCTAAAAGCTTATAAATTTGAAATATTAAAATAAAGTAAAAGCACACTCAATAACTACAAATAGCTTGCGTTAATTGAGTTTAGTAGCTAGTGCTGACACCTAAGAACATGTTTTTATTAGAAAAACCATTACAGAGAGATAAAGGCTTGTAAGACTTCCAAGAGAAGAAAATAGAAGATCATGTCGAAATTTATATTCTCCAAATGTGAATAATATTCTTATTCATTTTGTTGCTAAGGTAAAAAGATACATAATATGTGCCATATTATCAACGGTGCTTATATTGAATATTTTGTAATGTAGTGTGAAAAGTTGTACAGTCGCTTTTTTAATCCACGTACATTATTTATTTGATAATAGACAATAATCGGTAGGAATTAGTCAGTAAATATCTACTAGGATTATGGATGCACATAAGACTAGTTTAAAATTACCTTCAGTGTCAAATTGACTGGTATTGACTGTTAGAGTATGAACGTATACTGCAAATTTATTAATGTTAAATGGTGCCTGTAAAACTTCTAAGTTCTAAATATTCCAAGCAACAATAGTGGTGAAAGAAACATGATTGAGTTACAGTATATCAACTCCAACCTGATAAGCTAAAAATATTAACAGAGTATATACCTTAGACTATAAGACTTTCAGGTGAAATAAGGAAATGATGTAAGTCTCCCTGCCTCTTCCGGGAGCTATTGCCGAAATTAGCTAATTTGAATGAAATTATATAGTGACTGTGTTTGTTAGAATCATTTACATTCACTTATGACCTTTCTGATTGAACAGAGGTATATCACATGGATTTCTAGTGAATGTCTCTAGTTGTTTATATATTGGACTTTATATAATCAGAAGAGCATCTCATAGAGTAGTGGAATACGTTTTTAGTTGTGTGTGATTTGATGGATATGTGCGAATGCCTCTAGTATATTGGTTCTTACCATGAACTTCAGTAGTTTTTTTTGTGGTATGATTTTAATCCGTTGGTTTTAGTGCCTGTCCCATTGAAAAGGTTGATTTAAATCAAATAACCCGCATATTAACTTAAAAAATAGTTTTTTTGTGATTCACTGCAGTGTTGAAATCGATTAGATCTATTTAAAGCAGTTTTTAAAATCGCCTCTAGAATCCTCCACGGCAGCCGTGTCGCAACTTTTTGGAGGTCCTAAATTGAATCACAATGAGCTTCTTTTAATTTGAATCTGGAAATTAATCAAAAGTCATAGGGCATTAGTAAGTAGTAAGTAGTAGTCAAGCGCGACAATGCTTTTTTTTTGACCAAAAATTACGCATAATCTTGCTATTATAAACTGTAGTACGATTGATTGTACAATAACAATTGAAGGTCTTGGTTGTGCTGTTTGGATTGCTTATTCTGAAGGATAACTCAAATGATTTTATATGTCCAAGTAGTTAATTAACATTTACAATCTCACTTTTAGAGTTATTCATGATGAATTAATGCTTTTAGAATTTAAAAAAAACAGTAAACAGTATTTTGATTCTGACCTTTTGTATATAGCCTAAAATTTTTTTTCGGTTTTTGTTCCTCTGGCTATCTCTAATGTTTTTTAACATTTGGTTAATGAATCATATTAGGAACATCGCGGCTCATCTCAAGTTGTAATGTCTTACAATAATTCCAAATTTGTAGTTGTGATTCTTTGTATGTCTGCAATACTCTATCTTGGCCTTTTTTTGGTTGATTTTCGACATGTGCTTCTCTCTCTCTCTCTCTCTCTCTCTCTCTCTCTCTCTATATATATATATATATATATATATATATATATAATAATTTATTATTCTTGTTCAAATCATCCATTAAAATGTGATATAAACAACAGTATTACAAAAGCTTGCAATCAACCTGAATATGTTCTTGTTATTAATGACTGCAATGAAATAAACAGTTTGGATCATTTTAAATGATTCATTAGCAGTTTTACCCAATTTAAAACCAAATTTAATGTTTTCTGGTTTTTTCCATTATCTCTATAAAAGTACAAGCGATACTGGCATATTTTCTGATACAAGACATGAACTAGACACGTTAGCACCTTCACTTTTGTTGGTGTATAGTTCAATGATGCCAAACACATTATTGCAAGCAGTCTGGAGATAGAATCAATTACTTTTTCAATTAGACTGTGTATGAAACAATATTGTACAATGCAGTACCTGTCTATAAAACATCATAGAGTTATTCACCAAGTTTACAGAGGAATATAATTAAATTCGTGCAGAAATTACTGGTTTATGAGAAGTTTTTCTTGAAATGATAGGGGTTATGATAGCGGATCCATATTATACTGGCATTATACTAGAGCTTAGTCAAAACATTGTTAGTGGTATCGGGTGATTAATGGCCAAATAGGCACTTTGAAACAGTGGTTATGTATGAATTTATAATGTTTGAAATTCATAATTAAAAAAAATTTTCGTTATGAGTTAAGCACTCTTGGTTTACATTGTATATTAAAAAAATTGGTATATGTTACTATTTTCCCTGTAGATCGCATCGACCTTTGTGGAAAGGTATTACAGCAGGTGGAAAGACTGGCCTCTTTGACCCTGCCAGTGTGGTAGCATACCTTGGTAGCGATCTTCCAGGGGCATCTTTTATACGCACAGACAGTACGAGAACCTCTGCTAGACGCAAACTGCGAAGTGAAATGATAAGCGCTCCTCAAGGCGATGTCAAGCACACAGGACATGTAGGGCTTGATGGAGCTTATTTTGGAGACCTTAGCTTTTTGGGTGGCTCAAAAGTAGATGTATGTAGTTTAAGAATGCGCGCTTTATTTTAGACAAATTTAAAATGTTTATTACAGTATAGTGGCGTTCCTACACAAGTAGTGACTCCATTCCGTCCTCATAAAGATCTTGAGGCAGCTCCCCTGCTTGAAGGCGACCACATCCCGTTGCCTCCTGCCCCCGGAACTGACCACGAGTACCACGAGATCAGTGATGAGGAGAACACCAACAGCCCAGCTTTGGATCTTGGTCCGTCGCTAATGGCAGAGATGGAAGTGATGCTCAGTTCGCTGGGGCAGCCTCCGCCGTCCCCTGCAGATCACGAGGGCTCCAACAAGACGAACGAGCTGCGCGAGAGGCTCAGTAAACCACGTAAGCAAGCCACTGTCAAGCCCATTTCTGCACAAGACCAGAAAACATTGGACACTGCTATAGCCATGGCTACTGAAATTAGTACTAGGTCTATGAATGATCTGCCTGCTCCTACTACTCCGGCTTCTCCCACAAAACGCAAGTTCAGCTTTAGGTTTCCGCCAGCTGCTTATGAACATGAGAAGCATGAGAAGGTTAATGAAAGGAGGAATTTCTCGGAGGAAGCGCATTCTACTCCCGATTTACAGGTAAATGCCTGAGGCTTAACATTTAACATGCCAAGTTGCAACAAGAACAAAGGCGTACAGGTTTTTTGAACACTTATTTGCTTCTATATTTTTTTATAGGAATGTATTATCGAGATACTTTCTTGAAGATATTAATTAAATCAAATTTTGAGACATTTTTAAGCAGCAATTAATTTTATATAACTGGAAATTTTAACATGACAACCATCTGTTCTTTTAAGTGCATTAAATGTGATTTAAATGAATAATTTCAATTAATCAGAGTTTAACATATTTTGAACTTTATAAAAGTACATACAGTTTTTTCTCGGACACTATCTGATCAAAAGTATCTGACCACTTAGCTCTAACTCATAAATTGATATCTAGAGTTTGCTGATTTTATAAACAAATATAAAAAAGTACAAAGCCATGTATTGCTTACTACTAAGCAATAGGAGCATAATAAGTATGTTAAAGGAGATAAGATTTTAAACGTGGTTAGTCAATTAATCGAAGATATTTTAGTTCTTCCTGAGTTAAGTCGTATTATCCATGAATTCCAAAGTACCACTGATTGTTCAGCTAACATTAAGACAGTATATCAAGAATTGACAGAAATAATGCTAAGTGTCACGTGCACTGGTGTAAAAAATTACATCATTGATGAGTAAAAACGTGATTTTAAGTGACAAATTATATTGTACCGTGCAGTCTAATAGGAGCATGTCTAAAATGTGTCAATAGTAAAATTTAGAGAAGGTGGCGTTACAGTTTGGGACTTTTTCATGGAATAGGTATGTTCCCCCTCGAAAACTAAATAGAAATATAATGCAGAAGAGTACAAAGATGTTTTGACCAGTTTCATCCTGTCTATAACAGGAAAACAATTTGGTGATAATGGTTGATCACACTAACATGACAATACTCTCTGTAGTAAAGCTGGGCCCATGAAGGATTGTTTACAGACAATAACATTATATATTACTGGGGTCTTTTGAAAACTATTGAATATTTGATCAACATTAAATAATTTATGTATAATATTAATAATAGTAAACATTTATTATATAAAATACTTGACTATTGGCCATTATATTATTAATTAATTGAAAAATGAAGGCCAAATAATTTAATGGTATACCTGTAATTCTTATCAGTTGTTGCAACTTGGCGCTTGCTCTAATGATTATTGCGACAGAATGACATACTAACGATCTTTTCTTTAATTTTCCCCTTCCTCTTTCTGACGTTTTGATTTTTGCACTTTTTTGTTCACCATTTCGTTGCATCTCACGTTACCAGCAACGCTTGCGATGCTCCCTCAATTCCCTGGACAATTTTGCAAATAACAGTTTGCGGCTGCCGTTGTGGGACAAAGCATCGGCCGAATTCTATTTTGCAAAGTCGCGCGAATTGCTGACCAAACCGTTTCCGTCCCCCCGCGTTCCATACAACTCGTGCCGTGATTTAAATGATAGCAGTAGTAACGTGCACAGCAATTACGCGACTCTGGAAAACCACATGCAGGACCTGTCGCTGGGCACGCCGTTTTGCGGGACGCTCGAGTATCGCGACCGCACCCTCACCAAGTCTGAAAACATGTCGCGCAAGACTTACTCGTCCGATCTCAAACGTAGGCTAGGGCACAACCGGACATTTTATAGCGACCCGCTGCCTCCAGCGCACATTATGTACCAAATGAATCACGGGAATATCTACTACCACGACCGGCAACCCAATTTGTATCACACGAACGGCTGTTACGAGGATGTGTATACGCCAGAAATGAACTACGATGACGTGTTCGTGTACGATAACCATTCCTACGTGGATGAAACGAGGAGCTTTTTAGAGAACTCCCCGGACGCAACGAACAGTCGACCACGCACGCTTAGTTTTTCCAATTCACAAGAGAACTTGCCTAAGAAGTGCGGGAAGACTATCCGTGAGCGTAATCTTCGCAGGCAATCATATAACCCACAGGCTTATGCAGAGTCTAGTTCTAGCGACAGCGATTGCATGAGCTTGGGATCAGTCGATCTAGATTGGCGCCGGCGCCGCAGGCTCAGGCGGTTGTCCGCTTCCAATAGTAGTATTAGGTCAGAATTAGGCGCGCATGCTCGTCTGGGGGTGCAATTTTTGAAACCTGAAACGTTAGCCACTGGTGTAAGCAAAGGGAAATCTCCGCCACCAAGTAATAGCATGCTGAGCGGACTATCTCCCACTACGGCTGCGCGGAAACGACAAAGCGATTCGTCGTCGAGTTCCAGTAGTTAGGTGTAATCCATTGCGTTGTCAAGCTTTGGTCAGTGGCGACAATTTGTAAATCTGGAATAAGTCAAAGTCAAACAAGGGAAGGTTATATAGCCATCTTCTTGTATTCTCTTCTGGTTATTGTTAAACTTCCATGTGACTCACAGGGCAATAGAATTTTATAACTAGTGTTAAGAGAATAATCATTTTCAAAGTCCCATCATTGACGCTTAGCTTTAAAAGATATTTTTAAAGTTAGTAGCGATATATATACTTTAAGATACTTTTATTCCCATGCTTTTAAATGTTGGTTGTGTCACCGGAAGAAGTTGTAGATTTTATGATATGATCATAGTAATACAAAAGCACCGTTGTCTAACCGTTCGTTGAAGTTATAATTGCAAATTAAATACTAAAGTAAAAATATTTTTAGGGGCTGCAAAGATAAAGAAAGTCGTAGCAAAAATAACTTGGACTAACGGACAGTTATTGCTTTTGAACACTTACGCGTTGTTTTGCGCTGAGTCACTTGATGTTCAATTAGCACGAGCTTGGGCTGCGCTTTGAGCTCTACGACAAAGGCTGTTGGCTCGACTTCGAGTAACCTTCAATGCTGGAATTGTAGGTGTAACAATAAGGAACCCGATTCTGTCCTCTGCATTAGAATGAAGTAGAATAGTCGTTGTCTATCAACTCATTATTATAGCATGTGATATTTTGTACCCGTCGATGGAAAAAACTTAAGTGTTTGACGCCATGGGAACAGGGATCAGAACTGTAATAATTACAGCAGGGCTATATCTAAGTATTTGTCCATATTAAGAGTGTACTAATTGATTTCTTTGAGTAATTTGTACTCGTATATCTGAACATATAAGATTATTAACTCATTATATTTGATTTGATCAGAAATGAAGGTGTAAAAAATCAGCTCAGCATCTTAAAAAAAAATTAAAAATATATTTTATAGAGGTGAGTTACAAAGGGGTAACTCAATTTTTTATTTGTGAAATATATTACATTAGGCAGGGTACAGGTAGATATGGTCTTTTCCAGAGTATACATGGAGTGTGTCTGCTACATTTAAAGAAACTGAAGATGTACTAGAACAGATTTTTGACATTATCTTCAGAAGTACCGTTGATAAATCAAAACATTTTCTCGATAGCTTTAAATGTAAACGGGGAAACAAAAAGTCACATAGAGCAAGTTTAAACTTTATGGAGAACGCAGCAAACAGTTGGTGTTTTGTTTAGTTAAATATTGAGTTACAACGTTCGAAACACGATAGTCTGCATTATCGTGGTGCATGCAACTTTGGACACTCTTGTGGGGTATGTTCAATGAGAGTTTTTAAAACTGTGGTATATGAAGACATTTTATGTTGATGCAACATTTCACAATAATTTAAGGACATCAGCATTACTTCTTCCGCTAATGGATCATCTATTAACTCGAAGAAGATATTTTCAGATTATGCTTTCACGTTTGCTTCCAGAATGATAGTGAGGAAAACTAATTTTTAACAGCAGTAATGGTATTCCATTCACTTTGCTTCAGTTCAAGCAATAGCAATCTCCACCTGTCTCACGTGTAAGTGTACTACCATGGGAAATATTTAATATACCCACTAATCTAATGCTATTCAACGTGTTAATTTTGATTTTGTTCAGTGCGTTGACTGGAGCCTCAGATACAATAACGATTAGAGTATCACCACTGTATGTTACATTTTGTATTCAACTTCAGATTAACAAAATTTCAAAGCCACTTAGTACTCGTTATAAACGGACTTCACTTTTCTTATGTGACAGCTAACCACTGTGTTTTGTTGGTGGTGTGTTATCAAGCCCAAAGGAAATCCTAAACTGGTACTTACAAGAAGTGTTTGAAATAAATCTATGGGCATTAATGATATTTCCCCATACTTCTATATGTGAGCAAAGTTCTTTTTAGGGTACATAATATGATTTGTTGTATGTTGATCTAACTCTTTATAGTATGCACGTTACCAACGCAAAGCTTTATTACGATTTGCAGGAAACAAATCTGATGACCAAATAATTTCTGCAGCTGTTTCCAGTTTCGCTGTCATGCTGAAATTATCCCTCATGCATTTTACGTTTTGTAAGGTTGGAATTAATGATTTATAAATAAATAATTTGAGATTTTCATGGATTTTTAAGATCAGTTTTACTGAAGAAAATGGACTTATTAATGCACCTATAGGTGTTAGCACACCAAACGCTACCCTTTTAGTTATGGAGAAGCGCTTCCTTAAATTTGTAGGAATTTTCAGTATTTCACAGATGATTCTTGTCATTATTGAGATCAAAGATGTATAAAGTGGCTTACCTCTAAAAAATACGTCTAAAATGTTTTTGCAAATATTCTCTTTCGGTCTATTGACTTCTATTATAGATTCCTGTGGACTTTTAAATATCATATGTTCTGGGGGTGCTAGAGCTTGGAGCACACATACGTTGTTACTTTCTCAAAACTTTATTATGGGATTATGCACCATATTTTTCCATATACTTCTATACAGTATTTCTGAATGTACTATCAAAAGTTTTTTCAACGTTAAGTAATGCTCTGTACATGTTATTGTTAATGTTCTTCTTTATCAGTTCTTTTATTGCAAATATATGAACCTGAACTCTTCTTTCTTCTGTTCCTTTTTTAAATCCGCTCCGCGTCTCTTAGTTGAATTTTAATTACTACTAATCTTTTCTAATATTCTTTCATATAATTTTGCCGACACATTTAAGAAAGTAATTCCTTTATAGTTCATTCAATCTTTATTATCTTCTTTTTGTGTACAGGTTATATAGTTTTTAATTCCTAATCATTGAGTATCGCTGATTCCTGCCATAGTTATATTTAATTGTTAATATTTTTGTTTCCTGAGTTTTTGATAATCTCAAACGTAATATCGTCATTGCCTGTTGCTTTTCCTATTCTTAGCATTTTAACTATTTCCTGCACTTCTTACAGTTTTATTTCTACATTAAATTTTACAGATTCTTTGTATTCACTTTCCTTATATCCTAACACATTGTATTCTTTTGTTCTATTTTCAAAAAATTTTTCTTATCTCATTATTTTGATACATACTAATACAGAAGGCTTAATTTCCTAAAATAGTTGCTGTTAGGTTAGATTTATGTGATATATATATATATATATATATATATATATATATATATATATATATATATATATATATATATCTTGCGCATTAGGTTAAACCAAGTTCTTCACTATATCTTTCTAGACCACTTTGAGGTAGTTACATCGTACTATTTGCATTATGTACCAGTTCGTCTACATCACTATACAGTACCAGTCAAAAATATATTAATTTTTTTGCCATAACTTTTTCGTTTCTGTGTATTTTTCCCTGAAATTTTTAGATAATCTGTTCGAAGTATTTCACGCGGCTCATCAACAATTTTTCAAAAAAAAAAACGAAACAACTCAATTGGAAAAAACTTTATGATCATAGCAAAAAATGATAAAAATAAAACAGTCTAATACTTAGTAACATAACCTTTGGCATCAATGACAGTCTGGCACCTGTGAGGTATAGAGTCCAGAAGAGTATGAATGAAGGAGAGAGGGATGTTCTTCCATTCCTCCTCGAGTTGGGCACACTTCTCATCTGCATTCTTGGCATTTGTGCCAACCAGACGACTCTTCAGCTCTGCTCACAGACCCTCGATGATATTCAGGTCGGAGGACTGGCTGAGCCAATCGAGGACTTGCTTCGAACGATGTTGGAGATCATTGTCCTGTTGGAAAATGAAGCCTCTGCCCATGTTCTGCATGGCATATGGACGTATTGTATTATCAATGATGTCCTCATACAGATAGCGATCCATAATACCGTGGATTCTCTTGAAGGGACCCGAGTCGAGGTCGGAGACAACTCCAGAACATGACATTTACGCCTCCGTGTTTCATCGTGGGAATCTGGTACCAATTAAAATGAGTCCCTTGGTGGCGACAAATCCACTAAATTCCGTTCGTTTCGAATAACATGTACTTATTTTCGTCACTCTAGAGCACATTTTCCCACTCTTTCTTCGTTCAGTTCTTGTGTGCCTGCGCCCACTCCATGCGAGTCTTCCTGTTCTTTTCCTAAATTATCGGCTTCTTGATCGGACTACGACCATTAAGTCCAGCTTGCTGCAGACGACATCTAATAGTACGAACGATGGTTTCGGATCCGGGAGTCACACAATTGGTGAGAAATATCGGCTGCCATGATGCGGGGGTTATCATGGGACATGCGGTAACGTTTTTGTCGTAGTCTCCAGGTAGTCTTGGGACGAGCAGCTTTAGACTTCTTCACAACACCACCTTGGATCCTCTAGCGCTTCAGGAAATGGGAAATGGTATGGTACTCTTGTAAAGGTTGAACTGTGTTGCAAGCTCACGCAGAGTTCGACCTTGGACATACGACTATTGGCAATCGTTTCCTGGATATCTGGGGATATGTTGCGGAAACCAGACTGCTTACGCACCTGACACGACTAATATTATTTAAATAATTTAAGAAAAAACGACGAAAACGACGTGAAATACGAGTTCTTGACAAATCAATCAATTAGTGATTTTCACTGATTACAGTGAATTGCGGAACAGGTGTCAAAACCTATAAACTTTAAAAAAAAAAATTCATAAATAGTTATGGGAGACATACCAAAGTTGATATATTTTTGACTGGTACTCTATACTTATTTTCAAGCAGAATGTAATTTATCTTCTATCTGGAGACATTCTCTTATGCAGCACATTTCCTTAGATCTCTTTCAAGCATCACCGAGTTTTTTTTTATATTTTGTTGTCTCTACTTCTTATTATAAAGGTAATTAAATTACAGCAAATAATTTTTTTTATCGGCGATTGATTTGAAACATAATTAGATGCAATTATGTATCAGATTTGGCTAAACTGTTTTTCTGATTCTATATAATAATTAGCCAACTTTGATAAGATGTTACAACTGTCTTCCTTTCTATAAGCTCATATTTTAAAGTTCTTTTATTACTCCCTGTATCTGTGTTACTTACTGTAGATTTTGAATTTTGTTAGTTTTTAAACATCTTAATATAAACATATATGCACTATTAGCTAACCATACATTTTCGTTAATTCAGACACATGCTAATTATGCAATACTAATGCGTTTTGGTGGTACACAGAATGTAACGCAATAAGAATCTGATTACGCTTAGTTTAGTGAAACTAGCGGTTTTTGAGGAACCTACATAAGGAAAACAATATATTTAAGTTTGTCTGTGAGCAACCTTCAACGGAAATGTTTTGTTAGCTCTGCAACGATTGGATGATTTGTGTATGGTAAATCGAAAGCATCAGAACAGTTGCGTTCAAAAACTATTGGTTTTAGGCAGTGGTTGTAGTTGATATATGTAGCGTATGTTTATTAACCAACTAATTTCTCTATGTAACAGGGAAGGCTAAAGCATTTAGACTACATACCAAAAGGTAAGGGATATAAAATTTCTTTAAATGTCGATTTAGCATGGTTAAAAAGTGTGTAATTGACAATTTGTATAATCATGCTATCACTTCCAATTTAGTCGAAAGTGGCATATGGAAACCATTTTTGGTTAGGTAACTTTTGGAACCACATAAAAGGCTTGCTTATCTTGTTGCATGATAAACCCCCTACCATTTAAATGCATTCCAGACGGTATTGCGTTCAAGAATATTATACGTCTATTTCTACTAAATCTCCCACTCCATTTAGCGAACAACAATCCTATACCATTACAGACCCTCCCCTGTGTTTGATGGAAGCCACCACACAATTCTGAATTATTTTTCCTTGGGGTGTTAGGCGTTTTGTGCCAAATAATTAGAATTTTGACGCGTCGGTCCAAAGTACTTTGCTCCATTTTCAAGTGCCTATAATTCATGTAACGAAGACCATTATTTCTAATGTTTTTTCTTGTTAGCTGACTTGGCAGTGCTTTTTTGACAGCAATTTGTCCATTTCAGATTGCCTTAGAAAGCATTATTTTTACCGAAATTGACTTTCCAATGCTTCAATTGAATTGAGCTCATATTTCCGGACCTGTTAGGTTCCTGTTCCTCTTATATGTTAATACAATGTGGTTGTCTTCACCATTTGATGTGCATTTGGGTCTTCCGAATCATTATTGTGAAAATTTCCAGTGTCACAAATTCGGGCAATAGTTGTGTGTACACCAATTGTAGATAGTTTTACAGGTTAGGCTATTTCACGTTTAGAATAACTTTTATTATGAAGTGTAATAATAGTACTTCGAGTTTCGAGGCTTAATTCTTTGCTTTTTGGCATTTTTCGATAAATTTTGTTAACAAGAGTAAAAACGGGGTTACAACGTTTGCACCAAGTGACACTTATTAAAATAAATAATGATATTTTTTTTGTTTTGTTCGATACTGGTTACTAGATAATTTTATAACTATAAATATTTAAATTTAATAATAGCGAGTTGCGAATAGAATTGCAACCATGTTTTTATCTAGGCGCGATTAATAAACCAAACTCAACAATAAATAGCATTCAACAAGTATGTTTCTATGTTCACTTATCTATCACAGAATTTTCAGTAGCAATAGATAGTTTAATTGCAATAAACTTATTATTTCTTTATGTAAGAATAAAAACAACAGACTAACCATACGAATAATCTCAAAATATGGAAGTGGTCCCATACTTTTGGACAGTTGTGTATGCTTGGCTCAACTTTAATTATTTTTGTTTCTCACAATTAAATGTGCTGTTTCATATTTTTATTATTATTGTTCTGTAGGTAATACACTATATGGTCAAAAGTGCCCAGACACCCACTGTTGTAGAAGACTCATGTGGTGTGGATTAATAGGATGTTGGTCTAGCTTTAGCATCAATCACAACCTGTACTTGCCTGAGAATATTTTCCACAAGCTTTTGATATATGTGCTTGAGAACTGTCTTCTACTCTTCCACGGGAGTTGCAGTGAGTTCAATGACTGATGATGAGCGAGTTGGCCTAACGCGTAATCTGCGTTCTAATTTTTTAATACACTTATCTAAACGACGGTAGAACAACCTTCGTTGTATGGGCAGAACAGTTATTCTGTTGCTACAGGAAAGATTCTTTCTCGCACTAGTTGCTAGAAAATTGGAAACACAAAATTGTCAGGAAATTAAAGATACATAGCGTTTATCCTTCTGACTACAGGAACTAAAGGACCTAGGCCAAGCTATGAAAAACAGCCCAAACCATAATCCCTCCATCACCAAACTTAATTGTTGGCACAACACACTCCGATAAGAAGCGTTCTCTTGGCGTCCGTTAAATCCATACTCGTCCATCAGATTGTCAGATTATGTAACAAAATTCATCACGCCGCAGAACTTGTTTGGCATTGCTTGTGTTGGGCCGCACGTGAAAACTCATATTTTTGAGCTCTTGACGAACAGTCCTGCTACTAGATAGCGACAACACTAGAAGCACTTTGAAAATCACGAGTGATCGTTGCCGCCAGCGAGGATATCCGATTTTTCATCACAATTCTCTTCAGAGTTCGACGACTATAATCATTATGTTTATGCGGCTCACCATTTCGGTCCGCGGCTGTTTCTCATTTTAGATATCTATAATGGTGTCATGTAGCTTATTTAGACATCTGTAATAAGGCCAACATTTCACGAACCGATTTGTTGTACCCAGTGATCATTCCATGTTCAAAATTATTCAACTCTGCCAACTTACTCATTGTCTGTCTAACGCGCTTGTGTGACCTACATATGCTGCTACTTGTACTTTTGTCTCGTTTTATGACGCTTTAATACGCATAACAGTCAGATTCACGAGGGGTGTTCGAATACTTTTGGCGATATAGTGCATCACATCTTCAGTAAAATTGGAGCTTCTAGAATTGTTATTTAATAGTATTTAATTATTTAAGCTTTATCTTTAAGTTTTGAAGTTTAGAAAGATATTGAACTGGTTAAAAAAACTGAGTAATGCAAATTTTTACTTTCCTTATCCTATAATAAGGAAAGTAATGTAATCGGCGGAAATTTGACTTACCCAGTTTTTCACATTTCTGGACGAAATATAGCTTCAGGACACCAAAAAAGTTGGTTTGAGCCATTGATTCGTGTGTGCGTGTGTGTGTGTGTCTGTCTGTCTGTCTGTCAGTAAACAGGATATCTCGAGAACCGTAAGAGCTAGAGACTTGAAATTTGGTATGCAAGTAGATAGGGGACGCAGTGCGAAGCTTTTGGTAAAAATCGGCCGAGTCGTTTGGTCGCAAGGTCGCAAAATCGGTCGCAAAGCGGTCGCGAATCTAAACGGTTGAAGATACAAAAAATTTATGAAAATAAAAATGATTTGTTATCATGAAATAAACATGGATTTAAAATAAAAGTTGGTAAAATAGGAACTCAAAAAAGATAACGTAATACTTGGATCGTTAAATAGTTCATGTACAATTCAAAATAATAGCAATGCTATATGAGGGTTTACGTAATTGTAGATGAATTTCATTTTATATTATTGTATATCTGCTATCAGTTAAACTTTAATGTTTTGTTTGGTTAGACCAGTAATCTGTAAGAACTTAGTGTGAGTGTCGATTACTCAGACTTACTGATTTCACTCCGGAATAATTGATGTTCTGAATAACTGATTATAAACTAATGCCTAGTAGATATTTTAAGTTATGAATAATATGTATTTATTTTGCTTTTTTTCTTCTACATCGTCTTCTTTGCAGACAAACTTCTTTTTAGAATCATCCTACCCGAGTTCTTTAGGAAAAACCAGCATTATTCTAGTAGTTCTTTATAAACTGACGAGTGACTCTTTTAACTTTATAAATGCTCTGATTTAGCTTTTTATGCAAATGCGTTAATGTTTAATCTTCAAAATGAAATAAGACGACGAGTATTACTACATATATCTTAATTAATTTTTGTAACTGCAGTTCTTTAATATGTGAATTTAGTAACAAAAAGTTAAGCCTGACTAATGTAACTGGAGGATTTCACCTTTCCTTTGAAAGAAGAGAGAAAAGGGGCGTGGCTTATCTGCGTGTCTCATCCCTCTTTCTCGCGTTTACCAGTAAAACTAAAGGTAGGAAAATGATTATGATTTTTTGCATACATGCTCATGAATATATTTGGCACTTACAGCAGTGTAGGTTGATTTTTAGTAGCTCTCTCTCCAATTCAAGAAAATACTGGAAAATAAACAAGTTGTAAGACAGCATCTTGGAAGAGATTTCTCTTTATCCAAACTATCATATTAGGAATATCTTTGAGCTAAAAGATTACATAGCCAGGTGATTGGGCTCAGCACTGAACGATCCCGGATTTTACAAATGCATCCTTGTTTTGACCACCTTGGACTTCGAGAACGAGTTATACTTTTACAAGACAACTACTAGATGTCTTGATACCAGCAGCATTTTGTGATACCCTCCACTTATTCACGATTTTTCCGAGCTTCCGGCATTTTTCAATCACTCTATTTTTAAGGTCAAAATGTCGACGCCTGGCGTTCGGCCGTGTCCGGCACTAACATGGAAAATCTACGACGCACTTCAAATAACCTTACTGCTATCCCTAATATTCTGAAAATCATGAGGATTAACCCACCAGATATTTTTTCCCTACCCTGTCAAAACTGAAAAATAAACGAACCCCAGGAGAAGACAGTATAACTGTAGACCTGATCAAAAAAGGAGGACCGCAATTTTTAAAAAGTATAAACAAGCTTCTAAACCGGTGCCTTATGGAAGAGAAGATACCTGAAATATGGCACAATGCACAAATTGTACTAATACATAAAAAAGGAGATAATACTAAACTTGAAAACTATCGCCCCATAAGCTTGCTTCCGCATTTGTATAACGTTACTTATCAAAATAATAGCCAACCCTTCTTACAAACAAATTTGAACTGTACCAATCACCAGAACAAGCAGGCTTCAGAAAAGGGTTTAGCACCACGGATCATATTCAAACTATTCGTAGCCTCATCGAAAAGTGTACAGAATACAACGTCCCATTACACCTAGCCTTCATTGACTACGAGAAGGCGTTTGATTCTATAGACATAACAGCAATAATAAACGCAATGAACAACGCCAGAATAGATTCCCGTTACACCAATTTATTTAAAAATATTTACAACAACGCTACCATGACAATCAAAATAAGTGAAGATATCTCCACGGATAAAATTATTACAAGAGGAGTATGACAAGGAGATACGATCTCACCCAAGCTGTTTAACCTCGCAACGGAAGATATTTTTAAAAATCTACATTGGGATAATCGAGGAATTAATATAGACGGCAAAATACTCACCCATCTAAGATACGTGGACGATGTAGTTCTCATTGTAAATAATATAGAACTGCAGAATATGATAAAGGAATTGATGGTACAGTCGGAGAAAGTCGGACTAAGAATAGACGCATTGAAAACAAAGGTTATGAGCCCAGATCAAGAACAAATACTAGTAAACGGAAAACAGATCGAAAAGGTTACAGAGTATATATACCTAGGACACACAATTAAACTTTGAAAGGAAAATCAAGGTGAAGAAATAAACAGAAGAATAAAACGAGGATGAGCAGCTTTCGCACGTCTTTCATACGTACTCAAGTCAGATATCCCAAATGATCTAAAACGTGAAGTATATAACAAATGTATCACACCGGTATTAACTTATGGATTAGAAACCATGACATTAACAAAAAACTCGGCGAATAAATTGAGGATAGCACAACGAAGCATGGAGCGCGCAATATTGAAGGTAAGCCTCCGAGATAATTAGTCACAACAAATGGAATTGGGGGGCACGTTGCCAGACAATCACACGACCACTGGGCGAACATTATAATGAACTGGAGACCCAGGACTACAAAACGAAGTGTAGGAATACCTCTAAAACGATGGGCGGACAATATAGTGGAAGTAGATGGAACAACATGGCAGAGATTAGCAAAGCAAAAAGACAAATGGAAAATTAAAAAGGAGGCCTATATCCAGAAATGGACTACATAAAAGGCTGAAGAAGAAGAAGAACCCACCAGGAAAGTTATAATGAAAAAATCGTTCAAATTTTTGACCACCACTGTACAAAAGTTAAAATAATATAAATAGAATGCTTATTTTATAAACTCTTCTATTGTCTCTATTGTCAATTACTTTCCTGACTGTCAATAAACTTAAGTTTTTGTTAACAATATTGATGAACATATGAAGCGGTATCAAACAATTTATAGAAATAATGGTCGTACTATCTAACACTGTCTTGAGCTTCAGTTTTATTTTTTTAAGTGAAGCAAAAGTTGTATTGAACATCTATCGTCATTTAAAGCTCAAAATATATATGTTGCAGCATTTTGATCATACATTGAATCAAGATTTCTCATAAGGATTTCATAACATGCTATGTAATTAATTACAACTCTTTCAAAGAGTCATTTTATTATTAGGTGGCAATTCTCATGGTTGAACATCGTCGTTCCTCCAAAGTCCTTATTTGTGAATAGAATTTTTACCACTTAAAAATTTAATCTAAGTAAGTTGTTTCGATGCTACCATCCTAAAGATTGCAATTTTAACCCCAGTATATAAATTAAACAAGCCAGCGTGGTCCCGTGGTTAAGGGGCGGGCTGCGATGCTGACGGACCCGGGTTCAATTCCCGGTGCTCTCTGATGCCTGGCGGGTGGTCTACTCAGTCACTAAAAATAATTGAGTACCTGCGTTCACTTGAACAAGGGGTAATAATGGCGGTCGTCTTAGGCACGGTGCTTGCCACATCGCCCCGCACCAGAGATGATGCGCAACGACCGGGCAGAGAGAGCGAACGTATGAGAGCCTTAACCTCTCAGTTCGCAGGCCGTGCTCCCACGCGGGGCGTAGAGCCTTACCATTATTATTATTATTATATAAATTAAACAAATAAACATTATAATGTTCAGTGAAAGATTCATTGTTCTTCAAATAAAGTATAACATGTATGAATAATTGGTTATAAAAAAACAAAATGTACAAGATATGACAAAAAAGCACTATCTTTATAAAATATTGTTATTATTAAATTATAAATGTTACCTCCTTTATTGTCAAATACTTTACCGCAATGTTGCAATTTTTAAAATGAAATAACTTTCAGCTGGTATGTTGCCTTTCTGTACTACAGTATTCAAATGGCGAACGATCTTCGGATTTTCAATATGGGTAACAAGAAAGTTAGATTTAGAGAACTAGTCAAATGGACGTAAATATAGTAATCAAGTGTGCTATGTCCAATAGTGGCTTAAAATTTCATGCATGGTAAAACGGTTAAAATTCAACTTGCTGCTAATCAACCTCATTTAAAAGTCGGCAGTCTGCGCTCGTATGATTTGTTCCTCTTTCTATTTCTTTGTCCATTACGGATGTGGGAAATCTTCTGGAGCTGATTTTATCTGTAACTTAGCTATCTGAAAAGACCTTGGAAAAATTGAGCTCTTGATAGAATGTACTTTGTCAGTTTTACCTTCTTGGCGATCTAACATAAATTTTTCTTAAGCTTCACACAAAACTGTCATATATTTTGCGATACACTATGACACAATACGTTTAGAAACTACGTTGGATACGCAATAACAGTCGTTAGTTATAATTCGTATTGAAGTTCTGTGAGGTGCTATTGACTTACTGTATGAAAGGGAGGACTGTAATTTATATGTTCAAATAAAAGGTTTGTTATAATTGATTATGCAGATCAACTATAAACATCAAATTTTGATGCTGCAGCAGAAGGGCTTAATTTCTGTTTGAATCAAAGTAATAGTTAATATTCTAATTATAATTGACGTAAATGTCACAATATCATTGCTGGTGCTACTTATGAGACGAGAGTAAAATGTATATTGAAAACATTATAATTAATAAGTACCAGATGTGGCTGAAAGGAAACGAGAAAGTTTATGCTTTCAAGATGCTTCATTGGGGTTTTTCATAAAATAAGACAATAGTGTAGGAAATATTTCATGCGACATAATTAAGATAGAACTGATTACATATAGGCAATATTTTTATGGCTAAGTAGTAGGTAACTTTCATCGTTTCATTTTAGCCGTGTTTCGTCTATCGTTATAGCAATGTCCTCTTTAACTACGCTGTCGAATCACAAAATTGTAATGCAACAGTAGAATTCGATGGCTGATAGCTTCCTTCATGGTCCCTGAAATGGTTAGATTGTACGTTCATGTAATATTTACGCCATGCACAGCCTTATATTCTCGCACTTTGCAAAAATAAAACTCGTTTTTTCATGTTGCACTTTTCACTTATTTTACGACTTTTAGTTCTGTACGTTTTTGTTTCCATCCCTCTCCTTGCATTTTTACAGTCCAAGGTAACTCAGGAAGCCCAGAGGGCGTATCAGAGCTTGGTTGAAAACCGCGAGCCCGACATGTCACAGGTGCGTAGCTCAAGTATGCTGGCTGCCGGTCGCTACTAAGTATTTCAACGCAGCTATTGCAGGTTAGCAATCCTCTTAGGATGTTACGATCTGGGCAATTGCCTCTCATCAAGCCGCGGTTGCGGACTTCTACGTTGCCCACAGCAGGGCATGCGAAGCATGCTGACAGAAGATCTGTTCCCGACTCTGATTCTCTAGAAGAACGCACAGCAGGTATTGTTAATAGTCGATTAATTAATTTATTAATTGCAATGACGCGAAAGTTTCAGCTTTGGATTTGGGCTCCACCAGTTCGAAGCATGAAACCAGTGTTAGCAATGACATTAACGCAAATCAATCTCCTCCTGCCCAGAAGAACAATGAAGTGTCTGAAAAAGAAGACAACCCCATTCCTTTACCTCCTCGAGATCGCAACAAAACCCTTTTGACCTCAAAGCCACGCCACACACGCAAACACCCGCTCATCATACCCGCTTCCGCCAACTTGCAGCGTACCCTAGACAAAGTTACACTGTCCACTCCTCCCCCAGTTGCAAATTCTGATCCGTTTCTTCATACAAATTCTCAAACAATTAACGTAAAAGATGTTGACGATATTGGAGAGCGACATTACGACTCAGAATCCTTGCATTTCGAAGAACAAATTGATTCCGAACTGGCCGCATTGGATCACATAACTCAAGATCAAGACTGCGTTGATGCACCAACCAACAGCTTAAGTGGAACTACCGGAGAACAGGCGAGCAATAAAGTACGGAGTCATCATGTGAGCTGTGAAGATCTACTGGAGTTTGCTGACGCCAAGCCTAGTTCTAGAGCACGAGGCAACGAATCAGATGAAGTGCGAATTATGTCCAAAGTATTAGGGAAAGATGTGAGTATGACTGTTTGATAAAAACTGAGGATAATTTGTAATATGATGATAGGTTTCGAAAGAACAGTGCCTGTCAGCGTTAGAGTTTTGCGATTGGGATGTTCTGAAGGCTATCAAGCTTGCTAAAGTGCAACGTTTGGCGACTGGGGCTGATTTGGCAACTTGTTGTATGGCTTTGGATTGCTCACTGTGGGACGTAACAAGAGCTGCACAATGGATTCTTTCTCAAGACAGTGATGTTCTACAAGTATAGCATTTATCAAACGTTACCCCGTTCTTGCTGTTTCTTCTACACTACGATCGTGATACTATCCAATACATATTTATTGTCTTGCCAAGTTATCACTAACAGAATAATGTTTTTTTTAATGTTATCTTCGAATAATTTTATTTATTATGTATGTTTTACTAAAACATTTTTTAAAATGCACTAATAAAATAACTATTTACGTTGTATACTGTGTATGTCTTAAGACCCTGTGGAGTTTTATAAACATGTCTAATGAAAATAGTTGGTTTGTGTAATTAATAAAAGCTGATGATAACTTTTATCGTTAGTAATTATATGATGAGGAGTTATATCTATACATTGTTAGCTTGACTCAAAAATTCCTTGTTAATAACTTTTCTGCCATTTCAGTTTGTCATTATTTATTATATTTTTGTTCAGTTTTTAGTCTATTGTAGAATAAGTAGTTGCAGTACCATTGTCATTTTCATCGAAAACATTTTTTATAAAAAAAAAAAACTGTAGGCCCTAAAAGTTACCTTCTTCTTGATTAACTTTTTTTTTATATTAATGATTTAACGTTAGACTTCGTCCTGAAAGTGTATTATGTAACCCATATGCTTACAGTTCTGGTTTCAAAATGAATTATCTTTGTGCCTTCATACTGTAAATATCCCGTCTACTGATAAATATAATTATGGCATAGAAGTGCATGCACCGTTTGTCCAGATTTATACCCCGTGTACCATTTGCATTTGACTAGCTGCCTATAAAAAAGGAACTGAATGGAAAAACTAATGAGAGAAGTAAGGGAAGAAATAGATACAATGTAAAAGACTTAATTCAAAGTAAAGACAAAGGGTTTAACTAGCAAACAATTAAGACAGTACAAAACTAATAAAGGAGAAATGGGGCAATCTGTTGGAAATGGCAAAAGTAGCAGATGAGATAGGTAGACAAGAAGAAAAGTAAATAAAAAGATGTGGTTTAATGATGAATACTAGGCAGCTATGAAGTGAAAGAGAAGTCAAATTGAGATTGCTACAGATTAATACTGAAGCAAATCTTGCAGTATTGTGAGAAACAAGAAGAGAAGCCAAGAGAGCATGTCAAAGAGTACATCGAGAAGCAGCGATGGAGAAGAAATATCAAAGAAAGGGTATTTGAAATTTCTGCTAAGGAATAAAGAATTTGAAAAAAAGGAACAGAAAATTGTGATTTGTAAAAATGAAGGGGAGGTTTGGATGCTAGGTGTTTGCGCCAATCTCCAATTACTTTTATTTGAATTTTAAATTAGGGCTGGCTTTATTTCGCTCTTCCTGTATATTATAGCGGCGGCGAATTTGTCCCATCACGGGAAGCGCTGATATAGAAAGCAGCGGCCTTGCTGGCTCGCCTCTGCTCTCGGGCCTTGCTGGCTCGGCGCTATTTTCGCTCGCTTCGTTTTGAATTTAGTTGTGATAGTTTAAAAAGCGGGCGACCGGCTTTAAATTTTCCGAGGCCGAGAGCGTTTTGACCGAGAATTCGCCGAGGTGTTTGGCCTCAGATTTTTCATTTCCGCGAGGCCATTTTGTTGAAAGTTATTTTGTGGCGGAATTCGATATTGCACTTCGGGAGTTGGAACTTTTTTCGGCGAGACTTGATCCGATTTTCTTTGCATCTGACCCGGCGAGGAATCAAGAAGGAATCTTTGCACCAGGAAAGACGCTACCAATCAGCTCCGCTGTAAAGATTGGGATGACTTGCCCTATGTTTTTACCCACATTCTTATTTCCTCTTCCTGGATTCCCCAGGATTACAGCACAGGGAACCGATTTCTGCAGTACAGCGCCGTTTTCCGCTTTGGCTTTTGTTTGAAGTTTCTTTGTTTAAATTTAAAATTACGATAGTCTACTTTTGGCCGCAATACTAGGGAAAAGGTATTTGAAAGATAGAAAGTACAGTTTAAAAAGTTGCTTAATCAAAGTGTAGCAATACCTGCAAGATAAGAAAACATGGGAGATATAGACGAACCAACAATAGAAGAAAAAAGCCAAATAATACATAAAATGAAAAACGGAAAAGGCTCAGGAAGAAATAATGCCAATACAGAACTAATCAATTATGGAGAGGTGGAGATCATGGAAGTGCATCAAATAATTGTGGAAATCGGAGACCTTGGTGGAAGAGTAGAATGAAGCGATTCAAATGAAAAGAGGGATAAAGCTCAAACTAAGAACAATAGAGGGATAGCTCTATTAGACATAACGTACAGGATATTAATCTTACTGGTCAGAAATAGGTTGCAAGAATATGCGGAAATACAAATAGGCGAATATCAGACAGGGTTCCGCAAAAATTTATATATTTATTGATATTAAAAAAGTATATAATCCAGTAATGAGCTATACGCAGCAATATGGGAGGCAAAAATTCCAGAAAAGTTTAATACCTTAATAACAATGGCTTTAAAAATATCGACAATTATGGCGAGAATCAATAACAAGCTGTTAAAAAAGTTTAACATATAAAATGGCTTAAGGCAAGGCTAACATTATTAGAATAAAAAATCTGGTGTGAACATCACACGACTTTCCTTATCCTACTTATTATTTGGGCAATTCAGGCAAAAACCCTGGGCCTCAAAGTTTCTATTTTACCAACTTTTATTTTAAATTCATGTTTATCTCATGATAACAACTCATTTTTATTCTCATGAATTTTTTGTATTTTCAACCGATTCTCGACCGATTTTACGACCTTGCGACCAAACGGCTCGGCCGATTTTTACCAAAAGCGTCCCCTACCTACAAGTAACTTGCGTACCAAATTTCAAGTCTCTAGCTCTTACGGTTCTTGAGATATCTTGTTTACTGACAGACCCCCCCCCCCACACACTGGGTAGGTCAAATTTCCACCAATTACATTACTTTCCTTATTATAGGATAAGGAAAGTAAAAATTAGAACAGGCATAAATAGAATGGGAGCCATACTAAATAAGTCAAACGAATACTTGGATGGAAAAAAATGATAAGAAATTAGAAGCAATCAGTGTGCAAGGAGATAAAGTGCATAAATGTTAAATATGGTGTTGAGAGCTAAAAAAATTTCCAGATCACAAAACTGTTATGTGAGTGAAATGGAGTGCTAACTAAGAATGGCAACGCAAATTAGAGATATGGGGGTATAAACATTTAAGAAGAATATATGAAGGCGGAAATGGCATGGGAAAGAAGGATCAATGAGAAAGTGAATAGTTTATATGGAGAGTTAGCCTTAACGGACTTTGTGAAAGCACAACGAATTGGATTGTTAGGTCACATTAATAGATTAGACGAAACAATATTTGTAAATAGTTTTGCTAAATCAGGTAACGGAACAAAGAGAAAAGGCAGATCTAGATAGAAGTGAATAAAAGTAGTAGAGGAAGACCTACAAGGTAGAGAGGTTCAAAACTGGAGGCAGTGACGGATAGAAGACTGCGAAGAAGATATTAAAGCCAGAGCCATAAAAGATCCGTTAAAAGCTACATATATACATGTTTGCGGTTTTTGGTTTCAAAAAGAAGTATCGTTTGCCTCTCTATACTATAAATATTCTATCTACTGGTAAGTATAATTTTGGTATAAAAGTACATGTGTTCTATTTTCCAGTTATAAAGAAATGTAAAATGATGTTCCAATCAACATGTCCATATGAGTTGGATTTAAAGTATGCCTATAACAATTTTGTGAATGGTACTAGCGATAAACTTTGTGCAAAATGACTATTATCAATCAAACTAAGCGTGTTATTTCAACAAAGTACGTACTAAGAGTTTCACAAGTATTATGATATTAGTACAACTTCTTTTATGTGCCTCCTTTCCCTATATGGTGATCAATGATACCAACTTAAAGAAGTATTATATTTTGATGTCTCACTTAGGTATATAGCAGATTTACATTATAAGCATAATTTTCACTTTGAAAATTGCTGTCGCAATTTACTTAACTATATAAAGAAAAGCTTTTTCCTCCAATAGGTGTAACACTGAATATCTTGCAAAACCGCACGATTTACAATTCATTTATCCTTTTAAAAATACAGGGTGTAGCAGTCAAACTACACGTTTCTAAAAAGCTTGTGCGGTGGGGGTGTGTGTGGGAGTGGAAGTAGGTAGTGACCTTCTTCCACTCCCACACACTTGGAAGTATAGAAACCATGCAGCGTTGGAACGGTGAACAATGAGGTTTCGTTGTTACAGCGTATTTAGAAAATGGTCAAAGTTACGTACGGGCACAACGCGTGTTCTGCCTTCATTTTCGTCTTCCGCCTCGTGCTCCTGTTCCAAGTAGGAAAGTCATTTCTGTTTGGGCTAACAACTTACGTTGAACAATAATAAGAAGAGGTGGTAATACAAGAACTGTTAGGACCTCCGAGAATGTGGAGGCTGTACGAGCAGCGATTACAAGAAGCCGTCCAAGATATGCTAGGCGCCACAGCGTTGCTCTCGGACTTTCGACTCGAACAGCAAGAACAATTTTGCATCATGACTTACACCTACACCCGAATAAAATGTAAATAGTCCATGCTTTGAACCCCAGAGATTACTCTATCCACGTTGGTTTTTGTAAGCACATGTTACAGCTGCTTGAAGACGACCCACATGCATGAGCGGTGAAGCTCATTTCCACCTCAGTACATATGTCGATAAACACAATTTTCGCTATTAGGCTTTTGCCAACCCTCAACAACTTCACAAACGGCCTGTCCATTCGGCCAATGTTACAGTCTGATGTGCAATCTCTTCGAATGGAATAATTGGCCCGTATTTTTTCGAGGATGATGATGGCCATGCAGTTACTGTAGCATCAGCGCGCTACGTTCAAATGCTGGAAACCTTTCTTATTCCAGAACTTCAACGATTTCCTGTGAATAGGAACACTCATTTACAACAAAATGGAGAAATTATTCACACAGCCAGGGTGTCGAACTTTCCGAAAGACCGTTTCCCGAACCGCCTTACTAGTAGGAATGGGGATGTTCAGTGGTCTCTAAGATCGCCAGACCTGAGCTTCTGTAATTATTTTTTTATGGGTATATTTTAAGTCGAAGGTTTTTGAGACTCGCCCAGCAACTATATTGGACTTACAAGTGCGAATTGAAGAAGTTCGTGCAATAACATCGGCGGTATTACGACTTGTCAGTGAGAATTTCCGTGCGAGACTCAGACAATGTGTGCAAAATGATGGTCGCCATCTTCTTGGAGTGATATTCAAAAAGTGACATTTTTTTGCTTTTATACCAATTTCCATTCGTGCTCTTAACATTTGTCGCAATCAATTAAAAAGAAAAAATATTTTCGTTCGTTTTTTAATACCTACAAATAGTGCGGTTTGACTGCCCCATCCTGTACATCACTCCATCTACTACAGCTAGCAGTTACTTATCTTTTTAACGCATCAGTTACCTCGTTTTTGAGGTTTAAGAGCAATGTGCCGAAATGGTAGTCATCCATTTAAGTATTTTTACGTTTATAAAGTACAGTAATTTCTCAGTGCTTTCATCACTCAAATTGTGTAAGCACAGTAAATAAAAAAATTAGAATGAAACAGCCCTTGAATGTGGTTTTTAAAAGAGTGTTAAATAGACAGCTTTTTAAACATTTGTATTTAACATAAAGAGAGAATGATGGGCAGTAAAGTCAAGGTCCGGCTCCCCTGTAAAAGGGTGTCTAATAAAAGTAGCCACCTATTGCCCGGGTGACGCAAATGACTTTACTATAATTTTAAGTTTGTCACTATGTAGTAAGTACAAGGTGCGTTATGAAAGTAATGCGCATGGTTTTATAAAAACTGATTTATTGATCCGATCTGTACAAACCATCAAAACTCTTCAAAATACTCTCCTCTTGCATCAATACACTTGCGCAGTTGCGATTTCCATGCCTGGAAGGCACCCTTAAAGTCGTTGGCCGGGATGTCCTTTAGGACTCTTGTAACATGAGCTTGATGTTCTCCACTCCCAATGTTCTCGTTTGAGCTCTTTCTTCACACGGGGAAACAAAAAAATGTCACAAGGAGCCAGGTCCGGACTGTATGGGGGCTGGGGAACCACTGAGGTGTTGCTCCGGGCCAGGAAGTCTCCAACGATGAAGGCCGTGTGGCTGGGTGCATTGTCGTGGTGGACTTTCATTGAGTCTTTGATGTTCCTCCTGACGCGCGGCGAACCTGCGTTTCAATCTCTTCAGCACATAAAACCACATAACCACATAAAACGCCGCGTTGACGGTCTATCCTGTGGTACAAACTCGAAATGGACGATTCCTCGGACGTCAAAGAAGACAATGAGAATTGTTTTGAACTTTGACTTGCTTATGCGCGCCTTTTTGAGGCGTGGGGACGACGTCGTGTGCCACTTGGAGTTCTGCCTTTTCGTTTCTGGGTCGTACTCGAACATCCAAGATTCGTCTCCGGTTATGACTGAGTCAAAAAATACGGATCATCTTCACTCAATTGCCACAAGTCTTCACAGCGCAAAACTGGAAGTTTTTTCTGTTCGTCTGGTAACACCTTTGGCACAAGCTTCGCACAGACCTTCCCCATGTGCAAATCCTCGGTCACTATCCCAATATATACCGCAAATATTGGACATGTTCAGGGTGTCAGCGATTTGTCAGATGCCTGAACGACGGTCTGATTTTAAAACATCGCGCACACGCCTCACGTTGTCGTCAATGCCGTTGATGGGCATCCGGAACGGGACTCATCGGCGATTTCTTCAGGACCCACCTTAAACGACTTTTGATCTTCCGACCTGCGATCTTGATAAGCAGTCGTTTTTAAAGGGATTTTGAAGCACTTTGTACGTTTCCGTAGCATTCTTCCTAAGCTGCACGCAAAATTCCATCGCGTATCTTTGTTCGAGTGAATCCTTCATCGCGCCGTGTTACAACTTGCAAAAACACGCTTCACACGGAACGAGCTCCTGACGCTCCAGCTCCTCGGAGCAAATTGAGCTATGTCGCGTTTGGAAGGGCAGCCCCCCACTTTTTCCAGCAAGCGGAGCGCGTTGGGATGTACAGTCGCGTCGAACAAATTACTTTCATAACGCACCTTGTATAACTAATCGGCTTTAGTAACCAAGTCCTACTTTCCAGCAATATTCATAGATATAAAACAATCCTTCGCTAAGGTGTGGCACGATGACTTTTTGTATAAGGTTAAATTACTTTTCTCAAGTGAATTTTACCTGCTTATTAAATCTTACTGGGCTAATCGATACTTCCAAATAAAATTTGGGCATCAATATTCTGATTTTCATTCATTCAATTCAAGAGAATGAAGCACGCCATCGAGGTCTTCATTTAGACAAGAAGCTAACTTGGAAACACCACATATTAAAGCAAAGAAAAGAGATTGACTTATGATTTAAAAAAAATGTACTGGTCGCTAGGCAAAAAATCATGCTTATCTTTAGAAAACAATATCCTTCTTTATAAGGTGATAATTAAGCCAATCTGGACTTACGGCATTGAACTTTAGGGCCATTGCTGCAAATCTAATGTACAGTCTAAAACTCCAAGAATCCTTGCAAATGCTCCTTGATATGACAATAATCTGACTCTGCATACTGACCTTGAAATACCAATAGCTCAAGACGAATGCACCAAAAGAAGTACTAACCATTTTCAGCGACTACAGGCTTATCTAAATACTCTTGCGTCCAATCTGCACCATGACCCACCGACCAGAATGTTAAAGAAGAAATGGCCAATTGATGAATGAAGGAGGCTAATTCCAAGCAACAGGATAATATAGTTGGATGGATTCCCTTCATATTATTATTGCCATCCCATTAACTCATAGAACGTAAATTGTTATAATTAGTTCTGATTGTTAATATGCTGATAATAATTTTTTGTTAGGTTAGTTAAGTTGCTTCTTAATGTTTTGCCTTTTTTTTTGCTACATATTTATAAATTTACTTTAACTTCATTTAACTTGCAGCAGAAGATAACTAGGTCTTTGTATAACGGAATTGGGTAGGGAGTAGAAATTCTTCTACGATTCCGGTAGAAGACAGTTCTACTTCAGGAATAGCGATCCTGCTCAATGTCCAATGTCCCAAACGTCATTGTTCAAGTTTCAGATCGAGTTATTATTATACAATTAAATAGTAAACCTTTGTAAACAAACCTTCCACAAATATACGGCCCGACAGTAAATAAAAAATATAACAATGAAATGGAAGTATTGTATGACCAGATTGGCAACATCTTAAAAAGTTTAAAGACTGACGAAATTGCATGCATAATTAGGAATTTTATTGCTAAAATGGGTCAAAACCGACGTGTGTATAGTTGTTGGA
Source organism: Sinelater perroti (assembly GCA_036346155.1). Taxonomy (NCBI): domain Eukaryota; kingdom Metazoa; phylum Arthropoda; class Insecta; order Coleoptera; family Elateridae; genus Sinelater; species Sinelater perroti. The sequence continues at coordinate 27,568,222 of JARFIY010000248.1, read as the reverse complement.
TTGCATAGACTGGAACTTTCTAATGGTCGAGTTGACAAACTATGACTTTTGCAAAGAGAATGACATGATTATAACCAGTACTTAGTTTAAGCTTCCAAAACGCAGATTATACACGTGGAAAGCATCAAACGACGATTCCAGTAACTCCAATTCTACTAGAAACAAGATAGACTTTATTCTGATATCAAGAAGCGCTACAGAAATGCTGTTAAACGAGTTATGTTTATACAGGAGTAGACGTTGGCTCGGACCATAATCTCTTTGTAGCCAACATCAAAACGAGGTTGAAAAAGATTCATGGTAAAAAAGAGCCCAAAAATCAAATACCCATAATCTTGTAACCAACGAAAATGAAGAACAAAACACTCAAGAAATAAACGCAAACTTAAATAATATTAAAAAAAAACACGAAAACGTAAACGACTTATGGAGCAAACTGACTGAAGTTATCAGAAACCACAATAATAAATATAATAGTCGCAAGAGAAAAAAGAACTCACGAAAAACAACACACAGAAATATAGACAACTACAAATAAACAGACAAATTCGCCGCGCAACAGAAAAATGGGTATAATACTGTATGGAAGGCCCAGAGATCACGGAATCGGAAATCAATATGCATTAAAAAACGCAAAGACTAAGAAAACACCAGGACCTGACGAAATTCTTATAGAACTATTAAAATTAATAGACGAAAATAACATACAATTATTAGTTAAATCATTTAACGTAATCTACAATACAGGAGAAATACCTTCAGACTGACTTGAATCAATTTTCATAAAAATTCCCAAAAAACATAAAGCTAGAAGTACTTGGATTATCGAATGATCAGCTTAATGAGCCAAACACTTAAAATATTCCTAAAGATAATACACAACCGAATCGGACACAAATGAGAACAATATTAAAAAAAAACACAATTTGGATTTTAATACTTCTATGGAACCAGAGAAGCTTTATTTACTCTAACGGTCCTATTAAAAAGTGCAGAGACCAAAGAAAAGATATATTAGCTTGCTTTGTGGATTTCCAAAAGGCGTTTGATAAGGTACAACACATAAAATTAATTGCTATTTTTAAAATCAACAAAATCGACGATAAAGACATTCGTGTTGTCAAACATCTATATTGGAATCAAAATGTCAGGGTTAAGATCGGAAACAAGTACACCAGTAAACCAAACATAATAAGGCGTAAGACAGGGTTGTATCTTATCTCCAACGTTATTTAACTTATACTCAGATTATATCTTCATAATAGCAAAGTGGGACAAACATATGGTGTACAAAAGAAATGGTGAACTTTTGAACATTATTAGATACGCTGATTCTAACCAACACCATGGAAGGCTTGCAAGAACTTCTTATTAGAATGGCGAAACAAGTGCAAACATAGGTATAAAAATAAATGTGGAACCAGTTCAATGAGTTAGAAAAAAGTATGATAAACGATCAACTCAATCCAGACATAGAAATAAAAAGGCGAATTGCATGGGCCCGAGAAAATGTTCCAAGATGAAGTAATTTTTTTGCAAAGATCATTTCAAAACAATGGACAGTAAATGTTATATTCACTCAGTAATATTATACACTGTAAAGACATAGACACTTAAAATATCAACAATAAACCGTCAAACGCTCAAAATTCCTTGGATTGCTCTCCAAACCAACGAAAAGGCCCTTCAAGAGCTCTAGTAGAACGAAAATAGCTCATAACTGTAATCATGCGAAAACTATTTTATCATATACTTCAATTAGTACCGAATGGTAAGATAGAAGGTAGTAAAGGAGTGGGAAGAAAGTAAACTTCATGGTTGAAGAATATCCAAAATGAACAAGAATCCGAAACTCCGGAGAACTTTTCAGACTAGCAGAAGCCTGAAACCCATTTGCCAAAGTGATGGCCAACGTTCGGGAGACCGAACATATGATGATGATGATGATGATGATGGATAACACTAACATGCAAAGTTTTGTTGTTTTGAAATAAATAGGGGTACAAGAATGGATTTTTTCAAATTTTGAAAATAACCTTTAAAATTCCGTATCATGTCAGATTTTTCTGCAAATCACGAAGATGTGGGAATTAAAAAAAGTAATTTTTAATAACATTGATATAAAAATGTTCTCTGGAAGGAAGGAATGAATGTGTAAGGAATATATAAACATAAATACATATTTAAAAGCAAACATCCTCTTTTCAATACCCAACAATAGTCGGCCATCATCTGTACAGTCCACTTTTCTTGGTATTATCTCTTTTCCATCACTTTAATATCCTAATGGAAGTACTCGCCATGTTCTTTCGTAAAATTATCAAGATTGTCAGGAAAATAATTTAGATGAGCATGAAGAAAGTGAACTTTGACGTTCATGTTGCAACCAAACAGTTTATAGGATTTCAACTTCTCCTCGACTAAAATGGTGTTCCCCAAAATTCCGACACACCTCTTCATTTGGAAATAATAGGGAAAAAACAAAATTGCAGATTAGTGTAATGAAGGCTCTAAACGCCCCGCGTGGGAGCACGGCCTGCGAACTGAGAGGTTAATGCTATCATATGTTTGCTCTTGCTGTCCGGTCGTCGCGCACCATCTCTGATGCGGCGATGTGGCAAGCCTTAGGTGACTGCCATTATTACTCTTTTCGAGTGGACGCAGATCCTCCAATTATTTTTAGTGACCGAGTAGGCGCTACCCGTTAGGCATCAGAGAACTCCGGGAATGGAACCCGGGTCCATCCACACCGTATCCCGCACCTCAACAACTGGATCCCGCTGACGATAATATTGCTTTATTAAGGGGAAAAATGAATAGAAGAATAAGATCATTTCATGGCGCAAACATTGATACAGACCATATTTTATTAATACTAAATCTTAATATGAAGATAACCAAAAGAAAGAAGACAGTGTAAAACAGAAGCAAGTTGAATAGAGAAGAATAGAAATAAAAGATAGAAGAAAACGATAGTCAAAGCAATGCAAATAAGAGAAAGAAATAAAGTTGAAATTAAATCAATTAAAAAATGTTATAGCAAATACACCAAATGATGTAATAGACAGAAAGTACACAATAAAAATGGAATCGTTTGGTTAGGAATACAAAGTAGCATTTATAAAGAAAAACAAAGCAAGAACAAAATGGTTGCAAACTGACAAAGAAACAGATCAAAAAAGATATAAAGAAGAAAAATAGACTGCAAAATCATTTAAAAAGGAAGCTGAGCAAGTGAGATAATGGAAGCAATTGAAGATATAGTAAAAACAACAGTACATGACTTAAATTTAGAAGAAAACAATTTCAGAAACATAACAGTAAAGAATAAATTGGAGAAGTACTTCAGCAATCTTTTTGAAAATAAAGAGGGAAGAAATATAAGATGAAAAAGGAAAAAATCAAGCAAATAAAGATATACCTACCAAGGAAGAATACAAAGTAACGATAAAGAAGTTAAAAATGAACAAAACCACAGGACCAAATGGGATTAGCAATTAAGTAAAAATGGAAGTAACCAACTAACAAGGAGAGCACGCACTCTTCGAGTCACCAATTTTGCTGAAATCTTACTAGTATCAAGTATTGGTATAGAAGTACCAAATTGGAGACAATACACCTCTCAAAACGTTTTCAAGAAATTCCGGGTTAGAATTATGGATGAGATATTAGTAGCTTTGCAGTAAGGCGTATACCTAGTAGTCCTGTTAGCCAAGTGGAATAGGAGGGGAGTCTGACTACCATGGCTCTATAGTCCGGCTATGGCAAAGAAAATAAACCTAGCCAGCCTGACTCCTTCATGGTTAAAGTTGAAAAAAATGTTTCGAGCTCTAAGAAACGGCAACAGATAGCGAGATGCGGTTTTTAGTACAATTTAGATCGATTCAATTCTACTAAAATGGTGTTATTGGTTTGACCGCAAAAAATACGGGGTGCGCCAGAAACGTGGTCCAAAAACACCCCAAAACTTGTTTGCTCGGCTAACCGTTCACAGATGAACCCTCTGAGTTTTCGTGATTTGGTAGACTTCCTAGTAGAATTTTTTTTTTGCAAAGTTTAATTAAAACAGATGTCAATTTAACGGCTCACTCGAGGTTCTAAGACGCTAATAGTCTTAAAGGTTGAAGCGTTCTTAAATAAATTTAAATTCTCTCTCTCGGTTCTAAGGCAAAACCTATTTTGGCAGATAGTGACTTCTAATAAAGACCAAACTGTAAAATCAGTTCAAAAAACGCTAATAACCCATGCTTTTACTTCGCGCCTTCCTGTCCAAAAATGGTCCCAATTTAAAAATTTAGTTTTTCACTTATATTTTCAAATGGCAAGATATAGGAAAACGGTTCCTTTACCAAGTTATAGGGCCTAAAAGGGGGCACTTTTTGTACATAAATTTTTCGTGCATCTTATACAGAGTTACCAAAAAAAACAACGCAAGGTATATAATACCCTTAGAATATTCAGTTATAAAATTCATTCTGTTGGCAGTACCAATCTTACAGTTGTTGCTTTTGTTTGCTTATTCAATGTTTATGAAAAGGCTATATGTAGAGAACTACTAACGCTTTGACAAACAATAAAATAACATTTCATGTCTTTCTTTTAAGGGCAGTTTATGTAAGTACTAATTGTTTTATTACGCATGCCACAGTCGCTTTAGTATATACAACTAGAGTTATATACATTTCACAATACAAAAAAATATATGTCCTAAAGTAAAGAGCATTAAGGATATATCACGTTAGCTAAGTTTATTACCAGTATTAAACAAACGATGGCTACAACTTGTATCCGTCAATGAACGGCAACCCTGTACCAACATTCTGCTGATAATTACAGTACTGCTGGCCAAAGAAGTTCAGCAGCATGATCTCCTCTATTGTGATCCTCTCCTTAAAGAAGAACCAACTAGCAATCGCGTAAGCGATGATGCAGAATGGGTTGATGAGAATCACCTGTGCACATAAACCACCTTAGAATTTATCTTTCTGTGTATCAAATACAGACCTGTGTACCAATCGACCAATAAAACCAACCCACATAACTTGGGTGGCGGAACCAACTGTAAACGCCATGCGTGACCAAGACATGGTCATCAGCCTTCTCACACTGAACCTGCAAGTATGCATGATATTCAATTAGCCACTAGATGGCTAACCATCCTACCAAGTGATTAAAATTAGAACGAGCTGTAAGCATGGCTGCTTTCCTCAGAGCTTCCCCCACTATGCATATAGCAAGTCCAATATACGAGAAATTAAAAAATGTCTTCAAGTCTGAAAATCAACCTTGTAATAACAGCGACGCAAATAGTCTGACTCACCTGGCACAAAATACGATTCAATAAAGAATTCCAGCCAAGAAGTCACAGCAGCTACGGAATACTGCATGCTATGGTTAATCACGAAGGAGTCAGTTGAAACTAATTTGGGCTGAATGTAGGCAATACTTAAGAACTCGCTGTAGTGAAACGATGCCATTACGCACATGTAAATGCCAAAAGCTTTGATGTGATCAGGAGCAGTCAGCTTTATGTAGACGCCCAAGGAGAAAATGAAACCCAAGAAGCCAGCCCGCACTGCTATCTGCGAAAACATCCTTTTGTTTAAGTTATAATTTTTGGAGGGCTTGAATAGTACCTGGTAATCATAGCCCTTATATACTACATTAATAATAACGTTAACTAAAAGAAAATACACAAACGGCACCCAATAAATCGCGCCCCACAACTGGAAGAAGAAGTTGTAAGTTGCATTAAAGAAAATCAAACAACAAAAAGGCGTTAAAGTGCCCAAAAAGCAATATAAAGAAACTTTTCCGATGTAAGAAAACATTTCTACTAAAGGATTTGATTTATTATTATGCACTTGTGCAACATATTGACGTTTAAGTACAACAACACTACCCTTAACCTAACATTTTTGACAGTTGTAGCTAGTGAAATGAATGTGGAGCAAATTTGAAACATTAAGTACTAACTGCACATTTAAAAAGTATTTAACCTGTTATTAGATATTTTTAGTTTAACAATAAACTTCCACGCTATCTACAAAAAGCAATGTTGAAAATAGTGCGAATTAAAAAATGTTAAACGTACTCCAATAATTAAACTGACTCTTTGCAATCAGCTGTTTTAGCATTATCTTTGTAACCTCAATGTGTATATTTCTATTTATGCCCAAGCACGTGTATAATAATGGGTATCCGCGGGCTCACGACATTTATAGCTAGGCGTTCTGAAAAATATCTAGAACACTACGAGTTGCACGATACATACCTCGTGCTTGACGGCAACAACATCGCCTCGCACTTATACAAGTGGCATTGCGTTCGAAATGACTGCTTCGGTGGAGACTACGACAAGTACGCTAAAGTCATAAAGGACTTCTTTACGTTGCTGCAGGACTGCAACGTAGTTCCTATTGTATTTTTCGACGGCGGCTATGAAAACAAGAAGTTGAGGACGGTGTACAGCAGGCTGAAACACAAGCTGGATACAGCCAAAAACTTGAACAGCGTTACGCAGGGCAGCCTTACCATGTTTCCTCTGTTCACCAGAGACCTGTTTGTAGACATTGTGTTGTCATTGGATCTTAAGGTTGTTCGATGTAGTTTTGAAGCCGACTATGAAATGGCTTGCTTGGCTAGAAACCTTGGCTGCCCCGTTTTAAGCTACGATTCCGACTTTTATATATTTGATGTATTGTACATACCATTCTCTTCATTCGACATGACGCTGCGCAAAGTGAAAAGCTCTAATTTGAATTGCGTTCACTGCAGCTTGTATAAAATAGAAAATTTCTTGAATGGGTATGGTGGCATGAGCAAGCCGAATCTACCATTGCTGGCAACTTTATTGGGGAATGATTATATAAAGAAGAGCGTTTTCAAGAAGTTTTTTAGTCACATTAAAATGCCGAAACGGAAACATTTACTGTCTGACCAGCAAAGGACGATTATAGGTGTTATTAAATGGCTACAGAACGAAAACTATGATTCTGCCGTTAAGAAAGTTCTTGGTAGACTTAAGATGAGGGATAGGAAACGAGTTGCGGAACAAATTCGATTAGTTGCAGAGGGATACATATGTAAAAACAGTAGATTTTTAGAGTATCTAAATATACAATTAACTGATAATACCATTGAAACCAAGGGTGATATTATTTGTGACCCCTCAAAAATTCTAGAGGAGATAGATGAGGAGTTGGAAGCTGATGAAAGCGATGATACGAGTAGTACGTCTGACGATAGCAGTGAGGTTTCCGAAGCCAATGTTATAAATGAAGAGCAAAACGATGTGAGAAACGAAGGGATGCCAACACACTTTCTGGAAAAGTTTCAAAAGTGCGATTATCCACCCGCATTCATGGATATTTTGAACCGAAACATCTACCTGTGCATCCCTCAAGTTGAAGATTACTCCAACTTGTGTTCGCACCATATAAGTGCTCCAATCCTAGCAGTTCTCAATAAAATATTGTCATCAGGAAAAGTGGAAACATTGACATACGTTGCGAGGAACGAAAATTCAAAACTTTTTAAGTACACAACTCCTTCGTGCGATTTGAAACTACCTATGCTGCAGAGTATTAAAGATATAACTGTGGATAGGGCGAGAACAATTTTATTGGATGTTTTGAATATTGGCATCGAGGATGCAAAATTTGTGGCCAGGTTACCTGATTCATGGCAACTGTATATTTTAGGAATTATTTTTTGGGTGAAAAATGCTAAACCAAAGGTGACGTATTCACACGTGTATTCGGTGGTTTTGTGCATGCTGGCATTAAGCAAAATCGATCTGGAAATTGGCTTTTACAGGTCGAGCATTAAATTCTTCAAGAAGTTTGAGAATCAGCTGAACTCGATGCCTTTGCCCGCCGAAGAAGCCAGCGATAATCTAATGGATGAATTCAGTTTGTTGAATAAAGTTAGTTATAACGAGTGCTTGCTTTGCATGAAACAGCTCATCAAATACTTCCAGATGGATGAAAAGATGAGGACTCACTTGAAGCTGTTCAATGTGCACGTGGTGGACTGTTTTGCGCAACTTCAGAGCTGTTTGTTGCACATCAAATACCTAAATCATCTACTAAATCAGCCTTTTGCTAACTTGATTGTGTCTGATTTCTACAACGGTACTTTTGTTTACATGATGTGCTGCAATTTGATGAAAAGGACTGATGTCGATGCGTATCTGAATGTCTTATTGGCCGGTAGTGCGCCGAACTTTCTAAATTGTTTTAAAAAAATGGTTGGAATGCTTGTGAAAGTATTGTTGAATGATATAAATGTGAAGGAGTGCGGGAGGAGGAGAAGGAAAAAGAAGAAGAGTAAAGTGGAAGGCGATGTATTGGATGAGAACAGTTATAGTCAGGAAGCAAGTGATGAGGAAAGTGTCGTAGACGCAAATAACCGATTTTCCTTATTAAAACTTGTTGGACAGTAAATTAGTGTGTAAAAAATTGTACAGTATATTTGATTTTTTTATTACATTAAAGGAATGGAATATGATATATTGGTTTATATTGATGAGTTATTTGTGGTAAACCTGAACTCTTATTATACATGTGCAAGGAACAGTTTAATTTTAGGTTTTTTCTGATGAGATTTGTTTGTCTTCTTGCTCTACAGTTTCTTACATTCTTCATCATACCACTATTATGTTTTGGTGTTCTGATTGCTAAGGGCTCTTCCTCCCATAGGAGAATTGCTTTTAGCGCATCTCACTCCTTTTGCACGTCTTTATTTCTTGTTCTACTAATTTTGATTATATAACTTCAATATATTTTCTCTTATCTACTTCTTTAAAATTCTTTGTACTCCATCTTTTCTTATCTTTATAATTCTTTCCCAGTTTTGGCAATTGCTGTCTAATCCTTGCTTTAAATAAAAAATGGTCTGAGTTTATACCAGCTCCTCTAGGTAGGTTCTTAAATTTTCAATGTATTGTACATGTATTCTATTATTAAATGATTTATCTGATTGTTTTTTTTTTGTCTGGACTTTTCCAGGTTGTTTTGTGGATGTTTCTATGGTTTAAGACTGTGACTTTTATTATTATTTGTTCCAGTGTCGCGAAGTTGACAAGCTTCTGTCTATTCTCATTTGTTTTGTTACAATGGTCCTATTTTTCTCTTCTTTTCCAATCTTAGTATTTAGGTCTCCTGTTATCATTTTGTCAAATTTCGAGATGCTGTCTATTACTGTTTCTATTTCTTCATAAAATTTGTTTTTAGTTTCTTCGCCTACATCTTCTGTAGGTGCATGGACATTTAAGATGCTGATTTTCCTGTACATTTCTCCACTTCTTAGGTAGCTTATTTTTTTATTTACAGCTCTAAAACCCATAACTGTATTTATTAGTTCCTCCTTTAATAGAAACTCTGTTCTCTGTTTCTCCTCCATTAAACCATAGATATTCTATTTTTATATTAGTAATTCCCTTATTTGTTTTCTGTGTCGTTAAAATATCAGTTTGTATTATTTTTCGATTTGCTCGATTGTTTCAGCTTGCCTTCTTTATTTAGTTCTTGAACATTATAGAATTCTATTCTTTTTTATTGCTACCTTCTTACCTTTATTTTTTCTTTATATTTGCCGTTTTTGTTGTCAGTTTTGTCATCACGAATTCGTCTTCCTTTCCTTCTTCTAGTCGTTTTTTGAAGGTGTTAACTTGTTTCTGTATTTATCCCAAAAGTATGTTCTATCATTTATCGTTATCTTCTGATAGCTTGTTCACGCAACCTTTCCTTCGTCTCGTTTCTGTTTTGCTTGGATCGGTTGTTCCTGCATCGTTATCATTCCCTATTGTAATATTTATTCCTTTTAAACAGTATTTCTTTGTCATTATGGCTACTTTTTCTTTTCATTTTTCAATTTTTACTATAATCTTGTTTGATTAATTTTTCCTGTTTTGAATATATCCTTGATTTGCGGCTGAACTCTTATTTTCTCACTTAGGAAGTTTCTAATCTTTTCTTCAAGCTTTTTGTCTTATAACTGTAACCCTTTTGTTTCTTTTCCTCTCGTTTCGCACAAGCTTCCATTCTGGCTTTACAACTCTGTTCAGTATCTCGCTTTTCTCTATTTTCCATTGCTTTTCTTTTTTTGTAGTTCTTTGAGGTTCTTTATTTTCTCTTTGCCTTTTATAATTCTAGCTTTTAATTTCTCTTTGTTCTTCTGGAACTCTACTTTAAGTTCTTTTATTTTTTCTAACAGCTTCGTTATATTTTCTCATTCTATTGCTTCTGTATTGTTTTTAATGTTAGGGGTTGCAGTTGGTTCACAGTATAGAACACTTTAATCTGAGGGGACCATAATTAACATATCAATCCTATGGTCGGGCGAAGACCTCTTTCCCTTGACTTCCATTCAGCTTTGTTATTGTTACTCACAATTTGATCTCGCTTGCTCTTTTAGTTTTTGAGACTATTTTAAGGTCTTTCTTCTTGCTTCTTCTTGTGGCGTACATTTTGTAATAGTATTCGTCCATCTACTCCCCACTAAAATCCCAATACGAGCTGCCGAGTTCTATGTCATTAATCTATTTAAGTTTCGAAATTCTTGCAGTTTCTCATAATATTCTGTTGTCAGTGTTAAATACATTTTTTCTTTTTATATACGTCATCCGATATTGCGTGTTTGTTAATTATCTTTTCATTTTTTGATTCTGTTTCTTTTATTATATTTTGATTTTTTGCTTTTCCCATTTTCTATCTCTTATTTAGCTCGCAATATTTAATTCTTTTTAATATCTATGATTATTTTTTTAGCTTTTCTCCTGCTTTTGTTAAATTTTTTTTTATGTTATGGTTTTGTTCGTTTTTGATTTCTCGTTGGCCTTTTTTCATGAGTTTTTCAATATACGTTCCAAATCTTTGTATATTTCTTGTATCTCTTTCTTTTTTATTGCCTTTGAGATTCCTTTTATATCTATCTAGATCTTTTTCTTTGCTTTCTTCAGCATTTGTATTTTTGTCTCTATATCTTTGTTTTCCGGTTTTATGCTTATATAGGAACGTACCATTCGGTGACCTGTTTCAGATAGTAATTGATTTATAACTTAGGTATTTTTGATTATTTCGTTGTTGTTGCTAAGCAAGTAGACGCTTTGTTTTTGTACATCCCATTTGGGGAAATTCATATCTATATAAAAAGTTTTTTTATATAAAGTTTGCGTTTGATTCCGAAATTAGTTAAGGTCTTTCCTTGTTCTTTCTACATTCGTGTCTAGGTAAGCTTGTTACTATTAAAGTTTTCTATTACCGGAATGCATGTTTAGATTTTTTCCCTATCTATTGCATCGTCTAAATTATCTACTAGTCCAACACCTGCTTTGCCTTTCTTCTCCTTTTTTGTTTTCTTATAATTTTTTAAGGAGCAAAGGGCATTTCAAAAGCTAAGTATATTGCTACTCCTGTGCATCATCTGTGCAAGTGTTTTAAAACATTCCTTTTTCATGTGTCTTTGCATTATTGTATCGCCTTCTCGCCGCACTTCTGCCATTCCTATAACATCCTCTGCAATTTGATCTATAGCTCGCTTTATTTCTATTATTCTTTTTTCTGATTTTAGAATTCTTACATTTATTGTATTAATTTTTAAGTTTAATGTATTTTATTGTTTTATTTGAATGGGCATTGTGCTTTTGAATTTGTATTTGGAAAGGAGGGGATCCCTGTTTTGTTCTGTTATATTATGTTTTATGGTTTCTAACGGTTTTAATTGCCCTTTTATCTGAAGACCATAAAAACTTGTACCTGCATTTTTTCTTCTGTCCTGGATTTAGTTTTCACTTTCACTTATCTGCCATGTTGTTGTTTTTGTAGGGTATGGTGCTAAAAGTATTTCTATTGTTTCTGGTTTGTTTTTCTTGCTTTTGTTTGTGTTTGTTAAATTTTGTATTTCAATCTTATATTTACCATACTTATTATTGGACCATTTGTTTAATTTATTGTTTCTATTTGGACACCGCGTATCTACTACTATATTTCTTTTTGATTTTATTATAATATTAATTGTATTATATTGCTTTTTAGTTATGTTCTTAATTGGCAATTTGTAATTTTCATGTCCATATGACAATTGGTTATGAGATATATTAATTTTTGATAGGACGTGGGTGTCTAACAATGCTGTTATGTTTAGTTAATTGTCTACTCACTTTAAATGGCGGAAAATTTTGTTTATGGGAATTTCAAGGTTTTTTGAAAATTTCTTACCTGATTTATCTTAATTTGCTCGGATTCATTTTTATAGTTTCCTAGTTAGCTTTTAAATGTTTTAAATTGTAATACGTAAATGACATGCATTATATGATTATGTACTTTTTATCACCTTTCATTACATTATCACACAGAATGGCTACCACGATAACCTCTTCATTTAGTAAATTGGTCAATAAAATGTATAGCTAAACAAATACAAACAGAATTAAATCAATAACACAGTTACGTAAGTGCTAAGCTGGTCACTGTGCTATATATGGGCGTGATGGTTAAGAAAAATAACCAGAGGCTGTTAATAATTTGTGAAAGTTTGCGCATACATACAATTCTGTCATTACAACAATTTCGTCATTTTTAACATACGAAGGTTTATCTAAAAATACCTTGTGATGATACATCTTACTTAGTATAGACCTAATGCAACTTAATTTTGATTAATGGGTATTTAAAAGTGATATCAGATTAAAAACAGCATATCCTTAAGGTTTTATGAAATTATAAAGTACAACATAGAAACAACTGTGTTTAATGGAAGAACATTAAACATAATTAGACTATTACGTAGTGTAGATCAATACTGTAACATTCTTACCACTATAAGGGGCATTATATTATTTATTGAGAAAATATAGTATCAGTGGTTATGTGAAAAACCACCTACACTTAGACGCTACTTTCCACCTAGCTATCAAACAAAGTTTCGAGGTCAGTCACAATACATAATTGGTAATTTTGCAAGTAGTAAAATAATCTGCAAACGTAACTTTGGATTAAATATTCTGAAATAGATACGGACATAGCACAGGATAATTGTAAAATTGTGATACTTGGTCTGGACAGAGTAAACAGAAAACTCAAATTGTTATTAAGAACACCTTTGATCGAGTTTAAATTGGTCACATTCTCTAAAAATTAATGCAAGTCAGTCTTGTTAATTGTATCTTTGAACATCATTTAGCAGTAAAGCAAGACTTTAAATATTAATTCATAACATCAAGTCCCTATAATATTATATACTTACTAACGCTAAGTGAAGGAAATGGAGCTTATGAATATTAAGTTTTTTGCAAAGTAATACAGAATGGCCCCATGGGTACGCTAGATAAGATTTTTATTTTCAATGATTGTGCCGAATCTTCTGACCGATAAAAATTTTTACCATCTAGCGTTTGTTTTTTCCCCACTTTGAAAGTCAAAATTGCTAAATTTAAGATTCCGCTTAGATGAGAAAATTTTTCATCGATGGATTTGTAGTCAGGGGATTACGGACAACGATTTAAAACAAAGTCTCATCTAGTGTATTTATTGGGCCACTCTGTACGTAATCAACCTGGTTCAATGAGTGGTGATATTGATTAGTGATGGAGACAAATGAGATTAAATATGTACATATTTGTACTATAAGCAAGACGACATATCTCTTGCTTACATTAATATGTTAAACTTACCTAAACGAAAATAGTCTTGTTAATCAAAACAGTGTTAAATTGAATTTTCATAAGGCAAAGCGATAATTTGCAGAATGATTTAAAGATAACAATTTGTTTTCAAATTTTTAGTTTTGTTTTCGTCTTTGTCGCATTTTGGGTCTTTTGTTTTGTGTTTTTGTCTTGGTGGAAGAGCACCGTTGGAATCATTTTTCAGCAATTGCTGCCTTCAACTGGTCCAATTAAGTTGCGTAGTACGATCTCGTAATTGTTTTTATTTTTCCTAAGTAGTCGATGAACATAATTCCCTGACTATGCCAAAAAAACTGTTGCTATCACCTTCCCAGTCGATGAAACTGTTTTCGCCTTTTTTTGGAGCAGGTTCATCTTTCGCAGTCTACTGTTTCGACTGTTTCTTTGTCTTAGGAGTGTAATAGTAGACCCAAGTAGCATATGATAAACTTTTTCGATGTTATCGTAGGAGGTTCGCAATCGCTCATCATCAGCCAAGCTGGTACAACCGTGTTTAAATTCACCTGTTCAACTTTTCACGACAAAAGATGGGACAGAGTCCCCGTAAACGGCGTCTACCTGGGTTTTAATTTGCGAAGGTCTATTGCCTTTCAAATGCAAGTATTTAATAACGGCACGGCATTCATTTTTTTTTTCATTTTTACAAAAGTATTGACATCGACTGATGCAAACGACTGCCAAACAACAACTAAGCATCCAAAATAGCTGAAATTTTACAAGTATCTTTCAAAGCATGTAGGATTTGTAGTAGCAGAATGATTCAAAACTTTTTAGACTGCCCACATATATGTAGGTACGACCCAAAGATAGGGAAATTTCGTTAAAGGGACGGCAAGGGGAGATAGTGAAGTCTGGTTTGATTTATATAACTCCTATCTTACGGATTATGGCCACTTTTTAAAAAGTCAATAAAAATCTACTGACTTAAACCAAAGCATCTGAGATTTTCAGTAGCCTCATTTTTTACCTTTGTTTATATTTTCCTTTCTATAGAAAAATCATTCGCTGCTTTTGCAGCCCAGTTTGGTAGTGGCGGTGAGCAATGAGTATGTATATGTATATTGCCATACATACACACCACTAACCCAATATATACATTACATACATGCATGTACATATATACATATTCGTACTACTATACATGCATGGGTTACGCTATATATACTTCATATATGTAGCTGAAATAAAGAGAAAACTTTACTGGCTTGTGAGAAATCAACGCGATAAAAGTGAAAATCATGAGAAACGTATGACTGTGGTTTTTCTTCGTTTTCACCTTTTCCGCTTGCTTTCTCATCAGTCAGCATACTTCTCTCTTTGCTTCTTTTCAGTTTTCTTAGTTTGGTCAAAAATATTTTTGAAAAAAAAGTCTCTTATCCAATGCTTTTGTTAAGTTTTTGTTTTTTCCACTTTTAAACGTCTAGTGAATGTTAGTCTAGAATGTCTAGGATTTTCGGCTGAGATTTCGTTACCTTTTAGAGATCTCTGTTTATTCATCGTCACATATAGTCCTTGCAGGAGCTACTATAGTCTTTATTGTCATCAAGCATCGTGCTATTGCAACACGCATTTCTTTCTCAAATTGGTGGAACAAAGTTTACATCGTTATTGTGGAGATCATCAACATCATATTTCGATGTAACCTAAATAGATGTGCACAGATGCACACAATTTTTTGAGAAGGAAAAAGGTTCTTTGCACCTGCATAAAAAGCAGAGTTCTAGGGCTCTATTTGCAAGAGCTTTTAGGACCCACATGCTCTATTAGATACTGGGGCGGTATTGGAGGTTAGGCTTTATTCCAAGTGACCCAAAATTTTGAAAATATTTCTGTTCTAATATGTTATATTTCCACAAAAACTCTTGCTACTTTGTGACTCATATAGATAGCTGTTTATTGTCATCAATAGAGTCTGGTAATGCATTTTATTAAATTGTATCAAAAATAGTAAGAAGTGTGAACTGAATGTTCAAAACCTTTCTATCTACAATTCTATCAACGGGGTTGTGCGAAAGATAAGCTAAAAAGTTTTCTTAAATACTGTCGGACATTATCATCTAAACTGACGCACTTCATCAATCACCTTACTCAGCAACCATATTTTTTTAGGATACTACATTTCATGAAATGCTGTAGGGTTGCAATATAAAAGCTGTCAGTCCATATTTTGTAAGACAAATCATACACGTACTAGCGTGCGCTTGTTCATAAAGCTATAAAGTTGCAATTAGCTATTTTGTCACTGAAAAATTCTAAATTGTGCGTTGTTTTCTTATTACCTGTTAGAATTCCCGAAATGTCAATCCACCAACGTCTACCTCTGATTGAAAAGAATGTAGACGAGCAATTAGAAGTTGCTGAAGGGCAAAATATTAACTTGGAAGACTCCAAACCTGGCGATAGTGATGGATCCATGCCTGAACTTTTTCTAGAAGTTCAGGCAGATGAACAGCTGGAGGATTGGATAGAACTGGAAGATGTTTTATTGGATGAGAATGAACCATCTGTGTTGAAAGGATGAACCGGAAGAACAGGATGAGATCATTTTGGAAGAAGATAGAACGACCAGATGGAAAAAGCATGACCAAACAACAGAGTAAAAACTTTGGCTCATTACAACTACAGGTGAAAACTGGGCACCTCTGATTTGGTCATAGAGGACTTAACCATCTCTTTCTAATGATAACGTTCTCTAAAGTATCTGCAACTTTACCAATGATTATGGCCACCAAATCATTCAAACTTTCAATCAAAACCAATTATCCCCAAAAAAGGCTGGTTGGATCTGGACGTTGTGGAACTGAAGGTCTCACTACGATAATAAAGAACAAGTCTATTTACATTAGACTACAGAATCGATTGATTGTGATGTCAAGGAATCGTTTTTAACTGTCCTCCGAGCCCTACATTTCGACAACAGGGAAGATTGACACCAGAGATGCCAAGAACATGGTCACCAATCTGTTTTCAGATCTAGGCCGGTATCCCACGTTTTCAATGTCCTTAGCAAGAAAATGGGGGAATTGCATTACCCTGGAAAGCATCTGAATGTTGACGCAACTTTATCTTCTATGGGCAGGCAGTCACGAAAGTCTCTATAAAGACCAAGTTAGGAAAATGTGGCTTAAAGGTGTGAACAGTGACAGATATGGCATCAAAATACATCTTAAAGATGTAACTGTACGTTGGAACAGAAGTGAAGGATTTGGTCGAACCCTACTGTGGGTCTGGGAAGACAATTTGTTATGACAATTTTTTACAAGCTTGGAACTTTAAATAAACAACTGTCAATTGTGGGCACGATTAGAAAGTTACGGCGAGAAATTCCTGGGGATAATATCAAAGAGAGGACGAGATGAGAACTCTTTCAAGTTTCTTTTTTTTGAGCTTGAGAATGTGGTTCTCATACAGCCAGAAGAAGAAAGACGTAGTTCTCGTAATGTCTACCGTACACCGAGACAAAGCCATCCCTCAGGAAGACAATCCCGATAACAAGCTTCTCATGGTGTTAGCCTCCAACGCTATTAAATGTGGGGTCGACATTGCTGACCAGAGAATAAGATATCGTTCTTGCCAGAGAGCAACTCATAGATGGCCCATGAAGATTGTCCACATAACACCATCAAATTCTATAAGAAGAAACACTCACCAATCTCAGTTTGAATGTAGAGCCCGAACTATCCATGTACGAACTAGCCAAAAAATTGGAAATCAATTTGGAATTCCCTCAGCATCAGCCCCTTCAATGAAAATGGTGCGGATTTGATCCAAAAAAATCCCGTAATTCGTCTGAAATGGCCAAAGAACACTAAGAACTCTTGTGAACACTAACAAACCAATCTGCAACTACCATGAAATCCTCTCACCTTCCCGCCATCAATGCAACGATAATCAACAATAATAGTTTTGTGCATATTATTTAGGTTGGGTTGGGTTCAGTTTATATTTAAATACCAAATTGTAAATTTATAGATTTCTTGGGTGACCTGGGAGTCTTTCAATTTTAACTTTTTTCTCAATTTGTAAATAAATTTAATTATTGTTACTTGGGAGTCCAGTTCCTCAAATTTAGATAAGTGTTATATAAATCTGATATAAGTTTAGAAATGTTATTTATAAAAATTGGACTTCTATTTTTTATTTAATTTCAATTTATATATACCATCAATGTTTCAGTTTAGATTAATTTCAATCCATATATGCCGCTATGAACCACTTTGTGTCGATTCAGACTACATTCATCTATGTATAACTTTTTTATTGCTTTTTTTTACAGGAATTATCAGAGCAATGTCATTTTATGAGTTTCATACTCTGTTATTTGAACAAATGCAAACATATTTGAAAGCCCAAACTGATATCAACAGATGAAAGGGTTGATTTCAAATGAGCTTTTTTTAGAATTTAGATACGGGAATTTCGTGAAGGAATGGATTACCTTGTGATCCCATTCTACCTTGGGTTCAAAATCTGGAAGAGTCTAAAGCTTAGTTCAGTGAAATCTTTTCTTTAAACTGCACCGGACGACTTTCCATGAATGAAATGTCTTTTTGTTTAGGTGTGTCACTAAGCCAGTTTTGGACTAATACAGTTGGGGTTTTGATCGTTCGGTTCTAAAATAGAAATAAGGTATTGGGTAGACTGTTACACCACAAGTTACATCTCACATGACAAAAATTGCAAGAAAAGAGCAGTTTTCCGCCAAAAGAAGCATGGAAAACACATATATGGTATAAGCGCTGGAT
Source organism: Sinelater perroti (assembly GCA_036346155.1). Lineage (NCBI taxonomy): Eukaryota > Metazoa > Arthropoda > Insecta > Coleoptera > Elateridae > Sinelater > Sinelater perroti. The sequence goes on along the minus strand of JARFIY010000248.1, from coordinate 27,549,790 downwards.
TCCTGAGTTAGTTTCGACACGAGCTAGTTTTTGCTTTGAAACAACTGTGAGACAGTCTCCCCCCCTCCCTCTTTTTCACTTTAAATTTTCAGCCTTGGGCTTCGTTTGAATTTTATATTTTTTTGCGGTTTTCTTGAATTATGTATAAAAATTTTTTTAGAAATTTTTATGAAACTTTTCAACTTGCATTTTTCACATATTCATATCATCTTCTCATATGGTCTCATATCCTTTTCATCCCGTTCGCATATAAAAATTATATTTACTATTTGTTTCATGTATTATAAGGCTCATAACTATATACTTCTCTGTGGCCACGTTTGTGGCTCGAATCTGTAAGATAACGGAGTCGTTATGACATTAGGAAGGCGTGAGTTCAAACGAAATTCATTTGCCTCTTGATGATCTTGCCGCAAAGGCACTTTTTATTGTATAAACAATATTCTAGTCAATGAAAAAGATATTATCGTGCAGTGCGATTTCTAAATAATTATATTTCCAAGTTATGCTATAAATTTACATTTCATCAGAAGTTGGAATGTTGCAATATTGGGTGCATTTCTCATATGTGTATGCACATCGTTTTGTAATTCCTTTACTACAAAAAATAATGAAACTTAAACGGAAGTCGAATTATTTCTCATCTTCCTCATACTTTTCAGTGCGGTTGCCACGTTATTGCATGACATTGACTACCGCTGGTCCAATTCGGCGTGGTGGGAGACGCTTTCCGGCTGATGACGATTCTGCCGCGCATACCCATTCCAGGTAATATTAGGCATGTTGCCGCGCCTCCCACAGTTAGCATCGCTTCACAGAATAAGGAAATTGTATAACAGCAATTAAAATTCGCAGTTCACACACAGATTTCGCTTTCGTTTGACGGGAAGGTGAGTGTTTTGCAATCACTGCGGGCGTTTGCGGTCGCGTAACCGCCAACGTTTGATCGATACGAATCCAGGTAGCCCTAGCAATTTATTTAAAGAAATGATGTAATTTCGTGTTTTCGCCGCCGCACGGTGCGGTGCCCTACTTGTTCAAATGTTTGGCGGGATGTTGTTTAACAAATGAACCAGTTGTTTCTACCATTGTTTTTTAATGTAGATGGCAGACGTAGGATTTCCAGCTCAACACACGACCACAACAACAACATCGAACACTAGAGTACAAACTAAACTAAGGTATGATCCCTCGTATATTCGACAAAAGGAAGGTATAATAAAAATAATCCAGATAGTAAGTGTGCAGTTGAATATTAAAGTTGTATTCCACTGAATGGTGATCTTTTAGGCGTTAAGCTTCTTAGGATTCATTTGTATACAATGCACAGCCTTTGCGTTGCATTCCACAGGAAAGTGGTTCAGCACGGTGTCCATGTTTGGAGTGTGGGTCACCGGCATCCTGCTGGTCTGCTATCTATTTCATGTTATAGAGAAGTTCTACAAGATACCGTGGATCAAATTTGAGATGCTTTTCTGTGCGATTTTAGCTCTATGCTTTTTGATAGCTTCTGCAATGGCGACTCCGATTGAAGTTTCTGCTTTTAAAGCAGCTGCTGTAAGCTTATCATTTACCAGATAGATAATATTGTAAGTTATGATGTTGCAGTTCTTTGGATTCTGCGCGATGATAGCATATGCTGTTGATGCGTATTTCAAGTTTGTGGCCATGAAGTCTGGAGCATTAGCTCAAGGCGAGAGGCAGATTAGTAAGGAGACTACGACTGTCACCAGTCCAGCTTATTAATAAGTTGTAATTTTACTCTGATGTTAACGTGTTTTGCACATTTACCTTAAATTTGTTTTCCTCACTTCTAAAGTGAATGATGAATCTCAGTTGCTTAGCTAAATGTAGGTCATATTTATTTGTTGATTGAAGTTTATCATGGAGCTGAAACATTAAATGCGGGATTGTTTATTCTTGATAAGGGGTTGCGATTGCGAAAGGATTAACACATAATGAAAGCTTTAATTTCATGTTATAAATTGATAGAAGTTAATTTTAAATCCTTTAATGTTAAGTGGAAGATAGAAATTAATCCTATCGAAGTGTCTTCCTTCCTCATTTCTCTCTGTTTCTGCAGTTTGTTGCATTCTAATAGTTATTGGGCATTTATTTTTTATTTGTTAAATAGTATATTTAGTTGCTCTGTATAATATTCACAACAATAATCAAATTATTGTTCAAACAATCAAATTATTGTTGTGAGTGTGATACATCGTTCATTGTGATCACAAATACTATTGCCTTGCAATGATGTGTCTTATAGTAGCATTTGAATCAACATTTTCTACTTATGATCATATGAGACCAAAAACTTACATATAATATACAAATAATATATAAATACAGCACTCCAATATTATATATGATGTACAATTTAATGTTATATTTATCACGTTTTTACCTAATAATGTTAATATATAGGAGTAAATATTTGAAGTATTTGTTAATTGTTAATGAGGGCGCATACTGTACTGTACAAATGTGTAGCTCTTAGTTCAGTATGCAGCCTTTTAATTGGGCAAATTAGCACAATTATGCCAAGGCCGTTGCAGTACAACATTCACCGGAGCAAAATGGCCCAAATTACAAAAAGATATGTTGCTGATTTGTGTTCTTATTGGTAAAAATAAACGATGGAGATTATTGTGAGTCATTTTGTGGGCATCTGGATGAGTCATCCGAGTAGTAACGTAATTTTTTAATGTGATGTCAGGAATAACCATTAAACACTTGACATAAAGTTTTATGATTAAAACTTGATTTAGTTTTGTTTTAAAAAGTAAAGGCACTTCCTGGAAAGAGAAAATGATTTTGCAACAACAGGGCATGTTGCAAATATGAGAACCAAACCTATATAATTTGTAGACTTATTTTGTTTTTTTTTTTGCATATTTTCGTTTTATATTCAGTAAAAAAACAAGACAAATATAAATGAACCGACAATAACTTTTAATTATGGAAGACTTGTGATCAGATTTTTAAATTTTCAACTTTAACATTAACATGATTTTGACAGCACTTAATGCTTTGGTCATTCATCTACTGCATCGAATGGATTTAAACTTTTTATAATGGTTATCGGCTATTTAGCCATGCAACTTTTCTACTGAGTTAACGGGTTTTTAACTTGCAATTCTTTAGGGAACCTCAGTTGAGTACTGCTGCTCTAAAGGAACCTAGGCTCTGTTTGCAGAGTAATACGAGTAAATCAATAGTCGATTTTACGCATTTACCTGCAGTGAGTGCACGTTTCTCTTATGAAATTGAACAGCGCTTGATCATGATCACTTTGGTGATGGCCGAAGTCGATTGGACCTTTTATGTAACTTACAGAGATATTGTAAATTGATTTTTTTAATTTCTATTTTATCTTGTAGTCTTGATGGTTGTATGTGACTTTAATGTTTCATTATCTTTATTCATTGCCTCATCAACACCTAAAATTTCTTAATGCCTCTTCTTTAACATAGTAATGAATTTACATCAGGTAGAAATAATGCAAAGATTTAAATTTTGACTTTTAAAACAAATATTTAGTCTGAATGTTTAAAACATTCACTCATATACATCAGTATATAAAGAAAGCAGACTTGATGAAGTATAGCAACAATTTGGACTTTTATGGTGAAAATCTCGTTTGTGATCTTGATAAACTAAAATGTATAATTAGGGTAAGGGTGAATTAAATTGAGAGACAAGACAAGATAGTGATTATAAAAATTGCTGGCAGGTGAGTGAAGGATAGCTGTTCTTGCAAAATATAGATAATAAGGAGGAGATCTTTAGTTTCTGTATTAGACCTGCTGACATTGAATAATCAGAATGATATTCAGGAATGTAGCAACATTTAGTACCAAAACAGTAATTAAATAGTTTGTCACTCTGGACAAATAGTCGACTTTTTCTTCTATTGCATTGTATTAAACTTACTTTTTTTATACCTCACAGTGTTGGGAATTGAGCCATTTTTTAACTTCTCTCCTGTCTAGCTAAGGTTCTAATTTGCTGGAGTGTCTTTCCTTTTCTCCTGGCACTTTTGATTGTGTTATCTTCTCATTCTATATGGGTCGCGTCCTCGGGGTTGTCGTCATTCATTTCTCATGTCGAATATTTTTTTGGATATTTTTCCTCCTCCATGTGAACTATATGTCCGTACCATTGTAGTTGGTTCCTTTTTAGTTCTTCTTTTATGGGGTCTTGTTTCAGATCTTTTCTAATGCTTCTGTTTCTTAACTGGTTTCTTCTTGTCTTTCCAACTGTGCATCTCAAGTATCCCATCTCTACTGTTGTGACTTTTGATCTGTTTCCTATTTTTTTTATCTATTCTTCCATCTTTACTTATTACTGTTCTTAGGAATTGGTAGGCCTCTACTTGTTCCAACTCCTTCCCGTTTATTCTTATGTCTACTTGTTCATCGTTCCTGCCCTGTGTTGCATGTATTATTTTGCTTTTTTCTATGTTTATTTCCATCCCTTTTTGTTTTAGGTTGTCTTTATAAATGTCTATGTTTATTTGTAGCTGTTGTGAGTTATTTGCTATTAATATGTCTTCTGCATATAGCAGGTTTTGGGTTATTATTGGGCTCAGATATCATAGTCTTGATTTCCTAGTTTCATTTTTGTACTTTATGTAGATGTAGCCTATATGGATTACAAAGAATAGTAGGCTTAGGTTGTCTCCCCCTTCCCCTTCTGAAGATCTTCGAAAAATGCCTGTTTAGACGCACTTTTTCTGTGTAAATTTTTTATCACTGTTCTTATTTTGGGTGGGACCAATACTTCTCTGAGTACATTCCATATATATTTTTAGGGTACTTGATCGAACGCAGCTTTTAGATCTATAAAGGTCAAGTATAGTTCTTTGCCCTCGCGTACGGTTTTTTCTATTATGGTTCTTATTGTGTTAAACTGGTCAGTTCAAAATCTGACCAGTGGGAGGCATAGATGATGAAGTCAGTTACAATGTAATGCTTAAAAATAAGAATGTTGGTATAGCTGGCAAAGTCAAACTATATTTTTTGTGGCACCCCTCTCTTTCAGATTAACAAAACTAGGACAGTCGCTTACGTTATTGATGATGAAATATTTTTAGAGGACTAAAACGTTTGGTTAAAATTGAAGAAAACTATTAGAAACTCTTTAAATCGACATCTTCATAAGATGCCAATGTAAGAGTTGTAAAGTTAAAGAGATGATGGAAGATCATATATCAAGCTTAATAAGTTTGATTGCTTTACCAAGAAAGAGTTTTAGAGCCTACCAAACGAGAGAATTATTTTTACCTGAATACTATGTTTCTGTTGAGAAAGAATTGATATTATTGTGTAGAGAAGACAATACCACAAACCTCTAAAATCTCATTAAGCATCTGCAATAAATATCTCTAGATGGGGCTAAAGTCAATAGGAGGCCGTATTACACGATCATTAAATGTTTCCAAAGCACTTAACAAGATATTTAAGAATTTCATAAAAATAATACAACGATTAACTGTAGGTTAATAAGATTTACTGAAGGGGCTTATGCTAGTGAAACTATTAAGGTTAAGTTTATCCATTTTAATATGGGTATTGAAAAAAGCTATTTCTTTAGTTTCAATATTTTCAGCCTGTTGATTCACGAACTAACATAAAGGATCTTCAAACTTTCAACCATGCTATTGTTGCTAGCAATCTTTGTGAAGTTAACATATAAATCGTTAATGAAACTTATGCAAGAGCACTTCATCAGTATTGTAAGACTACCAAATGCTGTTGAGAAGAATTTGTGCGCGCGCACGTGCGCATGTGCGTGTGTTGATACTTGACCAATTCACTTCATATTTGGTCAGTAGAAATCTTAGGTCGGTACCTACGTCGGTATTTATTTTAGAGTTGTAGCTCTCATTTGACCCGAGGTACGAGGGTTACAAGGTCACATGCACGACTTGCTTCGTTTTCTAAAGTTGCCTTTCCGAGTTTCACATCCGTCTTGTTATTGTCATTTATTACTATATTTCCCATGAGTTTGTTTTTCTTTTCCTCTGTCATGATGTTTACAAGATTCTTCTAGATTATACGTCTATGCAAGCATTTTCTCTTTCATTCAATTTAATGTTTGCAGGATTTCGAGATTTTTGGTTGTCATAGCCTCGTTTGTGGAAATAGGGTATACCATTGCAACGGTCGAATATTATTACTGTAGCAGTTATTTAAATTTCATTATTATTTTTGAAACTTAACTGGTGATATTGTAGTTTTATTTTTATTTTGCATTAGCGATGGAGTAATCTTTTTTTTTTATTATAATACTTAGTATATTTACAATCTGTTGCTTATGAACAATAAGTAAATGTTGTGACATTTGACTTACTTAACTAACTTAACTAACTACATACAGACTTGTCTAGAACCATCCAGTGATAGTTCTTATCGTATAAATTATCTAACTAATTGTATAATTTAGTATATCCGCACGTCGGTCCTAGGAACTGTAGACAGATGCATAGTTAATCAAACCTGGTGGGCAGGTCCGATGTCTTGAACCTCTTCAACCGGCGAGTGTCGCTGACATGTGCTAGCTGAGTGGCTAGCTCATTAGGATGAATTATGAGCTGAGTTCTGTATTTAACACTGTAGTTTTTAATGACCTCGCTCACTGATTCAATATTAAGATCCTTTTGTATTATGTGATTTGGCGCATACCAGGGAGCATTAACGATACACCAAAGCACCTTGTTTTGGAATCGTTTTAGGATTTCAATGTTATAGGTACTACAGTACCCCATAGCTGAACACCATACGTCCAGATGGGTCGGAGAATACATTTATAAAGCAAGAGTTTATTTTCTAGTTTCAGTTGAGATTGTCGGCCAAGCAGCCAGTACATCTGATCGAATTTGATGCCAAGTTGTTTTCTCTTCGTAAATATGTGTTTACGCCATGTGAGCCGCTTAGATGCATGCCTAGATATTTAACTTCTTCAGATTGGGGAATCGGGTCTTATTAAATGTTACCGGTGGACATGTGCCTTTTCTTGTTGTAAACGTGACATGTGATGATTTTGAGGTGTTGGCTTGTGTTTTCCACTTTCTCATCAATCCGTTACCAGGCTTAGGGTGTTTTGGAGGTTTTCAGTTGCGACATTCGGATTGTTATCTGAAGCTAATATGACTGTGTCATCAGCATAGGTGGCTGTGGTTGTTGCGTTCGTTGCTGGTAAATCAGCCGAGTATATTGTGTATAGTACTGGGCCAAGTACGCTGCCTTGGGGCACTGCAGAAGCAATGGGGTAGAGTTCCGTTAGTTCTTCGTTTAGTTTGACCATGAACCATCTGCCTTCCAGATAGGAGTTGAGGATTTCGTAGTAGTGATACGGTACATCTTTAGTTTGCATTTTAGGCCTTGATGCCACACCTTATCAAATGCTTGCTTTATGTCCAGGAACACAACTGAGCAATATTTTTTAGATTCAAAGGCATTGTATGGACAATCCAATGTACCTGTTCCGTCGTGCCGTGGTGGCATCTAAACCCAAACTGATGGTTGGTATGTTTCCTCTATCCTCCAATATCGGGTTGAGTCTTTTCAATCTTTTCAAAAACTTTTTTTAATAGCACCGCCAATAGGTTTATAGGCTGATACGATTCGACACTAGTTAAATTTTTTCCCGATTTTGGGATTAGTATGATTTCAGCTATTTTCCACTGTTTGGGAAGTATTGCAGTCGAAGAAAGGCATTGAATAGAAATGTCAGTGCTTTTAGACATTCTGGTGATATTTTTTGCAGTACTTTTCCAGTGATTAGGTCCCAGCCTGGTGCCTTTTTTGGGTTTATTTTTTTTAGTATTGTTCTTTCGACTTCCAATATTGTGAACGGTTTAATAGGTAATTCCATTTGAAAAGGTGCGTCTAGTGAGCCGAGGATTTCGCGGTCTTCGTCTGGGCTGAGCAGTGAGGGGAAGGGTGTAAATAACATTTCTAGTTTTTTAGTTTGGCGAAAGCAATTGCTTTTTTCTTGTCATTTCTTGCCCATCTTCTATTTTCATCTTTTACAGGTGGTGATAACTGCTGCGTTCTTTTGAGTTTTCTAGTGGCTTTCCACAGTGAATAGTCTGTGGTATTCGTCGCTGTGAGAGTGCTGAGATATTCCTGAATATTTTGATTTTTAATATCCAGTAGTAGGTGTTTGAGATTTTGCGCAGCCGTATTAGACTTCTTTTTATCTTCTGCCTATCGTGTTAATTGCCAACGTTTACGTATCTTTCGTTTTTTTCTTTCACTATGATTGGGCAGGCTTCTTGAATTTGCACTTCATGTGTGTCAGGAGTTGCCTTCCAGGCTGCTTCTTGGATGGCATTTGTTATTTCGTAGACTGCTGTGTCGATGTCTTCTTGAGAGTTGAGCCGCATGTTCAAGTTAATTAAGTCATCCAGACCCGCTTTAAACGCTTCCCAATCAGTACCTCGAGTGTAGTGTTGCTTGTCTTTGTTTCTGTTGGATTCTTGAGTATATAGTTACTAGGACGGCTGAATGATCTGAAGAAAGTTCTAATGATGATTGGATCTTGCATTGTTTAATGTTGATTCCTTTTGTTAATGCAAAATCGATGGCTCAGGTATTTTTCGTATTGTATGTATGTATTCATATTGTCCGTCGGTTAATAAGTAGGTTGGCCTGTTGCAAGACAGTGTAGATTAAAAGTTTCTATTGCAGCCAGTAGTTCCCTGCCTTTTGTGGTCGTAAGCCGTGATCCCCATAGCACGCTTTTGGCATTATAATCGCCACCGGAGAGAAATCGATTTCCTAGTGTTTGGAAGTATTTTTCATAATGGTGCTTTTTATTGTGGTGCTTGGGTGGACAGTATACAGCAGAAATAACGATCGTACCTATGTGATCCTCTATAGCGATGTTTGTGGCTTGCAAGTAATCGCATTGATACTGGTTCAATTCGTAGTGCTTAATATTTTGTCGAATAATCACAGCAGTTCCCCCATGAGCCCTTTCACTAGGGTGCATTGTATAATAGATGCAGTAATTTGGTATTTTGATATGGGTTTTAGGTGAGATATGTGCCTCTGATATTAACATGACGTCAATTTTGTTTAATTTGGAAAGTATGAAATTTCCTGTGCATGTTGTCCCAGTCCGTTGGCATTCCATATTGCTACACTGAGAAGTTCAACCATTAGGCCAGTTTGTTGACGACAGTGGTCAATAGATTTAGCATAGTGCTTATCTGCATCATCGTTTGGAGTTCAGAAAGTGCATTTGTTTGTTGTGGTATGTTATCGGTGGGAGTGTTAGTAGTTTTGTAGAATTACCTGCCGTTTGTTGACCGTAAGTCATTCAGGTTGAACAATCTATTGTCCTGGGGTGATTTTCTCAGTGCCGGATAGAAACACTATAGTTAGTGGTTACGTTGCGTAGCACCTTACTGCGTCATTCTTTTCTTTCCTTGCATTGCTTGCTGCATGATTTCTATACATTTGACGCATCTGTATGGTTGATGACAAAGTTGGCTTACATCTCTGGCACTTTGTACAGGTATTTCTTTCGATGTGCTTCGAATTGTACAACAGTTTTGTAGATTTAACATCGTAGATTTATTTAGTTGTCCTGTTGTTTATCAGTCAATAAAGAACATAATAATGGAGCTTTCGTAATTGGCGCTTGATGATTCCACTGTATTTATGACTTGATGTCCAAGTTAGTTCTAATTCTTGTTAGAGATTCCAAGTCTGATGATGGATGAATTTTTAGTACAACCCTGAAAGGCCTGTATCTTGTCTGTTTGCTGTTTGAGGTTAGCTATGAAATTCAGTGTTACGTTCTTGTAAGGCCTTGATGATTGCACTGTATTTCTCGAGTTTGTGGTTTTGGATTATTAATCTGGTCTTGGCTAGGATCATGTTTTAATACAGTTCATCTTTTGATCAAGTGCTTTCGAGGAGCTCTATTAGCGGTTTGATTTGTCACACGAGGCATACTTAGACCAGTGGTGTTTTGGTTCATTACTGGTTTTTGGTACAGGATCATGTTCCATACATTCATCTGTGGATAATCTTTCGTATCTATTAGTTGTTGTAATAGGATTACTTAACCATTGTTTTGGGTTGTTATTGCTTGCTGTTTCTGAACTTTCGGGACTGTGTAATCGTTTTTTACTGCCACGAATTACAGTTTTCCACTCATTGTCTTTTTGCATCATCAGTAGCGAGAAGTTAGGATACGATATTTGTTGTAGAGATTGTTGCTGATATTGCTGTAGCTGCTGATTTGGTCAGGGTTGGCTGCTATACATATTATTTGGCATATTCGCTTATTGCATTGGTTGTGTGTACGCCGCTGGTTGTTGAGTTATGTGTATTTCCGGTTTAAAATCATAATTTGGAGGTACTTGTGTATATGGCAATTGCATACGTTGGTTAAACGCCATTGTTATTAAATATTGAGTTGATATTGCTTATTAGTCCAGCTCCGTATCTTGGCATTTCGGTCTTTACTTATTTAGGCGACACTTAGAACGTTCCTTACGCTGTTGTTAATAGTGTTTCTTTCTATGAGATAAGGCGGCCGCGGTCGCAGCGGCGTTATCAAACAATGCACTTGTCACGATGGTCACTTTCACTTTCGTGTCGTAACACGATTAGTAATCTAGTCCTCAAAATTTTCGACTTTTTTTCAGACTTTTTATGTAAGGCACCCGCTAATGGATAGAAAAGGAGAACTTGTATTCTAAAATTATGATTACAGCAAAAAGTTACTGTTAGATTTATTGCATCAAAAGGCTCTTTCTGTTTAATAAGAATTTTTAAGGGGAGTCGAAACAAAATAGTTATCTTTGTAGTAACTCAATGGAAAAAGTTTGTCTTTTGTGGGAAGTTCTATATTCGCCAAGGTCAAGGAATAACTATAAGATGTAATTTGATGCTATTATTATAAAAATCTGGTGTGAACATCACACGACTTTCCTTATCCTATTATTATATATTATACCGGGTCCATCGTCTCGGCCCTGCGCTGCTCTCGTCCTGGAACTTGTTATTTTAAAAAAGGACGAGGCGCGAGTCCAACACTCGAAAGCTGATTAAAATAAACAGTACAAGACAATAATTGACTCGTACTTACAATTTTGCTACGTCACTGAAGGTAACCGTGCGAGCTCGGTCGCACGGCCTTCGCCATTATCGCCTGCGTGCTCCCTCCTAGCGGCCAAGCGCTCCCCCCGTCCTCCCGCAGTCCGAGCGCGCTGTGATTGATCCGTTTAATTGATTTTAATCGGCTATAACTTATTTATTTGACTTCGGATCAAAAAATTTCATTGTAATTTTTTGTTCGTCTCGGTTTGATCTATCCGGTAATATAAATTTCCCGAAACATTTTAGGAACACCCGGTATATTAAAAATCCTGAGCTTCAATTTTTTTCGAGTTCCTATTTTACCTACTTTTATTTTAAATTCATGTTTATCTCGTGATAACAAATAATTTTTGTTCTCATACATTTTTTGTATCTTCAACCGTTTAGATTCGCGACCGCTTTGCGACCGATTTTGCGACCTTGCGACCAAACGGCTCGGCCGATTTTTACCAAAAGCGTCCCCTACCTACAAGTAACTTGCATACCAAATTTCAAGTCTCTAGCTCTTACGGTTCTTGAGATATCTTGTTTACTGACAGAATACACCCACCCACACACACACAAACCTGAGGCTATATTTCGTTCAGAAATGTGAAAAACTAGGTAGGTCAAAACCTATTTGGGTATACAGACTGCAACTATGGGGTTCCAACAATAACTCTAATACAAAGATTTCAATCGAAAACCCTACAAACTCTAGCAGATGCCTCATGGTATCTGAGAAACGAAGTACTCCATTGTGATCTTCAAGTAAGCACTGTTAAAGGTGAAGGGTCGTGCGCGAGTGCAAGTTACTTGACTGGACTTCCTCAATGGTAACACAACTCATATACTAAATAGGTACCATCCTATAGACCTAGCAGATCGTTTCTAATTTTCACCCATTTTGCATATTATACTTTCCCGTCTTTTAGCTACATATTCTCTTTTCACTGGAAAAGTATCCTCCATGTCGGTCTAATTGTAACCACAAATTTACTTATTGTTTAATCGAGCAAATTGTAAATCTGATAACTAAATTTAAAAAGTGTAAACCAAGAGCAGTTATTTAATACTCTAGATAAATTTTAAGTGATGATCGAGACGAAAAAGTCAAAGAGCCAATAAACTGCATGATAAAATGCATTGATGTTAGTATAGAATGCTCATTGATTAATTAGGACAAAAATATTTATAAACTCAAAGTACAAGAAACACAGATATTAAGACATTGGATGAAGATGTAGGTAATAAAAAATATAAATTAAACCCGCGCTACATTTTTAAATACGAAATTGGCTTGAACAGATATAAAAATGGTTAGTTTAGGTTTTAAACGGCTTCAAAACGGAGATTTGATGACGAAATAAGAAAGTTTATGATCAATATGTTTTCTCGGTTTTAAAAATTCGAGAAGAGACAACGAACCTCACCAAAAATCCAAAAAATACAACTTGTACGCATACTGCGTATTATATATATGCAAAACAGATTAATGCTTATGCGATAATGAAAGACTGCTTGTCTCTTGAGTTTATAGGGAAAATCCCAATGCACATAGCAATCTGTAGTTGGTGTATAGATAGGAATATTGAGTATTGACTACTCGAGTTTTAATGGCAGCTGGAATGGCTATAATAATGACTTCCATTTGTGATGGAGTAAATTACTTATTCAAATTTAGATTTAGTTCGCCTGTGAAATGAGTTTGAATATATTTAGCCCATCAATTTAAAAGAAGTATTGATTTTGCTTTTGTTAGAGTAATGGGGTTTTTAGGCAACCTTGATTCATGATAAAAAAATGTAAACATTTAAGAGATTCGGCTCCAACAGTTTAATATCCTTTTGTGTTCTTTTTACTTTATAATTATCAAATTTTGTAACTTATCGCACTTAGAGTTCAATAGATAAACGATCTTAAATAAAGTGCGTAATGGTGAAGTATGGGGGTTACTATATGTTGATTTCTTATTTTTCTATTGCTTCCTTTTAAGCCAGCTAGAATTCGAGTCTTATATCATGTCATTATTTGTTTTTTCCTAGTAGTCTGCATTGATCGTTTGTTCGTGGGTAAGTTTTTGTGAATTTTCTTTTCGACACTCATTATTTTGACTTTATAGTTTTTATAGTACAATAGATAGGTGTAGATATATTTGTGGTGTATTGTACTAAAGGATTTTTGTATCTCCTACAGTGCTAAAGTTCGTACTTTTTAGTAGGTTAAGTTTTAGCGGTATTGTTTATTCTAGAGTTGTGTTGAGTTTCCAAAAGATTACTTCATATAAGGTTAGAACTTGGTGTACTTGGGCTTTTCCTGCTTTGCGTCAAAATCTACACAACCCGTTTTCTTTCACTCTAATATTTTTAAGTTGACCATTTAGCTTAAAATATTCCATTAAGGATCTGTTTAGAAGTTCTACCTGCTTCTTCTTTTGTATGTAGTATTTTTAGTTTTTCCCTTCATTTTATCATAAGAATCTTATATGTTGATTACTTCAATAGAAAGGTTTTGGCCCTATAGTAGAGAAGATGATCCTCTCTTGGCAAACAAATTTGAGGTTTGATCAGTTAGAGCAGAGAATATGTTCGTTTATAATGTAGGAGTGTATAAAACATGGTTTTCGGGAAGCACGATCCTTACTCTCTCAAGGGTCAGAGGCAACTGAGCCGGGTCGCATTCCTTACCTAAGGCTCCCCCATCATTCATCACACCGAAAACCACGTCTCTCTAGCCCTTCTGGTTGGCTAGAAGAATTACTCCCTGTATTTTCCGGACAAAGCGTGTATACTATACACATATATGTTTATATCGTTTTGATATTGTGTATTTAATGGGAATGGCCGAGGTATGTGGAATTGAGAATTATTGGTAGACGAGAAGACATTTTGAAGATTTGGGAAATGTTATAGATTATTTAAGAGTTGTGATTGTTGTATTGGTACTGCTACAGGTGGTGGATGATAGTAGCAAACAACCATTTTGATTATAGTTTAGCATTGAGTTGCTATTAAAGCCCAGAATTATGCCGCCTGGGTAGCTTTAGCAACTAATTGTAATTTATACTAATATGTAACGAAGAGTTCTTAAGTAATTATAAAGGGCTTACGTAATTAACCACGGTAGAACTAAATTTATGAAAATTATCCGGGCGTGAGCTAATTACAACCACATTGTTAAGAGAATTGCCGAAAAAAGAGTTTATATTCGTTACCTATCTGTTAAATGCAGTCCGAGTTCAAGACATTTTCTAGAATAATGGAAAGTTATTTTCAATTTTACTAATACTCACACTTGGAACTTCGTATAGACCGATTAGTCTGCTTCCGTTCTTGTGGAAGGTTTTTGAAAAATTGCCCCAGTTGTTAACAGAAATTAAAATATTTTATGGATAAACACTGCTGCTCGGCTATTTTCGTCGATATTGCATAAGTCTGTGATAAAGTGTGGATTTGGGGGGTATTATTTATAGTCAAAATCGGAAACGGCGATAGTTACACGCTTTTGTCCCCAATAAATGTAGGATAATCTTAAGACAGCGTGTTGGGCCCGCCAAGTGGATGGGGTAAAATTCCCCGTGTTTATGATGCTAGATGGTATCGATATGTCGATACATAGTTGCATCCCTTTTTTTTGCATTTTTGCGCGAACAAATGGTTTGAAATGACACTCGATGTGAAATACGTGGTCTGTTCCAAAGATATCGAGCCAATAATACAAAAAATTTATGTATTCGGTAATAATAAAGATAACGATTTATTGTACCCTTCAAAAAGCACTTTGGGATCTCACACACTTTTTGGATGTGGCTGGCCAGGAGAGTTCTCTTGTGACGATTGGGCTTTTGCTTGCGGATCGGACCCACATTTCACTTCCGGTTATGACTTTTTTGAATATATTCATTGGTATTAATCCGAAACAAGTGATTAACAACTGCGTCAAGATGTTTTTTGGTCTTGTAACGGTAGCCGCAAAACAAATTTTGTCGCGATACCTTTCATGTGAAGATTTTCCTTTAGTTTTTGGAACCCTCATCTTCTAGTTCTTAGGCTGCAAGTCACTGATCCTTATTCTGCTTATTGCCGGTCTTTTAGAACGTCAAAAGAATTTGGATAACTTTTAACAGATTTCCGACTATCTCTGAATTGTTTGTATCATACCTTTAGTTGTGCTGCGCTCATTGCATTGTTCCTGAAATCCTTCTGAATTATTAGAATAGTTTCTGGAACGAATGTTTCAGCTATGTACAAAATTTAATGCAGATTAGTTGCTTTACTTGTTTAAGCATTATTATGCGTCGATCACATCCTCATTCACGCATGCGAATCATAATCCATGTTTATCGGTTGCCAGGTTACATCGTGCCCGGTCATACTGTTTCTATTGTATTAACATTGTTTGGATGTTTTCGGGGTAGATCTTGTATGTTCATTATCGGTGCTTAGCACAGGTTGGTAACAATTTGAATTGGTCTATTGTATGAATGTGAAAACTTGAAAAAAGTAAGTTTGATTTATAGTATAGTATTATGTAATAATTGTTATATTATTAATAACTCGCAAACATTTAAAAAACAATATTTTACAAGCCTGGTGAAAAAACTTTTCCCCTGGCCAAGCATTGGTTTACAAACTGTCATACATTGACATTCAGTAGTTTTTTTAACACGTACGATAGTGGTGATAGTTGTGAAGGATGTGCATCCAGTGATGCACACCTATGTTAGTCCGCAAATATAGCAACCATGTTTCTAGGTCTAGTTGGGGGATCTGCCGTAAATAGGAGGTATAGAATTGGTCTCAGTACTCTCCCTTGTGGAACACCGGAGTTGATGGGATATGTTGCTGATAAGAAAATTTTGGTTGGATAAGTATGAGCGCAGGATATCAAAATAATTCGTGGGTAAGAATGCTTTGATTTTCAGAAGCAGATTCTCAAACCAGACTTTGTCGAAGGCCTGTGTTACGTCTAGAATACACAGTGGGCTTTCGAAATGTCTAATGATTTTGTCTACTACATGTACTTGCTCAGTTGTTGCGTACTTGTTCCAAAAATCAAACTGGTGATCAGGAATAAGGTGATTATCTAGAAGAATTGGGTTGCTGTGGCTGATTAAGATATCGTGTTGTCTTCCAGAGCGAGTAGTCATTTGCTTCGGGTGGCGAGAGTTGTTTCAGATAGTTCTGGACATTTTGGTTTCTGATGGTGAAGAGTAGGTTTTTGGGCTCTTTGGTGGCATAATTTAGTGCTCTTTTACCGTTTGCATGTTGCGCTATTTGCTAGATTCTTCTTAATCTGCGTTTCTCGGCAATTTCCTGTTTGAATATGATTGGACAATAAACTGGACTAAAGTGTTGGATTAATATTGGAGTAGCTTGGCGGGCTGCTTCTTTGACTACTTGAGTAAAATGTAGTACTGCTTCGTCCAAGTGCATGGTTGTTTTAGAGGTATGTCTGTGTGTAGCGATCTATCAATCAGCTATTGAAAAAAAAACAGTTTGTATGTTTATTGGTAAGTGTTAACAGCTTTTCCTTGATTATTATGTTTGTACTCGAGGTCACTAATTTCGGGGAGTGGTCAGTTGAGAGGTCAAGGCAGAAGTTTGTACTGAGGAGGTTTGTGTCGATTCCTTTTACGAAACATAGGTCAAGTAAGTCTGGCTGTTTATTGAGGTCTGTTGGTTCTCCTGTAGATAATAAGCGACAAATTTATGTTATCTACTGCTTTTAGCATTTATTTGCCTTTGATCGCAGTTATCGTGGAGCCCCAGTGACTGTGTTTGGCGTTTTAGTCGCATAATGTGCAGAAGTAATGTTTGTACGTGTCTTGTTTGTTGTTAAGTCTGGTGACCGCAGATATTGTGAGTGAGCCGTAGCAGTCTTCAACAACTATAAATGTGGCTTGTAGCTGTGGTTAGCTGTAGTTAGATAGTTCTTGATGATTATGGGAGAGTTAGCATGAGCAGTGCTATCCGGGTGGGGTGTTCCATAGATTGAGAATGTAGGTATTGTGAAGTGGGAACGTTCCGTGAAGTGGGTTTCCGAGACTAGTAGTAATGAAGGCGGCGAGTTCGTCTTTGTGGTGTGATAGTCCATTGGCGTCCCATAACGCTACTTTAAGGTAGTGATCCATTGGGTGTTCTGGTTACAATTGTGGTTAAAAGATTTAGCATTGTGGTAATCTTCTCCATTAATTGTTTTAGCATATGTTTTAGTTCAGCTATGTCAGTGGAGCTGCTTGCCGGTGCAGAGTTATGCTGGGGGGGAGTAGCTGTATTGGATTGTTGGTTGTGGCTCTTTACTGCTTGTGTGTATGGTAGTTCTGGTTGATAAAATTTTGTGTTTGTTAAAGTCTTTTATCTTAATGGGGGAAACATACTTTGATGGAGTTTTTTGTAAGCTGGCCACCCTTTGTAGGTGGCAGGGTGATTCCAGTTATAGTTGACGCATGTGACATTTCGATATTTTTCTTTGTGTTGACATTGTGACATGGAATGTAATCTAGTACACTTCACACAGAGTGGAGATCTGCTGCAAAAATTCTTAGTGTGGCCTTGTTTCTGACATCTAGAGCATTGATGTATATTGCGTATATTGCGTTTCGCATGTGGGGGCTCGAACTTTACTACAGAATGCATAACTTTGTCAATGTTATATATTTCTTTAATGTTGTCCGATGGTTTTAGGTCTATAACAAACAGATTGTTGTTTTTTTTTTGGTGTGCATTTGTTTTAAATTACATATATTGACTGCTTCATGATCAAGTGTGTGTAGTTTTTCTTTAATTAATTAATTAACTAATGATCATGGATCGGTGTAGTTTTTTAAGAAAAACTTGGAAGCTCTGTTCTTGTTTAACCTGATATGTGTGAAATTCAGTGTTATTTTCTATTAAACCTTTGGTCATTAGTAAGTATTTTCCGGTGTTTTAGAAAATATTTTCATTTCGTCGTTTGTTAAGGCCTTTAGTGATTGCTCATCCTTATTTATTGTCTAAAAATGTGATTAGAGGTTCAGTGATTTTGACACCTGAAACGCGTATCGGAGGAGGTTTTGGATTTACTTTTTTAGCAGTTGGATGCCGTTGCCCTTTCGGAGTCTCATCATTAAGCATGGTAAAACGATTATCTGGGCCCAGCCAGTAGGTTGGAGTTTTTGGTTGCTTGTATTCTAGTCTGCTACGTTTTGTGTGGTTTACCACTTGACATTCTTTATTATGTGGTGTTGGAGGAAATTGATGCGGCTGATAGAGCGATTGTGACTGATATGATGCCATTTTGGTAGATTTAAATGTCTCTTGGACGGGCATGTGCGTAATCAATTGATATGGATTTGGAAAATTATTGGGTTTTGATAATTTTGTTTAGTTATCTGCATCAGCTGGGATTATTCTATTTGCATGGATATGTATTGTTGAGCATTCGACTTCGATGTGGTTTGATTTGGATTATAGTAGGCCATGATGGCCTCAGAGTAATGTGGAAGCAGTTAAATTAGAATTAGAATTTGTGTTTTGAAATATATAGAAAATGACTAACAGGAGATAGAGCGTTTTGAGGATTTATATATTAGAGCGCGGCACGCGACCGCTCACTCCGAAACACAAGCGCGGAATGTTATTAAATTCTACTACAGTTTTCTGTATTTTATTTTTTTTTCAGTTATTTATATTTCTATGTTTTTGCCACATTTTTATATACTGTCTAAACTTTTCAAATTAATAATGGTATATTTCTGTTTTTTTATTCATGTCCCTTAGTTTTGAATTGCAAGTTGGTGCCTTTTATTTTTATTTATGGTTTCCATGTTATTTTGTTTAAATATTTTAAACTTGTTTATAGGTATTAGAGTGGTTAATTGTAAATATAAACACAATCAATGTGCGAAACGTATATTTTAATGTACGCGGTATCGTGTCAGGCTAGCCAAAAATAGCTAGCGACAAAATTTTGGTAGGTAGACGTACACCTGGCTACGGTTCGCCGCGGTTTACCCTGGTGCAAGCCGATGTGCCTCTTGCAACAGCTGAATGTTAACTATCTGCTTTTGTCATTCGTAAACCGGTCGCAGGTAAGTGTTGTAACTTGTCCATCTTGGGGACAACGAAGGAACATATTTTCCCTAATTTGGTCAGATAAAAGAAATCAAATGTCCTATTAACTTGGCACGGGCTAATTGTGGTCTGCACCGACCGACCCCAAAGGTATTAAAATATGGCCGCTATAGAAAATATTTTTGATTATTGTCAATTCTTGTCAGAAATATGGATTCATTGTATCATATTCCTTTTTTAGCATCTGTTTTAATATTTTTTGTTTTTTTACGTATTTGTGGTTTTGTAGTCCACTGAAACTTCTCTTCATTTTTCTTTTTGCTCTCGGCAATGACTTCTATTTTCTTTTCGAATTGTTAAATATTGTTATTAGTAAAAACTATATTTGTAGTACTTACGTTTAAAAGTTTTTAATCTCATAACATAAAACATCTTGTAGAACAGTCTGTTTTAAAATAAATATTTTGCATATATAATTTGTAATATGTCCTTTATAAGATCTGGAGAGTTTAAGAAATGCCGTAAGGTCTTAAGCTCGATGATAGAGAAACTCCAACTACACCTCCCCGTGGTAAAGGATGGGAACACCTAAGGATTGGTGGCAAACGTAGCTCTGGAGACCGAATGTGCGCTGGTATAAGCAAACAAACCTGACTCCCGGTCAGGATGGGCACCCTATTGTCCTGAGGGTGAGAAATCGCCCTCGAAGGCGGAGGAATCGATAAGAAGATCAACGGCATTGGGATCAGGAAGGCAACGGAAAACCACCTGATTAGAGGCACAAAGTGCATTTCCAAGAAAAAATCAAGATGGCAATTGCCATCATGGTTTCCAACATCCGAAACGGATCGGAACTTTAAGAAGAAGAATTTGTAATATACTTTACTTTGCACTATAATTTATTATAATTGTAGCTGTTGGGGTTTTCTAATCTATGGCAATTAGGAGTTTTTTATCGCATTAAAAATTTTGTTGTAATAAAATACATAAAGACAGTGCATTGTTTGCTTACATTTACATTTGTGCGAATGCACATTAAACATTGTTCCGTGTTTTCTGAATTTCATTGTATGATTGGCTGTAATTTCGAGATGCAACGAGTTTTTTACCCAAAGGGAGTAAAACAAGTAGCCCATTTACGTCATTTGTATTCCAGTTTGAGTAAAGTTTTTATTAGTTCGTCGAAATAATTTAAACTTCCGTAATTCTCAACTGATGCTTATTTAATTAAAAGTAACGGTTTTCATTAAATTAAGCACTTATTGCAGCGCCTCGTTTCTAAGGTTTGAAAGTTTCCTTACTTTCTTACAGGTTTTTGCTTTTCCATAATCCTACAGTGTTGTTTAGCAGTTTTATAATATTAGAGGTGGGTTTGATGATGTTGCAGTTAGAACTTTACCGCCAATATTGCCCAAGTTCGGTTGCTGAGTGACATTTTTCTATTCGATATTTATGCTGAATATTTATGGGGCTCTACAAAGTGAATTTTGAGATGATTTAAACAACTAGAGTTTGAAATCAAAAGTAGCTTGCTTAACTTACCCACACTAATCAATGTGTGATTAAAAAAAGATTATGTTAAATAATATGCAATAGCAGAAAAGTTTTGCAGTATGGCGCAGTGTGATAGACTGAAAGCTGCATTTTCTCGCAGTCGGGACTTTTGGGTGTCTTTCTGAACTGTGGCAGTGAAAAAATGCCATTTTGGTTGGTCAGAAACGATATTCCTGGCGCTATATCTTTGCATGTGTTTTGAGTGTTGACAAGACAAGTGCTTAGGGGAAACTATTTCCGTGTTGGAGGAGATTGTACTTTAATACGACCATATTTAAGATGCCCCGAGAACAAGACGTCTGTCCTTTTGGTTCAAGAAGATGTTCCGGTTTGGAAATTCCTGTGCCAGCAATTTATCTTTAAATGAGAAATTTTTTTTGTCTACCTTTTTTATTTTTCACGGTGTTTTTTAACTGTTATGTGTTTTGTTAGGAGACTAGTAAACATTTCAAGATTTTCTCTACTTTAGAATATTTTCGGAAATATATTAAGAAGTTGTGGCGCTAGGTGTAAGCAGCCTAACACACGTAAAACAAAAAAAGGGCTCAGACGAAAGCAGAATGAAAAGGAAACTTAAAGTAAAATTTCCCCGGGTGGCAATCCACACCTCCAGTGGAGGGAGCCCCATCGGTTACGGGGGGGGGCAGTTCTGCGTCAACGTTATTGAACCCAAATCTTAACCTCAACCGAAACGGAAAGAAGAAGAAACGAGAGATCACAGTAGGAACATGGAACGTACAGGGATGGAACAATAAAGATCTGGAAGTCATAGAAGAATTTAAGAAAATGAAAATAGATATACTAATTACCAGCGAAACAAAGAAGAAGGGAAACGGAACGGAAATTATCCAAGACGTTTTTCATTGCTGGAGTGGAGTCAACAAAGAAAAACGAGCTCAAGCTGGAGTAGGAATGATAATAAGAAAGAAACTGGCAGAGAGAATCAAATCCTGGGAACCAATAAGCGAGAGAATCATCAAAGTACAAATAGAAATATATGGAAAAGAGATAGCAATTCTCGGCGTATATGGACCAACTGACGATAGCACTCAAAATGAAAAAAGGACTTTATGGAAACGCTAGGGGAGGAAATCCAGAAAATAAGAGACTCCCAAGAAATTATAGTAGCAGGTGACCTTAATGGTAGAACAGGCAAGGAAGCTAACAACAAGACAATAGGACCATTCGGAGAGGAAGTTACAAATGATAATGGAGAGAGAATTATAGAATTATGTGAAATAAATAACCTCCGAATAACGAATGGGTTTCAACGGCATAAAATGATCCACAAATATACTTGGGAACGGATGACAAGAAATCTGAAATCAATTATCGATTACATCATAATAAGAATCAACACCAAAATAAAAATAAAAGATGTACGAGTTAAAGAGGGGCGGAATGTGGCACAGACCACAAATTATTAATCGCAAAGATGGAATTCCCTTGGTATAGGAAAACAACAATAACCTACAAACAAACACAGGAAAAATAGAGGATCAGCACTACCAAGTCGACCAGCTACAAGACGAAAAATAAGAGAACTCTACCAAAGAAAATTGGATCAGAAACTAAATGAATTCACATTTGATAATATAACAGACATGTAGAACATATAAAAACTAGTATAAAAGAAACAGCTCAGGAGGTACTGGGAGTCAGAATAAAAAGAACAATAATCACAAGATAATCCTTGGTGAAAATACGCTAAAAAGTATCCAGGAAAAGAAAGAACAATATAATAGGTGGCTAAGCACCAAAACGCAAGAAGATCAACAAAAGTACAAAGAGAAGAACAAAGAGGTAAAACGATTAGTAACAAGAGAAAAGAATGATCAGTGGAAAACCATGTGCACAAACATTGACCAATACATAGGGGAACAAAAGTTCAGAAGCATGGCGAATACTAAAAACGTTAAGAACAAATTCAAAAGAAAAGGCATACATACCGTTCATACAACAAGAAAAATGGGAGCAATACTACCAGGATCTGCTAACAGAAAATAGAGAAGAGTTTAAAGGACAAACGATAGAAAATAAACAAAATGACCAAATAGAACACGAAGAAGTAGAAATAACAATTGGAGAAGTCAAAAGGCCACACAATCATTAAAAATAGAAAATCAGGAGGACCGGGAGGAATAGTACCCGAAATGGTAAAGTATGGAACCCCGAAATTACTACGCATGATGCAACATATGTTTCGTAAAGCACTAAATGGGGATGTACTACCGAATGAATGGACAAAAGCGTATATAACGTCGATATTTAAAAAGGTAATCGCAGAATATGTGACAACTATAGAGGCATTAGTGTGATCTCTCTAATGGGAAGAATTTATGCAAAAATAGTAAAAACAAAATAGAAGACAATATTCATGGAAAAATAGGAGAAGACCAAACAGGATTCACAGCCGGAAAATCCTGTATAGACAACATATATACTATCCAACAACTTATAGCGAAGAAAAGAGCGAAAAACAGGGACATTCACTTGGCCTTCATAGACCTCAGAAAAGCGTACGACTCGGTTCCCAGAAAAAACTGTGGGAAGCGATGAGTAATATAGGGATCAACAAAAGTCTAATCAGGGCAATACAGCAACTTTATGGAAACAACCAAGTGGCAGTGAAAGTGGGGCAGACGATCAGTAATTACTTTAAGACAACAAAAGGGCTCCTACAAGGATGCTGCACATCTCAACCCTATTCAAGATATTCTTAGAAGATACCTTAAAGAATTGGAAAAGGAAATGTGAGGAATGGGGATACCAGTGCGCAATGAACATCTTTATACACTAAGCTACGCAGATGATCAAGTGATAATAGCCCAAGATGAAGAGGACCTGAGTTATATGCTACGAAAACTAAAAGACGAGTACACTAAGGCCGGTATGGAAATAAACTTCGACAAGACAGAATATTTAGCGATTACAGAAGAAGAGGTAAAAACTTAGAAATAGACGACAATGTAGAAATAAGAGGAAAAATAAGTTCAAATACCTAGGCTTTACTATATCAAAAATACATCTACAGAAGAAGAAATAAAGAACAGGTTAGGACAAACTAGAATAAGTATCAGACAACTACATCCCATTCTATGGAACACACACATTACAAAAATACAAAACACAGAATATATAACACAATTATCAGAAGTATTATGACATATGGGGCAGAAAACTGGATAATTAATAAGAAAAATAGAGGAAAAATAAAAGCCACAGAAATGGAATTTTGGAGAAGGTGCTGCCAGGTGACACGACTAGACAGAATTAGAAATACAGAAATAGAGAGGAGAATGAATGTAGAAAAGACACACTGACTTACATCGAGGAAAAGAAATTAATATGGTACGGCCATGTTAGAAGGACGGACAATAATCGATGGATAAAGAAAATAACAGAGTGGAGTCCTCCAGGAAAACGAAAGAGAGGAAGACCCCGAAGAACTTTCAGAGATGAGGTGGACGAAGCCATGGAAAGAAGAGGGCTAGCAGACGGAGATTGGGAAGACAAGAAGGAGTGGAAGAAACGGTTGAGTGAAGGAAGACAGCGTCAGCTGTGAAGATCCTTTTGTATATATATATATATTAAGAATATGGAGGTATTTACCTTTCCCAATGTTTGGCCATAGAAGGCGCTGCGGTGGACGCCAAAGAGCTAGATGAGAACCTCAAGGTGGATGATGGGCGATTGCGACTTGGAATGGTTGCCATTTAGTGGATTATCGGTTTTGGGAAAGAGGTTATTTTTCAAGCTGGTTGGACAGGGCCATGACAGTTAGCGCAGATGGTAGGTGCAGTCCGTTTTTTTTACACTACCCATAATATTAGTCAGTCCTACATATAACGCACGATAGCATCAATGGGTGTATTTGGGTCGTTTTGTCGGACAAGTCACTTTTTACCCTCTTCCTCACCACTGGACGCGTGCTTGTCTGATGATCATCCTCTAAAGTATACGATATTGACTCTCTTTACTCGACTGCTAAACCTGGTGACGCCTCTATTATGGACTGGGGCGCTATATTATGGTATTCGGCAGCCCCCCTTATTACATTACACGGTCGGGTCACAGCAGCAGTGTATATCTTGGGTAACCGGTCCACTAAATGGTGCAAACTTTATTTCTAGGCGGAAATTCCATATGTTCTCATTTATACCATTGGCCCTGTTCAAGAGTGGTTTCAACATATTTCCTGGTCCGCCCAGTCTCCAGACCTAGATATCATCGAGCCTCTGTGGGATGTTTTGGAAAACGGAGATCTGCGTCGATATCCACTGTTTTATCTCTACCTGAGATGGAGGCTGTGCTGCTTAAAGAATGGCTTTAAATTTCACTCACCACTATTCAGGCTTTGATGCCTATTTTCAAGAGTTTAGTTCTTCACTCGGGGTCTCAATCTGCCTACTTCCCAAGGAGAGCACGAGTCTTTGAGTAAGACTAACATTCGTATGTCCTGCTTTGTCATTTATAGGGCTAAAAGTGAAAATTTGTGTGGTGGGAGATGCATTGGGTTGGAGAAAGTTTGTGGGATTAAGGGTATTGTGTTCTTGTGTTCAGGCATTGTAGGCGTTTTTCTATTTCAATTGCCTCACATACAATCCTGCTAGTGAAATGGAAGCAGTGGTTTTAGTCTGATTAAAATTAATTTAGTGGCCTATTCTTTAGTATGCTTGGAAAGTGTCGAACCATTATCGCCTTTCCCTACGGCCAGAAAATGCTCATGTAGTCGCCTGGATATTTGCCGATTTGTGTGACCTATGTAGGTCCTTTAGCTGTCTCCACAAGGTATTTCATAAACTCCTTGGGATTCATTCGGGCAATGATCCTTTGCTGAGCGAATAAACCCAGACATTTGGTTTTTGGTCGTAAAGACCGTTGTTTTATTTTATCGGTGATGCCTTTGATATAAGGTAGTAGGGTGGTGGTAATGGTTTTAATTTCTGTTCGGCGGTTTTTCATATTATAAAGTCCGATGGATCTGGGGATGAGGGTTTTCAAGTGAATGAATTTGGACAGGGTGGTGATGGAATTTGACATTTAGGTAGCGGTTAGTATGAGTGGGTTTTCTGTAGACAGTGTCATGAAAGCTGTCATTAGAAGGATTTCTTGTTATGAAGTGTCTAGGAAGGGAAGGAAATTATTATGTTTGGTTTCCATATTGGTATGGATTTTATTTAGGTGGGAAAGGGCAGTTATAATGTTTACCAAAATCAATAATAAAAATTATTGAGCTCGAATTATATTATTATTTTTTAACATTATCTATTAAAAGTACTGTAGTTACGTCAATGAACGTATCTATTTTTGATTTTATTTCTTAATAAAATGCGTTGTCATAGCCAGTCTAAAATAATAAGCTACTAAATGTTTATATTAATGTTTGTTATTAAATATATTTGTTGGATCATTTGAAATAAAAAAAAACTATACAAAATGGTTGTTATGTTGGAATTTATTGCTTTCTCATTTTAATAATTATCTAATTGATTTACTTAAAGTAGTTTACGTTGACAATTAATAATAACTATTAAGGGAAGCTCATTTCCTTTTATGAAAGTGGTGGTTGGATCGATGCGGCAAATAAGATGATGGCCGATGTTTTCGTCGGCTTTTTACGAGAGAAAGTGCATCGTAAACGTTTAGGTCTTTTAATGACTTAATGTAGGCGTTGGGGTTGTTGGTTAATTTTTTCCGAATGGCACACATAAAAAAATAACTTGCGGCATTAAACCACCGTAATTACTATTTTGCATACTAGTAAAATTGTTTTGATCTTTTGCATTGGAATATTACATTTCGGTAATTGCTGGTCACAATGCTCCACCATTAGGCGATATTTTATTGAGCCTGGGAAGCTTAAAATTAGTTTGCAGTGTAAGTTTGATATATACATGAGTCTCTTTTAAAGTCTTGTATTACGAATAAGACACTGTTCAAGTCGTTGTTAAAGTTGTAAGAACGGTAGCTTTCTCAAAGAAATTACGTGAATTATTTCTGATATACTAGGCTGCACTTATGATGTTTCTTAGTACTTTGTTTTGAAATATTTGAATTTTATTAATGTTACTTTTACTGGTTCAGCCCCACAGTTGAGAACCATATACCCATACTAGTTTTATTACTTATACATGTATTTTATTGAGGATTGACAACTGGGACTTTCTTCCCAGCAACCAGTACGGTTTTTTATATTTTATATTTAACTTTTCTTTTTCTTTGATATGCTTCATCCATCGCAATTTACCATTTAGGTTCATTCCCAAGTATTTTGGTAATGTTATTTTTGAAAACAATTTTGTCATGGGTTTTTCCTCTCTCACTCGAAGTGTGACCCCCCGGGGGCCCCCTAAACTTCCGGCAGCATAGAAGAAATCGTGTTCAAAAATATGTTAATTTGGAAAAAATCAATACAAAAAACTATACCTTCAGCCGTTTCCCACCGTTGGGTATTATCTACGATAAATTCCACAACTTTGTTTTTCTTGGTGAAAATTTCAAATTTAAAATTTCAAAATTTTGAATTTTACCAACCATTATATCTCTTAAATGTGCTTCTAAGTTGACCATATGAGAAATCAGAGTGCGCGGTAAAGACTAAACAACGGCAAATTTGCACTTTACTTTTATGTAGTTCAAATAGAGGAACATCTTTTGAGTTTTCATTTTTTGTATTCATTCGGAAATAATAATACGCAAAATTTATACGATTTGAATGCATTTTTAGTCCAGTTAGATATCTTGTACTATTTTAATACTGGGGTGATATAATTAATGTATCAGTTAATTAGAATTAATTAGAAATTATTTAAAAACTAAAGTTTAGGGCACGTAATAAACACCCAATTCCCGAAGTGGCTGAACTTCGGCTTTTGGGTCAACGTGTGATCTCTTAATGTTTTGAATTTGACGTTAACTTGTTAATGTATTAATTAGGAATATTAAGTTGTCGAATTTGAAGTCTCTATTAGAAGTTTGCACTTTTAATAGAATTACCGTATGATACACGGTGTGCCCAAAATACTCCAGGAATTTCCAACACAAGTATTTTTAGTTTGCTATTATTCAATTTCATGGTCAATTACGTCAAATTTCTTTGCTAAATAGTAACATTTTGCCATTTACCACATTTTTTTATTATAATTATTTTTAGTCCTATTGTTAATGATTACTATGGCTACACTTTTATTATAAATTAATTTTTTATCACTAGTTATCTTATTCGTGATTTTCCCATCATATAATATAATACACTTGCTGTGTTCAGATTTGATTTAGTAACAAGTAACTGTTGCTTAGAATATTAACTTATAGGGCTACTAGTTAACATAAGATGAGCTGGTCTTATGGGTTTCATCGTTCAGACAATCTGACTTGCAGTACAACTTTAAAGTAGGCAATCTCCTGATATTTTGTCCCATTTAGATACCGTATTGTAACAAATTAGGTTTATGGGTTTGACTATTTATTACCACTTATCAGTTAATTGACTATATATAGGTACACTAAAGCAGTTCAACGTGGTTGATTTTTTATTGATTCACTTTAGCGCGAATTTTAAAACTGTTATATTCACATAAAGGTGCGATAAAACCTCGATTTACTCTGAAATTGTACGAGCTTGTTGCTTAGATACTTTCCGTGCCGCTTCACAGTGCGCTTCATATTTCGATACGGTGGACATTCGGAAGGCTGCTGCCGCCACAGTTCACATTTATGATCGGTCGTCTACGTTATTGTGTAAAAATGTAAATAGACATATTTTATTTTAAAGCAACAAAAACTAAAATTATACAATTTTAGTTTTAAAATGAGTGATTATAAAATAGAAGAAAGTAATGTCAAGAAAAGCATTTGCTTGTAAACTAAAAGGCTTTGCATTAAATTTGTCAATCTCAATAACCGAACAATTTAAAAAAAATAGTATTATCGGCAACTATAATCATTACCATTTCTTTTTCTACTGGTATATTTTTGCATAACAAAAATTACCTGTTTTAGAAGCAATGAGCTTGCTCTAAATTGCAGTTGTCTATATTCTACTACCATGCATCATTTGAAGAACTCAGTAATTACTAGGTAATAGATTCATTATCTATCTATACATTTGAACAGAAAGTAAACAAATAAATGCGGCGTGGTCTAAGCTCTTATTTATTAACACGAGGAGGTCTCTGCGGAGTAAACAAAGACCGCCTATACATTTGAACGGAGAGTAAACGAAAACGGCTGATATGAACGGTAGCACGAGAAGGTACGTGCGTTTATGCATGCAGGTCGGGGCCGCTCTGGTTCCTTGCCGAATGTGCCACTGGATCGCTTAAAAATTTGTACCTTCCCACCTTGCAAAAATGTGAGGAAAGGTGTGTGAGAAATTGTCAGTCTAGAATGCAAAAACGCCTCTTTGCGGGCAACTTCTAGTAGGTGGATATTACAACGCGAAATACAAGTGATGGCACTCTAAATCACTTACACCCACACCAAAAAAACGGCAGCTATATCAAATAAGTCAATCTTACAAAAAAAATCCAATGCTAACATCGCTGGAGAGTCTCCTCGTAGGCCTTAGGGTCGTTGCTTATGTAAGTGTCCCACAACGCGGTCTAGAGTGGCTATGTGATCAAGTAGCTTTATCAGAAATTGGCATGTGTCTTAAGAGGTAAGTTGTTCTGACCAGAAGCACATCTACTTTAAAATAGGGAGTATCAATCCTATACAAGAAACACTTCTTCTTCTTCTTCTGTCGTCAAGGCTTAGGCTATTCTGCCTGTTCCGAACTTCATTTGATTAGGACCATCTTTTCTTCGGTCTTCCTACATCTCTGCGTCCTCTTGGGTGGTAGTTTAGGATTTGTTTCGGTATTCTTTCTTCTGTCATCCTATTAACGTGTTGTCTCCAATTGTTTCTGTATTCTTCTATTTTGTCGTTAACGTTGAAAATTTCTGGTTCTTCCCTTATTTCTTCATTTCTTATCCTATCATTCCTTGTGCAACCTTTAACATTTCTGAGAAACCTCATTTCCGCTGCTTGTATGCTAGATTTGTTTTTTGTGTTTGTTATCCACGATTCGCTTCCATAAGTGAGTATAGGGACGCCATGGTCTTGTAAAATTTCATTCTTGTTTCTTTTCTTGTTTTGTGTTTTAGCGTTCTATTTATTGTCCCGCAAATTGCTTGGAATTTATGAATCTTGTTTTCTACATCTTTATCATTTTCGTATGTGGTGTCGCAGCCTAAGTAGTTGAAATGAGATATATGTTCTAAAGTCTTTCCATCTATTATTATTTTCGATCGCACTGGTTGTTTTCCTTGGAAGGCCACTATCTTTGTTTTGTCTTTAGATATTTTCAAATTGTAGTTTTCGCAGAGTAATTTGAGACGGTAAATTGATCTTTGCAGATCGTCTTCGTTCTTTTGAATTATTGTTAAATCATCGGCATATAGCAGTAAGTTTATGTTTTTGTCGTCTCGTAGTTTTATCCCTGGGTTTACTTGTGGTTTCCAAAGTTTAACCACGTCGTCGATATAAATATTAAGTAAAGTGGGTGATAGCCCACACCCTTGTCTTAGTCCTTGATTTGTTTGAATTTTATCAGACTTACTGCCGTTGTTGTTTATTACTATGTTTGTGCTAATATATAATGATCTTATGATTTCTATAAGGTGGTTAGGGAATCCTTTTTCTTTCATTATTTCAAGGAGTTTATGTCTGTCTACGCGGTCAAAAGCTTTTTCCAAATCTATAAATGCAAGGTGGGTTTCCAAGTTGAATTCTCTTCTTTTTCCAATTAATCTCTTTAAAACGAATATGTTGTCACTACATGAGCGGCCTTTGCGAAATCCAGATTGCCCTTCGTCTAGTAATACCTCAGCTATGGGTTTTGTTTTTTCATTAATTATTTTGGAGTATAATTTATAGGTGGTGATTAGGAGGCTGATTCCTCGATAATCTGAGCATTTTGAGCGGTCTCCCTTTTTAAATATTGATATGACTTCTGCTGTTTGCCATTCTGTTGGGATCTTCTTCTTTCGCCAACATTCATTTAAAAGATGTAGTATTCTGAATTCTAGAAGTGGTCCTTCATATTTCAATAATTCTATACTAATTCCATCGGGCCCTGCAGCCTTCCGGTTTTTCATTTTCTTTAGGCATTTTCTTAGTTCTTCTATGGTAATCATGTCAATTGTAAAATCAGTTTCATCAATATCTTCCTGTATTAAAATGTCCTGTTCGTTGATTTCTCGATTATTCCATAGGTTTGTGTAGTGTTCCTTCCACTCTTTGTCGTTAATCGTTTTTAATTTTGCTACGTCATTTACTGTGCTGTTCAAATGTTTCATCATTTTATAAGCGAATTCCTGTCTTCCATATACGTCGTGTTCTATGTTGCTTATCAGTTTTTCCCAAGATTCTTCGTGGGCTTGTCTTACGATCTGTTTTACTAAGTTTCGTTTTTCATTGTAGCGTTGTTTATTTTCGGGGGTTCTTCTTTGTAGATATATTAGATATGCTTCTTTTTTCTCTTTTATTGCGTTCTCTACTTCTTCATTCCATATTTTTAATCCTCTAGTTTTCTTTCTTTTCTTCCTACTGCTTCATTCCTGCTTTAATGATGCCGATCTTTATATTATCCCATTCTTCATTGATTTCATTACTAGTGGGTGTACGTAGTAAGTGTTCTTGTAGTCTGTTTTGATATAAATATCGGGTACTTTTCTCTCTAAGGAGATGTATTTTGAAAACTTCTTCTGGGTTATTTGTGTTTGTGGTTTTTCGTTTCTTCCATTTTGTTAATAGGGTTATAGTGGCTACTAGAAGATAGTGATCTGAATTTATATCACTTCCCCTGTAAACTCTTGCGTCTTGCACGAGGTTTGTCATCTTGCTATTGACTATTACATAGTCTATGATTGATCTTAATCCTCTTGCTGACCAGGTGTATTTGTGTTTCTTGAAAAACGTGTTTGTTAGTTTTAGTTTGTTGAAAGTAGCGAAATGTCGTAGTTCTTGTCCATTATTGTTGATTACGTTTTCGCCGCATGTGCCTATAGTTCCTGGGATGGGGTCTTTTCCCACTCTTGCATTTAGGTCTCCACTTATTATGAGGTGGTCTGTCTTTGTATACTTGTTTACTACTTTCTGTAGTTGTTTGTAGAACTGCTCTGTTTCCTCTTTCTTTCCCTCTTCAGGGGCGTATACTCCTATAACCATCATGTGTCCTCTATCTATTTTCATTCTGGTAGTTACTATTCTTTCATTGATATATTCGTAGCTTACTATTTTGTTTCTCCACTTTTTATTGACCATGATTGCGACTCCACTACTTGCCCGTCTGTTTCTTTAGTGCCTTTTAGTTTCTTTTTTGTTTCACTTATAACTGCTGTGTCTACTTTTCTTTGCATAAGTTCTTTGTCTAATTCAGTTTCTTTTATTCCTAGCCCTCTAACATTCCACGTGGCTATCTGTATTCTCTCCTTAATTCCAGCTCGTTTGTCCTTTTCACGTCTTTTTCGTCTACTTGGTGATCCGTCCGGTTGATTCTCATGAAGTTTGCCAGTAATTTAAAATCCC
Source organism: Sinelater perroti (assembly GCA_036346155.1). NCBI lineage: Eukaryota > Metazoa > Arthropoda > Insecta > Coleoptera > Elateridae > Sinelater > Sinelater perroti. Next base: position 27,517,503 of record JARFIY010000248.1, on the reverse strand, counting down.
CTGGCAGCGTTACGAGCGCTGTGCAGGTTAAGCCGGTAGTGGGGCTGCCACTTTTCTGCCTCCGGCAGGCAGAGCAATTTCTCAGTTTACTATCCCTTAGACACGTTGCCTTCTCTACGGCTGTTGAGCCGTGTCTGCTCATTGCAACCGCCCATTCTAGGTCAGACGTTGCAGACTCTTTACCATATCTGGTTACCCTCACTTATTTAGCCTGCGGGTCAACGCAGTTTCCAGGGTGTGGCACGTGGAGCCATAAGTGAGGGTTGGGCACCCTGCGGGGACCAGGTACCGGGAACCATCTCCCGTTTATAACGCTCGATGTGACCGTCCCGGCAGAAGGTACTACCCCTTCAGCGTGAACCCCAACACCCCCACAAGAAACTCAAAAGACAAAATGGGAAGGTAAACCGAGAACAAAATCTTAAAATGCTAACAGAACGATCAGGAATTGTACGGAGCTGGAGATTGTAACAGGATAATGGCAAGATGCTGTGATCTCAGCGTATAACGATAACTGTATTCAGGTCCAACAGGAATATAGTCTGGTGGGATGAAACCCTTGCTCGAATGAGAAAACAAGTAAGAAAGCTTTTAAACGCAGCAAAGAATTTGGGATTGTGGGATAATTAAAAAGACCATAACTGAATATAATAAGGCATGTGAGGAAATCCAAAAGAGAAACATGGAGGGCTGAAAACCACTCGAGAAAGTGCCAGACTCTACAAAATACTCTCAAAGAATACTTACACCGCTACAACTACTATAGAAATGGAGATAGGAGAGTACACCAATTTTAGAAAGGAAATAATAATACCACTGGATGGGGAGGGCTGGCCTCAAAAGCCTCTCAAGCTCATTTGACGTTTCCTGGTGTTTTAACGATCTGATTACCTTCCCGAGCTGTTCCAGGTCTCATAGTTCCTCTCGTTCTGGAATTGTTAAATAATTTCAGTATTGTTGGGCGAAATAGGACGGCACGTCGAACATCATTGAAGTGAGTTCGAAATCTTCGCTGTGTCTGCACCACCGAATGACCGGTTGCAAGAAGGTGTTGTAAACAAAGATGCGTTGTTCAATCGCCCACGGCTCCATAGCTACTAAAATGGCAACTAACAGCGAGTGCATGTCAATTATTATGCATTTACCATAAATGTTATATCGGTCTCAAAAACGTAGCACCTCTCTGCCGGACCCTGTGTTTCTGGATGTATAAGAGTTACCTTGTATATGATTTTGTATTACAATATTGCTAGGCATTGGTGGTGATGTATGTATCTACATTCTCAACAGATTTGTATAAGGCTTTATTAAAATTTATTTTTCAGAGTAGTAAATAATCAATTTGATAGTAAAAATCTGTTTTTTATGAAATTTTATTCTAAAAATTATAAAATCGGTTAGAATTTTTAAAAATATTTTTTATAGAGTATAGTAAACCAAGTATGACGTGATTTAGGGGTGTATTTTAGAACTATTACCATTTAATTTTTGATTTTTTAAATTAAGAAACTGTCGACCTACATGAAATTCTCCCAAACTACCAGTTTGGTTTCCGGCAGCATCATTCTACTATCCATCAAGGGCACCGAATAGTTAACAGCATTATGGAGACTCTAGAAACCAAGCGCGTCTGCATAACTGTATGCCTAGACATAAAACAGGCTTTCGACAAAGTATGGCACACGGGTCTGTTATACAAAATAAAACTCTATTTTCCAAATCAGCTGTACCTCATACTAAAATTATATCTAACTCATAGGACTTTCCAAGTTAAAGTAAATAACACAACTTCCGAATAACACGAAATTAGATCTGGAGTACCGCAAGGTAACGTACTGGGACCGCTGTTGTATCTCCTATATACTTCCGACACGCCTTCAACTGACGATACTGTACTTGCAATGTTCGCCGATGATACAGCTATCCTCTTAATAGACGAAAACCTAATAACTGCAGCTGCTCATCTACAAACACACTTAGACATCTTGCAAAACTGGTTCAACAAATGGAGAACTACAGTCAATAGCAACAAATCCTCGCAAATCACTTTCACAAATAGACGTATTGCAAGCCCAATAAACAACATCAACAATACTCCGATACCTCAGAAGACGAACATCAAATATCTTGGACTACACCTAGACCATAAGCTCACCTGGAGCACTCACATCAAAGCTAAACGAAAACAAATAGACCTTAAAATTAAACAAATGCGCTGGCTCCTTGACAGACGCTCCCAACTCTCACTGTCAAATAAACTACTATTATATAAAAGCATCATAAAACCCATCTGGACATATGGTATACAGCTGTAGGGATGCGCTAAGGCCTCCCACATAAAGATCCTGCAACGAAGCCAATCAAAAATTCCTTCACACAGACCTAGGAATTACATACGTAGCCGCAGAGATACAGAAGCTTGCTCGAACATACCCGAACCACCTGGCAGGACATAAAAACCAGTTAATAGAACAGCTCTCTAACCAGCCAACCATCATTAGACGATTAAAACGAAATTGGCCACAAGACCTTCCAGTGTAACTACCCAGAATAACTCAGTGTTTAGCCTACAGGGAGTAAGGCGCTGGCCGGATCCCTCCAATGACATGTTATAAAATTATAAATTATAAACAATTTACTTATTACTCATGTGAGAGTAGATTGTAAATAAGCAACAAATAATAATAAAAAAAAAATTAAGAAAAAGTAATTTTTTTATATTACTGAATAAAAATGTAATTTAATATTGAATAGATTAATAATAATAATAATAATGGTAAGGCTCTACGCCCCGCGTGGGAGCACGGCTTGCAAACTTAGAGGTTAAGGCTCTCATACGTTCGCTCTCTCTGCCCGGCCGTTGCCCACCATCTCTGGTGCGGGGCGGTGTAGCAAACACCGCGTCTAAGACGACCGCCATTGTTCGAGTGAACGCATGTACTCAATTATTTTTAGTGACTGAGTAGGCCACCCGCCAGGCATCAGAGAGCGCCGGGAATTGAACCCGGGTCCGTCAGCATAGCAGCCCGCCCCTCAACCACGGGACCACGCTGGGTTATTGAATAGATTATGAAGAAATATTTATTTTTTGTCCTTTTTTTTAAAGAAGTATTTTAAATTTCTATAACTATGACTATGACTAGCATAGTCCTGTGGTTGAGAAGCGGGCTGCAGTGCGGACGGACCCGAGTTTATTACCGGAACTCTCTAATGTCTGGCGAGTGGTTTACTCAGTTACTAAAGATAATTGAGTACCGGTGTTTACTTCGAAGACGGGGTAATAATGGCAGTCGTCTAAGGCGTGGTGCTTACCACATCGCCTTGCATCAAGGATGGAACATATGAAAGCCTTAACCTCTCAGTTTGCAAGCAAACTATTATTTTACATATTTAAAGCACTTATGTTCATTTTGTTAATTTTCTTGATTTTATTTACAAAAAATAGTTAAAATCCCTGTTCTGGATTCTTAAGTTCCTGGGGTGCTTTAATCAGTTTTATTTTCAGTAAATATTTATAGGGGGTAGCTGAAATACCTTTATAATAGCTTCCAAGAAGGTTCATTCGGTATCTATTTAAACTTTGCTCTATTGTTAAGATATTTGTAATACCTTAAGATAATCTCGGATTACTTTTCTTAAGTACTTAAGTAATATTTTAAAATGCATTTAAAAGCTATTGGGGAGCTTAACTTTCCAACTTATAAAAATACATAAACTATATAACAGCTTTTATACATACTGTGTTGGTTAGAATATATTTACCATCTCAAGTGATCGACTTTATTTGGCCTTGAACAGGTTGTGAAATATATTCCCCTGATTTTAAGGACAGGGTGACGCGCGGCAGATGCATGATTTAAAAAGGTCATTGTTCCCTTCCTAACGATCCTAGAAGGTTGAAAGTAGGGTGATTTGAAAGAGGGGGATGGGAAGTTTATGTTCCACGCGGTTTCAGTCGCTATAATGGAGTGGTCCGTTTAATAACGGTTTTTTTGTGTGCAAACCTATTTGTCGAACGCCCGCTCGATCGTCCGTGTGCAGCGTGCCTTCCGTTTAAAGTTCAATATCGCCTCCCGCGACTGAATTTCCGATCGAAATCGAATTCTCGCGTGGATTAATGCATTTCACGATACCGGAAATGTATCCACGTTAAGAAGGGGGCCTCAAAATACCGTGACTACCCCAGAAAACATTGAGAGGGTTTGACCTGCAATTCAACAATCTCCCAAGCGTTAAATTCGGAAACAGGCAGGCGCCCTTGGCATTCGAGACGTTCTATTCAACAAATCGTTAATGAACATCTTTATTTGCACCCCTATAAGATGGTTATCGTCCAAGAATTGAAGCCAGATAATTCGCCAGTGAAAACATGCTTGCTGCGTTGTCTCGAGACGGTATCGTTTTCTTCTCTGACGAGGCACATTTTCACCTCAGTGAATGTATCGTTAAACAGAATACGAATTCAAGGAAGCTCCAGTAGAAGTCTTTGGATTTCGACAGGGTGACAGAATGGTGTGCAATTTCAAGAATTGGCATCATCGGCTTTATTTTTTTTTGAAGAAAATGATCGAGCGGCTTCAGTCATTTCTGCACGTTACTTGATTATGATCTAGGATTTTTCTTGTCCGAATTGGAAGGGATAGAGTTGGAAGACGTCTGGTTTCAGTAGGATGGGGTCACAGCCCACACAGCAAGGGTTTGCATCTCCTTAAGAGGCGATTTGAACTGGCCGACGCGCTCTCCTGATTTGGCCCCTTGTGATTTTTCTGTGGGGATAGCTAAAATCCCTTGTTTCCAACAATTCTCCCAGGACCCTGAAAACCTCAAAAACAACATTTGAGCTCAAATCGCCGAAACTACTGTGGCAATGCTTTAAATAGTGCACGAAAACTTCAGAAAAAAGCTGTTTGGAGTGTGAGGGGCGCCATTTGGGCGATATTTTATTCAAAACAGTGAACACTTAAATTTCCTATGTTAATGAATCAAGAAAAAATAAAAAAATTGATCATTTTGTAACAATTCCATTTTCAAATCTATGCGCCGGCCGCGCGCCACCCTGTATTTATTTTATTTTGTGAAAACAGTATCTGTTTAAAATGCCGGAACAAGCTGTCGCGAGAAGTGTTTTATTTAAAAAATGGTTATACGGATTTAAAAATTATTGACATATTTTTTGCAAAGTTTGTGATATAAGGGTGCTTTTTTATTGTTATTGATGTTAAAATTATAGTAATAAGGTTTTTAAATTTAAAATTTTGGGCGTTTCAAAAAGAATAATCGGATTTAAAATGTTTATATTATGAAAAATAATGAACCTAGACACTTAAGATTAATTTTATTTTAAAGGGCGAACTTTGAAGTTTTTTACATACCAAATCATAGGTGTTCAATATGCCCCCCTTAGAATGCACGGCTAAATTTGTCACAAACTTTTGCGAGTATACCTGGATTCACTGCTGCCACAAGTGATGTTATGCGATTCCGCAGTTTGACTACTGTACTTGGAAGAAGAAACACATAAACGCGATCTTTTATAAGTCTCTATAAGAATAAATCGCACAGAGTGAGGTCCGACGATTTTGAAGGCCAGTGATGTAAAGCTGAATCGTTAGATCCCATACGGCCGATCCATCGTTGTGAAGTCTGCTTATTCAAAAATTTTCAAACTTCCAGGCTCCAATGTCAAGTCATCCAAACCGGTTTCTAACTGTGGGAAAAAACAGTTTTCAAGCACCGTCCACTTGTTCCCAAGAAATTGCACAAAAAACAAGTTTAAAAGAATATCTCTCATGATTTACTATTTAATGTGGCCGCTCTGTACCTCATATTATGGAGGTTTACTATATCATTTAAATGAAAAGTAGCCTTCTCAGAAAGCACCAAGCGTGTTACAAAATTGTTATTTTCTGCTAACTTGTTGAGGGTGAATTCACCCAACTTCACACGTCGTTCTTTGTAACCCGCATGAAGAGCTTGTATTAATTGAATGCTGAACGATTTCATGATCAAACGTCGCCGCAAAACACGCCAGACAAACGTTGAGAAAATGTTTAGTTCTTTACAGGCACGGCGAGTAGATTTTTGAAACTCAGCCGGATGCGTTTCATATCTTCGTCTGATACACGGAGACGACCACTGGATTTCCCTTTACACAGACAACCCATGTCTTGGAATTGTCTATACTATAGCCTAATGCTCTGAGCGGTAGAAAGTTCAACACCATATTGTCGCCGAAAATCACATTTGTTAGGGATTTACACCTCACGAAGGGTAGAATACAATGATTTCTGTTGTCCAGTTGCCATCTTGATAAACAGTGAAGTGGCGGGTGAACGAAGCGCGCTAGTACTACCTATTGACAACCGCGTAAAAGTTTTTCTAAAAGTACATTGTTCGATCAAAACTTTAAATCAAATGATTCTTTTTCAAACACCCTGTATATTTTCTGTAGTACTTTTAATTTAATATACGAAAAGTTTTAAAATTAAAAACTAGAATGATTTTATAATTAAATGTAGTTATAGATAACGTGATAAAAATTTCAAATAGAGTAACATCTAGGAACAACTTTACATATACAAAAACAAGCTAACCCTTCGGGAAACCCGGTGCAGCATTTGTTAACATCGAATGTCAAAAATTTCTTAAAAAACACTGCTCTCTTGAGTACACTGTTAATGTTCGTAGTTTTTCAATATTAAGAAAAAAATATGTCGACATTAATTATCACAACGCAATGGTTGAAATTAAAAAGCACATTGGCCGTGGATTTGTGTGGCCCTCAGTAGATGAAGCAACTGATGTTAAAGGACGGTATATAGCCAATCTTGTGTTGGGTACGTTGAATGAAAATGAACCTGGAAGAGGTTATTTGGTCAGTGTAAAAGGTCTAGAAAAAAACAATAATGTAATGATAGCTAGATTAGTTCGCTCAATCTACATACGTGTCCAAACCATTTCAATTTTTGCTTCTCTATTATATTATTTATCGGTTCTATTCCAAGTTCTTTTCTTATTGAATCATTTCTTATTCTGTCTTTCCTGGTGATTCCTTTGACTATTCTGTAGTATTTTATGTCAATAGCTTGTATTTTACTTTTCATTGAGTTTGTTAGGACCCAGCTCTCGCTTCCATACTTTAAGATTGGTCTAAAAATTGTTTTATTGACTACCATTTTCGTTTTTTTTTTTATCTCCTTACCTATGAACGGATTGCTAAAGTTGTGATATAATCTTGCAGCATTATCAATTCTTTTATTGACTTTACTTCTCATGTTTTCCTCTCTGTCTATCTGTACTCCTAGGTATTTGAATACACCCACTTGTTCTATCTTACTTTGGTTTATTTCTATGTTAGTGTTCTTGTTTTCCTTACTTATTACCATTACTTTTGTTTTATTTATATTTATTTTTAAATTTTTCTTTGCTAGTTCTTCTTCCCAAATCACCGATACATTTACAGGTGATAGTTTATTGAAACCTATATGTACCTTTTTGGTCTTATTTGCTGTTGCCTTAATTATGTCATCCATTATTAATATAATATTTATTACACCTCTTGTCTTAGTCCCTCAGTTATTCCGAATGCTGTCGACTGTCAATTATCTTTTCTTATGTAGCTTTTGTTGTTATTGTGCAGACTCTGTATTCCTTATATTAACTTCGGTCTCACATTTCTTTGTGTTAGACTTTTCCATATTTCTTTCTGCAGTACTCTATCGAAGGCTTTTTCTAAGTCCAGAAAAGCCATATATATATATATATATATATATATATATATATATATATATATATATATATATATATTCTGAGTTCTTTATTCTGTTTTTCCCTATCGTTTGTTTTATATTGAAGATATTATTCCTATTTTCTAGTCTTCAGTCTTGTTGAAAATTTTTGTTAACAATTCTATTTCTCGCCGTTCTAAGTTTTTGTTAACTACTGAAAAATTAGGGAAGCGAGAAGTTTCACTATATGAGAGCTTAAGCACTATTGAAAGCTTGAAAAACACAATTGTTGAAGGTGGTGGTGAATTTTTAAAAAGATTGATACAAAGCTAAACTCTATTTTGACAAAAAATTAAGGCTACATTATGTTAAAAAAATGAACATTGTATTAAACTGTAAGTAGAGAGTTGATCTAGATGGGTAGGTGCAGTTAAATGGGATTTATATTAGGTTTTGATATCAAATTTATAAATTTTCATCACACCGTGAATAATTGATTTTTGATGGTCTCGTAAAGGGGACGCGTTGTATAACCATCAGACACTAAAGTAAATATCACGACCAAACGCCGGAAGGTTCCAAAACGCCCTCCAATGTTTTTTAAAGAAGGCAAAACCGTTGGACCAAATGTTTAAAAATGATTAGGTAAGCATTGCTATTAGAGTTATAATTCTGGGATTTTTTAATTCTTTCTTGTATAAAGAAAACAACTTCATCTTCATCCAAATATATAGGTCGAATTTTTGTAATAACAAATTTGCAGTTATGTAAGCATTGGTAAGGCAGTTGTCCACCTGCATTTATATAAATCGCACAACTGCTAAGCTTTGTACGAGTTTGAGCCACATGTTCGTATCTGAACATTTTAATCCACAAGTTATCAAACTATTCCAAAGAAAAAAATAGAGACGTGAGTGGGTAGTAGTTTAGACTAAATGGTAGAGAAATAAATATGGGCGGGGTTGCAGGGTTAAGTGTGCCTACTGGTGGGGAATTAATCAAGTTTGGGTAATGTGATGACTAGGCTCTTAATTTTGTCGGTAGTATAATTTTTTGATCAGACCCTGTAAATAGTTTGCAGATTTTCGCGTTGGAATGCTTACGTTACAATGTAATTTAAGTAATTTACAAAAATAATTCTGTTTTCATAGAATATCAGTATATTGTTATTTATTTTAAAATATTCCTATAAATTAACGCGAAATGTGCAAAATGTGACGCTATTTTTAAAAATTTGTTTATATAAGAGTTTCTGGAAACGAAAATGGTAGAAGTAGACATGTAATTAAGCAAATTACCATAAATGAAACAGCAGATCATCGACAGCATTATTTATTAAGGTTTATGATTTTTGATTTGCTAGTGGCGTAGTAACATAAGAGTGCATATTAATTGTACAGCCTATTTTTGTATTGTTATTACTTTTCTTTTTCATTTACGGAGTTATAGCATCTATATGTTAATACGCCACTAACAGAAAATCACGTTTTAATTTTTTTCTTAAAATGCTAATTATTTTAAAAAATATTTTTTTAAAATCCCGCGTAAGTAAAGCATAGTTAGTAAATCATAGTTAGTAAATCATATGACAATTAAATAACGTGTAGGAGAGTGCTCAGTCTCCTGTAACAAAAATACTTTGTAAGTTTTTTTTATTGGTTATAAGCAAATTAACAATCAGAACGTAATAAAATAATTAATGTGATGACATTTGACGTGAGGGGAATCCATCCAGCGATGTTATCCCGTTTTAGTAAAGTTACACTCCTTTAAGATCACTGGGCTATTTTATTAGTTTTAATCTTCTAGGTGGGGATCCTGATGTAGGTTGGATGCAAGGGTGTTGGTATGGACTTTTAGCCGTGTAAAGTGGGTGTTGCTTCGTTTGGTACGCTCTTCTTCTACCGTTTGTGACTTGTAGGTCCGTATGCAAGATCAAGTTGCTGACGTACCATAGAGTATTAGCTAGCAGTCTGATGGTTTTGGATTGTAGGATTTGGATAATGTTAACATTGGACTTACAAGAGCAACCCCAGATCTCAATTCCATAAGTCCATATGAGTTTGATTATTGTTTTATAGGGCAGGATCTTATTTTCGAGAGAAAGACACGATTTTCTGCCAAGCGACCAGTACATTCTTTGCTTCTTCAGTATATGAGGCTTTCAAGTGAGTCGTTGGTTTAAATGAATATACCTAAATAGCGGGCTTCTGTTGCTTGAGGAATGGGTCTGTTGTTTAGAAAGACTGGAGGGCACTCGGTGTGATTTAGAGTGAAGGTAGCGGGAGTGCTTTTTATTTCATTGACCTTAATTCTCCATTTGGCAAGCCAGGTCTGGATAAGGGTCAGCAGGTTGGTAGGTTAGAGGATGCTATTTGAGGATTGGTATGATTAGAGAGGAGGACAGTGTCATCTGCGTATGTGCCTAAGTGTGTATCATTTGTTGTGGGAACATGTGAGGTATATAGTAGATATAGCAGTGATCCAAGAACACTGCCTTGAGGCACATCTGAGGTGATTGGTCGGAGGTCAGAGTATTGTTGGCCATATTTGATTTGCAAATAGCTATAATTCAAGTACGATTTTAGCAAAAGGTAGTATTCATTTGGCAGTAGTTCTTTAATTTTATATAATAGGCCGTTATGCCACACCTTGTCAAATGCCTGTTTAATATCTATAAAAACTGCAGGGCAGTATGATTTGGCGTTAAAGGCCGCATTGCTGATGTTTACAAGTCGATGACATTGCTGGATCGTGGAATAGTACCGCCTAAATCCAAACTGATGGTTTGGTATGCAGCTTTCCTTATCAGTTGTCACTATCATATAGTCTTTTGATTATACGTTTTTCTAAGAGCTTAGAGTTGTGGCAGCAGACTTATTGGACGGTAAGAGGCAACATCTTCAGCAGGTTTACCAGGTTTTAATGTTAGTATAATTTGTACAAATTTTAACGATGATGGCCAATATTGGCATCTCAATAAGGAGTTGAACAGATTTCGTAAAAACGTTATACTGCTTCTGGGCAATTTAATAAAGACCTTGGCCATAATTAGGTCATACCTAGGGGCTTTGTTATTGTTTAGACGATGAATTTCATCAACCATCTCAGTATAGGTGAAGTTTCTGATGGGCAGCGACATTTGTAATGGCGCCTGAAGGAAGTCTTGCATCTCAAGATTAGGTGCAGTAGAGTGGGGGGTGAAGACTTGGGCATAGTGCTGGGCAAAGAGATCTGCTTTTCCTTGATCTGTCCAGTCATTATTTCGTTTTCTTAAAGGTGAATTAACAGCCCGTGGCCTTTTATTAGCTTTAGAAATGTTCCAGATCCTGTGGTCGGCTCAGAACTGGGAAGTTAGGTAGTGTTGAAAGGTTTCTTGCTTGTGCAGTTTGAGTTCATTCTTGAGGGCATTGGTTAGTTTATTACATATTGTTTTCGAGTCCTGTGCCATTTAGATCTTGCCCTCTTCTTTTGCCCGATGAGTTCAAGGATTTCATTGGGGATATTTTCATCCTGTCGTACCGTCTTTAGAAGTTTGGGCGCAGCCCTTCAGGCTGCAGATTGGACAGTAGTAATAAAGTATTCTGTGGCTTCCTCTATATCATGAGGATTGCATGGGTTAATGCTGGTTTGGAGATTTTCTTGCAAAAGTCTGTATTCGTCCCAATTTGTTATTTTGTTATATAGCGATGGTCTAGGTTGTCTTTTAATAATTTTAGTGCTAATTGTAGCAATTACTGGTGTGTGATCGGCTAGTAGGTCGGTGCTACTGATTATATCTGTATAGGTGGAAGAAATAGCGTGAGTGATAAAGAATCAGGTACCTTATTTAGATCCTTGGGCCAATGCGTGGGCTCTCCATTGAATAGGTAGTCGTAGTTTTCTTCTCGGATGAGTTCATATAAAGCTCTGCCTCTGGTGGTTATCTGTAAAGTGTGTCTCAGATATAAGTAGGATATCTATATTATTTAGCTTTAAAAATGGTTCAATTTCATAAATTTTTGACAGGATGCCGTTAGCATTCCAAAATGATATATGGAGTGAGTTAGCCATTATCTTACAAGTCTACTTATGACTGTGGACAACATGGTTATTACCATGTTGTTTTGTTGTATCAAGTGTGAAAACATAGCTTTAAAGTCTTCTAAAAATTTTGTAAAGTTATGCTTTAGGACCGTGCTTACGTAGTGTTTGTATTCTCTTGCACGGCCTGACTATATATTCGTGTGAGGATTAGGGGTGATTGGGTGAATTTGATGAAGTCGTTGTTGGAACATGTTTGATGTTGTGGATCGAGTTTGTAAGGATGTTTGGGTCTTATTTATAAGTTACGACCAGAGCACTTATATTAAAATTAAAACTAACAGATAATTATATTAAAATCTGATAGGCAAAATATTGGGCAGTGTTTTTGAGATCCCTCCTACTGATTATGGACTGATTCTGAAGATTTCTTCCTTAATCGTTGTTTCATCGTTTGTTCTTATTCTCAATGCTTTTGCAATGCTTGAATTCCAGGTTCGATGATGCTGCCTTAGTGTATTCTAAGGTTTATGCGGTAGAGCTTTATATACTCGGTTTCAAGCTTGACTAGGAAGTATTTGTTATGAGGACAAAATTTAAGGATAATGAAGTAGAATGATATAAACCAATATGCTACAATTTGTCAAATACGTGTGATATGTCTAGAAATGCTGGAAAGCAGTATTGCTTATTTTCATAACTTTTAATTTGCCTGAAACCAACTTGGTGATCAAGTATTGATTCGTTGTTTTTAATTATTGATAAAAGTTTGTTCATCAAATTAATCAAGCTGGTACATACAGAGACAAAATCGCAAGAATGTGTGATTATGCTTTCGAAAATTTCAAAGATGCTTTTGATTCTGGTTTAAATGTACATGACAATGATTTAAGAAGGTAAACGAGGATATAAGATTTAAAGCTTTCCAATTATTGGCTTTTTAAATTTAAAAAAGTCCAGAAAATTAACATATTTATAACAAAGCAAATATAGAAAATAGAGAAGATGTACTGAAAAGAGAGAGAATTCGCATTAAAAGTAAAATAGTTAATTAAAGAAGTAGATGCTGAGAATGCATTTAATTCTGATCGAAGTTAATTTCAATTAGAGATGCATTCTGGTCGGATACTAGCTACCGAAGGAGATTGTTTTGTTTACTTTTGAAAAATGTAAAATTTTAATAATAAAAGGTATATTTAAATAAAGTTTGCTTGATGCAAAAATTGTTATGTTTCAACACTTTTTTGAAGATTATTATTATTGTTTTGTTTATAATCCATAAGGCTTTAACATATATTCCAAATGTTCTATTTATTCATCCAATTATTTGTAATTTTGTGAATGAAATTTAGTATTAGTCTTCAATCATTTCCTTTTTTAATCTAAAATGCGTCAACATTAATTTAGTCTTTGTTTTACGAATTTCTTTTATAACAATAAGCGATTTGTAATTTTTAGAATAAAAATAGGGGAAAGAAATAAAATATATGGCAAACTACGGTGTGCCCGTGAAAACGGCAAGAGGGCTTAGAGGAGCAAGCGGATCTATATTATAATAGATAGCCAGGCAGCTTTCGAGGCTTTATCAAGTACTAAAGCATCATCTAGACTGGTATGGGAATGCACCAACAAACTCAATGCGCTGGCAGAACATAACACGGTGAAACTGCTATGGGTACCTGGGCATTGGGGTATCTACGGCAATGAGAAAGCCGGTGAATTGGCTAGGCAGGGATCTAGTGAGGTTGACATTGGCCCAGAACCTGTTTTAGGAATTTCACGAAGTGCTGCCCGTAGTTTTATTAAGTTGACACGCACTCATCATCGAATGTACTGGAAGAATCGACCAGGGCATAATTTCAACCTTCAATAAGGAACCTCGCCAAAAGAGAACTGCAAAACTCCTTAATCTAAGTAGGCCACAGCTAAAGACAATCATAGGATTTCTCATGCGACTGTTAAGGAACACCTCTGGAAAATTGGTAAATTCAAAGGTGACCTTGCATGCAGACTCTGTAGCAAGGAATCAGAAACAGCTTTACACATCCTATGCAACATACGTTCGGGAGATCAATTCTGGAACAGGAAGATTTCCAGACACCCTGTAAAGGATCTGTATCTGTTGATTCAGGAGATATCAATTACAGATTGGTTGTGAGTTTACTTTATTAGGGTACTCACAATAAGCCATAGGCTGCAGTGAACATGGATCCATTAAGGAAGACACCCTAAGAAGGAAAAAACAGGAAAGCAATAGAAGTTCATTTTTATAAAAATAAAAGCTAAACTTTTCAATGGTAAAACAATTAACTTGTGAATGTGCACGTAGAAAAAAACTATTTATTTTAACATTGCTGGATTATAAATTTTCAAACACTCACGAAAAAGTTGTATGGTAGTTGTAAATTTATATGATTTTTTTTTGGCGCATTTAGAGGCATTGCAGCCTCAAGGGCTTATTGTGCCCACTAACATGCACTTATTCTTGGACATTCACACCCACCCATGGGTTTAGCGAGACACGAACTCGCGTGTGCCGGCTAGAGGACAGAGGCAACTGCTTGAACCTGTTGAGCCACCGCTTCCCCAAATTTATATGATACATACGGGTACAACCAGTAGACATAAACTAATTCTGCTCTTAAAGTAGTCTGTATTTATGCTTACAAAAATTTTAGAACATTTTTTTAAATAAATACATATAGAAAAGTTACACTTGTTTTATGTATAACTATGTTTTTTTCACTAAAAAGTCAGTCACTAGTAAGCAGCTATTTAGTCTCCACGATTATCTGTTTATTAATTTTTTTTTGAAAAGCCTATAATTACAAAAAATATTTTTAAAAATTTCTAACCGATTTTGTACTTTTTAGTATAAAAATTCATAAAAAATAAAGATTTAACCTTATAAAAAATAAGGAATGTATCCTTTGGAGGTGAAACTACCAGGATTCTGTTTCTTTTTCAATAACAATTAATATCTATTTAGTTTTGTGACGATATTTCAAAAGGAACTTTAAATATTCTGAAAATACTATTTTTAGGGGGAACTTTAGAGGTGGGTTTTTAGCCTTTTAAAGTACTTATATCTCAATTTTTTGCCTTCTACAACATATTAATGAAACCGTGTGGATAACGCTAATGGTTTAAATATTTTTAGTCTTTTTGGTTTATCGTTTTCGTCGTTTAGGAAGGGTGATGCACAATGTCATTTGGATGAGCACTAAGTCTGTCTTTCTACCGCGTACTGCACATCTGTATTTCGGATTTCACTGACGGTACACTCAGGTCATTAAGTATCACTTTATTGGAAACGCTACAACGAGAAATAAATACATATGGGGGGAAAATGCTCAAATTTTGTATGGTAAACCAGATATTAATAAAACTTATTTAGTTCCTATACAAGGATACGCACAAAATAAAATGTGAAGCAAAAGAGTTTTGACACAAGACCATGGTAAACTACATAACGAATAACTTTAAAGTATTGAGAGGTATTGAATTAGATACCACACACACTGGTGGGTGTGGATACTAACACATAAAAAATAATCCACGGTGCATTAACAATTGTTCGCAGCACTTTGTTTTGGACTCTTCCAATGATTTCTACATTTGATGTGAACGCAATTCCCCATAAGGGAATTCCATAAGTTCATATTGGTTTAAGAACTATTTTATATATTAGTAGCTTGTTTTCCGAAGATAGTTTCGATCTTCTTCCGATCAGCCAGTATAATTTTCGAAATTGTAGACCAAGTTGTTTACGCTTGTTAAATATGTGGGTTCTCCAGGTTAGTTTCCTATCGAGATGTATTCCTAAGTATTTTGTTAATTCGGGGTGGTTAAGTTGATGTCCGTTTAAGGTTACTGGTGGACCGTTGTCTCTCTTCGTTGTGAATGTAACGTGCTGGGACTTGGTTTAATTCACTCGCATGTCCTAGTCTAGCGTTGAATTTTGTTGAGATGTACTTGGAGATACTTTGATGCCGATTGTGGATTTACATGTGAGGCTAAAATGGCTATATCATCTGCATAAGTAGCTGATGTTGTTAATCGAGATGTAGGTAGGTCGGCTGTATATAATAAATATAGTATGGGGCCTAAGACGCTATCCTGTAGAACACCTGAGGAGGTGGGCTTTCTAGTCGTGGTTTCATTTTGCTATTTTATCAAGAAATGCCGATATGATATGTAATATTTAATAAGTTCATACAGCTGGTAAGGTAAGAGTTTTTTTTTTTTGTTTGTAACCGTGCTGACTCCGAAAGCCAAATTGGTGTTTAGGGATTAATTCTTGATTTTCCAGGATTGGCATTATTCTACGCAGAATCAGTTTTTCAAAAACTTTTGACAGGGCTGGGAGTAGGCTAATGGGCATGTACGATGTTATTTCACCAGGTAGTTTACTTGGTTTTGGTAGCATGATAATTTGTGCTGTTTTTCATTGGCTTGGAAAATTCCGCGTAGTTAGTATTGCATTGTACAGGTGAGTAAGGGTTTGTATAATTTTACTTGGCAGATGCTTAATGATCGTTCCCGTAATTTGATCATAACCTACAGCTTTTTTGTGTTGACCTTATTTCTTCTTCTATCTTTTTTTTTGTTGGTTATGGGTTTGAGGGGTAGACTCATTTGGAAGAGTGAGCCCAGAAAAGCAATAATTTCTGTTTCTTCATCTGAGTATTGACAAGGGAACTTTGGTGTGGCAAAAGCATTTGCTTTTTATTTATTACTGCGAGCCCACTGACCATCTTCCTTCTTGATAGGAAGTATAGGCATGATTGTTTTTTTTTTTAGTTTTCGTACTGTTTTCTATAGCGAGTAGTCTATTCGCTCATTTGCGCTGAGGTTTTCTAGGTAGTCCTTTGTATGTTGGTAAAGTAGTTTTCGTAGTTCAGTTTAGGGCTCGCTTATCTTGGTCTGATTTGGTAAGTTGCGAACGTTTTCTGAGACGTCGTTTTTCAGCTATTTGATCTTTTAGGATGATTGGAATGTCTTTAGTATGTGGAGTGGTTAGCAGTTCTGGAGTAGTCTCCCAAGAAACTTGTTGGATAAGTTCTGTGAGTGACACTACTGCCCGTTCTGTCAGGTTTAGTTTTTAGCGGGACATGTAGATTTATTAAATACTCGAATCTGTTCCAAAAGTATTCCCAATTTGTAAGTTTGTTGTGAAGTGAAAGTGGTGGTTGGATTTTAGTTAAACGTGAATATACTGTTATTGTAATGGTCGAGTAATCTGCTGCTACACGCTGATGGTACACCGGTTTACGTTTAAGCTTTTTATGATACCAAAGTCTAAGAGGTCTGGAACTCTTCAACGGTTTGTTGACCAGTAGGTGGGTTCCCCCATGTATAAACAAGTGAGATTATTTTCTTGTATAGCAGCATATTATTGACATACGTCAGTTCTTGTTAATCGGGAGCCCCAGTGTTCATGACTTGCAATGTATTTACCTGCAACTATAAATCTGTTACCCAGACTATTAAAGAATTGAGTATAATCTGCTGAGGTGATAATATGTTTGGGTGCTGAGATTGTTAGAGGGCCGATTGAATTTTTTATTGAGATAATTGTGGCTTGCAGGTAATTTTCTTGATATTTTCCAAGTTCATGATGTTCTATGTCATTTCGGATAATTTATTTGGCTGTGAGCAGTGCCGTCAGGGTGATTTGTTGAATAAATATTGTAATTTGGAAATCTAATATAGCTCTTAGTGATGAAATGGGTTTTAGAGATAATGATATCTACGTTGTGACTTTTAAGAAATATTTTGATTTCTTGGGGGTGTTGACTCAGCCCATTGGCATTCCAAGCTACAATTTTAAGTAATTGTGTCATTATATTAGTTTGTTGAGTAACGTTATGAGGTCCCCATTTGTGTAATAAGGTTTTTTTTATCATATTCTTCATCTATTCCATGTCATTAGTTTGTTGAGTTTGGGGTATAGTTTGATGTTGTGTTGTGTTTTCTGAAAAGTTGGGTGAAGTTGGTATTGTCCCTTTATTTGCTTTGTTTGCGTATGAAGTTCCTGGTATTGCCTCGGAGAGAAAGTATTATCTTTTATACAGTTTTGTGTTATCTTTTCTTAGTTGAGGGCATCGCTTTGCTTGTAATTGTTTGTGAATTAGACAACCGCTGTAGTTGGCCGGATGGTCGCCGTTGCAATTCACGCATTGGATTTTGTTATCCTTGGTTTTTCTTGGGAATTCACCTATGGGAAGTTTTTGTGTACACTTGATGCATCTGGGAGTATGTTGACAGCAATTCTTTGTGTGTCCAAAGAGTTGGCATTTTATGCATTGCGGAATTGTTCGTTTGGCGTGTGAGGGTTCTACTACTACACTTGTAATCACTAATATTTTTGTTTTTATAGATTTTTTTATTGTCATTATTTTGTTTCAGCTTCACCTATAAACATTGGGAGCGATTTTTTAGATATTAACTACATTGTGTCCTAGTTCTTTCAGTTCTCGCTTGATTTCGGTTGTCTGTTGAGTAGTGTATGTTTTTAATAACTACTTTAGAGTTCCTCTCTTGTTTAGGTTTATATATGTGGAATTCTGTGTAATTTTGAGCAAGTTGTTTGATAATATTAGAGTATGTTTTGCTTGTCTTGCTCTGAATCTTGACTTGTTTGTTACCTAGGGCTTTCAGAATGTAATTGCCTTTAGCAATTTTATTTAGGGGTGTTATTAATGGCCCATGTGGGGTTGCTAGTCCTCATTGGGCGCCTCCCCAGGTGGCGGATAGGGGAATGCCTCCCAGATGGGTGGTACCGAGGAAATGAAATACTCGGGGCGGACCAAAACTAGCATGACACAGGGCAGCAGTTGTGGCATTACTTTTATGGGGCTACTGAAGATTTACTTCCTTAAAGGCCCACTTTAGACCAATCTCAGGCGAGGGTCACATATTGACCTAAACGGTTGGGACGCGGTGCGGAAAGCAACGGAAAACTGCCGCACTAAATGCATTTTGTTTTAAATGCTTCCCAAGATAATCACATGGCTGAAAAATCAAAACAATTGGCCGTTAGTCCGGGACACCCCTTCAGTGGGGAAACGGTGCGAAGAATCTCCCCGTCAGCCAATCAAGGGAATCAAGAGAGTATGTACAGTATACACAAAAACAGAGTCAGAATTGCAACATGGAATGTACGCAGTTTATTCCACGCAGGAAAACTGGATAACGTTGTACAAGAGATGAGTAGATTAAAACTAAACATTTTGGGCCTAAGGGAAACCCGATGGCCCAACTCAGGGAAACGTAGTACCGAAAACGGAGTTATATATTATTCAGGGAACACTGAAACAGAGCATTATAATGGAGTTGGTATCATGCTAGACAAAGCTGCAAGTAAAGCAGTAATTAACTTTATACCATATTCGGATAGAATTATGATGATTCAGCTACAAACAAACTTAGGTAAAATGAACTTAATTCAAATATATGCCCCCACTGCTGACAAGAAAAACGATGATAAAATAGAACCTTTTACGAAGAAATTCAGAAAGTACTAAAATTAAGAAAAAACGTGACATCACAATAATAATGGGGATTATAATGCAAAGATTGGAGAAGGAAGCTATGGAGATTACGTAGGTAAATATGGATTAGGTGAGAGAAACGGACGAGGAGAGAGAATGCTGCAGTTTTGTAGAAGAAGACCTTGTGGTCACAAATACTCTTTTAAACTACCAAAGAGAAGATTATATACTTGGAAAGCACCGAGAGATCACACAGAACAAATAATTAGAAACCAAATAGATTACATTCTAGTTAACAAAAGGCGAGAAATAGCGTAAAGGCTGTAAAATATACCCAGGTGCGGATGCAAATTCGGACCACAATCCTGTAGTCATGAATATGTATATTAGACTGAAGAAAAGACGACAACAACAAAACCAAAATAGTTACATAAATACACGAAGGTTACAACAACCAGATATACGAAATTCTGCAACTAAGATGATAAACCAAAAATTCCATAAAATGCAAGAAGAAAATATTAGTAATTTAGATAAGGAAACAAAATGGTCTAAAATAAAAGAAACAATAGTAACGACACAACAAGAAACCTTGGGAGAACACAAGAAACAAATGAAGCAGAAGTGGATGACAGAGGAAATCTTAGCGCTAATGGACGAAAGGAGAAAATTTAAAAATAAAGATGAAATAAAGTATAGAGAAATACATAACATTATTAGAAGCAAGATACGTGCAGCAAAGGAATCCTGGATGGATGATAAGTGCAAAGAAATAGAAAAGTATGAACGTAAGTATGACAGCTTCAATGTTCACAAGAAAATAAAAGAAATCACTGATATTGTACAAAGACAACAATCGAGGATAATGAAGGATGACCAAGGTTCTTTAGTCATAGATACAGAATCAAAGTCAAACTTATGGTAAAAGTATATTAAACAAATCTTTAGAGATCAAAGAGCAGAAGAACGTAGCATTACAGCAGCAGAAAACGCACCAAAAATAACATGTAGTGAGGTCAACCATGCCATAAAAACCGGAAAAGCTGGAAAAGCAGCAGGACCTGATGGAATATAAATATAAAATGATATATATATATATATATATATATATATATATATATATATATATATATAAAATGAGAAAACTACTGACTGCTCAGAACCTATCGTTAGCATTAAGGACAAGAATGGTCCGTTGTTACATATTCCCAGTGCTCTTGTATGGTCTAGAAGGTTGGACTTTAAATAAAGAAACTTCAAAGAGACTTGAATCCTTCGAGCTATGGATTTATAGACGACTATTGAAAATCTCTTGGACCGACCGAATTACGAATCTGTAGGTTCTGGGTAGGATGCGCAAAGAATTGGAGATCTTACCTACCATTAAGAAAAGAAAATTAGAATTCCTAGGCCACATTTCCCGCAATTCTAAATATGAGATATTGCAGCTCATTATGCAAGGCAAAATTGCTGGGCGAAGGAGAGTCGGACGTCCCAGAATCTCTTGGTTACGTAACCTACGAGAATGGTTCAATCTTACATCAGCCGAACTATTCCGAGCAGCTATATCAAAGGTCAAAATAGCCATGCTGATCAGCAACCTCCAAGGGAGAAGCTGAGATTAAGAAGAATTAATGGTTTTATGTTTTTGACCTTTTCTATGAAGATTGAGGGTGGCGGTAAGACTTTAGTGGTAAGTTCATTTTGTTCTTGTGTTCCGTCATTGTCTTCTTTTGCTTCCGGTAGCAAATCAGATCTGTTGGTGGTTTTTATTGTTTCTCCTAGCCAGTATGTATTCTTTTTGGTTGATTGTCCGGTTTCCTCAGGGCTTCGATTTGGGTACGATTTGCCAATCGTTATTTTGCAGATCCGGATATGATTGCTCCATGTAAATGGGGACTTCATTTGTTGGTTGAAGGTTTGTTAAAGGTTATGAGTATGAATAAGAATGAATTGGACGTTCCATTAATTGATTTTATTTAGCATATATTTGTTGCCGCATGTTGTACATGTTGTAGGCCAGTTGTTGTTGTGTGTTGCCTCGTGAAATAATTAGTCGGTTGATTGAAAGCCATTTTTCTTATTGTAATTTTGGCAATAACTGATAAAATAAAAAAGAGATATATCTTTCACAAGTAGCAAAAGAAAAGTAATCAAATTTCTGCTACCGATAATACCAATCTTATCCTATTACGTCATTAGCAAAATAAATAATACTGTCTTTTTTCTGTTTGATTTGTGTCAAATTACTTAATTATTTACGTACTTTTAAAAGCTTTTATTTCCTTTTTATTTTTTGTGAAATAGTCCAATGGTGCTGGAGTTGGTGGCAATCGATATTCTGCTACAGTTTTGCAACTGGAATAAAACCTTGGATGAGGATAAAAACGGCAGAATGAAACTATCCTACACGCATTGGCACTTGCGATTGATTTCTGGCCAATGCCATTCCGAGGCCCGCATCTTTACATGAATGTATTTGTCGACAAGGGTTGGTTTTAGCTTTCTCATTTTCCCGATTTAGATCTGTGCGATTTATTTTTTGTTGGAGGCTACATAAAACAATTGGTGCATGCCATTTTCGTTAAAACTGTGTAAATAGTGGGCATGAAAGTGGAAAATGCTCAAAAATAATTTGAGAGTATGAGTCATGGCTATGCATATACATGTGGACTTGCTTAGATAATAAAGCTCGTCATTACAAACAGTTTTGTAACAATGCCGCTTGGATACGTGGTAGATAAGCCCTGTTTACTGTTATGTTTTCCTCCCATCCGAGTTTTTTTTATGTATTTTAATTTTATTTAGTTGACATTCAAAGTACTTCCAGTAACCAGCACATGGTTTGTACTGCCTTGAATGTGGGTATGAGTTTTCTTAGTTATTAGTAGACTTCGTAAAATGCTCTTGAAGCTACGTTTCAGTTATGAAATTTTTTATATCTTTAATATTATTATCCTAATAGTTCCTCCATAATTTTAACATAATACAAATTTAACTTGCAGCATTTTCTTTTGTTTTATAACAAAATAAAGTTAACAAAGTATTCATATTTTTTATTTGGGTAGACATCCAATTACATTTTCTTTCCAACGTAAAAAAATAATTCTCCCATATATTAACAAAAAGTCAAACCCTAACATCTAAAGCAAATAATGATAAATAAATAAATTGGGAGATTTCACAATAAATCGACCAATTTTGGCAAAATATTTGACTATAACGATCACAATTTATTACTAGTAAGACAACAAAGTAACTTTAAAAAGATATAAATTTGGGACCAAGAGTTGAGAAGAAGTCTGCAAAGTTTTTTTTTTAGATTATGCCGGGGTGGACAATATACTGCTGAGATTGTTATGTTGTATGGTAGTGCTGGGATCTTAATCGATGTGGCTTGTAAGTAACCTAATAGTTCACAATGTTAATTGTCTTCTTTATTAATGTTGCACTGCCAGCATGGGCTGTGTTGTGAGAATGATAAATATGGTAAAATTTTTAGTTTGGTATCTTAAGGTATAATTTATCTGTAAGGTAGGTTTCACAAATTAGAAGTATGTCTATTAGGTGCTGATCGAGGAAGACTTTTATTTCATCTTTATGTTGTGTTGGTCCATTAGAGTTCCATAGAGCTATTCTGGGTGCTTTAGCCATTACTTCTTTCCTATTACTATATTCAGCATGTTTCAGACCATGCTGATTTGCTGGATGAGTTGTTGGAACAAACTTTTAAATTTTCCTAGTAATTTACCAATTATTGAATTGATGTTTGCGATACTATTGTTATTCTGCGCTTGTGGGAATTATTTATATTATTGTTGAGTGCAGTGGCTTATCTAGTTTTTGGATTTGTTAGATTAGAATATAACTGACAACTCATGCACTGGATGATGTTGCTGTTTCTTCTAGACAGTTCGATTTGGACAGCATTATTTAGTAAGTGGCGTATTTTGTAGATGTTTTTGTTGTTATCCGCTGGTCGAAGGTCAACAAAGGACATATTTAATGGGGCTTTGGGTTGCCTTTGCTTGGCACTGATAATATTTCTTACATTATGACCTAGCTTTGCGATTCTTAGTGTCTTGGATGTCCATTGTGTGATGTAAGTATTTTAACACAATTCTATAAGCTCTCTCTTTCGTGGGTTGATAAGTGTGGCAAATAATGTTGTTTTCTAGCATAAATTTAACCAGTTTTCTATAGGTGTCTGGGCTACTACAATTAAGTTTAACAATGTTATTGGCTAGACTTCTAGTAGTATACTATTTTTCTTCTACTATATTAGCTGTTTTTCTTATTTTAGGAAAGTTAGCCACACCATAACTAAAAATAAGGGAGAGGCTTTGGGAGATTCGCTTGGTTGTTGTTTATATTTGTAGATTTGTCGTTGACTGGACTCAGATTGCGGTATCTATTATTCAAGTTTGTTTACTTGCCATGGATTTTAATTGGTTAGATTTTCAATTTCTTTGTCACTGGTTGATAACATTCCTTCAAGCGGAGGATAATTGCTAGATTGTTGCGATTATTGGATTGGAAATTATTGCGTTTGTTGCTGTGTTAGGAGGGGTTGCATTGCATTTGAATTTGGAGTTGTCCCTGATTGACACGCGGTTGTTTGCTGCTTGTGACATTGTAGAGTTTATTATTGGCTAGTATTACATAAAATTTGGTGGTGGCATTGTCTGTTGAGTATTATTTATAAAGCCAGGGCCGTTTTCCGTTGGAAATATATTTTTTTATTTGGTACAATGTACTTCACTAATAGAAGTTAAATTGTACGTACGTGAAGATTACAGTTATCAGGCGAGGACCGACTTCGCGGTCAGTTTATTTGTCGCTGTGACGGTTCACTACACGTTCACTGTATTGAAATCCACACATGGGTATTAGATTTTGGATAAGCGCAAAAGCACGCCCGTGGTCTTTGAAAACTCAATCCGTAATGATTAAATTAATTAAATCAACGTTGTACAGTGGCTCTGTGTGGGGTTTCACTACCAAAAGTCGAAGTAAAGTGATCGATGCACTGTTGTTGAGATAATCTATGTCGAAAGTTGTAAAAAATCACCGCACAAAAATGTTCACAGGCTAATTCTATTTTTTGTCCGAGAAGAATTTTGCAACTTATAACAAACGAAACAAATAGCGTATTGCAAAAAGATTGCACCTAGCACACGCAGGGTTGCTAATTTGCGATAGATATCGTGCAGCTCACGTATACTAGTAGGTCACGAAAAATGTGAATATTCTCCTGCCACTCTAGGCACGGAGCGACGTTTTTCATTTGGCTCTCGTCCTTCAAAAAATTGTTTTTGCCATATGTATACTTGTACGAGGTGATTCAAATATGACCGTGGCTGATTTGTGTGTAAACAAGCCGCGATTGAGCAGTAGAGCACGAGAACCTCCACCCTCCCTCCTGCTCGGGTTAGAACATGTTCATTCCTGTTTGAGAGTGGCTAGAGTGATGAGCGAACAGAAGTGTTCAAATTCCTTGTTGGAGAAAACGTCCCGTCTGCTGAAATTCATCACAAACTCCAACAACAGTGTGTGGAAGAGTGTCTCTTACGGACCCGCGTGTTTGAGTGGTGTAAGTGCTTCAGAAAGGGCAGAGAACGCGTGGAGAATGAACCGCATGATCGTCGGTCGCGAACATCCATCACCGAGCCACACATTCATCGTGCTGACGCACTTATTTGTGAGGACAGGCGCAGCACAAACTTGGAAAATGCTGTCTATCAGTGTTGGTAGTGTAGAAGATATTGTGAAAAGCCACCTGCACTGTCGCAAGGTGAATGCACGGTAGGTACTACGCACTTTGACGGACGTGATGTCAGTTCTCCTACAGCAGTTTGAAGACAAAGGTGATGTATTTTGAAGTTTATAGTGACCACTAATGAAACGTGGGTGCACTACTTCATTCACGAGTCCCAGGAGTCATTCCAAGTGTAGCGGCATACCAATTCTCCTAAACCTAAGAGAGCGCGGAGGAGCCGTTCGGCAGGAAAGGTGATGGCAACGTCCTTCTGGGACTGCAGGGGGTTATCCATGCAGCTTATTATTCAGACCTCCTGCTAACAGACGTAATGGAAAAGATCTGATCCAAGCGGAAGACAGATGAAAGCACTTCCTCATATGGCCAAAATAACACTGGAAACCATCCAGAAATTGAAACGAAACCTTTTCTTTCTACTTGTTCGGAAGGCTCAAATCGGACTTTGCAGGCATCGATTTGTGGACAACGAAGCCGTCATCCAGACAGTTTGAAAGTGGATACGTCGCCAATCAAAAGCTTTTTTTGAAAAGGGCATCTGGATGCTCCCAGAACGTTGTACAAAATGTGTTGATTCTGGAGGGGAGTACGTTGAAAACTGATATGTGCAAGTAAGTGTTTGGCATTTTTTTTTTGTTAAAAATTTAGTCCCGGTCATATTTGAACCATCTTTTTCTTCTTAAGGTTGTCTCCGAACTGTGTTTTAATTTCTAAAAATTTTGGACGGTTTTACAGTTCACAAATGCAAATTGTATTAGTATTACTTCTTAACTGCAGTTGGTTTTTAATAAATTTATTTTAGTTTGGTCACCGTTAGCGGAGGCGCTATTAACTGTGGCTTTAGTTTATTATCTTAAATTTTTGAAGCGACTAGTCGTTTCTTATTTTACTTTTTGCTTATACCCTGTTAGGTGAGTCGCCCAAATCCGTGGCAGTTCAGGCATAATTTTCGCGTTTGTATTCAATCGGTAGTTCACAGGCTTGAGGTGTTTGTACCGCTCTGTAAGATTTTTGTTTTATCCGCCCCCGTCAAGGAGAGGCGCTAATCCGATTTGGATCAAAAGTAGATTTGCACATCGCATGAATGCGAGCGCTCCGAATGCTTGGTTTACTCCGCTAGGTGCTGCGTGCAGGCGTGGGTGTTCCTCGGTCGATGCCGGCAGCCCTATAGCACTCGAGTGCAGTCTTTGCGCGACTCTCTGGCGTGCCGCCAGCGCTGTGAAGCAACAGTTTGTTTTCGAGCTCATCATAAGGTAATTAGCGAACCGACATTATTCTAGCGCCACTCTACCCAGTTTGGATGAACTCTAAACAACCATCCGAATTAACACCGCAAATATGTAAAACCGAACAAATTGCCCCTATTGATTCGTCACCGATTGTTTTACATTCCCATTATCAGCCATTAACACCAGTGATAACGTATCGATTGCCGCCGCGGAACACAAACACAACGCGCTTTTTTGGTGTCTGCGACTTGCGGGCAGCACGAGCTAAAACAGTTTGCAGCTATAAACAACTGTTTTGCAGTGTGTAGCGGAAAGCTAGACAGTTCTGGACCACTTGTTAGATTCCGCATTCAGCGCACTGCGATGCCAAACAGGAGCCTCACTGGCTGCGAAATTCCCCAGAAAAGCATTTTTCAGGTCAGGCTTACACTTTCCGCTTGGTCGCGGCTTGTCGGCTTGCTAAGTAGAATTCAGCTTTTCCGGGATGCACCCTGTCGGTAGTTTTCAGCCGAGGAGCCTGCAAAACGAAGCAGAGATTAATAGCAGCAACCGGAGATGATTAATTGCGGAAGGGCAGGCTTTAATCAATTTTTTAGTTAAAGGCGTCTGCGGTTTCTTGCATCATCCCACTTGAAAGAATTCGTTAAAGGCAGTTCTTTTAGTCTTTTCATATTTGTGAAAATAATTTTTTTGCGTAAACAAAAATAGGATAGTTCAAAGTATTTTAAAATATTTTTGGTAAACTTGTGCAAGGTTAACATGCGGTAAAATATTGGGGTTTGAAGTATAAGCTTCAACATAAAGGTGTTTTTAAACTCTCGTAGAGTTTACTATTGAAATGAATTTCTATAAAATTATCTTCGTAATATTTCATCTAAGTAGTTTTAGGATGCAGCGGTTAGTAATCATTTAATCAGCGAGGGTTAAATCCCTTAAGGCTAGAGCGTAATTTTAATAATTTCCTATATGAAGAGATTAAAGCGGAGGTGACGAAACGTTAAGACGTAAACAAGTAGATCACCCTAGACTTAAAAAGTGTGACGTGGTAGGAAATTTTTAATTTTTGTTTATATTTTTGGATACTTATATTAGAACATTTTAAGTGTATACACAAGACCATTAGCGTAAGCACTAAATCTTTCTTTATAATTTTTACTTCTTCTTCTACTGTCTTACGCTATGCAGCGTGTGAATGTTCCTCTGCATTTTTAATTTAGGATACGTAATCTTTCTTTCGTCGTACGTGTAAAGATAATTGCTACATTTCTGACTCCACACCAATTTTTTATGTCCTTTCTTCCTGATCCTCTTCCATTTTCTTTCTGGTCTTCCTTCCATTTTCCCCATTAGAGTAAGTCTTAGTGTTTTGTACTTTTTGCCTCGTAGTATATGTACCAGGTATAAAACTTTTCGTTGTTTTGTTATTTGTAATAGTTTGCGTTCAGTTTTTGGCTCTGCGTAATACTTCCTTGTTCGTGATTCGTTCACCCAGGGGATTCCTATTCGTTTTCGTGTGCTTCAATTCGGTTCATTGACAACGTTTCGGCGTCATATTTCACTATGGACCAGATATAACATTTGGTCATGCGAATTCTTACGTTTAAGGGCGTTTCCTTCGGCGCCGGTATTTATTAAAACCGACAAAAACTGTTGTTACCATTGTTGTTCTTATGCGTATTTCTATGTCGTTGTAAACTTTGTTATTTATTGTGCATTTCAGGTATATGAACTTATCGACTCTTTCTAAGGATTTGTTGTCAACTGTTATTTGGGGCTGATTATGTTGTCTGCTAATGTCCATGAATTTTGTCTTGCTAGTGTTTATTGTAAGAACAAATTGTTTTCCTATTCTGCTTATGCTATTTTATAATTTCTGTAGATCCTTTATAATGTCTGTTAAGATAGCTGTGTTGTTTGTGTATCGTATATTGTTTATTGGTGGTCTATTGACCTTGATTTCTTTTGTCTGGTTATGCAGTGCTATTTGAGCGATTATTTTAGATATACGTTAAATAATAAGAGAGATATTACACGGCCTTGACGTACACCTTTTGTGAGTTGTGACTCTTGAGATGATTATAAATTATTTATTGGTAGTTTTGCTGATTGGTTCTAATACAGGTTTGGTATGATTCTAAGACCTTTTGTTTTTAGTATAATTTCTTGTAGTATGTCAAGTATAGGTTGGTGTTTTATGTTGTCAAGAGCTTTTTTGGTATTCTATAAAAGCTATGCAGACATCATTTTGTTGGTTATGGCGTTTATAAGCCCAAATTGGCCATTGCCACTATATTGTTCACATTTCATATATATTTTTGAATGTGGAAATTTTAGGAACTCTTTTAAGGCATATCTTATTAGTCTATGGCCGTCACAGTTATACGCATTCTTTCTTGGCAATGCTATAAACGTGGATCTGGTATATATCTACTATCATAGATTTTATTAATTAGAATACATAAATATGTTAGATTTAAAAACTTGTCATCTCCTGTTGGTTTTTCTTGCTTTAAATTTTTATCGCATGTTTCACTTTTGATATGAGTACTGGTGGACCCGTGGGTTCGCGAGCTTCGTTTTGATTTGGCATCATTGGACGATCTTCTTCATATAATTTTTTTATGTAACTTTCCCAACTCTGTGGTAGTTTTACGTCGTTCGTTACTATTTTATTATTTTCTTTTTATAACTTCCTGTAATTTGTTTAAATTTTTTGTAGAAGTTGAAAATGTCATGTATTTCGTGTAGTCTTTCTGCCTCTTGACATCGTTCTGTGAGCCATTCCTCCTTCGTCTGTCTTATTTTGTTTCGTTTGTCTTTGTGTACTTTGTTGTATTGATCTTTGTCTTGTTTTATTTTTGCTACTCGTCTTCCATTCTATCTAGAATTACTTTCTCGGTTGCTTGTTTAAAGTTTGTTTTTATTGTTTTTCAGTATACTTCATTTTGGTTTTTATTTGGTTCGTTTCTTCTAAATTGTGCTTCAATTTTTCTTATGTGTTTTTTCTTTTTTTCCTATTTCTGTCATGGTATTAATCTTTTTATCCTTTGCCTAAGTGCTAATAATTTTCTTTTGATGTAAAATTTCCTATTAGTGAATTATGATCAGAGCCAATGTTTGTTCCTGGGTACGCAGCGACTCTTGTGATATTATTTTGAAAGCGTTTTTTAATGAGGATGTAATCTATTTGATTTTTTACTATGTGTTGGGGGTTGTCTGGTGGCTATTTTCAAATATATAAACGTCTTGGATGTAGATCATAATGTGTTTTTGATTAGTAAATTTTATTTCCTGTAAAATTCGTTTTCCACTGCTTGCCTCGTATCGCCATTGTTGTTTTTAGGATTTAAACGAATAGTTACTTCATGTAACTGCTCGTAAATTTTTAATTCTCCTGTTGCGTCATAGGCTTGTACGATATCGATATTTAGTAGTTTTCTTTCCAGCTGTATTGCGATTATTCGTTCTTGGTGGGCTATTACGTTTATTACTGATTTTTTAATGCGTTTATTTACTAAAATACTCACTCCGTGTCTACATTGTGGGTCATCAGTTATTTATCTTCTTTTTGGCATATCCCGTTTTCGGGCCATCTTATCTCACTTAGTCTTAGAATGTTTATTTCCTTTCTTTTCATTTCCTTTATCACATTGTCTAGCTTTTTTGCTGCCTATATTGTGCAGATATTTCATGCAGCAATTCTGTTATTATGTCAAGCCGGGAGATTCTTCGTACTTTTGAGTTACACCTAAACGGAACTGAGGCCCATTTGTTTCTGTTTTTCCGACATAAAAGATAATGAGGGATAAAAATTTTAGGTAGTTTGAATTTCCTAGGGAGATAAATAGAGTCTAAATTGTAGTTTCTATTTACTTTTTTTATTCATAGAATTACATTTCTTTAATTTTAGTTCTCTTAGTTATTCCGCTGATATTCGGTCGCCAGAGCCTCGTTAGTTCTTTAGCAGGGTGTACCGGGTGATCAGAATCACCACTCTATTGGATGAGGGAGGTCGACATTTAGTAGTAATGAGGTGTTATACTACCCTTGTACTCCATAATTTTGCACTGTAGTTTTGAGTTTTATATTTTACACCCATATTATTTAGCATCACTTTATTGGAGACAATTGTTTGAAGCATTTTGTTCTGAAACCATTCGAGGTTTTCCACGTTGGATTTAAATCTAGCTTTCTACAAGGAAAATCCGTAAGGCTAAATGGGCTTTAAGCTTATTTTATAGATTAGTAGTTTGTTTTTCAAAAATAGTTTGGATTTTCTCCAGATTAACCAGTATAATTTACAAACTTGCAGTCCAAGTTGTAGAATATGTGTCAATTTTCTATCAACGGATAGTCCTAGGTTCTTGGCTAGTTTTTAAATTTGCCATATTCTAAACTATTCAAATGGGCTTGAAGATACCGAATGTGGTTTAATCCGGAAGGTCATATTATCAGAATAGGTAGCTATTATAGTCAATAGAGATGTAGGCAAATTTTTCGTGTCTAATAAATATAGTGGAGAGCCCAAGGCACTACCTTTGGAAACTCCTAAGGATATAAGTCAATAAGTTGTAGTTTCTTCTTTGTATTTTATCAAAAAGTGTTGTTCTAATGTGTAAGATCTCATGGGTTTATACATCTAATGGGGCGAGTATCTTTTTAGTTTGTAGTAACCTGTGAGTCATGTTTAGAAATACTGCAGAACAATATTCTGTTCCAAATCTCTACGTATTTGTACATTACTCCATGTGCTTGTTCGATTGTTTTATGCTGGCATTGGAAACCAAATTTGTACTTAGGAGTTAATTTTTGCTCATCATAAAATGGTATTAGATTTTAAGTAGGTTCATGGGCCTGTACACCTGATGGTGTACCTGAATTCGATATCAATAATCTACACTGTTTTCTATTAGTTCAAGATGTACCAAATAGTTAAGATTGTGTTGTATATCTGTGTAAAAGCTTAAATTGTTTTACTTGCTAATCAGGTTGTAACCTGAAGCTCCAATATTGTGTCTACTTTTTTATAGTTATTAGTTTCAATAATAAACTCGTAAAGATATGATGTTCTAAGTAGTCTAGAATTTCTTTTTTTTGGGTATTTGGAAAAAAGAGTTTAAAGGTTTAGGTTAATGTTTACTAAAGACAGTTGCTTTGTCTTTATTACTTCGAACTCAATTACCATCTTTATTTTTAATAGCAAGTGTGCGTAGAATTGATCTTTTGATTTTCTGCAACGTTTTTGATAGAAAGTAATCTGTTTGTTCTGTTGCAGTGAGGTTTTCCAGGTAATCCTGTATTCTATAGTTGGTGGCTCTATTCAAAGCTCTCTCTTCTAATTTGGTAATTTGCCAGAGTTTATTGGCTATTTTATCTTTCATAATGACAGAGTAGCCTTTATTTTTTACTTAAGGAGTGGTGTCTTATGCTCTCTGTTTATATTTAGCGAGGGTTTTTATTGCTTGTTCTATGTTGTAGTCCTCTTTAGTGCAAAATATGAAACTACTAAAAATATTCTAGTCTATTTCGGAAGTATTTTCAGTCTATGAATTTATTGTAAAATAACAGTTATTGGATGTTAGTTATGTTCAGGATCTGTTAGTACACCGACGTAGATTTAATTCTTTTATAAGAAGTCTGTTAAAGCTGGTATTTCTGTAGACCAATAGGTGGGTCAAGTTAATTTTTTTGGATAGCAGCAAATAATTGCCG
Organism: Sinelater perroti; assembly: GCA_036346155.1. Classification (NCBI taxonomy): domain Eukaryota; kingdom Metazoa; phylum Arthropoda; class Insecta; order Coleoptera; family Elateridae; genus Sinelater; species Sinelater perroti. The sequence goes on along the minus strand of JARFIY010000248.1, from coordinate 27,485,540 downwards.
TTTGTCAGTTATTATTATACGAGAGCTCTAATGTTCTTGTTTTGCATTGAAATCTTCTGTTACAAGAAATCTGATGTCTAAGTTTTCAAAAAAAATAATGTAATTATTTTTAGTAATTGTATGTTTGAGTAGGTAATAACTTGCCGAGATTTTAAGTCAGACGATTCTATATTTTCTTGTAGAACTGTGGTTTGAAGGTGATTTTCTTAATTTTTTAATTTCGTGATGTTTGATCTTGTTTTGAAAAGTATAATTGTACCGTACCATTTGTGTGGTTTGTATTATAAATACTGTATTGTATTAAGTTTCAGAAAAATGTATGTTATCAGATTTTTCATAATCGATTTCAGCTGTTTTATGTCATTAGTTTGTTGATTGTCCTCCACCATTTAGATTTATATTCTTTAATATGTTGTGTATAACTGGTATTGTTTGGTAACTTGATTTTTCTCTATACGATGTTTTTGTTATTATTTCTGTTTGATTGTATATCATTTTCCAGGGTTTCGTGTCATCTTTTCGTAATTGTGGATAGAATTTTCCTACAGCTGTAGTTGATCGGGTGGTTTCCATTACAATTTACGCATTTGACTTTGTCGTCTCTGGTTTTGCTTGGAAACTCTACTGTATTATGAAACATCTGAGGTTGTGTTTGCAATAGTTCTTCGTGTGTATGAAGCGTTGACACCTTGCATATTATGGTATTGCGTTTTTAGTATGTGAGGCTTTTACTACAACGCTTGTGTTCAATATTATTTTTGTTTTTTAAGTTACTTTGTTGTCCTACCTCTGTTTTAGTTCTAATATAAACATCGGTGGAGATTTTTTAAATAGTTTATGTTTAATATTCCAGATATTGATTAGGTTATGTCTCATATCTTCTGTAATTTAAAGTTCTTTGATGATAGTAAAGTATGTTTCAGTAATTTTGCTTTGAATGTGAACGTGTTCGTTACGTAGGATCTTCAAAATATAGTTGTGTTAGCAATCTCATTTAGGAATTATTTTAATGGGTTAATGTTTTTGAGCGCTATTATAAACATATGGGGTGGTGATAAAACGTTAACAGTGGGTTTTAAATCAGTATCCATGTTGAAATTAAATCTGTTGGCGGTGTCAGTTGTTTTTCCGAGCCAGTATTCTTTATTTTTCGTCGTTTAGTTCTTTAAGGGCCTAAATTACGCTTTTTGCTAGCTACAATTTGTCACTCATTTTGCCAGTTAGTTTATAATTCTTCTGTATGCGTGGAAATTTAATTTACTGGTTGAAAATTTGTCTTGGGTTGTGAATATGAACGTTAGAAACTGTGCTACTCGGTTGTGCGTAAAATATATTTGATGTGGTAAGTGCTGTTTCTGTGTTTGGCCTATAAAGTAGTTATTAGTTTAGTTGAAAGACGTTCTTTCTTAACTGGTGTTTTTAGGAAAAATATAATACGTTGGTAGTACTTGATTCACTCTAGGCACTTTGGTTGACAACTTTGCACGTCGAACTGAGTCTCAGTGCCTTCGTTTGGGAAGACTCAGTTGTGATAGTTAGAAAATTTGATCAAAATAATGTTTTCTATTATTTCCTTTTGTAAAATGTAAATACCTTCATAAAAAAAGTTTTTGAGTTTTCGATTAAAGACTTTCTGGGGTATTCTAATCTCGACTTTATAGACGTCTGTATTTGATGGTAATCGAAAGATGCAATATTAAGGAAATATGGAAGGCTCTGAATTATTCTTTACTCAAAGTCTTCTAATTTTTGTAGTGTTTTTGTTTTGTAACGACTTTTGGTTTAGCATTGTTGTGACAGAAAACATGCCATGTCTATTGATCAGGGATAGTTGCTTTTCTTTCAATACCAGGTTAAGTCGGTCTGACTATTGATTGCAGGGATAAAGATTTTGTTTGGTGTAGTTTGAGGTATCCCTTCCTTATTCACTCGCCAATGATGTTTTTTAGTATCTTTTTATAAGACCTATTTGTCATCCACAGCTAGCAGCTTATGCAAAAAATCTGGTGTGAACATACCACGACTTTTTTTCCCAGGTTTGGGTATCATAATGATTTGTGCAATTTTAAGAGATTTTGGCCAATAATTAAGCCTAAGAGTTGCATTAAAGATATATAAAATCTTGAGTATTCCTTTTCTGGGAAGTTCATGTAGCATTTTGCCAGTTATCCTGTCTATCCCTGGGGCTTTCTTTGGATTCAATTGCCTCTTGTATTTCTTTTGGAGTGAAGAGTTTTACTCGGTCTTGTGTTAGCATCGGCGTGGAAAGTTCATCACCCACTTCTTGTACTCGATCATTGTTGTGAGGAGTGAATACTTCCGTAAGATGTTCCGCAAATAAGTTCGCCTTTTCCTTGTCACTTTTTGCCCACGGGCCTGGAGGTGCTGTATTTTTCCGAATAGGAGAGGAAGTGTCTTATGGTTTTCCCTTTGCTTTTATTGGCTTTCAGATAGAGTTGTCGTATCTTGAAAGATTGGCAAGATAATTTTCCACAGAGGAGTTTCTGATGTCTTGGAGTTTTAATTTCAAGATGTTGCTAATTCTATTGTATTCTCTTCTATTATCTGTATTACGTGTACGCTGCCAAATCGACCTGGCTCTTCTTTTCTTTGCCACCAACTGCTTTATTTCAAGAGGTATATTGTTTGTTTTAAGTTTTTGGGCAGTTGTTGGCGTAGCAGTTTTTGCAGCATGTTGGAGAGTGTCGATTAGGTTACTGCAAGCCCCTTCAATGTCGTTTGGTTCCTGTAATTTTACTGAAAGGTTGATTGTATTTTGGAGTGTTTGACGAAAAATTTCCCATTCTGTGTGCATGTTGTGGAGTCTGGGTGTTAACTTTTTAGAGATTACTGTTGTGCTTATTGTTGCAATAATTGGGCTATGGTCAGAGGATAAATCATAATTTGATGTTATGTCTATATAATTTGGAGAGATACCATTCGTTACAAAAAAGTCCAGAAGATCTGGAACCTTGTTAACATCAGTAGGCCTGTAAGTTGGGGAGCCGGTTGAGATGACAGAATAGTTATTATCATGCAATATCTGTGCCATTTCTCTGCCTTTGGTAGTTGTAAGGCGCGAACCCTATAAAATATTTTTGCTGTTATAGTCTCCTCCGGCTATAAATTTTGGACCAAGTGTCTCAAACAATTTTTTGTAGTGTTCCTTTTTTAAATTATGTCGAGGCGGACAATAAACGGCTGTGAGGGTAACTTCATATGGAAGGCTTTTAACTCGTACTGAAGTAGCTTGTATATGATGTTCTGCATATTTTAGTAGTTCATAATGTACTATCGAATTTTTGATGAGTATGGCTGTTCCGTCATGAGCTGTCTCGCCAGGATGGTTTGTATAGTAGCATTTATAATTTGGTATCTCAAAATAAGTTCTACTGGTAAAGTGTGTTTCACCGATTAAAAGAATGAAATTTTGTTTTAGGAATAACTTAACTGATTAAATGAGTTTTTGAATTCGTCTAAGAATTTGGATAACGTTGTAGTAATGTTATCCGTTGGTTCCCGGTTGGATTTTGCTACTTCTACATAACTTTTTGAGGGTTGATAGGTGTTGGAGAGCTGGATGTTGTTCGCATATATTGGTGAAGCAGTTATGGGTTGTTTCACTAATTGTTGCCTCGGATTTTTGTTCCTTAATATCTGTTGATAGCATTCGCAACCTCTGTAATTTGCTGGGTGGTTTCCTCCACATAGAGCACATTTGGCTGGCGTATCTCTATTTTTAGTGCATTCGGTAGTGTTGTGGTGCCTTCCACACTTTACACATAAATATGGTTTGTTACAGTACGTTTTTGTGTGTCCAAACTGTTGACATCTCATGCACTGTATAATATTGTTTCTAATAGTTCTGGGAGGTTCTATTTGTATTATTTTATTTTGTAGTCCTCTTATCTTATAGAATTCTTCATTATTTTCTGCCGGCTCTAAGTCAACGAAGAATAGGTTTAATGGTTCTTTGGTGGCCCTATGTTGCGCATTAATTATGTTTCGAACCTTGTGTCCCATTTGTTCTGTTTCTTGTTTTATGTCTGCTACTGGGGTTGAGTGGTGTAGATATCTTATGATTACTCTGTACGATGATACACATTTGTTTCTTGAAAGTGTCTTATTAACTTGCGATATGAGTCTACCGTTCCACAATGAATTTTAACAACATTATTTGCAAGGCTTTTTGTGTAATACTATTCAGCTTCTAGTATGTCATTTAATTGTTGTATCATTTTTGGATAGTTTGTTGCTCCATCCACAAAGATTGGAGGAGGTTTTGGGTTTTTTGTGGTGTTAGTACTTCCTTCGCTTATGTTATTTTCTGTAACATTCTCTCAAGCAATAAATTTGTTATCTGTTGCTACTGTTTTGTGTAGTTTTAAATTTCTTCCTTTTCACGCTTATAGTTTGCCATTTATTTTTGTTGCTATCTTCTTCTGCTTGTTCTTCTTCTTCGCTAGTGGATGTCATTCGCTGAATTTGTTTATGACTAAAGATTTGACCAGGCGCGCTGTTTGTTGTTGTGGGTAATTGTGTGTTATGAGATAAATAATTGAATGGCATTTGTTGATATGGAGTTTGTTGGTGTAACGGATATTGATATGCATGTACTTGATTATTCGTCGATGGTTGCCACTGCATGGCTGTCGTATGCGATTGTGTATACATTTGCTGATTATTATTTATGTTGCATGGGTCAATCCCATGACCAAACGGCAACATTATAATAATGAATTAATTACATACCTGCTTACTTGCAGTCTGTAGTGAATATTTAGAGTTTAAGAAGTTTTAATATTTATTATATACTGATAATAAGTAGTTTATTGAGCAAGAAAATATTAAGCTGACGCCGAGGTCACGTTATCGTTCACAACAGCTGCTAGCCGATAAAACGCCCGCACTCGTGAAAACACCGGGGCACGGTTCGAAGCAGGATGTGAAGTCTCCATAACACGTGGCACATATACTTTTTACTTGCTTTTATTTCAGTGTTTTAATATTTCAAATGACGCTGATTACAAGTATAAAACGAATGTGCGTTAATTATGCTTTGTGATATTTGTTTGTAAATGTTTAGCCTACCTTGGTGATGTCGTCTCCTACTGCCGAATGGCAGAGAGAGAAACAAACGTTATTTACTGAACAACCTGCTATTTATTATTTAAACTCAAACGTGGCACAGTAGTTTTAAATTTTATTATTATTACGACAATTTTATTTTTAAAGTCATTCTAATTGGCGTTATTTTTCCTAGATAAGACTTACATTTTATGTTTGCTTTCAAATCTCGAAGAGTAAATTAATAATATGTATGGTATGTATGCGTATTTATTTAAAATGACTATTTAAAATCTGGAGACCAGTTGTATTTTATGATTTTTGAGATAAAAATTAGCCTTTTTTTTTGTTTTATTTCCTTTTATTTTTGATCTTTAGGAACTCGTTACAATGTGATCGATATAATTAAGGTAAATTGGGGTTTCTCTTCTTTAGTACTTTTAAGGATTACGTTCAATAATTTTCTTTGTCTTATCCTAAAATTTGATTCCTAGATACGGTTTATCTTAGTAACATTTTTAATTAGCTTAACTGGCAGACTTTCAGGGTATAATAGGAACGATGAGAATTAACACATTAGGAGATGCTGTGATATTTCAATTTTTTTTTTGTGGAAAGTGGCTGATGAGAAGAGTATTATTATGCTATTCATCTGTTGACTTATTTAGGAAAAATGTTCTTAGTAGTCCTTATCCATCTAAGTAGTCTTTTTTAATTTAGAAATCTAATTTCTGCCGGCTAAGTGTTTACACAGGTTACAGTGACCGAATATTAACACAACAATTAGCCTAACTTGATATGAGTTTAAACACAATATGTCAGTTGTTTTTTTTTCTTAGATGCACTTCTAAATATTTCTTTAATATACTTTAATTTTTTCACTTAGTTGTAGTCATTTGTAGGATTTACATATCCAATCATTTAACTAATTGAGAACTGTAACTTTGGTTACTACAAACACTTACAATTTATTGATTAGATATATACTATTGCATAACAGGTATATGCTATCAAATTGGCTGGTAGTTTGCGATATTACACCCTCAGTATAGCAAATACATTCATTAATTTTATACTCCAAAGCTGAATTCCATATTGTTCAGTTTTTTTAGAATTTTTGTGGTCGCATATTTAACTGCCCTGGCATTCGTGTTAGTGTAGGACCCGGGAAAATCACAAAAACTCGAATTAAGGAAAGTGGCCTGAAACTGCTGAAGGCCCTGAGCCCTCTTATTTTTTACATTTCTACGCAGATAAACAGACTAATCTACCTTAATCTATATTCCAGTTTCTGACTATTTAGTTTTTAAAGTTTCAAAGCTCGTATTGCGCACAAGCACTAATTTGCTCAAATTTCGCGAGCTCATTACAAGCTCAAGTCTACACATCCTTCTGTGAATATCGCAAAAGTCGTCCATCATTCGCGTACTCCCAAATGTTCTTCGATTTCCCGCACTCGTGGCCATCTTCATCTGCTCGTGATGAGGGCCTTATCTACTCTGGCTCTGGTCTTCTGTGTTGTAGCAGAACGTGTATGGTGTCGTCTACGTTTTCACATCTGTTTTGATTCTCCTCCACCGGAAGTTGTTCAGAGATAAGTTGGACGGTGCTACTTCTCATCTTTGCTTTTATATTGCTCATGTCCTAAATGATAACCGGTTCTTTACAAACCCCGTGGAATTGCTTTGAAAATAGATGGTCTCGTTTTCTAAGGCCTTGGCGTGCGCCTTGGTCCAATGGAATCTGATTTAGATCTCGGTTGGCAGCATCTTTGCAAGGCTTCAAACTTCTACTTGCAAATCCGTTTGCATATATGCTTCTGAGAGCAAATAGCTGACTTCCTGTCGGATATTACAGTGCATTTTGGGATGACTAAAATACTGATTTCAGCCTAATGAAAGTAGTTTCTAAGCTTTTTTTCACTAGTGCATCAGATTTTTTTTTTTTGGTATAATCTTGTTCTCTGGAATCTACATAACAGCAAATATGTTGAGGTTTTACGAGGTTATAAGGTTTTATAGTAATTTTGACACTATTTTAAATTTATTTAGTAATTAGTTACAACGTTCATTGTAGTCTGTTAAAACAATGATATTTTTACCTTGATAGTTTCTATTTATGTTTTCACTTATATATTCATACGCCGTATACTACTCAAGTAAGCTAATTTTAAAAGTGTTACTGAAGTTTTGTCTAAATTGCATAGTGTTATAATTCATTTTAAGTAATAGGTATGTGTTGTTATCCCAGTATGACCAGGAATTAGGCAAGCTTTCCAGTTTTTTCTGGAATTTAGCTAGCTCCACCTATGTTTGATGACCTTAGATTTTATCATTACAGAGTAAAATTAGTGTTAGCCATGTATGGTTTAAGTTCCTTTTTTGACCTAATTTTATTTTTGGCCACAAAGTATTTATAAACATTTAATATTTCAACTTTTTTGCAACTGTTTATTGAAAGAACGTGATAGTTTCAATTTACCCAATATCTTTTTGTCGTAAATGGTAGAAATGCGTGTTCTAAGGTTTTATACGTAAGTTTTCTTTGACACAGTTTATACATAAAGTTTATGGCGATTTTTTGTTAGTAATGTAAGCTCATGCTATAATCAGAAAAATATGCAGTTTGAGAATCATGCATTTTTATCTGTCCAGTATTTTAGGTTTCAGATCTGCGCAAGTAATGATATTATGAGCAAAATAGGCACAAAAGTGTTCTCAACCATTCAAATTTGGTTTGTGTAACTTATATGACGTCATAATGTCTTGTTGTCAACAGAGGATAAATTATAAACAAGTTAGCTTTGAAAGAGCATGCATTGTTGGTCTACATTATGAAGGTCGAGAAATTGGTCGCCACATCAGTACTCTGGGGCAAAAGTGGAACCACCGAGTCGAAGAAGGTACTTATTCGCGAAGTCTGGGGTTTGGAGCAGTACCAAGGACAACCAAGTTGGAGGGCCGTTATTTTCAAATTCTTGGGATGACAGACAGTAGCACGACTTTAAGTGCTCTAATGCAACAATGGTGGATCATTACGTGGTACTGATTGTCTATCTCATCTGTTCCACGTCGATTATTTTCAGTGGGACTAACAGCATGCATTCTTTTTGCTATTATCACTGACTTCTCTACTGAAAACAAGGTTATAATGGACAATGGAAAGACATCTGTAGACTCACGCGTGGCATGAAACAGTTTATTTCTTGAATTGTTATGTAGTTTAAACGTGAATATTAAAATATCAATATTAGTATGCCGAAGACACAAAGAAAGAGAACAAGGAGACTGCATTCGTATGAGATATACAACGCCAATTATGTGTATTATGATATACCAGATTACCTCTAGTCAAAATTAGAGGCAACATTACCAATAAAACCTACATCGATACAGTTTACAGCTCGTGGTACTTCTTCTCCTTTAGAGGGTGTCCCAGGCAGTTCTTTACCGAGACCATATACGTAATATGTTAAACTTATTTCAGAGTGAAAACATTATCATAATCGGCTCGATTACCTGATCTTTCGCAGATCAAACTGTGTAAAGGTTACATCTGACTGAATTATGGGAGTGTATCAATAATGAATCGAATGCAATCTGTTCGTTAGTTCCGTTAATTTATTGCTTTACTCGATGCCAAGAAGAATGGAGGTGGCTACAAGAGTCCGATGTAGGGTTACAGTTATTGAATAAATGCAAACGTTTTGTAAATTTAATTATTTATTTATCTTACGATATTAAAATAATTTGCAAAGTTCTAGTTGTGTATTTGTATTTTTTTGGTGCCGCGATATCAATAAATATAAATGAAATAAAATAGAGTGTTAGGGCGCAGATGATTATACATACCAGAAAAATTACGTATATTACACTAACATACCATTTTGCAACTTTTTCTGTTGCCTTTAAATGAAGAGACTTGTTAGAATAGATTTTTTCGTGGATTCCGAAAATGGCATTTAAAATTCTGTAACACCTTAGGCGTTTCTATAAATTACGAAAATGTGAAAATTAAAAGAAAACGTAATTTTCAATAACCGATATGTGGCAACGTTTGTAACGTATGAAAATGATCCCTGGAGAGACGAAATGAATGTGTAAGGAAAAGAGAAACATAAATACATAGCTGATAACAAAAATAAAACTGGAAAGTATGCAGTACAAGCTTTATGAATGGTTTGTGTGCGGGGATATGAAGGTGATTGAAATATTGCCCGGCCAACGAGCAGGCAATATAAATTTTTTTTGCTTTTTTTGTGAAAGGGACTCCAGATATAGGACAGAAGTTTGGAGTTTGGAAGCAACGGCCAGTTAGAAGTACATTCACTCCCGGCGAAAAAACATTGTTTCACTTCTACTGGTTGATTTCTCGAAAATAATGTTGCCACATTTAGACATCAAAGTTGGCTTAATGACGCAATTTGTGACAGCTTTAAACGAAGAGCAAATGTTTCCAGTGTTTTGGTGTTAAGTGTCCATCAATCACGTCTGAAAAAATTAAAGCTGGCGTTCTTATAGGCTCACAAATACGAAAATTAATGGCGGACAACATATTCGAGGAACCAGGAATGAGTGCGATTTGCGGGCATGGGCTGACTGCATTCAGAAGTGTGGTACAAAACTTTTTGGGGAACAGAAAAGGTGAAAATTACGCCATTTTAGTCGAGGAAATGTTGAAATCCTTGTATATAGGTGTTATCCATATAAACGTGGATGTTTAGCTGAAAAGTTGCAGTTAAAAAATATTTAAATAAACTCTGGAGTTTTTTAAAATATAATTTGAACGAATGAGAGTTTACTGTACAAGTAAAATTGGCAGCTCTATATTAGTTTTATTGTCTAATGTGTGAAATTTACCCTTTGCTCCTCTGACTAGAGCTTTAATTTTGCCGAAAATATAAACATGTATTCAAAAACAATACGACGCCGGTTAAAATGCATATTTAAGTAAGTTGAATTAAAAAAGGGGGTATTTATTTTATTGTATTTGAAAGTCATCAGTGGCTAATTTGTGTTTTCTGGAGGTGTCATAGGCAACTAAATTATTATTCAATGTGAATCGGCGCGGAGGAAAACAAAAAACACTACAGGGGGTTCTTTAAAGTTTTTTCTTTTAAAGTTTCTTAGTAGTAAATCTCTTTGGGGATAATAATCTAAATCGTTGTAATGGGCTACAACAAAAAGCGGCAGCTAACGGAGTAGACCCGTAATCTCTGTAATTTGGTCGTTAGTTTTTCCTACAATACGTTTAAGGTTCACCTTTAACAATTTCTTCTGTTTTATAAAACGTTTAAGAAATTCAACTCGTAAATTTTTCTCCTTAATGTTAAAGCCACTTTTTAGTTTACACTTCAGGACAGCTTATAAATGCTTGAGTTTTGTTCGCGAGATTCTAGTTTTTTTTCTTTCAGTAAAACGTTATTACATTTAACTTTATCATCTAGATTAATGCGTGGAAGTTTATGAATTTTTAACGAAGTGGATAAAACTTTTTTTGTTAGTTATGCGCTGAAAAAATTCCACCTTAAATTTGTGTTTTTTGTATAATTTTATCTTAAAAAGGTAGTCTGTGGATATTTGGTATTGTAAATCGAAGTCTGTTAATTTTTGTATAAAAATATTTAAAAATCTAGAAATATAACTCGTAATTATTGAAAAATTAATATTAAGACAATATCAATTGGCTTATATTAGTTTTAATTTTTTATAATCCACGAGGCAATGTTAAGTTATTGGGAGTAAATATACATAAACAAGAGAACCCCGCAGGCTTCGTCGACGAAGCCTGATCTAGACGCCAGGCAGTCGTGTAGAACATTCCACATGTTTTGCGTACATTTAACACTACAAACAATAGAAACATTGGGAGGAATTTCCCTTGTAATCAAAATATTTAAATAATTCAAAAACGGCTGATTTTTTGCGCCGAATTCGCAAATATAGTTGTGAATGTGGTGTGCAAGTTTCAAGGAAATCGGTTGAAGCGTCTAGGAGGAGATAGAATTTATAAGTTTAGAAAGTTAGGGAGATAAGACAAATATTACTTAAAGATTCTGTAGTTTGATATCGCAGATTGATTAGCTATCTGTTATATTGTTCGGACTACTAAATTTGGCGATTCATTCTTTTGAACAATACAATCTGAGCGGTGGTCATATCTGTTTTTTATTGGTGGCTTTATGAAGTGAATAGTAGACCACAAGAGCTTGCGTACATTTTTTAAGTCGAAAACTTCTTGTAAGTCATGTAAATGGTTCTAGAGGTGCTAGTTATTAGGCTAGTGGGTGAGCTCCGACTTCTAGATTGTTTTAATTGTATTAGTACTATAAACACTAAATATCCAAGGCTTGAATAGCGTGATTCCATGTTAGAGTTGGCTGGGTTAACGTTTTCAAGAAAAAAATCGTTAAAAATTCCAATTTAGGAAAAACTCTTTAAAAGAGTGTTTATTTATAAAGGGTGTCCAAAAACTCATACAAGATTGGAATTTTGCGCCATTGTGAAGTGTTGCCAACGAAAAAAAAAAGACAGCATGACAGCTAACAGTCGAGGGTTGTTAAAATGGAGCGCTACACGAAAGAACAACGCGTTTTCATTGTTGAGCAATGTTTTAAAAATAATGAGAGTTTGACAACTACAGTTCGCAATTTTCGTACAAAATATGGCCAGAGTAGTGATTTAAATTCATCAATTGTGCAGAAATTAATTAAAAAATTCAGGGAGACTGGATCAATCATTGACAATAGACACTTTGGTCGCCCTTCAACACAACATTGAAGCAGTTCGTGAGAGTGTTGCTGAGAGTCCATGAATATCAATTCGATGCTGTGGTCAAGAATTGGACATTTCGAGAAGCTCTCTACAGCGTATTCTCACGAAAGATTTGCATTTTCATGCTTACAAAGTTCAATTGACTCAAGAACTGAAGTCTACTGACCACGCATAGTGAAGAGACTTCGTTGAATGGATTATGGAACAACAATACGTGGACGCTGATTTGTCGAACAAAATTAATTTCAGCGATGAGGCTCATTTTCATCTTGAGGGTTTCCTTAATCGTCAAAATTTGGGGTTCAGAAAATCGACGAGTGATTGTTGAACAACAAATGCAACAACGTGTCACTGTTTGGTGCCGATTTTGAACTGGAGGCATCATCGGACCATTCTTCTTCGAAAATGCGGCTGGTCAGGCAATAACAGTTAATGGTGCTCGCCATCGGGACATGATAATCCAATTTTTTGTGCTAAAATAAATATGGATGTAGACATGTGGTTTCAACAAGACGGTGCCACATACCATACAGCCTACGAAACAATTCAATTACTGGTCGTGGTTTTCCGTTTTGGTGATCAGAATTGGCCGCCGAGATCGTGTGCTTTAACTCCGTTGGACTTCTTTCTTGGGATTTTTGAAATTTAAGTTTTATATTAACAAGCCCACGACCACAGACGCCTTGAAGGAGGAAATTAAGCGCTGTATCAACAATATTCGACAAAAGAGTGCACATGTGCCAGCAAAACCGCGGAGGCCACTTACCCGGTATTCTATTCCATACATAACCCTGTACTGTATACTTTATAAATAAATAAAAAATTACAATTTTTAATTAAAACCCGTGTTTTGTCATCGCGGTATTAGTGGTGGGAGTTAATGGACTTCTTTATTATAAATGATATCAGAATAAATATATACTAATCGTAAAGTTTGTTTGAGTCAAGAAGAGTACAGGAGTTGTCGTTGTTTTACTTGGGTAGTTCTCGGTTTAAATTTATTTTTGTTTTTTTCCAAGTGAGAAGTATCAAAAGTTATAGATACGATATATTGAGCGATGAGTAGAGGTATCATAGCCTGTCGGCAGTAGAGTGATTTTCTACATCATTTCATTGTCATTGATGTTTCTTTTTATGGCTATTAGAATAATTTATTTAGCATCCTTTTCGGTTGTTTGTTTAATTGCTGTTTAAGATAAGAAAAATTGTTTTATTTTAAGGAAATTTTTCTTTTGGTTCCTCCTAAGAAGCAGTTGGGCTTTTTATTGAAATGTTGACAGTAGATCTTTTATCGTACTAAACGATTTAGTCTGTTTATTCGTGGATGTCCATTAATAAGTTGTCAACAGAATTAAGCAGGGATTGGAAGGTAAAAGCAACAATTTGTTAAAAATACAGCACATACCTTTAGCTTCTTGTGTTTATTAGGACTACAGTGCTACACGCCTTATAATCACACACCATGTCTATGTAAGTTTCGATTTTACACGAAAATATTTATTTTTATATTTTTAGTTTATAATGATATTTTTGTATTGAGACTTTGTTGTAGTGTGTACTTTAATGTGAGTTTGTTAGTAGGTTGGTACTTCTTGTACCTCGCTATTATTTTTTTGAAATTTAAAATTGATAAGTTCTGGATAGGTAAACGATTTTATAATTTTATTTTAAATTTATTAAGATTGTAGAAAATTGACGATGTGTAAATGATTAATTTTACAATACCGTGTTTACGTAAAAGAAAATGTTATGGTTAAGTCTGCTGTTTTCACATGCTTTACGATTAAATTCTAAATGTATATATAGTCAGTGATGAAAATATGTGATGGTATGGTAATTAATATATTCTTATAGGGTTTTTATAACAACCAGTACGTAGTGTCTGTGAAAGTGTGTTTTCAGATACCTCTTTTGCCTTTTATGAATACTATCAAGTTTCTGTTGGTCTTGGTTAGATCGTGCTTTGGGTAGTATGCTATGTCATTGTTAGGCTAATAAAAAGAAAACAAAACAATGTGACACAAAATCAGGAAGTCCAACAAAATTTTCTGAGTTGTCGGTGAAATCTTATGGGGTATTGCAAACGGCTATATAAAATTTTATGAATATAAAAGTGTGTAAATTTATCAGTCTTGATAATATTCACTAATGTGGAATTGCACAGGCAAGTTTGAGTCTTGCTCGAAATTTTTGGATGTATGTGATGTAGCATGTAAGGTTGTACAAGATGTCCCAAAAGAAAGTTTTTTTAAATTTTTTCATTTTTATTAAAATATTTAGGAAATTATTTTTTAAAAATAATATCATCTAAATGTGATTCTGCACACCCATGGTACTCTTTTAAATGAGGAGCAAAAATCCTTCTTCATTCTTCTACTTCTTCATTCTTCTATCATAGGCTAATTCCTGTTCCTTTTCGGATAGGCCTTTCTGCTATTCTACGTTGAGGTTGTCACATTATCTCTTTCTAGGTGTTTCCACATTTCGCCTTCCTACCGCCAACTTATCTCTGACAATATTAACGATTCTGTTGTCGGTCATTCGGTTAATGTGATCATTCCATTATTTATTTCTTCCTTCCATGAATCTATTTGTTAATATTCTTGTATTTTCAATTTATTCTATATCCATCGGTGTTTTATCTGCGATTTTTCTCAGGGCTTTTATTTGTTGTTTCCAGTAAACGGCATGTGTTAACTGTGATGGGTTGCGTTTCCGCCATGTAGGTCATAATCGGTCTCACTGTGGCTTTATATATCCTTTCTTTCGTCTGTTGTTGTAGATGTTTGTTACGCCAAATTGTATCATTTAAACTTTCTGCTACTTTGTTGACTTTAGTTATTTGTCGTTTTACTTCTTTTTAAATGATAGTTCTATTCCGAGGTACATAAGTTTCATTTTCTATTGGATAACTTTTCCATCTACTTCTAACTTACATCTAAGAGGTTTTGTCGAGGTGGCCATGCATTTTGTTTTTTCTGAAGATATTATCATGTTAAACTGTTTGCCAGTATTATTAAGGATGTTTAGTAGCCTTTATAAGTTTCACTTTCTGAGACCAAGACAGCATCATCAACATAGCATAATATGGCAACCTCAAAAGTTTTAAGTTTATATCCCCTTCCTTTGTTAAATTCTTTTATTAGTTTGTCTACTACAAAGTTAAAAAGTAACGGATTTAAAGAGTCTCCTTGTCTTATTCCATTATTCACCGCTATTTGAGTTGCTAATCTGCCATTTACGTTGTCCTGAATTGTATCGTCTTTGTAAATATTTTCGATGGCTTTTGTGATATTATGAGGGATTCCTCGATTGTAAAGTAAGTGTATAATGCCTCTGAGTTGTATACGATCAAATGCTTTTTGTAGATCTATAAAACGCATGTATGCTGACCTATTATATTCTACGGATTTTTCAACGATTTATGAGATTATGAATACGGCGTCCATGCACGATTTTTCCGTTCTGAACTCTTGTTTGTTTTTCTAAGAGAGTAATAAGTGAATTAATACGGTTTGTTATTACTTTACTAGTTAGTTTGAGCATTGTGTTAAGCAGGTTAATGCCTCTATAGTTCGCTGGTTCCATCTTGCCGCCTTTTTTGAATAATAAAATCATGGCGCTTATTCTTCAGCTGTCGGATATTCTGATCAGTGATGTTATTTCTTTTGTTAACCTGTCTTCTTTGTATTTCAGTCTTTCGTTTGGTATTTGGTCCGGACTTTCTATTTTTAAGTTGTTTGAGTGTTTGTTTCACCTCTAACCAACTGAAGTTTATTTCATCTTCACCTCATTTGTAGTATTTTCATTGTCAGTGTTTATTTGTGCATTAAATAGTTCAGTTAGATATTCTACCCATGTTTTTTATGTATCTTATTGTATTCTATTAGTTCTGTTATTTCTTTATGCCGACTTTGACTTGGTCTCCATACCTGTTTTTGTAGACCGTAGAAATCGCTCTTCATGTTTTTGATAAAGCTTTCCCAATGTTTATTCTTTTGTTTATTTATAAGTAATTTTGTTTCGTTTTATTTTTATCCTTATTTTTTTAATAGCAGATTGTGGTCGGTACCAACGTTGGCTGAATTTAAAGTTCTTACATCTAGCACCTGCATAGGGTGTATTCATCTATTTGTTAATATGTAATTAATAATTGTATTTTGTACTTCTTTTACAGTTTGATTATTTGGTGTATGTTAAACGAAGCTTTCAGTTACTCATTTTACTGAACTATTCAAGAATAACTGCTGTGAGGCACTTCTTGTAAATAGCTTTTTATTAAAGTTCCCAATTAAAATAACAAGCCTTTCTTGGTGTTCCTAGTTTCTTAAAAGTGATCTTTACATTCTATTGCATCGGTTTTTTGGATTATAAACAACTATAGCAAAATTAATTTCTCTTTCTACATTTGTTTGGGGCATTTAAAAATGATTTGGACTTTAATTTTTTTTTTAATTACTTACTAGGGAGAATTGTCTCCAGCAGTTTTTATAAAGTTGCTACAAATCATTATTTGGATGCAACACGGCACCATTTGTGGACGACCAACTGATCGCATATTCTTTCTTCCCTTGCGTCAAACAGAGCGTAGCCGTTCAGTGCAAGAATATAGGGTGGTACGATTTGCCCGAGAGCCTGAAGAATGACATTAGTGATACGATCGAGCACTGGCATGTTGAAGCAACACACTGTGTCTTTATTTTTTGTAGCGGCATTTAAATGACTCTCAATATCGTTCATTGGTAGTGCTTTTACGAAGCGGCAGACAATCTACCAGCAAAATTCTCCACTGATCCTAAAATACAATCGCTTGGGGTGAAGATATTCAGTGTATTGTTATTCCATAGATTAGTGTTTCTTTTTTAACGTCACGCGCCACACCCTAAATTTGTCTATTGTCGTCAGTCAAACCATGTTTCTGAATTCCAGTTATTCAATTACAACAATTGATGTTCTTCTATGCACTTTGATTTTTTCTGAGCAATGATAGTATGAGAAACCCATTGTACACAAATTTTTGTTATCTTTGTGATCTTTAAGTCTTTACGAAAGATTTTGCGAGACAGCTGGATCTGTCAGAGCATCAAAGTAATTCTCAGCACAGTCCGTGTCGACTTTGAACACAGATGTTCAACGAAGCATAATTCTGTAACTCGGTCTTGCGTTCTCGCATCCTGTTACTAACCTTGCATGGATATCCGAAGTAGACACTCCTTCTCTTTAATGTTTTTTTTTGTTTTGTCCACAAGTGTAATTATAACATGAATGACTCATTATCTTTCTTTATGCTTATTGTTGTTCTATAGTCTCCACACAGACACTCAAAATTTTGTAAGAAAGTGCCAATCATTTTTGTGTATCCTAAATATTTGGTTTATTTAAAGTTTCTAGTAAATGATTTGTAAATCGCCTATGTAGGAAATTTTAAATAAATTTTATATTTTATCTAACTACATCTTTTTAATATTGAGATTTCTTATTTGCAGTGGAATTATGATTTAGGAAATAATTTGTCAGTATAATTATGTATATCTTTAATATTTTGTGTATATATCTGCTTTGAATAAACAAAAATTGCTTTAACTGTGATTGTAAATTGTTAACTAATAATGCCTTTCATTTGTCTTAAAAGCAGATTCGTTGGAAAACTGAGAAATTCCTCTTAATACTTTTAAAACTTTTATGTCCATATTTTAGTTACTAAACCTTAAAATGAACATGGGAATAAAAGCAAATTGCAATTTGCGCAGGGTACTTTTTTTGCTGGCGCAGGAAATATTTGGCAATTTAATGGAGTGCGCAGTTTTCCAAGTTAGGGTAGCGGCATTTGCTACGAGTTTGGGGCTAAATTGCAATTATTCAGCCAAATAAGCCGCACAATGCTGTGGTTTTGTACAGTTAGCGCAGTGGCACATTCAGGCCCGCGTTTGCTTGAATTATAGTAGTGAAGTTGTACTTAATTTCCTCCAAATATGTTATTGCGTATTGTGAGCGTCAACTGGGCGGCAGAATGTGCAGGACATTTGCTATGGTTTCAATTATTTGGCGGACTATTTTAGAGTGAGCTGGTTAATATCGAAATTTGCCATATAAATATTACTATTGATGCAATATAACAGTAAAAATTATAACTAATTAGTTAAATAATTAGCTAGAACTTTGAAAAGGCAGATCTTGCACAGTTACAGTAGTTGTAGTAAAACAGATAACAGAGAAAATATTAAAGTTCAGTTTATCAGCCTTCCTATCCGTTATAGATTTATTAGAGGCTTTTGACGCATTCAGCGAAGTGATATAATTAACTACTATATAAGAAACAAGGATTCGCCAATTCGATTAATGTGGCTTAAAATATAAACAGGAATAACCAAGTGGTAATAATAACAAACTGTAAACTAAGTGACCCAATCCTTGTTGAAAAAAGGTGACTCATTAATCCCATTATATTCAACGTTATAATGGTTGAAACAATCAAATTGCTAGACAATCAAAAAGGATACAAAATAGAAAACACTCACTTGAAAATAATACGCTGCGCTGATGATGCTGTACCAACAGCAGAAATTGAAAATGACTTGCATATGCTTCTAGTGGAATTTAATAGATTATGTGAAGAATATAATACGGTTATCTCTACTGAGAAAACGAAAACAATGGTAAAGTAAAAGATCCAACTAGATGTAAACCAGCTTTAAATAATGTCATAATAGAACAAGTGATGTCGATAAAATACTTAGATGTAGAAATAACAAACTAAAGCAACAACTTAAACGAGATGCAATAAAAATATCAAGGGCAATTACAATGGCGAGTTGTTTCAATGAAACGATATGGTACAAATAGAAAGAAACCAAAGTGGGAATATATAAGTGTGTTAACGCTAACTATGACAAATACAGAAGAAACAAGAGTGGATCTAGAAAAAACGAAAAGACTATCCCAGGCGAGATAGAATACTAAACGGTCCACAAGCTTGCATATACCCCAAGAAAAAATTTTTCGGTTGGTCGCCCAATTATATATACACTGCTTCCCGCACTTTCTGGTCCGTAGAAAATTGACGACCTTTTTGAATTTTGGATCATAGTGATAGACCTATGTTTCACCTTCTGTAACTATTCTGCTCAAAAATTCACCTTCATTGTTGTAATAGTTGAGTGATAGTTGGCAAATCTCAACAAATTTGCACTTATGCTCTATGGCAAGCTCTCTTATAGAACCCAAATTTGTTGTGAAGGCGGAACCATGACTAATCTGAAAAGAACACGCTATATTGTTGGTGGCAACTTGCTGGCTTGCTAGTATTATTTCTTGAAGCTACTGAATCTTTTCGTCAGTTATTAAGGACGATGGGCGTCTTGCTTCCTTATTGCACATCATGCTTGTCCAGCTATTTTTAAACGTCTTGATCCACTCATACACACTTTTACGTGAAAGACTAAGAAACGCAGACCACTGCTCTTTGTTTCTCTTTAATGCGCACTTTAATAACGTGACCACAGCAGTACCAACTCTAAGTATGCATGCACAGACGACAGTATGACAAACCTAAAGATGTTTTATAGTGAAAACGCAGATAACTTTTGGCTTTCCTACGTGGTTTTATTGAAGCAAGGTATGACAATGAGACAAAGCTAGATTTCTACAACTCCCTTCCCTTATATTTTTATGTATTGGATATAGCGAATAGGCAATTTTGATGCAACTTTCCTAACATACGTGGGTTTATTCTGGAGCTATATATTTATACATAAACTTTTTGCTATCCTTCTAAACTAGCTCTCAGGAGCTCGGATAGATAATAGTACCAAGGATTTAAGAAGTTGGAACTGTAAGGAATGTAATCCATTGTCACTCTACGTATTTGCTCCAATTTAACGAGAAACATAGTTTTGATTAGAATGTGTCTTTTTTTTGCGTTACACGCGGCTTCTATCTTCAGTAATAGGTCTTGGTAGTATTGAGTAATCGTCAATAGTAATCGTTACCGTATCATAATAACCCAGTTTTTTGGGCAACGTTAACTTGGAACAAATGTGGTTCTAGCAGGAAGGCACCACCTGCCGTACAACTCGGGCAATAGTTTATTTGTAGTCTGGTCATGTAATTCTCAAGAACAAAATCCCATGTGTTATCGATTAAATTAATCACAGAATGCATGTACGAAAATCTAAAATTTTTGTGAAAATAACAAAGAATGTTATTTTTCAAACATTATAAGCAATTATATACTCTAATAATATCAAAATTTAATCATAAAATCAATTCAAAAATTGTCTTATTTAAAATTTAAATCCGGTGCCTATATTGAGCCACCCTACATATACTTTGGCACGTTTTGTCAATTTTTAGCTCTAAATAAGCTTTAGAAACTTGAGTAGCATTTGTTTTGGTGTGGTTGGTGCGAGTAGCACGTACGTACTTTATGGTTATAGATCTTACTTCGACTTATGGTAAGCCATTTATCAGATATTTCGATAATGTGTCTACCAAATTGTCAACGTAGTATGAACACAATATCGGTTGCTTTAACATTTTTCTTCATTTAAACTATTGCAACACATTGTATAATCGTAATAGATAACTGCCTATTTAGTTATCTCTATGGTTTCTAACTAATTCATATTAAACTAGTCTACACATACACACACTAACAAATTGAATCCAAATGTAGCGTCCTGTTGTTGCCATATTGTCCCTATGACAAAAAGTCTGATTAAGATTTGACTAATCCACATATTTTTGTTCCAAAACTTCATATTGCTTTATATTAATCTTAGACTTTTGGAAACTATGCTTAAAATTCTTTGCAATTAGATGTTTATAAACTTTATCAACTTGATTCACATTTTTAAATTAATTTAGTTTATAGCAAATTTGATTTTGAGCAATAGAAAAAATTATAATTATTTGTATTAGGTAATGTGGTTTTGTTCCATTGGAGAGCCAGCATTTCGCATAGTTTTACAGTTAAGGTCTTTAATCACTCCTTCACATAGAATTTTTAAAACCCTTCGATAAATAGTAGGTCTGTTTACAATCGCTTCAAATTTTGACTTGCTTATACGCAGACTTTAAATTTTGGTAAACTATACATTGATGTCTAGTGTCTGAAGCTAAACGTATAAAAGAGAAAGCCCTTACTCACTGACTGACTGATTCATCAACGCCCAACCTAAACCGCAAAACCTGCAACCTTGAAACTTTAGGGTTTTATTCTTTGTGTGACGTAGGGACACACTAAGAAAGGATTTTTGGGGTCCAAAGTTTTAGGATTTTTCGAAAACTGCTTGAGTTAGAAACATGAAACTTAGCAGGAATGATCTTCGGCCAATTTGAAAGGACCTGTGTTTCCAGAATTTTTGATCCGACCCCCCAGGCTAAACTGAGGATCAAAAGGTTAAGCTTCTATTTCTGTTATTTCTGACATCTGTCACGCTTTAAAATTTTTGATCTGTGATAGACAGAAACATAACGTTTTCAGTATCCAACTAAGGACCATAAGTTAAGTCCAGACGCCAAAAATCAGCCTGATCGGAAAATCTCGAGACCAATTTGACCGGAAGTGGCGGCAAAGTTTTCGGTTCCGGCCGCTAAATTTTTGCCGTTATTAACTTTCAAACAAAAATAATAGATTGAAGTATCTGGGTTTGTTTTAACCTTTTAAGTCGTGCTATTTTCCATCTATATACTTATTAAAGATATAAGGCAGGAATAATCTATAGTTAAAATTAGAAAACCCGTGTTTCAGGAAATTTATTAATTGCGGCTTCATGTTATTAATCTATAGTCTTAAAATTAAAACCCGTGTTTCGTAGGACTAGATTTATTAGGATTGCCAAAGGCTGTCAATGTTATTAGTACTTTCTTAAATGAAAACTTAGGTTTTCGTAAGGACTAGTCTGAGGTAATGTTGGATGCCTTTATAAATGGACGAATCGGTTAGTTATACTATAAAACTTAGGTTTTGTAAGAGTGATTGAGTAATGATTGATGTGTTCTTTGTTTATAAAGAGTTCAGGTTAATGTCAATACTTGTAATTTATATTAATTTTATTTAGTACCTATATTTATTTATAAAAACTTAGGTAATTTTTGAGGCTCTAACGTGGGAGCACAAACTTTTTTTTTAAATTTAGTTTATTACTATTTATAATCTGTATAACATACAATAAGTAAATACAGGGTCACTTGAATAATAACAATAGGGCGTGACTAATGGCATGTGAGAGTATTCCAACGAATACCTCTCTGTTTTGACTTGCTAAGGCACAGTGGTTTTAAGTTGCAACAAGACAAAGTCATTAAAATCTGTGAGGCAAATCTAAAGGTTTAAACCGTTTTAACGTATGTGTTTGTTCTCTATTGTCAAGCAGATTGACTGCATAGGCGTTTGGATGGTTGGATAGTCTAATTAAATATTTAGCACTACACTTACTTATTTCTTCGCGCACTGTGTTTACTTTTAAGTCACTTAGGATGTTGATGTTTCTGACAAAATAGGGCGCATCACATATAACACGAAGCACTTGGTTTTGAAATCTTTCTATAGATTGTAACGAGGAAGAGGCGGCAGTTCCCCAGAGCTGAAGTCCGTAAGACCATATAGGTTTAAAAACAGTTTTATAAACTAGCAGTTTGTTTGTTGTTGATAGTTTGAACTGGCGGCTTAGCAGCCAGTAGTGCTTACGGAATTTGAGGCCCAGTTGTTTCCGGTTTATCCATATATGACTTTTCCACGTTAATCCCCTGTCCAGATGTAGTCCTAGGTATTTAACTTCTTGAATCTGCTGGAGTGGAGCGTTATTTATGAAAACTGGTGGGGTGATCCCTCTACGTTTTGTGAATGTGATATGTACGGATTTTTCGTTGTTGATTTGGACTCTCCATTTTTGCGCCCATTTTTCTATTTCGTAGAAGTCCCGCTGGAGGAACGTAGCTGTGATTGTTAGATCCTCATGTTTAACTAAGATTACTTTGTCGTCGGCAAAAGTAGCGGTGGTAGAATGGTTATTCCTCGGAAAATCCGCTGTAAATAGCAGGTAGAGCATGGGACTTAATATGCTTCCTTGGGGAACGCCTGATTTTATTGGATGCCGGTCTGTAATTTCTTGACCATGTTTGACTTGGAAGAACCTGTCTGATAAAAAGGATTTGAGAATGACAAAGTAGCTGTGTGGAAGTGATTTCTTTAATTTGAATAGGAGCCCGTCATGCCATACTCTATCGAAGGCTTGGCTGTCGTCTAAAAATGCGGCAGTGCAATACTGCTTGTCTTCGAAAGCTTGATTTATGACGTCAACAATCCTGTGGACTTGTTCTATCGTAGAGTGGCCCTTGCGAAAACCAAATTGGTGATCCGGAATAAGTCCCATGTCTTCAATAATCGGCTCTAGCCTCTTAGCAAGTAATTTCTCAAATAGTTTGCCTAATTGTGACAATAAACTTATTGGTCTATAAGAGGAAGTAGCATTTTCTGGCTTTCCGGGTTTAGGTATTAATATCACTTGTGCTACTTTCCATTGAGTCGGTACGTGGCCTAACCTTAATATTGCGTTGTAGATCATAGTTAACATAACTAGGCCCTTGCGAGGAAATTGCTTGATAAGGTATCCGGTTATAAGGTCAATGCCTGTTGATTTTTTTGGGTTTAAGTTATAATTAATTACTTCCTTTATTTCAGACTGTAGCTAGTTTTGGTAGGGGTGACATCAGGTATGGTGCTTCGAGTGTTGTCTTTATCTCTGCTTCCTCTTCAGTGGTTTCAGTTGAAGGTAAAAGTTGAAAGACTGATTCAAGGTACGCAGCAAATACTTCTGCCTTTTGTTTATCAGATCTTGCCCAAGTTCCGTCTTCTTTTTGAATTGGCGGAATGGGCTGGTGTTACGCTTGATATTTTTGGTTGCTGTCCATAGTGAGTAATCTGAAACAGGTATGGCGTCCAGGTTAGCAAGGTAATCTTGAAATGAATTGTTTTTAAGGCTTCTGACTTGTTCTTTTAGCTCGTTGGACGCTTGGTTGTAACGACTTTTATCTGAAGGTAATTGTGAAGACTGCCATAGTCTTCTCAACTTTCTCTTTTCGGATATTTTTTTCTTTATTACTATGGGGCATTGTTCCTTGACTCTTTTGATGGGAATTTCTGGAGTGGCTTCCCTTGCAGATTTCTCTACTAGTGTGGTGAAATTTGCTACAGCTGATTCTAAATCCTCAATGGTTTTTAATGGTATCTTTAGATCTGTTTGGTTTTTCATTAATGCCCTGAAGTAATCCCAATCAGTGTTTTTATTATGGAGCTTTGGCGAGGGAGTTTTGTTGGTTATGAAACTATTTACTGTAGCAATAACAGGTGAGTGATCTGAGGATAAATCCCAGCAGGATGCAATTGTGAGGTACCCTGGCGCTACGTCTTTCGTTACAAAGAAGTAGAGTAGGTCCGGTTTTTTCTTCGGATCAGTGGGCCAGTGTGTTGGTTCGTAGGTTGAAAGGTGTCCTAATCGGAGTTCTTGTACAACATTGTATAGGACTTTACCTCTACCTGAAGGTGAGATTCGAGAGCCCCAGAGCGTGTGTTTTGCGTTATAATCGGCACCTGCCATGAACCTGTTGCCCAGTGAACGAAAATAATTGAGAAAACCTACTTTATTTGTGGGGTAGTTCGGCGGACAGTAGGCAGCAGAGATCGTCAGTGGTCCGTTCCAGTCTTCTATCATGATGCTTGTCGCTTGTAGAAAATCTTTTCTGAATTCTGGTAGTTGGTAGTGTTTAATTTGTTTTCTAATTAGAATTGCTGAGCCACCTCTTGCATGTCTTTCCGCGTCAGGATGATGGGTCGTATAGATGAAGAAATTGGGTATTTTAAAATATGTTTTGCTAGAAAAGTGTGTTTCAGATATAAGCATTATATCTATGTTGTTGTGTTTGAGAAATATTTCGATCTCCTGTTTATGGTTTGAGAGACCGTTGGCGTTCCATTGAGCAATTTTATACGTTGGAGCCATTTTTAGAACTTAGTTTTTCCCTAAGGAGTTTAATTTGATTAGTCAGCTCATTTATGGTCTGCTGCTAGGCTTGGATGGTTTGCTGCATTGCTGTTATGACTGCAGTTAGATCGTTTGTTTGTTGAGTTATTGGTTGTCCAAGAGTGCAGTGCTGAGGTACGGTACTGGATGGAGGGGTGATGTTTCGCTTATTGGCAGTCATAGCTGCATAGTTTAAGGATTGTTGTGTTTGATGTGTTGGTATTAGTTGGTTATGTTGGCTTGCTTGATGTGTTGGCTGCGTGCGTGGTAAATTGATAGGTTGGGGGTGGTTTGGGTGCCGTCGGGATATTATGTTAAGGTATACTTTGCATCCTTTGTAATTCGCTGGGTGTTGTCCTTTACATAAAACGCACGTAGCTGGGTTGCCATCCTTTTTATTTTTTGAGCAGGTACGGTAATCATGTAAGCCAGCGCATTTGACACATCGTGCAGGGCGCGTACATCTGTTTCTTGTGTGGCCATAACATTGGCAGTTTTTGCATTGCGGGATTAGTGGCTTTTTTTTAGGTTTCTTCGAACTGAATCACAGCATTTCCTAAATACTTAATTTTGAAAATATCTTTATTATTCTCTTTGGGTTTTATGTCGATGAAGAATAAATTTTTCTTTTGTTTGTTTTCTTTGTTTATTACATTCATGATGTTAGTAACTTCGTGACCTTCGTTTTTTAATAAATCTGTAATAGTTTGAAAGTCGGTGGAGTGATGGAGGTTTCTTAATACTACTCTGTATCTCTTTTTCTCTTCTAAACTGTACGTATGTCTTGCTACTTTATTAGTATCGAGTACGTCACGTATTTTTTTTTGTAGTCATCGACATTGTTTATTTGGAGTTTTAGTTTGTTTCCTTGTAATAACTGATATTTATAATTTTCTTTTTTTATGTGTGTTTCGATTAGTTTAATTAGAGGATCTATTGCTGAGATGTAATGTAGGATAAAGGAAGGAACTTGAATTGATTTGTTTGATTTTTATTGGGTTTTGTAAATTTTGGATTGGTGATAACGTTTGTAGCTGTGAATTCATGAATGGCATTAGGTAATTCGGTTCTTGGGGAGCTAACATGTGTGAATATTGGGGTTGAACCGGTTGCGGGTACGTATTATTATGTTGATTAAAATGAGGGAGGTTATTTGAGCTCCCTGAACAGCCATCGCTGTTACCTTGCATTTTAATGAAAGAAAGGTAGCTTACTGTGCAGTATGAATTAAATTATTAAATAAATAAATTTGCCTGACCTTAAGCAAGGCTGCGGCTTCGCTGCTGCGATAACACGGGTATACCTCGCCACACACGTCTGCTCTGCTTGAAGGCACTGGCTCATGGGAGCACAAACTGCGAACTGAAACTTTGAAGCTCTCATATGTCCGTCCTCACTGCCCGGTCGTCGCGTACCATCTCTGATACGGGGCGATGTAACAAGCACCTAAGCATTATTACCCTTTGTCCGAAGTGAACGCAGGTACTCAATTATTTTTAGCGAGTGGGTAGGCCACCCCTCAGGGTTCTGACGTGTCTCACGCGGCTACACTGGCGCTAAAAGAAAACAGAAGAAACAAACAAATTACCTTGATTCGTTTTCAAAATGATTGCCATCCTTTATAACACACTTGTGAATGAAAAATCTCCTGAGTCGTAAAATCGGAAAAACCTAGTTTGTAGTAAAATAATATTTTTGTTTTTGTTGTTTAAACTTCCCTTAGAATTGTAAGACACGTGGCACATCATTGTATAGAGAATGTAACGTACCTTTTATCTGCGTCTGGAGTTTGATTGTTGTGTGTTTAACCCCACCATGTGACATATCATTGGGTTGAAATAATTTTTTTTTGTTTTTAGTATTCAATTTACTTTTTTGTCCAACAAACGCAGAATGTTTCAAATAGTCTTGTTACTATTATATTTTCTATATCAGAAATATTATGCACAACATATATTGATTAGAATTCCAATAAAAAAAAATTATTATAAAAAATACATTAAATAAATAAATTTGAAATTGTAGATTATTTAAAAAATGCAATACGCTAAAAACATTCTCTGAGTGCCATTAGTTACTTGCAACGAATGGGTATAGTCTACAGTGGATAAAATGGAAAACGGGGGAAGGTAAAAACTACCTCTTGCAAACTGTTAGTAAAGGAATCTTTAGTAACCGAATGCAGCACATCTTCATAGGTTATCCGCTTGGATTGTGAATCGAATTGGTAGCACCAGGTATTATCCCATTTGACGATAACCATTTGCAGAAAGGATGGTAATTTGGTAATAAAATCTCTAGAATTTTTGCTTTCTGTCAGCTATGCGGTACAAACCGGAAACAGATCTTCCACTTATCCAGATATTCGCAGACAATGGTGTTTATTGTGTCCTTCTTAATGTCTAATTCTTCCGCCATTAGTCGTAGAGTTGGTCGATCATGTTTAAGGGTTCTGCATTTTGAAGGCCAATTTAAACGTGGCTCATTCTGAGTTAATTTCTTGCCGCCGAGAAAGTGTTTGAACTGGTCGCAAGGATATTTTCTGCGCATGGTTTCCTTCTCAAACATTTGGGCCAACATTTTAGGCGTCTTGGTTGCCTAAAATGTTTTACCACCATGCTTGCTCGTTGCTCAGTTGCACTGTTCGACTGCCCGCAGTGGGTTTACCCTAATGATAACGTGTATTCCACGTTAGATTATGCTTTTTAAAGTATCTATGGATGGTCATGTGAATGCTTAATCATCTTGTTCCATGTTATCGTTGAAATATCAAACTATTTACGATTATTTTTAGACATAACTCAGAATTATAAATTTTCACATTTTTGTTGAGGTTCTACAATTTATTTTTGCCTCGTGGCACCTATGCAGTTACACACAGGCTTATTTTCTTTTTTTATTGATATTTGTGGTGACAATTACAAAATAAGTAACTGAAAGTCACACTTGTTACTACAGATGATATTAGCACGTCTTTACATATTTTTGTATGTTAAATAGAACTTCTTTAAGGGTATACGTTGCAAAATCCGGTAAACGAGCAATTCTTCAATGATATATCAGCAATGTGAGTAGTTGCACTATCTTGCTAGAACTATTGTTCTTAGATTTCATATTTAGCGAGTTAAAAAATTTAGGTATTACAACATTTTGTGTTACTGACTTCACTGAAGATAGTGGGTGCAACAATGCACTTATAAAAGAGAATATTAAATAGAATTGTTGATCATAGAGTTAATTTAACAAATTTGTAAAAAATTTTTTATACTTCATAAATAAGTGTTTTTGTTATCTGTGTATTTAAACTGATGAAATTCTGCCTCAAATGATAATGTCCAAAAGTTTAAGGAAAATGACTACCGCATATTATAATCTCACCTAGTTTAATCAAAAATTAAAAAGCATTAAAGTAGGTAAAAGGTAAATTAGAGTTTCTGCAAAATACGGAATAATGGCCTTCAAATTGAACTTTTCACTGGCGTAAGCTGAGCAATCACCCCTGTAACACAAATCCAGTATATCTTACTAAGCATGCAAACCGAGTTGAGTTTGCCCTGCCGATTTTCGAAACAAATTATTTCTAGAAATATTTGGGCGCAAGATAGGCGTTACCAATGTCAAATAGTAGAGCTATTAGGGTCGAAGTTTTAAAACAGTTTGCGTGTACCTACAAACTTCCAAAAAATCTGACATATCTATCAGCTTACACGAGGATGGATTTGGCATGAAATCCGACTTTGGTCCTAACCAATTTGGTCCTAAAAAATTTAGTCCTAACCAATTTGGTGCTATGAAAATACACTTAGTACTTGTCAAGATATATCTAATACAGTACCAGTCATTTAGTATCGAGTATTGAGTTCTAGCCGGAAAATATATGTAGAGAAAAGAGAATTTACTTTGTTTTTTAATTTGAATTTGAATTTGTGGTTTAATTTGAAGGCGATTATGAGCCCCAAAGTTGCTTTTAATGTTCCATATTGCGTTTAGAGTCAAAAGCCCAGATTCGTGAGGAAAAGCCTGCACGGCGCAAAAAGGTGCATAACAGTATATTTTATTGCTCACATTTTAATCATCTCATTAATATATATGAATGAATGAATGGCTTAACACCCCTTGGAGGGGTTTCGCCGCTTCTAAGGAAGCTTTCGAGATCCTTTGCGGGGGATCAGCCCGTCATTAATATATATAGTGAGATGATTTATTTGTCGTTCTTATTGAGGCAAGAATCTGTAAAAAGTGTGTAATCTAAATCTAAGCAAAAACTCAATTAACGTTTCTTACTTTGCCCAAGATTCGAACATAAATGACCGACCAGAGCATGGTCATCACTGATGACTTAATTTTATTTTGATAATATTTTGGGATCAGCCAAGTCGATGCTGTCTTTCCTATTGTGCACTAAACATAAATAATTAGTGCTACGAACTAAGAAATTTTTGCAGTATTTTGATATTTTTAGGCAAACCAAAAGTAGCATACTTTGTTGTGGTTATATTTGCGATATGCATCATAAGTTAGTTTATAGCAAATACGAGGTGTGTTCAGCTTGTGTCTCCAAATTTTTTTCTGAAAAAGTACTTGCCCAAGAAAGTTGAAACTTCTGTTACTTCTCAAAGTAATCTCCGTCTAGAGGTACACATTTTTCATAACGTCGTCGCCATGATTCCATGCTTGCTGAGAACACTTCTTTAAGGACATGCTTTGAACGCTGGAAAATTGCTAATGCAACAGTGGCTCGATTGGAAAATAAGTGGCCACGGAGCCACGGCATGAGGTCAGATGAATAGAAAGCATGAGGCACCACCTCAAAATTGTTTTCATGAAGAAACTGCTGAGTTAGGATTGCCCGATGAGCCAGGGCGTTGTCCTGATGAAAAACCGCGTGATGGAAGAAACTTTGTCCTCAAAACCTGTTCGTATGATTTGTTCGTTACTGTAGTACCCTTTTGGAATACAACGCGTGAGGATTGACTGTAACCCGAAATTTTTTCGGTGGCGGTGAATCTGTGTGCTTCCATTGCGCTGACTGCCGTTTCGTTCTGAGATTAAGAAATGATATCCATGTCTCATCCATTGTCACAATTCACGAAAGGAAGCACCAGCTATGGCGGCATCAGGTGTCAACATGTCCTGAGACATTGCCACTTGCGTACCCTTATGTTCGAGGGACCCACCTTGAAAAAACTTTCTGTATTTTCAGGTCATTATGCAAAATGGACTCTAGAGGGGATATCACGCACAACTAATCGACGGTCTTCTATAACAACTTGCTCCATTATGGCAATTATAGTTTTGGCCCGGCTGGTTTGTAGGCTAGGCTGCTTCGGTTCGTTGTCACAAAACTCTCGACTTTCTTTAAACTTCCTCACCCACGAACGTAAATTTTTAATATCCATAACGCTAATTTCAATGGGCGTTTCACCACGCAAGAGATGATTACATATTGTTTTTGAACATTAAACGTCGCCAATTAAAGTACACAAAACGACACTCACTGCAATTGTGGTAACACAACTTGTCTACATTGTGTGGTACTGACATCTATCCTACAAATTCAGAAATGTTTCCTGCGTCTTTTAAAATTAACCGCATTTTTCTACTTACTCTCACCGTTGAGAAAAATTTTGGAGACCTTCGAACTTGAACGCACCTCGTATGTTACTACGTATTTTCTAGATAGAGATCATTCTTAATTATCATAAACCAGGTTACATTTTTTTAGTGCATTAACTATAGTTCATTAGTAACAAACTGAAACATGTTTTAACAATTTTCATAAACTTTTTTTAATTTTATTTTCCGACGAAGGCCACTTTGAAACGACCGATGCAAACTATTTGCATTAAACATTTACGCCGCATAATTCCCACGTTTTCAGAATTTATGAGAGAAATTATCGTGACATTGCGTGCTACAAGTACGAGCTAACATAATATAATAACGCGCAATAATTAAAAAAGTTTTTACCGCAACATAGTTCTGCTAACTCTTATTTGTTTGGCTGACTAGCGTTTTTGTGCCCTCTTCTTAATTGAGCATTCCTGTTCTTAACGTAAAGTTTAATCGGCTGCTAATATTGCATTCCAGTGTTTTCTGTAACTGAGTTTGCCTAGCTGCGCTTTGTTCCGCGGCTGTGGAGTGGATATTTATTACGTTTTTCTAGGTACATAGTTATATATTAGCTGACTTTACATTTTTTAAATACAAACTTGTTGAATTTTTAATAAGATTTTAGGCTATAAAAATTAAAAAAACTTAGTGTTTATCACAATTCGTTCTCAAGTTTTTTAAATTTTGATGGTTTACTTTAGATATACAAATTTGTTATTAAAAATGCATGAAATGCATTGCAGCTTGTACAGGATTTTTTTTTAAATTTTTTGCAAAAATATGAATACCTTCGTGGTAAATTTAACAATTTTTAGACATAATAAGTTTAACAAAACAAAAGTAATGGTTATAAAATTTTAAATTTTGTATGAAGGTTTCTCCAATTTTCAATTTTTCGATCATTCTTTTAGTTTTACTTCTTATTCATATTGTTTCTATACTGTTGTTTATTTAAATTGCAACACCAAGGAAAATGAAAAATGAAAACTGAAATTTTTTATATTTATGTAATAGCATGACAAATAAATTATTAAATGTACGAAACATTTGTCCTTAAGCACTTACATTTATTCAATAAGGTATGGTCTCATCCTGAGGTTTTTGTGACTTCTTTTATTCTTTTTGGAATCGAGTTGAACAACGAATGAATAGTGTTTTGATGGATTTTATTCCATTCAATATTAGCACGTTCCCATAATGCAAAGAAATTCCTTGGAGCTCCTGATATTCCAGACATTTTTGATCGGTGAAAGGTGAGATGATCGGGCATGCAATGGCTGCTAAGTATATGAATAAGTCAAAAACAGTCAGCGATATAACGAGACAAAAACGGTCGATGACTTGCCGGAATGTGACTCGATAAGCAAAGTGTCCCCTAAAGTCGAAAAACAGATCGTGAACGTGTTTTCGCAGAACCTGGACTTAACGTTGCGTCGAGGAGCAGCTAAATTGAAACAAAAAGGTGTAGGTTTATTGTACTTAGCTATCCAAACCAATCTCTGTGTGCATGATATTACATTCCGTAGTTCATAGAAAAACCTTTGTTAGGTGAAAATCGTGCGACGAAGCGACTCGCTTGGGCAAAGGACAATAGCGACCGTGATTGGAGCAATGTAATTTATACGGACGAAGCTTCTACTTTGGGATAGGTTATCGTCCTACGAGCCTCGTCAACTTCAACTAATAAGTTGCTATAGCGGACCGTTAAACACCCAGTAAAAGTGCATTTTGGGGCTGCTTCTCAAAACTGGGGTTCGGTACATTGCATCTGTTTACGTATAATCTAAATGCTCCGAAAATGCTCGAGATTCATAAGAAATATTTGTTACGGACTGCTGAACGTTGGTTTATTAAGAAAATTCCTGCAGGAGGACAACCACCCCAAACACCGCAGCAAGCTTTGCATCTAGTAGAAAGAGCAGTCTGGTTTCGTTATACTTGATTGGTCGCTGCAGTCGCCCGATACAAATCTAATTGAGAATGTGTGGACATACATCAAGCACAAGCTTTGTGAAGGAAAAGCGTTCGACTTTAAGCACGAGAATTTCATCGCATTAGGAGATGCTTACCGGATGAATACGCCATAAATTTGGTCAAAAGCATGCCTTAAAATGCCAGACAATTATCGACGTCGGTGGTGATTGAACATTATTGATACAATAGCATCTTTGTTCTGATGGAGTACAATGTACCCATGTATTTGAAAATGTTTTTAAATAATTTACTCTTACTTAACTGATTGTGATAAGTACAAAGAATAATATCAACATACTATAAAACAACAAAATACTTTGGATTTCTACTTATGAAAATTGGCAAAATATGAGACACAGTCCAGGTTGATTAGGATACACCTTACAATGATATATGCTGATCTTTCACTGTTCGTCCTTTAACTTTAGATGTAATTTTTGAGATTACATATGTTCTATCTCTCTCACTGTAGGGGTTTTTGTTGTCTTAATATTCATTTAAAACACTAATAGTCTGTAGTCATAAAGAGATAATTTCTGCCCCGAATACTTACTAAAAAAAAAAACGAATTTAGAAACATGAGATGTATTAAATGAGCCCCTAACTTCTTACGCCGTCTCAAAGTTTTCCTGCCACAAGGATAATATGCGCGGAGTTGGTCCTGGTGATCGACACCACCCATGAATTTATTATAATGAAATATTGGCCTGGGGTTTTTCCCTACAATCTTTTTTTCTACTCAATCATACATTTTTTATGACATGGAAAGTATATAAGATGTCGCGTTTTCTCTTTCCATTTCCCGATGATACATTTTTGACTATTGTGCAACGATTTAACCCCTTTTTAGCATTTTATCGTAACAGCACTGGAAATGTTTTTTCTTTTGGTAATCAGAGTGGCCGTACGGTATGTATTCTGGCCAGTCAGTGTATTTGCTAGCTCAAACGGCTTATAAAAGTTTTCTACATAAAGTGTTTTGAATCTAAAAAGCTTTGTTGAAGATTGAGCACGAATCTCGTAGTATGTCCTTTGCCACTTATGTTGTCCATTGCCCCAGTGTATACCAATGTTTTCATTATTACACTACAAGGGTCGGTTAGTACATACAATTTAATTCCATATCAGTGTTTTTTATTTTTGATGTACTGGCGAAATACCAGCCTCCCTCTCCATAATACCATAGATTCATATAAAAAAGTTTCTTTTGGGGATAATAAAGTACTGCCATTTTCTCATTGAAAATAATTAAAATTGGATTTATTTTGTGTAGACGATCCGTTTGAGTTCCTGTAGGTGCATTTTCTGCAAAATGCAAGCACTTTATAGTGAGTAAGAAACGATGCCTACTCACACGCCTGGAAACTGCTGTTAGGTTACATTTTATGTATTTATTCATTTTTATTGTAACGTACTAACATATGCCATTCTGTGTGTAAAGGTGGCCTTCTTATATTAACGTATAGATTGCTTTCTTTAAGTATAACAGAGTAGTGATTTTGCCTCTTTTCATGTCCTTATTCTTTAATTTAAAAAAATCTTTTATGATGCATTGACACCGTTTTTTCTGTAAACTCGTTATTAGATGTATTTCCTGAAATCTATATATTACATATCTGTATCAAACTTATATTTTGCTAAACCATCTTTTATATGATATTTTGCTTGTTAATGTGTTCATTTGGCAAAAATTAAAAAAAAACTCAACACTGATCCTTTACTGAAGCTTATTCTAAGAAGCAACAGTGCACCAATAGACAATTTTTATTTAAAAAAAAAGTTGTAATTAAAAATTTGCACCTTACAACATTGTTTTTCTTTATCTCGTGTCGTATATAATCAAATCAGTTTCTTCACATTAAAACAAGTAGTCAGATTTCAGATTGCACATTTCGGTTTTCAGCAGCTTTGAATACGTCTTCCTTAGCGTTAAGCCTAGCTCATTTTGGATTGATTGAAATTTGGAATTGCTGCTCATGAATAGTTTACCCCTATTTGTGCGTCTTAATTAAACCGCTCTGCGAGTATTGTAGAAATTGCGGAGCGCCTGTACTTTCGCGTTTTATAACTTATTATCGTGTTTATTGCAATCACATAACAAATTACTATTTTATGGTTTTCTCAGTTTAATTTTTTACGCTTTCACATCACCCAGATTTTTATCACGCGGTAATTACTATACGTGCGTTATGTTCTGTTTTGAACTTTACTCGGTCTACTAATTTAAAAGTTTTACGCTTTTTGATTCATCATACTATTACAACCTGATCCTAAATCGTAAAATCCCACTTCAACCCGAATGCACCATTCTGATGTATATAAATCCCTTCTACGTCCCCTGGCACTCTACGCCTCTCTTGTCTAGAGCAACACGAGTAAAAGAAATATACTCAAACTTCAACGATTCCAAAATAAGGTCTTACGAATCGCCGTCAACGCTCCATGGTATATCCGAAACACACAACTTTATTACGAATTGGGTGTCGCCACAATTCAAGACTATATGCTCTCGACCACTAGGACTTTCTACTCAAACATTACCAAATGTGAAGAAGCAACTCACTTCAACCTTGGGCAGCGTAATATTCATCACAGACTGAAGAGACAACTCCCTCAAGATGTTATCTCAAATGAAGAAACCTAGGAACCACCACCTTCGAGTTTCCAAGGCCATCACTACCTGCTTCCATGTATTATACACTGCAAAGTCTAAATTCAGAACGCATATAATGTATATATACCATAGTCTTAATCATATTTAACTACTTAAACCTGACATGCATAACACTGTAATGTTGATATGACAAAATCTTCAATACAAAAAAAAAACTGATCCAATAGCTAGATTGCCTTAGTATTGGTGGTGTTATCTATTTTCATCTCTAGGTCTCAACGGCTATTTATGACGTATCAAGAAGTTTGAAATTGATGTTTCGTTCTTTTCATTTCTTTTTTATGTGTTTTTTCCGTTTTAGTTTAGCATCTATACTCAAATATTATGCGGTGTTAGCATATGAAACTACATATTTGTCGATCGTCAATGGCAACCGTTCAGTCTTACAATAAGTACGAAGACAATTTAAATTGACTTTTATACGAGTTCTAAAACTTGGATAAAGTGATTTTTCTAATTTACTAATTAGTTATAGTGTTAAATTAATCTAAAAAATGCATATTAATATATATAAAAATTCAATACGCTAATTGTGAACGATCAAATATACAAGGTCGATGATATAAAAAGGGAAGAAAAACGGACAAAGAAAGATAGTTCAGAATCAAATACCCTAAAGAGGACAGTAACGGAAAGGTTCCCGGAGGGAAGCACTCTGGATGATCAATTGAGGAAAGTAACCCGTACCGGGAGAAAAAACTGGTAGACAAAGATAGGATAGGGGGAAGTGATGACAAAAAGGGCAATGAACAAGGAAATGCGCAAATGGTAATACATCAAAAACATAAAAATAGGAAAAGAAACAAACAATACAACAAAGAAGAACCGAAGAAAATAAAACAAAAAAGAGACTCGATAAAAATTGGCACCTGGAATGTGAAAAGTATCATAGGAAAAGAAAAAAAATAATTGATGAGATGAAAATGCAAAATATCGACTATCTAGGCATAACGCAAAAACCAAAAAGAAAGGGAAAGGAGAAATGGAACTGAACGAAGGATACTGGCTATATTGGTCAGGAGTAGAGCAAGAAGAATGGGGAGCAAAAAAGGTAGGGTTAACAGTAAAATTCGATAAAGTAAATAATATTAGGGAAGAAATATATATTAATGAAATACTGCTGGCACTAGAGATTAAAATAGACAATGAAGAAATGTGGACGGTAATAATTAGTAGCATATGAGCCTAATGATAATGAGAGGAAGGATGTGAAAGAACAGTTTTATGAATTACTACAAATGGAAATTGATAGAGGAGAAAGAAATGTAATTGTAATGGGAGATATGAATGGCAGAGTAGGCAATAACAATGAAGGCATAGAAAGACACATAGGGCAGCAGGGCGAAAACACTAAAAATGACAACGGTTTAAGGCTAATAGACCTATGTGTAGGAAATGATTTGGTGATTACAAACACGAAATTCATGCACAAGGATATATACAAATACACCAGGGAAGCCTGCTCCAGGAACGAGAAGTCAATTATTGACTACTTTATTGTAAATACAGAAAATACAGAAATTACAGAAAATATAACGGAACAACTGAAAGTGAAACCTATATTGACACTGGTAGAAGAGAGGCAATTAGGTTGGATGGGACATCTGCTCCGAATGGATGATAATAGGATAGCGAAGAGAGCATACGAAGCAAGAACAGAGGGGAAGAACGCAGTAGGTAGATCAAGAAGGAAGTGGGAGGAACAGGTAAAATTAGCAGCGGAAAATAGGAACATACAATGGAGAGAAGACAATAGACAGAAAGGCTTGGAATAAATTAATTAAGAAATGTTAATTAAGTTTAATAAGTTTTATAAGTTATATTAGATATTATATTATAAGTACTGTAAACTGGGTTATAATCCGATACCTAACGGTATAAGGATTTTAGTTTAAATAAAATAAATAAATAAAAAATGCATATATGTAAGTTTATGTTACATTATTCCCGCGTACGGCCGGCAGGACCTTGAAAATCTTCTACCTTTGATTTTCTTCTAAATTGATAAAGTCTATAATTGTTTATTTTTAATATATTACGTGTGTATGTCTTTATGAATGTCACGATGTTTACAATTACTGATTTGCACTCCATAATAAAAATATAGGGTGTTTGGCTTTTTTAAAATATTTTTGTGTCTTATTCTTTGTACACCAGACCTGCATGTTTCTGGGGTCGTTTCTTTATACCTGGATGTGGTTACTTAATCTTCGTCTGTTGTAACTCCTTTTCAGCTTGTCTCTTCGTTACACAGCAAATGCGCTGCATCGTCCTGTCTACATATATTTACTCGGTGACTGAGTGTGTTTGATTTTGATTGTGGTTTTCAAATCACACTTTAATTATTACAAACAAATTTAAAAAAGATTTGTAAATAAGAATATTTAAAAATTAATCAAAATTACTATTGAGGAATACCGATAAACTCAAGTATTTTTTTATAGAATGCTAGATGCATTTGAAATTGAACTTGGAGGCATCAGGTACTAAATCAAAGTGGTTCTTCATTTGTATTTTTGTGGCATCATGCCACTAGTGATGTTGCAAATCAAGACAAGATACTAAAATTATAGCTGACAAATATACCTAGGATATTTCTAATGAAATTATCGATGAAATAATCCATTTGTAACCATACATGTATCTACCTTTGGTAAAAATCAATTGTTTCTTACATATTTATTAAATAAAATTAACAAATTACTTGTAAAAACAGTATTTCCAAACGTTTACACCACTTTAAGAATATTTTGTAGCTTACCAGTAACTGTGGTTCAAGGTGAGAGACCATTTAGTGTATTTGCAAGAGATCAAAATGTGTTATGCTTTAATAAGTATCAGAATTGTTTTAACGATTTGGATACATTGACTATCACAGTGACGATAGACCTCATTTGGTTGAGAAGTTTGTGTGAGATTGCTTCCAAAAAGATTTCTTTTCTTGGTGGCCCCTAGCCCATATTCCTCTAGGTTTTCTCAGTGGCGAGATATGCATCGTGTATTTTGAAATTTTACTTGAGCCTATAATAAATAATTAGTGATTTTGTATAGATAAGCCTGTTGAAGGTCTTGTTTTTTACCTTCTTCAGTTGATTTAGTCTAGTCTTATCTCATAGCGCTCTCGTTTGATACTAACATTTTCTTGTTCTTCGTTTTTCGGAAACGAGGTTTTAAACCTGTCGGGTAGTTCACTCTAGTAGAGCACTCTAGTATTGGTTTATGCTATTTTATGTGTACAAATAAGTTTCCGCCGTTTTTTTATAAACAATTAAGAACTTATTTTAAAAAAAAGGTACAAATATTGTCATTCAAAATATTGCCCATCGCTTTCTACTATTTTTGACCATCTTTCGGGCAGCAAGTGGATACCCCGTCTAAAAAATTGCTCGTCTTTTGAGGCGATCCACGAATCGACCCATTTCTTCAATTCCTCGTAAGAAGTGAAGTGCTGCTCAGCCAGACCATGAGTCATCGACCGGAATAGGTGGTAATCTGAAGGAGCAATGTCTGGTGAATACGGAGGGTGGGGTAGGACGTCCCAATTCAGTCCTTCCAACGTTTTCTTTACGATTTTTGCAACGTGTGGCCGAGCGTTGTCATGCTGAAAAATGACTTTATCATGCCTTTTGGCATATTGTGGACGTTTAATCTTCAATGCTCGGCTCAATTGCATCAGTTGTTGTTGGTAACGTTCCCCGGTGACGGTTTGATTAGGTTGGAGTAGTTCGTAATAGATTTCTCCAAGCTGATCCCACCAAATGCACAGCATTAGCTTCTTGCCATGAATGTTTGGCTTGGCCATCGAAATAGAGGCATGCCCGGCTTACCCATGACTTCCTACGCTTTGGGTTGTCGTAGTGGATCCATTTTTCGTCTCCCGTCACGATTCGATGCAGAAATCCTTTGCGATTTTGCCTTTTGAGCAATTGTTCGCAAGCGAATAAGCGACGCTCGACGTCTCTTGGCTTCAGTTAGTAAGGAACCCAATTTCCTTGCTTTTGAACCATACCCAGGGCCTTGCGACGTTGTGAAATAGCTTGCTGAGTCACTCCTAACTCTTGTGCAAGTTCTTCTTGCGTTTGGCACGGATCTACCTCCAGTAAAGCTTCCAATTCTGTATCATCATACACTTTGGGCCTTCCACTACGTGTTTTGTCCTCCACGTCAAAATCACCACTTTTAAATTTCTGGAACCACTCCCGACAACTTCTCTCAATCAAATTAACATTACCGTGTGCTTCTACGAGTAGCTTATGCGCCTCAGCTGCAGATTTCTTTAAATTAAAGAAGTAAATTAGCAATTCCCGCAAATGACGCTTATTTGGCTCAAAACTTGACATCTTAACACGATGAAAACTAAGTGATGCTAGCAGTCAGAGGTATTAAAAGGTTATACTGTTGCCAGATGTCAACATATACTATACGACTTTTTACAGCTGACAATTTCGATGTTATCTTATCGGTGGCGCCATCTTTTGAAAACGGCGGAAACTTATTTGTACACCATTACTTTCTGTATGCAATCAATAAACTTTTCAGCATTTAAATCTTATTCTTCTGGAGTTGTAAGTCTGATGTTTAATTGGATTTTATCGTCCAAATACAATATAAAACTGTCTCAGTTAATGGTCCTATTTGTTAAAAATGAAAAATCTTCTTTAGTTATGACTTGGTCGCTCACTACCATGACTTTCGACGCATGATCTGTCGCTAGTTTTTTTTTAACCTTTACATGATTATGAGAAATCTTCCTGGTGACTAAGAAACTGAGAAGGTCTGGGATTTTGTTAATATCCGTAGACCAGTAAGGCGATGGTCCGGTGGAATGAAAGTTTCTTGCTGTCAAATATAATACTCTACCTTTTGAGGTAACTTGTCTTCATTATAATTAAGCATATTCTCTGAATATAGATCTTTCTCCAAGTTATCTTAGAAGGTAGAGGTAATTTTTTTATTGACCACACACCTGGGAGGGCAATATATAACCGCAGTTTTACTATTATAACTTTGCTAATTGATTGTCACTGAAGAAGCTTGCACATTTTTAGCTTTTATAGCTTTGATTTTTTGATGTGTGATGCTTTCTTTTATAATCACTGCACTCCATTCTTTTGTATCGTTAGACGGAGTCTCCAGGAACATTGCAGATCATTTCTGCTCTACAACAGTCTTTTGTCACTTCGGGTCACTATCTTAAAATCTGCAGTTATTTTTTGTCCCCTACAACTTTTTTACTGTCCACTTCCAATTTAAACATTATGGTTAAGACGTCTTTATTGAATTTTTCTTGTCTTTTCTCTTGCTTGTCAAGCAGGGTTATGATGTTGCAGAGTATTTCTTCAACCAAAAGAGCGTCGCCTTCCCTGGTTGCTTTCTGGTTTTTACAATATTATTTGTTTTAACGTTTGGTACTTAGCTAATGTTACCTCTTGACTCATCGTTACTATTAGCCTTTGTTGATTTTGAGTACAATATCCACACTTCGTTTTTAGACTCTGAATTATATTTTTTACAGTTTAGTCTCTAAATTCCTGGAAAAACTTGGTTACTTAACAACCCCTACAATTAGCTCTTACAATTAGCGCAAACCGACTTATTATTGTTTGGGTTTGTATAATCTCTAGAAAGGTGTGTTTCGCTAGGATTGACGCATCTAATTTTTTTTTGATATTAGCGGTCCTCTTAAAGACATTTTTTACTCTATCACTTTCTTCCTCTTTAATTTGTTTGTCACTAGAGGAAAAACGGATTTCCTTAGCATTGACTCTAATTGGGCGATTAAGCTTATTTTCACAAGAATATCATTTTTTAACCTGTTTTATCCAGTAAGCTAGTGTCACTTCTATAGGCTTCTTTATCATCGAAGGTAAGTTTTATTTCCTTGGAAGGAAGTAACTTAGATTTTACATCTAATGGTCAGAATGTTGTAAATTTCTTTGAAGTTCTCCTGCTTATCGATGAT
The DNA here is from genome assembly GCA_036346155.1 of Sinelater perroti. Taxonomy (NCBI): domain Eukaryota; kingdom Metazoa; phylum Arthropoda; class Insecta; order Coleoptera; family Elateridae; genus Sinelater; species Sinelater perroti. The sequence continues at coordinate 27,444,455 of JARFIY010000248.1, read as the reverse complement.
AATAGGCGGAACTCTTTTTTTAAACATTATTTCTGAGATGATTTGTTCTTCTTTTTTTGCTCCCTATTTTCGATTCATCCTACTTCTTGTTCTAGGCCTTCTTCATCTGTTTTATATCAAACTTGACTACTATTTATTATAAAAGCGTTGGAATTCCTGTAGCTAACGCTAATAGTGCTGGAATGCTCATTGTATTTCTGTTTTATATAAAGTATAAAGATTAGTTTCAAACAAATTCTTCTATTGGTTGGCTTACTACATAGCCAAAGGCCATTTCATTAAATGATTGTTGGTACATTCACACTACAATGATTGCTATATGTTTAAAGTTTAAATATTGGCTAATAAGTTACTAATTATTGTTATATCATGAGTTATGTTTCTCTTTTATTACTTCTCTTTTATTTGGATTGCCTAGTTGTTTACCCAAACTGCATAAAATATTATCACGCAAGTCTGATTTATACGGGTCTTCCATACCTTTGTCTCCTTATAGATTTATATAAATTGTGTGTAAACTGGTATAGTTATATTTTATTTGATATTTTGTGCAAATTAAGGTAAAAAACAACAATTTTTAAAAATACAGCTTATTATTAACCATAATATTTTGATATCTCTCTGTAAGTTGTCAAATATGTCTACTTTCAAACTGAGAATCCTTGACATGCTTGTTCTACTTGATTAAATGATTTAAAACAGTAACCATGTACATCAAAAGAGATAATTAAATAATAGAAAAATTAAATAAGTGCAAGATTGGATCTGCAGATTAGATGAGACAAAGCTTTAATTCTATTCAATTCAGAAATTTTATCCATGTTATCCACGTTATTTTGAAGAACAATTGATTCATACATTTGTTTTAAGACTCATAAAAACATTCTAGATGTTTGTTGTACAGATCGGAATTTACGGTTTTACCATTCAGAACCAATTTAAAGTACATAATATCTTCAACATTCCATCAGACCGAAATTGGGGATTTCTTGGTACAACAATTCTGTAGAGCAACTGACTGAGGAACTCAGCAACTGGAACGATCACGATAACAAGGCGAGTCCATTTGTCATCAAAAGTACCAATAGGTTTTCAAAATCGACTCATTTGCAAGCTTACGCGTCAGATAGTTCGTGAAAATCTTGTCTTGGCTTCTTGTTCACAAAGTCCAGTTGATAAAAATTATTTCAAACATGCGAAAGATGTTAAGTTTAGTCGACAAATCACAAGTTCTTGATGAAAGTTTGGCATCCAAAGCAGTTTGCAAGTGTCCCCTATCTTAAAATAAATGATCGACCCTAACGTGGATGTTCTTGGTTTGTACTACTTCGAAACAGTCTTATAACTCACATTTTTTGTTCTTCGGCGTCATTTATTGCTGACGATTCTCGTTTCCAGCAATAGCAGATTAAAACGTAAGTTCAATTTTGTCAACTGCCATCTGAAATTTCAAGATAAAGATTGTTACTACACCACAAACGCGAAAGTAACAAAAATTCGCGAAAACTAAATTTTTCACAAACGTTAAGGACAATTTTTTACAATCTGTCATTTTATTGGTGCTGCCCTTAAAGCTTTATTCATTACTTACTTCAATAAAGTGGTATATTAATTTCGATAATGGAATTGTCACATGTTGGATGAACTAAGCGCCCGTTATTTTCCTCGGTGCTTCCAGTCGGAAACGTTAATAAGCGTTTAACCCTGACGGGGCTTCCAGGATCGCCCGGGCTGTTGTTTAAATTAATGTCAATGTCGGACAGCTTGCTAATGAAGATGTATCAGCAAACATGCCGTTAAGGGAGTTGAAGTGTTCATGTGAGAGCGGTTTGCTGAAAACTCTAATGTGGAAATTAGTGTATCACGTTTTCTAGTTTAAAAAAATGTTAAAAATGCTAGTATAACTTCATGTCCGATTTAACAATTGATATTGGATATAATAATACAAAACAGAAAATCAAAAGTTTTATTAGCATATTCTAGTTTCGTAGTTTAACAGAAAAGTCAGAGAGTCTGTCTTACAATTTTAGATTGTCTCGAATTAAATGTGTGTTACAGTAACATGCAGCATTACTGCTATTGTCTAGATGACTTTTAAAAGTCTTGGACGTCAACAGGGGCTCATAGACTTAGTTGGTGTATGTGGATTTGAAAAACATTTTTTTGGCGTCGCTCTCACGATTATTGCCCGCAGGAAAACCCCAGATGCAAAAAAATGAGATAGGTGACCCTGCAATAGTTCGAAATTTTTCAAGTAGTCCGCAGAGGCCTACAAACAAAGTTATACCACTAGGTATGTCCATAACTTTCAAGCTCTTTTTGTCGTTTAAAAACGAGGTTTAGTTATTGATTTTACATCTGCCACTTGAATGTAAATAAATTAGTATGCAACAATAGTGCGCTTGATTTATTCACGAACAATTCTCATTGTTCAACTTTACGTGTGCTACTACACGTGCACATTAGGATATTTAACAAGCAACATGGAAAGGCAGAAAGGAGTAATTCAAGGTTTACTGTTTAACGTAAACTGGTCGTAGCTGACGTGCCGCTCGCAGATAATGAAATTAATTAATTAGGTTGCCAAACTCAGCCTTTACAGTTCGGCTTGTAATTTGTTGCACAACATTCTAGTTTTCGTTTAGCATTGGCATATAATTTTGTTGATCACACTCGAAATAATTATTTAATTTTTTTAGCAACTGCATATTTATAATCTACTCATTATACAAATAATAGGTACGAGGGTAAGGTGAAAAGTTCTCGGCCTGACAATGAAAGACTGCGACTTTCAGTTAAAAAATGATTTTATTTTTCTACACAATCTCCTTTGACTTCAACACACTTGATCCAGCGTCTCTCCAACATCAGTATTTCTTCTCGGAAGTGAGAATCTGGAAGATTGTGAAAATATTCATTAACTTCTTCACTGGGCGCGAAGAACAAATTTTTTTAAGTTTGGGAACAGATGGAAGTCTGAGGGTGCCAAATTAGGAGTATAGGGGGGATGACCGAGCAAATAATACCCCAAATTCCGCAGTTTTCCCATCGCCAACGCAGGTGCGTTGTCCTGGTGATAGATGATTTTTTTTTCTTCAAGCCAGGCCTTTTCTCACGAATTTTGGCATCCAGTTGGTCAAGAAGGTTGGAGTAATATTCGCCTGTAATTGTTCTGTCTTTTGCAAGATAATCAATTAACAGGATCCCTTTCGTATCCCAAAACACGCTGGCCACCTTTCCAGCAGATGTGATCGACTTCGCTTTCTTTGGCGCTGAACCACCGGCTTCCACTCACTGCTTGGACTGCTGTTTCGTTTCTGGCGTGTAGTGGTGGACCCATGTCTTAATCATGGTGACAAATCGCCGCACAAAATCGGCCGGATCCCTGTTGAATCGGTCCAAAGGTTGCTGCGAAAATCGTTTGCGCATTTGCTTTTGATGGGCATTCAGCAAATGCGGCACCCATCTTGCGCAAAGCTTTTGCATCCCTAATTCTTCGTGCAAGATGTTTCGCACCCTTTCTTCCGATATCCCCACAGCCTCAGCTATCTCATTCACGTTTACTCGCCTATCGTCCAACACGATATTATGCACTCTTTCAATGGTTTCCGGTGTGGTTGCGGTTTTTGGCCGCCCTTCACGTGGGTCATCTTCGAGGGATGTGCGACCACGTTTAAATTCAGCTGCCTACTTTTTAACAGTTGACATGGAAGGAACAGAGTCCCCGTAAACTTTTGTCAACTTCGGATGAATTTCCTTAGGGGTTAATCCATCTAAAACAAAGAATTTTATAATCGCACGATATTCAAGTTTATCCATTTTAACAAAAAACATGCAACATGTCTACTGAAAAAATTCGTGTAAACAAACTACTTGAGCGAACAAGTTGAAACTAGTCATACGAAATAATGACAAATGCACCCAAGCAGGAAGCATAATTGTTTGCTGATTGCAGCACTATCTCTGTGTCAGGCCAAGAACTTTTTACTTTACCCTCGCAAATGTAATGTAGTATCACATAACTCGAAGGGATCCGACTACTGCCCTTCTCGCCGTAAAATTTCACGTAAATCTTGCTTGGTTACAAAAGTGGGACTTGTGGTCATTGTCTTTTTATCCTCTATATATATATATCATTTTCCAGCCTGTGTTCCACGAAATAATCATTAAAACCTTACACCAAGATGTGTTGAGAATAAGACTCCATAATATGTAGCCAGCCTTTATCTTTTGCTTCTGAAGGCGCTTAGCTTATGAAGCACATTTTCCCACGTGCTTGCGAATCTCTTCGTCGTTCCGATATAAACGGGCCATACCCAATTGCTAAATTTTCCGCCATAAACATCGGTTGGAGTGTAAATTGCACCCTTTCAGTGTCGCATTTGGGAATATATTCCGAATACTTTGTATAGCTGCAGTTTCAAAATTAATTTTCAACTAACTGACACTACTTAATCAAGGTGCAAAATCTCGGCCCCCAAAACGGCGCTAAAACAGGTAGGTATCTCAAAACGCACGAAACGGGAACGAACAACTTACTTAATCGGGGTGCAAAATCTCGACGCACGAAACGGCACTAAAACGCACGAAATGGGAAGATACCATATTATTAGAAAATGTGACAATTGTTGTATTGTATGTAATGAGAGGTGTGCAACAGGTAGCCCAGTGGTCATAATACGCCGCTTTGTGAGACTTCAGAGAGAGGTAACAATTCGATGACCTTGGTGTATTAATGAATGATATTGTCGGAATCAAAATTGATGTGTTTGTATTATATTATCTAAATCCACAGTTTTGTAAATTATTTTCAATATATTGGAAATTAAGGGTAGGAAACTGATTGGTCGATATGAAAAGGGTTGTGTATGTGATTTACCAGGCTTGGCAATCACAATAAGCTGGGCGAATTTCCATTGGTTGGAAAAGTAGTGTAGTTTTAGTATGCTGTTATAAATAGTGGTAAGAAGCACTAAAGCTTTCGTAGAAAGATTTTGTAGGACCTCTCCTACTATCAGATTATACCAGGAGGTTTTACCAGTATTATCGGTGACTAGCAATTCTTGACATACTTTAACTGGTAAAAAAGGTTTGATGACAATGACAGCTGATATGGGGCACTCAGAAACGATGTAATTTCAGTGTCCTCATCATTTATTATAACAAAGTGTTTATCGAACGTATCTCCTTTTTATTTTTTTGATCTCCCCAAGCAGTCTAGTTTTTTGGTTGGAGGTATAACTACTGGTGCGTTGAACGTTTTAGTTACTGTTCATAGTGTGTGGTCATCGGGTGAGAGGTTTGGAATGTAGTGTTTTGTATGTTAACGCGTTATGCAATTGATGATCAACTCTATTAAATGTAGCTATATTTTATCTGTTTTGGTTTTTTGTCACTTCTTTCGTATTGTACGTTTTTCAACAAGATCTTGAATGTAGCGTGAGATATTAGATATTTTTGAATGTTTGTTTGGTGTATTCGGCTTGGCCTACATAGGAGCGTTTTGTATCTCTGACGTCAAATGTTGTATTGTTTCATTAAGATCTTTGGCGTTTTAAATTCGTATAGTTAAATTAGTTCTTGTTTCAGTTGGTTTCTAAAATGGTCTCGGTTGGTGAGTTTAGTGCAAGTTTTTGGATGGGTTATTTGCTAATGACTGATTATTTTACTAAAAGTAATTATGATTGGGGAATGATCAGACGATAGATCATGGTTATCTTACACTTGGGTGTAAATATTTGCTACATCGTTAATTATCGCAAAATAAGCAGGTCTGGTAGTTGATTTGTATTAGTAGGTCAGTGGTTGAAAGATAGTTTGCAACAGGTTGCAGCCTTTTAGATTGACTAGTTTCAATTTTCAAGCTATATTCTTAGCGTACCAGTTACCTCTAGCAATAAATTTCTAATCAAAGATTCTTAAAAACTACGTATTCTTCAGCTGAAATAGGATGTCTCGACGGGTTACTATTTATACTAGACTATTGCTACTACTAGTAGATAACGAAAAGCTTGAAGTTTTATACCTGCACCTTGAATTTTATTCGTCTGATAAGATTTTTATTCATAATGATTTACTGTATTTTTGACAATTACGTGGGCAGACTAAAAAGTTTTGAGTATTTTTTGCAAAATAGGCGTCTAAGGTTGCGTTGATCTCCTCGTTTGATAAAAATCTCCGTTCTTCGAGCAAAACTTTGAGCTTAGGAAACAGGAAATAGTCGCCGAGGGCCAGATTTGGGTGGCCAATCAATTCAAACTGCAATTCGTGAATTTTGGCCATGGCTCCTGCCAAAGCGTAAGCTACTGTTTCGTCTTGATAGAAGAGAACTCTTTTATTTTTGCAATGGGGCCGTTTTTCAGCAATTGCTGTTTTCAATTGGTCCAGAAACGATGCATAGTATGACTCCGTTATTGATTTCACTTTTTAAAGTAGTCTGTGAATACAATTTCCTTACTATTTCAAAAAATAGTCGCCATCACCTTCCCGGTATTTAAAACCGCCTTTTTTCGGAACAGGTTTGCTTTCTGCAGTCTACTGTTTTTGCTGTTTCCTCGTTTCAGGAGTGTAATGGTGGACTCAAGTTTTATCGACAGTGATAAATCAACGCAAAATTCCGACTCATTTCACTGAAGCCGCTTTAGCAGGGCTTTGGAAATATTCATTCGAATGCATTTTTGGTTCAAAGTGAGTCAGCGCGAGACCTACCGTGCAGATACCTTTTTCATATCCAATTCTTCAGGCAGTGTATGACAAACGTGGACTTTTGACATGTCCGCAGCCTCTGCTATCTCTCTAACCTTGCATTGACGGTCGTCTAGTACCATTTGGTGAACTTCTTCGGTGTTATTCGGTCGCAGCTCGTTCTAATCAAAATTGGTACAGTCACATTTAAATTCAGCTGCCCATCTTTTCAAGGTGGCAAATGATAGGACAGAGTTATCGTAAACTTTCAAATGCAAGTACTTAATTACGGCACGGTGTTCGATTTTTCAATTTTACAAAAGTTCTGATATCGACTAATGTAAACGACTGGCAAACAACTATGCGTCCAAAATATCTGAAATTTTTACAGGTATCTTTCAAATCATGTACGATTGTAGCAGCAGAATGGTTTTGACTATTAGGTCCATCTTTGTGTTGAAGCTCAGAACTTTTCAGACTGCCCACGTACAGTCTATCCATCGTGTGCCGTAAGGTATACGATGTAACGCGGATTTTTATTATATTTCTTGACATTGCGTTTTCGATATAAGTAATATGTCAGTACTTTGTGGTTGCAAAAATGTTGTAAGTTCTGAAATTTGGTTTGAGATGTTGTTTCAATCCTAAACAGCAATCGCCATTTTAAGTTAATTTATTTATTACTGTTTTGGCTAATTAATTGAGAAAATATTGATTTAAACTCTATAAGGCATTTGATTGATGGTTGACTTTTGCTCATTGGTGAGATAGTTATTAGTTATTCCTTTAGTTAATTGTGAAAAGGACGCTCTGTTTTGAGAGGGATTTATAGTGCCATTATTTGTCGTAGGATTGATTTTCAAGAGGATTGAAGTGATTTAGCTTTGACGGTGCTTATTGTGGGCGCATTTTACTTGATTGTTCTCTAAATGTCTTGGTATTTTTTTTGCATCTCGAAGTTTTGTGGTGAGGGTTTCGTATGGCCACTGTACAATCTTTCTTCTTTTAATTTGTAAGAATGGTGTATTATGTATGCGTATTTTAGATGTCTGGTGAGTTTTCTGTACTAATTTGACGTGTTTGTGTTAACTCTAATTGTATCGTTAGGAACGCCGCCGTAAAATATTGTGCTGTTCCTAATATTTCACCTAGATTTTGAATCATTGTATTGTAATTACTACGTAAATGTAAATTGGTGAAGGTTTCGCATTTTTGAGTTGTTGATTATTGAGTGCCTGTTTTAGATATCTATTGTAGGTTGTAGTTTGTAAAAGAATTTTAAATCTATTTGTTTGAGTAGATTGTTGGATCGCAGAATGTGGCCATGTGTTGCTTTTTATTTTTTTTAACTGTTTGTCAATCGTGCTTTGACTTTACTGAGATTGCTTGAGTGGTTTCGTCATCTATGTTTATATAACTTGCATCGGATTCCGCAGATTTTTATTTGCTTTTGTATTCTCAGATTTTTTATTTGTAGCAATAATTACTTGGTTGTGTTGGTTTGCATAGCCTGGGGCAATGATGATATATGGGGACTTGATGTATAGAAAGGTGGTGTTAATATTTGGTTATATGTTACATACGGGAGTTTTGAATTTGACTGACTACTATACTGGCCTGGTTGTTGTTGAAATTGACATCCTTGATAATTAGGAAAGCTGTATATAAATAGGGACGACGATTTAAAATAAAAATATTATCTAGTGTACCCATTGGGCCACTCTGTACTTAGAAAATCGTGTCTTAGGTGACATCAAAGCGGCTTGGAAATGTTTCAAAGATAAAATTATGTTGAAAGGTACTTTGTGAGATATATTATAAATATACGAAAGTAATGGTAAAACAAAAAATAACCAGTTATCGGGGCATACTAAAACGATAATGATAACAAATGTGCCAAAAGCGAGAATTTAAAAAATTCCTGTTTCTGAGCGTGTAATAGTAGGAAAATTTGATTTAGCTTTATCAACTGTTGGTTAAATTTATATACAAAAAAATACTCATAAGAACAAAAATTACGTTCCGAGAAAAATTGTAGAAATTGGCTTTAAAATTATGTCAACAGTCGGAATTTATTTTACTTATGGACGGTGAAACGTGTGTGTTTCTGAATTCTTGTGGTATATCTGGACAAAATCTTTATACCATAACTAAGGCAAACAAAGTCCCAATTTTATTCAAAATTAAACCTAAATCAAAGTTTTATAATAGATAAATCAATCAGAACGGAAAAAAACGTGACCATAGTCATTTGGGAAAGATTTACCGTATGTTAATTAATTTGAAATTCTTTTTTGTGTTCTTTTGTGCAATACACAGCTTGCCGGCACATTTTTTGATTGATGTCAGTAAATTTATCTTTATAATGAGTGTAAAATTCCTGAAGCGACTCAAGAAACTGGCTATTAAAGCGGCTAAAAAATATATGCCAAAGTCGGAGGCATTTGTTGAGAAGCGGATAAAGTAATATTTGGGGGTTAGGGATGTAGAGAATCTATCGGAGAGGAGAATAGACTATGGCACAACAAAAAAGAAGGATAAAGCAATCTTGCGTCCCTTTGAAGGCCGTTCGCTGCAATATACCCAAATACAATTTTCCAAGAAAGAAACTTAGGTCTCGAAATACGATTTAAAGTCGCTTGCGTCAAAAAAAACATTTCTTTTCGATTAGTTTTGAAGAAACCTTTAGTAACAGAAAATGACGTAGAAAAACGACTGGCGCAGGCAAAGAAAAATTTGGATTGAGATTGAGTCATTGTTATCTTCACGGACGAATCTTCTTTCTAGTCATGGTTTTCTTTATCGAAAGCGTGGTGAGCGAAGATTTAAAGAATTCTTCAACGCACAGTAAAACAGTTTGTAAAAGTGCATGTTTGGCGATGCTTCTGTAAGCGCGGCTTTAGTTATCTGTGTCTGTTTGTGGATAACTTAAACGGCGAGAAATGTTTACTGAAGTCTGCTGAAAAGTTTTTGGTTCTAACAGAACAAGTTGCGTGTTGCAAGAAATCAATGATCCTAAACATTGCAGAAAATTGTGTAGTGCGTGAAAACAACAAAATAACGGCAATATAATGAAATGGCTGACAATGTTCCCAGATGTTAATCCCATTGACAATGTGTGATTGTACATGAAAATAAAGCTCAAAGGAAAGCCAATTTATACGGTGAAACAGCTGTCATTGCAAATTAAGAAGATATGGTGATCTTTGTCAAATTAATAGAAAACCCGAAAAAAGGTGTGAAATTATAATTCGTACTGGAGGGGATTGGACCAGATACCAAGTAATTGCGCAATAACTCATAATATATCCTTGGATTACCGCGGCCATTATTATTTAATAGACCCTATAATTTTTCTACTATGACCACCGAAGTTTATTTAAGAGTGCCTTATTAATATTTTGTTTCCATTATTGAGAGAAACTACAAAAAACAAAGTTTTGCTGTAAATGGACATATCATTGTATTATTTCTTATTGTTGGTGATAGAATGGGTATACAATAAAGGCATAAAATTTGTGGATCCGATAATGCATTCATTAGGTTGTATTAAGTGAAATAATTCGTTAATAGCGCGGTATAAGGGTTTTAAGTTTTTTGATTATTTTCTTTCTCTACAAAAATAAATCACAAGAGCTATATTAATATTAAAAATTTATTTTAAAGCAATACTACTTTCGTAATGCTTTGCTTTGCTGTGTTTCTCAGTATCCATATATATGGTATCGGCAGTAGCCATGCGGTTTAATTTTAGACTCTCATGAGTGGAGGGTGGCGTATTTAATTATTAAAAATAATTTGATGATGGCGAATATATAAGAGTATTAACTTCTTAGTTCGCAGGCCAAGCACTCACAGTAAAGTTCCACTATTATATATAAGGGTCAAAGTTTAGAGTGTCTTTAAGATGTTTGCGTCTATAAAGATTGGTTTTGCACGAGTCCAGCTATTTAGCAAAATAAAAGTCATCATTCATTAACATTTAACATTATTATAATCATTATACAATTGTTATCAATTGGAAACAATAAAATTTTTATAATAAATTTATTAACAGGAAATTCGATTACATTTTATAGAGATTAGGCGTCACTTAATCAATAGACATAAAATTGTTCATTATAAAATGTTTATTATAAAAACAATAATAGCAACTAATGGTTTCTAACTAAGTCATTTCCGACATGAAGATTGATGTTTATAGAATACAAGAATAAATATACAATTTTAGTATAAATTGATTAAGAAATGTTTTTCTTTCTGTACAAAGATACATTTGTAGGTTTTTTTTTCTAGAGAATAAATATAAAACTTTATATAGTCGGTTTTCTGGAACATTGTTTTAGCTGTTTCTCAATCGTTAACCCACATTTAGAATTTAAGAATGTTAACATTTTAACTATCTCTTGTCAGGAAAAATTGGAAACCCGGTTTAACAACTCAATATCAGCAGATATACTGTTTTAGTATCTTCAGAGAAAAGATTTAAGATTACGAGAAATGTAGCGGCCAATACAATTTATTAATTACATTTCTCTCTTTTCAAGTCGTATACAGCTGTTTGCCATGTTTAGAGTCGTTATCTTTTAGTAATAACCATCGGTTTCACACCATTTTCGAGCAGAAAGAAACAAACGCTTCCCATATATTTTAGCAGTTATTTAAAGGGCGTAATGTTCCAAATCCCCATTAATTGAAACTAAAGATCTAAAGAACCTAAGACATGTAGCTTAACGGGGTATTTAATAAAGTGCTAAAATAGTTTCTTCCCACATAGAGATCAAGATCGCTTCAAAGAAAATCAAACTTAAAAGGACATATCAGAATCTTTAGGATTGTTTTAATCTTTTTATATATTTTTCTTTAAATACAAATGTTGTTCTTTATGTGATTTATAGTAAGCTATCGTTGGACTTTTTATCTAATATTGTGGGATTATAAACATAATTTGATTGTCATGAGCTTTAGTTTAACACCCTTTTTTGGTTTTAGGTGAGAGCTTTACAAAGTGTTAAACTTGTATTTTTTAGATAATCCTACTAGTGCTTTATTGTCTTATGTCTAATTTGTTGCCTTTTCATTTCTTGATCGCACAATTAATTTATAAGTTTTCTTTCCTGATAATGCTTTATTTATTTTCGCACGAAATCAAGAGTATTATGCAAGTAACGCGCTGTGCATGCAATTCTTATTTGCATGCCTTTATGGTGGTAACAGAAATACCACTTTAAACCTTTTTTGCAAAAAGTACGCTTGTAAAACAATACCAATTTTCGCCTGCAGCAAAGCAACTGAGGTGCAACTTGCAAAGCGCGTTAGAGTGCATTTAAAGGAAGTCGTTTGTTTATAGTACACGTATATGCCGTATAAATCGTCTGAAGTGTCAACCAGGCGCTCTTATGGGGCTAATTGTAAGTTAAAGTCCTCTTACCTAAGTCTGGATATCATATAATATTTAATGTATGTTGAGCTAAGTAAAATGTATACTTTGTTCTTAAGTATTACTTTAATAATTTGCTGGTTAAATCAATTTTTTATTATTACATAATAAACATATAACTTTTATTTTATTTTTTTGCATTGTTGGAATTTGATAACATTTTGTTTCTTTAAGGGGCTTATGGGGTATTTTATTTGCTACTGAGTAGCACGTTTCTGTACAAATTTATATATTAGTTTTAGTTGTATTTTTTGCAAACGTCGTAAAAATTGTACTTTGAGTTTATTTACCACTAATTGTTGCTCGGGGTTTCACTTATGTAGATTTAGAGCCAAGCTTTGATATTTTTGAAATCAGCTTCTTTTGAACTTGTTATTTTTTGGCACAAGATGACACTTTAAGCTAGATACAGTCTGTTCATTAATAAAGTTGCCGCTGTAATCTTGAAAAAATAAATATGTAGATTGTTTTCATTGTAGTATACATTATAAACTATTGTATAATTACATATCTGGCTCAATCATCTCCATTAGTGACTATAGCTTTACACCTTTTTTTTAGGAGATATTTAACTGTATGATGTTTTCACTGGTAAAGCTATCGGATGTAGATTCTACCAAAACTGTGAATATCCAACTTCTTTTGTCGGTGTACTTTGAAAAGAGATTGTGAGGTTGTATTTTTACCATATAGTTGTAATTTATGCTACCGCATGGTCCACGTATCATGCTGTGCTTGATAATATAAAAAAGCGTTCTTTTTAGAGTAAAAAATGTTAGCACACATGGCATCACTAAACTTATCAGGGAAAATATTTTGTTTCAACTTAAATATCATAAAAGTTTTAATTCAGTAATAAAATATCTTTGTTTTTATTTCACTAGGTGCTACAATTGAATGTTGTGTTCTTCTGTGTATGCAATAGAACCTTCCAGCTACTGAGGACCAAAGTATCATTATTTAATTCAGTCAATATGTATCACCATCCTGATTTTCTATAGCATTCATAAAATAAATGTTACTGTTTGTTCTAGGCTATATTTTCTTTTACTTCCTTCAGAGTGAGTGAAAAGCAACTAGGTAATGAATTAGTGACAAAGTCCATGTTTATAATATAAATTTATTGAAACAAATTGCGCAAGAACTTTATTACATGGGAAAATGAAAACAAATATTTAAAATTTCAACGTAGATTCCGATGGCGTTAACTAGTTTCTTCAAACTGCCGGAGATACAATCTTTTGAAAGAAGTAATTTGATATATTGTTGGGAGGCTTATGAATCTGTGCTTCTATTAAGTGTTCTCTTGTGCAAGGCTTTGTACACATTTTCTCCTTTGCATAGCTGTATAGGTATGAATCACATAGAGTAAGACGAGGAGATCTGCACCATCTTAGCTAACGCATCGAAAAATGCTAGTTTAACCATGTATACACAGTAAGATAAAAATGAGATGGTGCAACATCCTGCATGAAAATAAAGTTACCACCACACGCATCTAAATATAATCGTCTGTATTTATGGTGTCACGCACAAGATTTTAAATGTATTTATTGCCCACACGACTGATGCTTGTGCTATAGATGCGAAAATATGATATGAAATACCATTTTTATCGTCTTTAAGGAATCTGTTTTTATCGTGAATCTAGTGATACTATAAAATCTAAAACCAATTTTGGATGCGTAGTTACTTTTCACCTACCCTGTATTTTAGCTCATATGTACGGAAGCATACCAAGTGTTTAGTTTTCGTTCGCATTAATGTCATGCGATAAAAATAAAATAAAGCTGGAAAGACTGTCCTCCTGAGTGGTTGTAAAGTAGTGTTAAGAGTATATTAACCGAATCTTTGTTAAAACAAAGCTTCTTGTTATCTGTATTACATGTTCTAGCAGCTGGTAAAATAGTAAAAGGAAGTGATTTTTGTGGGAAGTTTAAAACTTTATTGACTGTCACACCTATTTGCTATGTTGCGATGTTATAGAATTTCCTGCAATTTCTCGAAAGGTTCTAGGGTAACGTTACTAGGCCGCCTCGTCCTTTTACATGGTGACATGCCATGGTTGGCTAGGTCACCAGACCTACCCTTTTACCATTTGTTTTTGTGGAGACTCCTGAAGGTTTGAGTCTTTCAACGCAGGTCGCGGACTATTAAACAATGAAATTATGTAATTTACAACGATATCCTAGCAGTACTAGTGGAAATGACTCGGCAAGCAATTACAGAACTTTAAGATGAGGTTGCAATGGTGTATCGTTGGTGTAGGCAAACATTTAGATGATATTATCTTTAAAACTGGTTCATGACTGAATGGCAAATATTGTTCTATGTGATGGTCCAATAAAGCATTGAACAGAACCTATGTTGTTCTTTTTACTGGTGTTTCAAAAAGGACCTTATACATCATAAGCGCAAGATCCAAATATGTGGGTTGTTGGTGTACGTGTCCCATTGTTGTCGTTAGATATGAGAGAAAGTATAAACTTATTCTTTATCACATAGTATACGGTTATAGTTTATAACATTAAAACCTGTGATTTCATGTTTTCATCCAGTATGGAATTTATTTGATAAGTATTACATATATATATATCTAGGCATGTTTGTTATTAATACTTTGGCATACTCTCCGAGTACTTGTTGCTGCAGCTTACTTATTTCGTAAGATAGCTGTTTAAAAATTTGCTACCTATTTCCTAGAAGTTTATGCTTTACAAAAGACCATATATTCTTGATAGGATTGGTTGTAGATCTAGATTTTTGATTTTCTATTTGCTGCAACGACACTTAGGTGTTTTTAATCATTATCAGCTTGCAAGATTCAATTGTCCGAACCATTTTTCAATTGATGACAGGGGAACTCGTCGTATAGTTGTAGCATTATTTCAGTGTTAAAAGTACACGTAAAGGTGTATAAACTACCAACTCTATATGAATTTACATGGATTTAAGAGTCGCCAAATGCAGACCTTAAAAGGGTGCATTACAAATAGCGGTCTCCTCTTTAATAAAGATTTCCGCTGTATTAGACAATCTTTATCCAGCTATCAAGCTAATCCATGTCTAAAAGGAGGATTTATCACTGAACACAACATTATATAATCTTGATTCTACGATATTTTTTTAGAAGGGAGATAAAATTACAACCACCTTATCCATAGTGCTGCTGCAGTTGATTTTGTATTTGTCTAACAATCGCTTAATTGTCATGAGAGGCGTTTGAATATTCTTTACGATGCGTTATTTTTGCCCATGACGCAATATTGAAGTTAAATTGTTAATAAATAGTTGGTTCTTCTATACAAAACATTATTATTTACATCTTTTTATAATTTATAGCAATTCACCCATTTGTTCACAAAAAAAATTGAACAGTGCATATTCATGGTGGCAATAAATTAGGCAAAGAACGATTTTTAATTTAACTTAATTTAATAGAGTCGTACACAACACAACTCCGAATGACCTCTTGCAGTATAATCAATAAATGTAATTACATTACCGAGTTTCAAAATATTTTCTTTTGTTCTTAATACATAGCGCACAACGATTTAGGAAGAAACTGCTTCAGCGACTTCAAACTCTTATTTATACCACGTTCAGACCTCCATAATTCGCCAAACGCTCGAGTCTATGGGGTTTATTAATTATAATAATTATATAATTTTTTTTATTGAGGTAAATATTTACAACCTGCCAATGATGGCTATAAGTAAATGTGCTTAAAGTACAATACAGGAGGGGAGATGGTATCCAGCGATAACACTCCCTATAAATTAACTATTGATTATTGTTGATTTCATATATCTGTAGGCCACTGCTTTTTAAGTTTTCTGACCAGGTTGGATGTACAGTTGCTTGGCTTCTTCATTGGGGTGATCAGGGAGCCGTTCGAGGTAGTTCCTTGTTAAGCTGATAATTTCTTCTTGTACAAACGGTATTCCAGAATATTCGTATAAGGTTTTATTACTAAAGCACCATGGTGCATTGAAGATCATTTGAAGTATCTTAGATTGGACTCTCTGCATAACTTTAGTATTAGATGGCTTAGCACACCCCCAAAGCCGGACATCGTACGTCCAAATAGGTTTTATGATAGACTTGTAGAGGAGTAATTTATTTTCTGTTGACAGTTGCGATTTGCGACCTAGGAGCCAACTCATTTGACGAATTTTTAGGTTTATGTGGGTTTTCTTATCAGAAATGTATGTCCTACATGTAAGTCTATGGTCAAGTGTTGAGTAGATACAGGTAACGGCTCGTCGTTTATTAAGACTACAGGGCAGATTGTAAGTCTGTTCGTGAATGTGACTTGTGTGGACTTTGTATGGTTTACTATGACTTTCCATCGTTTCAGCCAAACTTGCAATTGATTAAGATGCGTTTGCAGATTTTCAGATGCAATTTGTGGGTCTTCGCTTATGGATAATAGAGCGGTGTCGTCGGCAAACGTAGCGATTGTAGTAGTATTTGTAGTTGGGATGTCAGCCGTAAATATCAAATAAAGAAGTGGACTAAGGACACTTCCTTGAGGGACTCCTGAGCTTATGGGGTAATAGTTTGAGGTTGCTGTATTAATTCGTACTTGAAAGTATCTGTCTGTGAGGTAAGATATTAAAATAAGATAATTAGGCGTGGGAAGGAAGGATTTAAGTTTGTATAGGAGTCCGTCATGTCATACACGGTCGAAGGCTTGTTCGATATCTAAGAATGCGACTGTACATAGTTTTTTCTATTCAAGGCTTGTGAGAATAGTTTTGACAATTCGATGGCATTGTTGTATTGTCGAATGACTTTCTTGAAAGCCAAATTGATGAGGTGGTATTAATATGTGTATTTGAGTATCTTCAAAGATTCGTTTAAGTAGGAGCCTTTCAATAATTTTGATGATCGGGAGCAAACTTATTGGCCAATACGAAGTAACTCTGTTAGGAGGTTTATTTGGTTTATTGATCATAATTATTTGTGCAAATTTCCAGGTGATCGGAAAATATGCTAGTCTGAGGATACTATTATAAATTATGGTTAACAAAACAAGTCCTTTTCTGGTTAGTTGTTTTAAGATCTGACCCGTAATCAGATCAAAGCCAGGTGCTTTGTGATTGTTGCATCTTGAAATCATACCTTTAACTTCTTTTGGAGTGAAGAATTTAATCGGCAGCATCATCGGGCAAGGAGCGTCCAAGGAATTTCTAACGAAGTCGTCATCATTATTATTATTATGTTCAGGTGCACTAAAGACTTGTGAAAGATGTTCAGCAAACGTTGAAGCTTTTTCCTGCTCTGTTTTTCCCCAGCTTCCGTCGTCTTTCCTTAAAGGTGGAGTTGATTGCCTTCCAGATTCTGTGGTCGTCTGCTGATAACTTAGTGATGTACGATTCAAATGTGGCATTTCTGGTTTCGTGCAGAACTATTTTTTGTTGTCGTGTTAATATATTACATTCATTTTTGTCTCTAGGGTTGCGGCTTCTTTGCCATATACGCCGTGCTCTTCTTTTTTGGGCGACAAGGTGTTTTATATGCACAGGTATGGTAATTCTCTGATTTCTGTCCCAGTTCTTCAGGGGGCGTGGCTATACGTGGTGCTGCCTGTATGGTTTGTGTGAGGCGATGTACTGCGTTATCAAAATCTTCCGGTTGTTGTAAGCGAATATTCAGATTTAGGTTGTTATGTACATAGTTTTTAAATGTATGCCAGTTGGTTTTTGATGATGTTAACTTTGGAACTTTAGGACGGTTTATTATGTGAGTATTAAGTGTGGTGATTATCGGTCAATAATCAGTGGAATCAGTGGATATAATTAGGTGCTATACCTCGAAAGACAACAAGTCAAGCAGGTCTGGAATTTTATTTGCGTCTGTTGGCCAATAGGTGGGTTGTCCTGTAGATAGATAAAAACAGCTTAAGTTTGTTATAGCTTGTCTTAAGTTTCTTCCTTTGTCGTACATAAACTTGAACCCCAGTATGTATGCTTAACATTCGTCTCCTCCAATGATGAATTTACCGGCTAATTGCCTGAAGAAGTCTTCATATTCAAGTGTGCTTATTCGGTACCTTGGTGGGCTGTACATTGCAGCAATGTTAAAGGACCAAGGTTGAGCAGTAATATGGATTACTGTAGCTTGTATCTTGTCAGTTTGAAGGTTTGTTACCTCGTGGTGTGGTATAGTATTACGAATTATTATGGCCGAGCCACCATGAGCCGTTCCATCAGTGTGGTTGGTGTACAGTATAAGGAATAATATGGAATATTGAACATTGTTCTGTCGGTGAAGTGTGTTTCTGATATAAGAAGTACATCTACTTTGTTTTGTTGTAGAAAAGTTATTAATTCTGCTTTATGGTTGGCTAAGCCATTTGCATTCCACTCCGCAATTCGAATTGATTTAATGTCCATTACTGAATTTATTTAGATCATGCTGTTCTGATTTATGAGCTGTGAGAACACTGATTTGAATTCATTCAGGAAAACACTCATTTGAGCTCTTAAATCTGTAGTTTGATTGTTTGGATTTACACCACTTACTTTTTGAGCGTAGTTAATGTTTCTGTATGTGGGTTATTCCCTGATGTATTTTGTTGTTGCAATGGTTGTGGGTTATTTGGGGTATGCAGTGTCTGTCCTCTTGCTTTGTTTTTTGCATTGAGTAAGTCCCTGTAGACCGTACATCCTTTATAATTAACGGTATGGTCTCCATTACAGAGTGCACACTTAGCAGCTGTGTCTTTAGGTTCTTGCAATCGGGTGTTCTATGATTTCCTCCGCATTTAACGCATTGATATGGCCTGGTGCAATATGTCTTAGAGTGTCCATATAATTGACACCTAGTACACTGAATTATATTTCTTTTTTTATGTGGTGCTTCTATAACTATTTTCATGTTATTTAAAAGCTGGATTTCGTATACTTGTTTGGTATTTTGTTTTGGTTCGAGGTCTATATAGAACATCATTAAAGGTTGTTTAGTTACTCTGTGTCTAATGTTTATTATGTTATGCACCGTGTGTCCGTGCTTTTGTAGTTCTTCGATAATTTCTTGGGTTGGGACTGAGTAATGTATATTACGTATCACCACTCTGTACGCCTTATCCTGTTTCATTTGATAAGTGTGGTGAACTATTTTATTGTTATTTATAAAGTTATTTAAACGAGAATTAAAAATACTTCTAAGGTTTGTGTGTAGTTATTTTTTAAGATTTTGTACCTCTATTACATTACCCTAATTTAAAAGCTTTTTGATATCTTCAGTGTCATTTAAATTGAATACTTTAGCAGCAATGCAAAGCTATTGATACTACTTGCTTACTCAGCTTTCATCTTGTTCCTTGCGGTTCTACCAATTCTGAGAACACGAAAGCTTATTTCGTAAAATTGCATTTGCTTTCCCCAGAGCTCCAGCAAGCAGATGAGTATCGATGCAAATTTGTGTGTCCAATTTTACCCGACCGCCAACCACTGCTGCACCCGAAAACATTTTCTTTCATTGCCAATTAACTTCGTTGTTGCCTTTGCATCAATACTGAAAAACACATTCCGAAATTCTGCGCTGATGCGGCCACTTTGTTTATTAACGCGGCCGCGCGCGCCCCAGCCAGCTTTCCTGTTCCGGTGTAGCGGCAATGGCGAGGGGAAATATTAATTAGGTTTGCCCCCGGTTGTAATGTGTTGTAACAAGGAAACCCGCGTACCTGCACTTCAGTTTAATTGATGATATTATGAACAATGGATGGCGCCTCGCTTCTTGGGATGGAAACGCTACGCAATAACGCAGAGTTATGCCCCCGAAATGTTTTTATTTAGTCCTGCTGGGGCGTAATTTACGAGGAATCGTAAAGGCTAATCACCGCAGTGTAGAAATATCTGCATTTTTTGCTTTGGGCTTTAATTACGGCGGTAATAAATGGAAGGTTTTTAACCTCTTCATTACTTGGTCATTAATTTTTATTTTCTTACAAAAAAGTGGTATATATTTTTCTATTTTTTTAATTTTATAAAATAAATATATTTAACTAGCCAAAAATAAAACTAAAATAAGTGTACAGAATTGTGTTATTGGTGCATCAAAATCCAAAGATTTTTATTATTTTTTTATTTCAGAATTATGTGATAAAGGGATTTATTTAGATTTTAGCGAAAATTTGATATAGATTAAATGGTTTCATAAAGCTGCCTTATTTTGCAAACTTTTAAAACTGCTATAAATAGAAACAGTTTAATTAGTTTTCCTTAAATTTCTAGGAATTACTTATGTCATTTGATTACATCGGGAGTTTTGTGTGTTTGTGGTGTCTTGATTTTGTTGCAGTTATGTCGTGTTTAACTTTTGGGAGAAGTTATACCAGAAGTAGATTAACATGCTCGTCAGTGAGTGAAAGTTTCTCTATTGCCTTCTAACAGATTTTGATATCAAGAAAGATATTACAATAACTGAGTAGAAGAAGCCAGAGGTATTATTACAAGCTGGTATTATGTGGTCCTTGCTGCTTTCTAATGTCTTATTGTTTACGTGTATGGGGGAAACAACCTGTACAAAATAATTGTTGAAATAACAAGTGATTACTTTTTCTTTAGTATCATCTCTTGTCCTTCAAGAAAACTTTAGCGTCATGAAAGTTTTTATGTCGTAGAACCTAATATTATTATTATCCTCTGGGGCACTATTTGAAGAAAATTGTTAAATTGCTAAATCGCTCTTGAAAATGCCGTTTTAAAAGTTGTTTATATTTACATAATTCTTGTTGTCAAAATATTTGACAAAACAAAAATTTGAAAAATATGTAAATTAGTGCTTTAGGCCTTAAAGAATCATATGTGGCCTTTTTTATCAATTTTATACTTTAAGTTACATAAGATTTGCAATTAGCACTTTTAGCCATTGCAATCTTGGACACTCCCTTTTTTTCGAAGTCTGTTCTGCTTTCATTTAAGCTGATAACAAATCTTTACAATCTTACTCAGTTTTCTTTTGTTATAGTTACTCTTTATACATTTTTCTTATTTAATTATTCGTACTTCAGATGTGTATTGTAGAATTGTTAAGTGCTGTTTGAATTTTTTCCAATTTAAGAACCTCAAATTAAAGGGTTGAGTAAATTTAAACATAAAAGTTTAAATAAATGTTGAGAAAACAAGTGGAGTTAAATTTTGCTAATAAAAGTCGAAAACGTGTGAATAACCGAAAGCAGTGAGTAAAAGTAGAGGTTAGAAAGCGGTGGAGATAAAAATAACCATTCATTAGGTAAAGAAGCGATGTTGTCAATACTGGAATTAATTTGTAATGTAGATGAGAGTAAATGTTCTAATTCTGAAGAAGATGAAAGGAAAAGAGCAAGTAGCTCGTTCAACATTTAAAAAAAATTAAAGAAGATACAAATTATCTGTAAAGGGAAAAATCTCCTCAGGTAAAGATTTAGATGAAATAAAGCAAATGCTTGCACAGATAATCAATGAAATAAAAATAATAAGACGGGAGCACATTGAATACATCGAAGAAATAAAAGCAAGCAAAAAACAAAATTAAAACAAAGACTAGTAAACTTGGAACACAAGAAAGAGCAGAGGGAAAAAGCAATTTAGTGATGGAAGGTATCTGTTTTGAAGAAAAAAATATCAAAGACAGTGTAGAGCAGTTCTTAAGACAAGGAGTAGGTGTCGAAGGAAAAATCAAAGAAGTACAGCCTATTACTTAAAAAAATAGGAAAAGTTTAACACTTGTAGAAGTGAATAAATGGGAAAATAAAAAATAACAATGAAAAATAGAAATAAATTTTAGAAAAGATTGAATATTTACTAAAAGTTACTTAATAGTACAGGCATAAAATTAGACATAAATAGAAATAAAAGTATAAGGGATGTTGCGGCCGAAAAAGTGCACTGTATAGTAATTTTAAATTTAAACAAAAGAACTTCAAACAAATGCTAAAGCTAAAAACACTAACTTGTGCAAACGGCGGTTTCCCGCAGAAATCGGTTCCCTGTGCTGATGGTCTTGGGGGATCCAGGAAGAGGAAATAAGGGTGTGAGTGAAAAGATAGGACAACTTATCCCAATCTTCACAGTCTTTTCTGGTACAAAGGTTCTTTCTTCGTTCTTTGCCGAGTCAGATGCAAAGGAAAATTGGATCGAGTTTTCTTACCAGCAAAATTTCAACCCCAAAATGCAATCGGAAAACAAAACGTCTTCCGGGAAGAGGTTAATCTGGTCGGCAAAATATCGAATTCTGCCACAAAAGTAGCTTTCAATTAAACGGCTTTGTAGAAATGAAAATTTCTGACGCCAATCAAACACGCCGACGAACTCTCCGTCAAGACGCTCTCGGCCTACGGAAAATTTAAAGCCGGTCGCCCGCTTTCTAAACCATCACAACTAAAATTAAAAACGAAGCTAGCGAAAAAAAGAGCCAGGCAAGAACCAGGCGGCCCGAGAACATAGCAAAGGCGACTGCCCCGCGACCCAAACCGCAGTTTATATATCAGCGCTCCGCGTGGTCGTACAAATTCGACACCAATATCTCAAATTCAAAATATACAGGAGGGAACCAAAATACGGCAGGCCCTAATTTAAAAATAAAACTAAAAGTAATTGTATAATATCTATAGAAATAGGTATAATAAATAAGATCGTTATAAACCATAGTACAAAGAAAATAGCGTAACAGCTATGTCGATTTGTAAGAGGAACTTTGAAATTGGGGATTATGAAAAATTTGATAAAAAAGATAAAAAGAGTCAGCTCTGCAAGAAACTAAACTAACATAGAGTATTTAATACATGCGCATATCCTCGGATAAAAATATATTAGCAGTGGTAAAAGCATAAAGATTAAAATGAATGGCTCATGTTAAATGTCGAGGATTAAAGAGTGTCAAAAAGAGCCCTACCAGTGAAGATACAAAATGTTAAAGGAAAAAAGGAAAAAAGATGGTTTGATGACATTGAAGAGGATATGAATATTCTAGGAAGGAAAAACGAGTCACATGGAAACAAATATAAGAAAATGGAATGCTACCGAAGAAGATATATATATATATATATATATATATATATATATTCTTTCCCCTAAATATTTTTTCTTAGAAATATTCTCAAATCTTTACTCTCTTTTCTGCTTTCTAGGTCAAAATCCATATTCTTCTAGAGAAAATGGTAATCTTTCCAACTGGAAGCAATTTTTTTTTGATTTATAAATCATGATAAACTTTCGATGCTTCTGTTTTTCTTAGTTATGGTTTTTCTATTTATTTTATAAATAATTAAAACTGTCATTTCAAATTTATATTCGTAGTTTCTATTACTTTTTAAGGTTAACTTTCTGCCAGTTGCTTCTCGACCATCTATCATTTTCATGACTTTCTTTTTCTGGAACGGAATCGACAAAACCAAAACTGCGCTTGATTGGCTGTTTCAGTATCAGGACCATAAACACTATTCACATTTTCAGCCGCCTGGCTTGCGTTTTCACCTTTATCGAAGAAAAACTGTAAAACATAGCGTATCTTCTCTTTGCTGGTGTCCATCTTTGACGTGAGCGCAAACAAAACTGAGTCAACCATTTACAAAACTGTTAAATAAGTTTTTTTAGTACGAAATGTCAGCTTTTTAACGCCATCTAGTGTAAACTAATCGGACTTTTAGAGCTCGAGATACAATTTATTAAAGCCATATATTGGAAAAATAATAGATTTCTTTTTACTAGACTTATTATTTAGACCGCTTACTATGATTACTTTTTTCTGGTTTGGTATTCATTCTACAAAAGCTGTTAGTTTTTTAAAGGAAGTATAATTTTTTTTTGTTTTTAGCATTATCATTTATTATACATTTTTCTATAATAGTTGTATAGTTTTCTATAAATCTCCATGTCGACTTTAATCATTTGTTCTTTGTACTTTTCGAATGTGGTGATACTTATTCTAGGGTGACGTAAAATTCTTTGAAAACAATTCTTTGAAAACTGTTTTTCGAAAACAATTGTTTGATATTTTTTCAAGATGAGGTGTTTTGATAAATATTTAAATATGTGTTTTCATATTATTTTATTGAAATAGAAACATTAATTATTCTATAATATTTACAGTCTAACCTAATAACCAATATTATGTGCAATACCCCTAATAAATTCTATATTTGTTTCATCAAAATTTCCCACAATTCTGCGAATTCTTACTGCACAGTTCACGTATTTTTGAGTGATGATGTAGGTGGTGCCCCCGCTACGAATTGCTCAATCATTTATAGCTTGTTCTCTTTTTATCGCCTCTAGAAATTTTAAAATGCTGAGATGACTGGCTAAAGTCTGACTCTCAACACTTCTGTGCCAGTCTTCCATAGCATTGTTGGTTTTGGAAATCCCTGACAATGTAGCCTTAAAACAATTCTATATGTTATGTGGAAATAAAGGGGCTTACCTTCTATCTGGCCGATCTATCCGTGTGTCCTCAAAATAATCCATGATTTCTTGGGCTTCTGCAAGTAAATTATTTTCCCACAATTCTTTGAATGCAGCCACTACATAATTTAATTGAACAAATGCCAGCGTATTTAACATTCTTGTCTTTAAATAAAAAAATGGGTTATTATCGTAGAGTTGTTTTAGACTAGACGTTTAAGTTTTTCTGTATACACATAAGAGTGAGAAGTGAAAAAAAAACATCCTCTTGTTGTTCCCGGTAATATAGTTGAAATTGCATTAAAAGCCGCCTTTCAAAATCGATCATAATTGTGACCGGCGCAGCAGTGTTACATAACTTTTTATTTGCTGTAGAATTTTATAGTTATGTAATGGGAACTCTCTTTTATGCTATGGACGGTGTATAGTTGGTTGAACAGATGTGGAACCATCCATGTACCAATGTTCCAAATGTCCAAGAACTTCAAGCGAGTATTTAGTTATAAATAAGGATTCTAAAATTCGTAGCTCCAGAGTCGTATTGAAGAAAATCATCTTAACTTGTTTCAGTGAAGATTTCCGGGATTACTAATTCTCGTCTAGACTGTGCTAAAGGAGGTGCAGCAAGGTTTTTAGATCTTATGTTTCTAATAGTTTGCTTTATGCTATCTACTACTGGAAGGCTTCCTGCAAAATCACTGCTGACGGACGTTGACAGTGAAGAGATGATAAACTGCGAAGTATCTTGAGTCGTTGTGGCACATTCATGCAGTTGATTCATAAATTTTACAACTTTCACATTTGCAGCATCGCCCTCATGATTGTGTTTACTAGGCCCTTTTATTAATTCTTTGTCGTCTACTACATCATAAGCATGACGTTTTTTCAAAAAATGCTCACATTTTCTATAACTTATATACATATGTATATATGTGTTAAAAACAATATTATACAGGGTAATTCAATTTCTTGTCTTGGCTAAGATAATTGTTGGTAAACGGAGCATGAAATGCGGCATTAAAAAAAAAACGCTGTACCCACACGGAGAAAAATGGAAGTGACAGTTTTAGCAACGGACACAAAAACAATTAAATGGTGCATTCTTTTGTTTGATTGAAGATTCGTAGCTCAGTATTCGGTTCTTAACTTTAGTTAGTCAAATTTTCTTTATTCGATAATTCGAGTTTTCGATACTGGTAGGGTAGCATTTAGTCCTGAGTGATTTAATGTTCAAAAACTAAAAATATAGTGCACATAAGCTCAGTAGAGCGCCTTTTTAATTAAAACTATCTTAAAGCGTCGTAACGCCGTACCGCCTTAGGAAAAAATTTTCGCACATAGGTTCTTTTACTCGAATGTCTTCTCTTATAGCACTGAATAACCCCTAGCAGTTTGGCCCCACAGTTCTGAATCACTCTGTATAAAGCGTTCAACAAAATTTTACCTCGCAGTTACCTTGTCAGTTGAGCGAAAACAGCATCAATCAAAGACATTTTGAGGCTTCTGATACGGAGTACCGGAGGGAAGCCTAATATCTCCGGTTTGTCGGTCCGTCTGTTAACAAATATCAACTCAGCAATCACAAGGGGTAGAGACTTGATTAAGGTGTCATTGGAAAGGTCTCGCCGAGAATAGCTTGGGTCTCTAGGGGGTTGGGGTCCTGAGATATGTCCGTTTCTCAGTTACAAATACATATCAGAAGCCGCAACGAAGCTTTGCGATTGGTGGACTAATCGCTATCGCTATCGCTACCTTGTTTTTTATTTCATAACCAACTGAGAAATAATTCTGTTGAATAGGTGATGTTTATTTAATACGTGCAAATCAAGTGCAAGGAAATTGAATATCAATTTTATTTCTGCTACTACAATAAATCTAGAAAACTAAAATAAAATACGTAAGTATTTACCAATAAATTGTTGAGTCAACTTGGTTGCATTTCACAAACAGAAAACCTTGCAACAGTAATTTACGGTTGCCTTTTTCACTAAATTCGTAGTTATGTAAAAATTCGAAACATTTTCGGTTTATTTTGAAACAGAACTGATATCACATACTTACATTGTCGGTATTTGTATTTAAAGTTTTTCGTAAAGTGAGAGGGTTTTTAAGAAGAAATGGGTTTCTAATGTTTATTTTCTTAATTTTAACTTATTTTTTTTTTGAAAGAATTGATTTTTGGATAATTGTTTTCGAACTACTTACCTAAATATCCTTTTTATTAGTATGAATACTCCACTTTCGACATTTTTGTGTTTTGGTACTCAACTCCAAATATAGTAATAATTATCAATTTTTTCCTGGCTTATATCTTGTTTTTTGATTTGCGAGGGATTACTATTATGTCCAATTTTAATTTTTAGATCTTTGCGATAACTGCTTTCTATTTGGAGCGCATACTTTGTATCTTCCAAGTTTTTATAGCTATAGTTCTTTTCTATCGACATATTCTTTCTCCGTTGATTTTTGAATTCTATTGCTTCTTTACATGTTTCCCTATCCACTAGAAGCCTAGAGTTTCACTGAATTTTGAGTTGTCTGCTCTACTAGCCTGAGGCAGCGGCGTTTCATAATTCACAGATTTCTTTCATGTGCTGGGTAGTTGGCCTAATGATACAACTCTCTTCTATCTCCGGTCTATTAAGTTAGATCTCTTAGACAAAGTAAATAAAAAGAAATAATGTCCAGATCTTAATTCAAAGAAATAATAATTATTTGAGTATGTCCAAGATAAAACTCATACTGATGATTTTGCGTTGGAGAAAAAAGTTTTGTAATTTTTTCAAAAGACGATACGTTGCCATAGTCTACTTAGCAGGTTTTGGTTAAAGACAATTTTTGCTTGTCAAGACATCTGTCGCATTTATCAGATTCATATTCTTGTCATTGCTTTTATTCCTAAAAATGATATCTCTCTCAAAATAAATTTATTTTAAATTTATAGATGCGATAATAGCGAAAGATACTGAAATTCATATACATATAAAAACGGTAGTATCTTTTTGTATCTTATTATCAATCCAGCAATTTTTTCATTTCTTTGCCGATACTAGTGAGATTCAACGGTTTTTATAAATTTTGTTGTAAAACAATTGCCACGTGTTAACAACACTTAAAAATTTAACATTACTCTTTAACTGAGGGGTACTAATGGTGTTGGTCAACAATAACTTGGTTTTTACAAACTGTAAGTGGAGTGATTGCTTAATTTTTATTTAACTCGTTCGTATACGTTTCGACCATGAGCTTTACAAGTCGTTTGTACGCAACAATTGTTTCTATCTTTTGATTTTTTCGCTGTTTCAACAAATGATATTTCTATCTCTCTCTCTCCCCAATTATCTCTTTTTGTTTTTTATGCTTTATTGTATCAACATTTGTTTCTGTTAATTTAGTGGTTTTTTCACTTTTGTGTGCATGAAAGGCGTTCAGTATTTATACCCGCTCCGCGCCTCGTCACGAGCGCTGGTGGGGATAATTCTGGCGGTCGTCTCGCTCTAGCATGCGAAGACGTCGGCGGCCTTCCGGGCCGCGTCGCGGCGCTCGCTCGTGCGTTCGGGAGGGCGCCCTACGAGTTTTATAATTTTCGCTAATTTGATTTGTATCTCCAATTTTATTTTTAGAATATTTATGCTTTATTTTTCAGTGCGATACACATTATTTCCATGTAACGTATTAGCTCATTAATATAATTTACTCAAATTAGTAACTATTAACTGTAATTATCTGCAACAAATGTGCTAATATATTAAGTTATCAATTTATTACCCATTATCTCATCACGACATAATTAGTAATTTAATAGAACAACCTGTTTAATGGTAAATAGTTTGCAGGTAAAACTTTGTTATTATATGGCACACTATTCGAAGTTTACTTGCTCATATTGCATGGTTTCGTACAACAAAAGCGTACAACAATTTAATTTGAATAACTACACAATGCCATATATATTTACATAGTTATTTATACATAAATGGCTTTGATAATTTAGTATCGCTAATAACATTTGTCAGCATGAAATTGGTGCAATAAAAAATAGAAGTTCTATTAGTTGTTCTTTAAATTCCAAATTCTTAATATTGTTGTGTAATTTAATTACATCTCAAGTGAGTAATATTCATTTAAAATATCGCAGAATAAAAATGTTTTTGTTAGTATCAATGGTGGAATAGCTGGTATCTACTGTTGTAATGATGTTTTTAAGGGACGAAAATCTTAAAGTAACAAATATTTTGTCTAGACTACGCC
Organism: Sinelater perroti; assembly: GCA_036346155.1. NCBI lineage: Eukaryota > Metazoa > Arthropoda > Insecta > Coleoptera > Elateridae > Sinelater > Sinelater perroti. The sequence goes on along the minus strand of JARFIY010000248.1, from coordinate 27,415,688 downwards.
AACAGTTTAGTAAGACATATCATCGAGAGCCTGTTTTTTATATGGCACAATATGTTATAAGATGTTACGGAATGAAGCAAAGCCCAAAACGAAACGCAGATACATCGAGCTGTCAATACAAATATTGAAGAAGTCGGTGACCGAAAATTCGCAATCTACCCCTAAGTTAGCATCACCAGTAGTAGTATCCAGTTAATTATCAAAAGGTAGAAATTTTGAAAAGTGTGCAAAATATGGGCCACCATTTTCCTAGTGCTGGAATTTTTTTGCGATTTAAAGTCTACCAGAAGCTCTTTACTTACCCATTTTTGCATCAGATAAGTCTTATTATATCAATATCATTAAATATCTGAGTCTAAACGAACAAGTATTGAGTGTCAAATGCAAAATAAAGATATATGTATTAAAGCCAAAATAAACCTCTCTAATGGAAAGATTCTTTAAGAGATGAGACACAGATTCAATTATATATAATTTTAGAATTGTATTCTTATTTGAAGTACCTGGGAAGGAGCATTATTTTGTTGTAACAATAATAGCTGTTTGTTTACAAGAGCAGGCGCTATTTGAACAAAGCTTTGTAGTTACGTCACAACCATCTGAAAATTTCACCAAATGCGTAACATTAATTTACGTCTAATCTATCAAGTTTAGGAATGGCACTATTTTAACGTTAAGTTTGTATGCAACTATTGCTTACGCTTTATTTGGATTACCAAAAAAGATTTACATTTTGTCACAGGTCATAATTTGTTTAACGAGTATTTTCAAGAAATTTGAAACTTTAACTCTTTTCGATGCTGTGTTTGACTCAAACCACGTGGTTAGTTCTTCTTTACCTGTATCGAAAAGCATGGCATGTAGGTATAAATATTATTAAAGTAAATAATCTATAACAAAGATGGTTACAGAATATTGTTAGAACTTCACTGTTGGACAACAAAACTAGATTTTTATATACAAAAGAAACAACTACGACCCTAGTTGAAAATATAAGTGAAATACTTAATAATTCCTTACAGTTATTCTGTGTTAATGCTAGTCGAGATAGTTGTTATAGTGATGTTGGCTCGAACTATTCGGTGGTCACTGCCAGTGTGAAACGCATTTAAGGTGGTGATATCTTGGATAAGTTCTCTGGATGACGACAGTATATACTCTATTTCATTTTTTGTTCTGTCACCCGGGCTTATCCAGGTCCATTTGCGTTGTTGTTTCTTATTGAAGAAGGTGTTCATCGCGTATAGTCGTTGGTATTCTAGGAAATTTATCAACATAAGTCCTCTGTGGTTTCTTTGTCCCAGTCCATATTTCCCTACATGCATTTCTTCTTCTGTTTGTTGTTGTCCTAGTATCGCATTAAAATCGCCCATGATAATGTCGTGTTTGCATTTGTTTTCGTTTCGTGCTCTGATTACATCTTCAACGAATAGTTCGGCATCTTCGTCATCGTAGGTGGATGTGGGAGCGTATATTTGAATTATTTTTATTTTTTCTTGTTTGCTTGTTTCTATTGTTCTATATGCAACACGTTCTGATATTCCTTTAAACATTTTGACGTTCGGTTTTATCCTCTTGCTTACTAGGAAACCCACGCCTTTCTGGCTTTCAGTTTCATGACCTTTGTAATACAGGGTGTTACCAGACTGCAGAACAATAGCCCCTTCATCTTCTTCGTATTTCGGCGAGACCTATTATGTCCCATTTTATCTTATCGGTAGGGTACGATTTTATCAAAAGATAATAGGTGCTCGGTAATCGTTGCTTTAATTTATATAACAATCCGACATGCCACATCTTGTTGAAAGCCTGTTTGAGGTCCAGGAAGGCTGCGGTGTAGAATCTTTTTTCCTCGAGGCTTATAACGTAGCTATCAGATTGGCGATTCGGTGGGATTGTTAAACTGTCGAGTGGTGTTCCCTAAATCAGAATTGTTGACGTGATATTAGGGGGGGCTTGTTTAAATCGTCGTGTAGTTTACTTAGCAGAAGCTTTTCAAATAGTTTTTCAGGATGCAGAAACAGGCCGATCCGTCTATGTGAGCTAGTTAAGTGTTCACCCGGCTTAAGTATCATTAGGACCTGTGCGTATTTCCATTGTATGAGGAAGTCAGACTGGGTATCTGGTTGAAGATAGTGGTCAGAAGAACGATAGCTCTTTTTGGAAGTGCTTTAGAATTTGTGTTATCGAGTTGTAACCTAGCGCTTTATGGTTACTTAATTCATTAATACCATTGTTGACTTTATTAGGGGCAAACGGCTTAATTGGTGGTGACTACTGGCAAGGAGTATCCAAGAAGTTAGCTATTTGCTCAGAGTTTAAAGTTGGTATTTTGTTGAATGGTGAGAAAACTGCTGAGAGATAACGAGAGAATTATTCGGCTTTTTTGATATCGGATCTCGCCCAAGTGTAATCTTGTTTTTGTATTGGTAGTACATTAATTTGACGAACTTTCTTGTGGCCTTCCAAATAAAGTGGTCTTTTTTGTTTAGCTTCTTAATTTAGTTTTCGAAGTTGGAATTTTGATGTTCTTTCAGTAGGTTACTGAGTTTTCCGGTCAATCTGTTGTAAATCTGTTTATCTGCAGGATTACAAAATCTGTTCCATGTTTCTCTAGCCTGTCTTTTCTCAGCATTTGGAGGGGTGCTATGTTAGTTTTTGCTTGTATTACATCGGATTTAGGCTTGAAAACCATGCTGCTTTCTGAATAAAATCAGTAAAGTAATAAACCGTATTGTCTAAATTGCTAGGTTCTTTTATTTTCTGTTTTACGTTAATACTATATTGAATATAGTTTTGAAATTGCTCCCAGTCTGTTAGTCAAGTGGACAGAGTAGGATTTATTAATTTGAGTATCACTTATGTACCAAGGGTTATAATAAAGGAGAGTGGTCGGATGAGGGGTTATAGTTATCTTCGACTTGAAAGTAGTTTGCAGAAATTCCTGCAGCTATGAGAAAGTCGAGCAGGTCAGGAATTTTTTGCGTATCAGAAGGCCAGCAAGTGGGTTTACCAGTTGAAAGATGTATGTAGTTGTTATCATTTATTGCTCGAATCAGGTTGCGACTTTTGATGGTGATTAATGTAGATTTCCAGTGCGTATGCTTTGCGTTTCAGTCACCCCCAATAATAAACTTTTGTCCTAGAGTTTGGCGAAAGTTTTGAATTGATCTGTCGATATTGTAAGGCGAGGGGGGTAATATATGGCTGTTGTAGTGTAGTTCTAATGTGAGGCATTAATTTTCACACTAATAGCTTCTATGTGTGCTGTTTGGTATTTAGGAAGCACATAATGCGAGACGCTGTTGCGAATGAGAATTGTGAAGCTGCCATTATCAGTACCTTCAGGATGACAGGTGCTGTAAACGGTATAGTTAAGAATCTGAATGATTCTAGTAAGTTATATTCATTATTTTTTACAAGCTATGTTATGTAACACAGCAGTAGCCATTACGATACTTTGCACTTTAGATAAATGGACCCGAATGCCTGTAGATGAAATAGGAAATCGTTGTTTCCATACACCACAAGATTTCTAATGACTCGTTAAATAAATTCTCTGCTGGTGCATTGACATTAATCATCGAGGTTATAATATAATTTTTGTTTTGGCACCAAAAAGCTACTGCCAACGTCCCTAAGTTCAAAAAGAGTCCGCAACGCAAAATTATTGAAGATGGTAGAATCCTGACTAGAGCCTGGCCACCTTGCTACAATATTTGTAAATAAGCATTGCAAGTTGTCTTGTACATTAATTGAGAAAAAGCCTTTCTGATTTTTATAAACTTCTACTTGTTCATCTCCTGGTGATTGAATTTTAATGAGTTCAATCTAAAGCTCCTAATAATCTTGGAAATCTAGCAATTTGAAAAAATCTTAACCGATTTTCTTCGGTACTTGGTAATTTTATGAATCTTGGCTCTAATTCATATCTTCTTCTTTAGAATACATTTTCTTGTTAAAACTAAAAGCAAACTCTCAAAATTGACAGATTTATTCAAACTTTCAGTTTAGATACAAGCAAAGCTACAGCTTAAACCCTCTGAATTTGGTGCTTAAGTTAAACCATAAGATAAACTTCGGATTCAGTTTAAGCTAGTAGTGTAAAACGTGGGCAAGTCTTAAGATTTGGCTTAAGCCTAAACCTCAGTTTAAACCACTTATAAAAAACTGACCCTTAGCCTCACTAGCATTAAACAACATTTTGTATGTGCGGTGAATATTTATTTTTATATTCAACCTTAAATGAATAGACCAAGAGAGTATTGAAGACAAACCACATAGCAGGTTGGTCAGTTGAACTGCTTTCAGAAGAAAACGTCACTTTCATTGAGCATGAGAAACTGCCAGATAAATGTTTAAAAGTAAAAATATTATCAGCAAAGTTTCTAATGATATTATGAGCATTTTCACATAAATAAGGTTAGTGCTAGATGGGTATCCTACATTAATCAAAAGTTCAAAAACAACAACGTCTGATCTGTTGTGAGTGATTTTTAAACCTTTGTTGCAACAACAAATAAGTTCTTCAATTTGTTGTTACAGGAAATGCCTCCACAACGCCCTAGCAAAAATAAAGTTAATTGAATGGCGCAAACCGGACTAAATCGGTTAAGGAAAGAAAATATGGCTCAGTCGACGAAAAAGATCAAGGCAATGATCGGATTTCTTTAGATTTAAGTTCGTCAGAAATGTGGTCTTAACTTTACCTGCTTTAAAGTGCTTGATCAGTGGATGCAGTCCAAATGGCAATTCAAGGTATTGATAAATATTTTGCTTTCCTTTTGTGATAATCTGAGACTTAAAACTTTCATTAAGTGTCTTGTAAAGACACAAACTTTATCATAGTCATTTTCATCCCAAGTGTTGTTTTCGAGTCGAATAGGTGGCATGTGTTGCTACAGTTGTTTCAGTCTTTTTGTTGCTCTCCTAAGTCAGTAGTTAGTGGCTTTGGTAGGTCAAGATAGTTTTGTAGGGGACGCGGTGGCTCAGGTGGTTTAACCAGTCCTCTAGCCGGCGCGCGCGAGTTCGAGTTTCGCTCAATCCATGGGTGGGTGTGAATGTCCAAGAATAAGTGCATGTTAGTGGGCACAATAAGCCCTTGAGGCTGCAGTGCATGTAAGTGCGACCCCCCCTACCCTCCAAAAGATAGTTTTGTACTAATTTGTTTTTTGAGCTAAGATGTTAGTTTCTTTAGCTTTCCTTGGTTTTCAGGGTGTTTAGTTCCGCGTGGGAGCACGGTCTGCGAACTGACAGGTTAAGGCTTTCGTGTATGTTCCACTTTACTGTCCGGTTTGTCTGCACCGCAGCCCGCGCTTTAATCACGGGACCACGTTGGCGATAGGGTGTTTAGTAGTTTGCCATCTTCTACCTTGTTGCCGTTTTTTCTTCTTTTTGACCTCGATTGGGTAGGTTCAATTATTTTCTACTAAACTTTTCTATGGTGCTGACTGCCAAGTTACTTGTAGGATTGTTTGACTAAAAACGTCTAGTGATGAAACTTATCCATTGGATTTCAATTTGTGAATCTGTTACTAAGGCTAGGGTTTTTTCTTTGAGTAATGCTTGTATACTTATTGTTAATATTATCGGCGAGCCGTATGTGGAAAAGTCTAGACAGGATTCTGCTTTGAAGTAATTTGGATGAATATCGTTTACATTACAGAAGTCTAATAGATCAGGTCTTTTACATAAGTCTAAGGGCCAAGTAGTGAAATCTATTGCTGGTAATTGTCTTCAACAGTTTTCTGACTTTGGTAGTAGTTAGTCTTAACCCCCGGTGCTCACGTTTGTTGTTGTAATCCCCACCTGATATAAACATATTTTCCAATATCTGGAAATAATCTTCGAAATGGTTCTGTTTAATGTTGTGTTTTGGCGGGCAGTAGGCTGCCGATATGTTAAGAGCTCCTTCCAAATCCACGATTGTAATGGTAGTAGACTGAAGATGTTATGGGTTGTATTTGGGGAGTTCGTAATAATTAATTTTAGTATTGCCTATAAGTACTATCTGGGTGTTGTGTAGCATAAATAGTATAGTTTGCAATTTTGAAATAGCTCCTGTCTGTATAATTTGATTCAGATATTAGCATAATGCCTATAAAATTGTATACGAGAAAGGTGGTTAGTTCGTCTTTGTGATTGGTGAGGCCGTTGGTATTTCATATTCAAGCTGTTGAGCTACAGTTTGTTTTTGAGATAACGATAGTTACAAGATTTAGCATCGTTTCTATCTGCTCCATTAAGGTTGTTAGTTTAGATTCAATTTTGCTGATTCAGGGCATTGTGTCGGTATGTTGCTACCATTTTGATAATAATTGTCGTTGAATACCTGAGCATAAAATATATTTTGTTTTATTTTTTATACTGGAAGCTGTCTTGTATATGCTGTTTGTCTCTTAAAAGGAAACATCTTATGTTGTATTTATTTATAAACATGACAACCCTTATAGTTGGTAGGGTGGTTGCGATTACAATTTATGTCCCTGACATCGTTGTTCCTATTCTTACGTGAACAATGTAATGTTGACTGGTTGCCAGTGTATTTTATACAACATGGGTTCCTGTTGCAGAATTTCTTTGTTTGGCCGTGTCGTTGATACTTGGCACATTGTGGTATTTTTCTTCTTCTGGCAGTTCGAATTTAACAATTGAATGAACCAACTTAGTTATGCTATAAACGTTTTTATTATTATCGACCGTTTTTAATTCTGGATGTAGTAGAATTTCAGTGATTCTTTGTCGGATATTCATAACTGTGTGGCCTTGAGGTTTGAGTTATTCTTGTAATTGTCTTAAATCAGTAGATGTATATGGATATACGAAGACTACTCTGAAGTTTCTCTCTTCTTTCCTATTGTATGAATAAAACTCCATATATAATAAATAAATACGCATGATCTTGAGCAGAGAATTGACTCGTGCACGTCCACTCTGGTTCGATACATGCATCAAACTAACATTAAGATATTAAGTAGATGTCAGTAGCCATAATAAGCCATTGAGGTTGCAGTAGGGTGCACCCTAACGAAAAAATATAGCGGAAGTAGCATCGCTCACAGATCATAATAGGGTAATTCTACATACACGATAATCAAGCGCAGACAGCATCGTAATTTAGACTGATAATAAAAAAAAATATAAATACATTAATAGTCGCACATTTTTATGAAAAGTGTTTTAAATAACCACGATTCCAAAGCCGGGTAAGAACTTAAACAATGTAGAATCGTACAGACTGATAAGTTTATCGCCGGTACTATTCAAGCTGTTTGAAAAACTACTTCTCAAAAATGACTCAGGGTAATACTGGAAGAAAGAAAACTCATACCTAATCACCAGTTTGAATTTTGGAATTAACGTAGTACGATGGAGTAGATACATGTATTGTCAACACTATCAATGATGTTTTGGGATCTAAAAAGTGTTGTTCATCCGTTTTCTTAAACGTCAAGCAGGCGTTTAATAAAATTTGGCACGAGAACTTATGCTATAAACTTAAAAAATGTATGCCGTATTATTTCTATGAAATCTTCAAATCGTATCTAGAAAGCAGATAGTTTCCGGTGAAACAGGGAGAGGAAATTTTAGATTTGTACCCCATTACTTCTAGAGTGCCCTAGCGAGTGTAGCGGGTCCAATTTTGTATACGCTCTACACAGCTGATAGTCCCACAACCAATCTAACAGCAACTGCCACATTTGCGGATGATATGGCTATGCCAGCCTCAGATGCCGACCTTGCTGTTACATCTACACACTTCCAGAATCATCTAACTTTGGTCAAAGATTGGCTGAGAAGGTGAAAAATTTAGGTTAGTACTTTTAAAACGACATATATTACGTTTACCATGAGAAAAACTACCTGTCCAGCCATAACCCTTACTAATACCCTGATTCTATAAAATGAAGAGTTTAAATATTTCGGTATGCATCTGGAACGATGGTTGATATGGCGTAAACTCGGCTTAAAATTTAGCCAAGTAAGTGTATTGGCTACTTGGCAGAAAATGGAAAACAAACTCTTAATTTATAAGGCCATTCTTCGCAAAATAAGGACGTATGGTATTCAGCTGTAGGGTACTGCCAGTACCTCTAACATAGAAATCTTTCAAAGGTTCCAGAATAAAGTGCTTAGGTGTATTGTCAACTCACCATGGTATGTACCTAATTATGTAATACAAATGACCTTAGCATCGAGTCAGTGCAGAAAATAATAACAAAGTATTGCGTTAAATATCAAACTAAGCTCACTGTGCATTGCAATAACTTACTACCCCAACTTTTGAATAACAGTCCTACGCCAGAAAGACTGAAACGTTTCAAACCCTTAGACCTGTCCACTAGGTTCGATTAGATTTATATTTTTTCTGCATACACGATGTTATAATATATTATATTTATATATTTAAGAGAATGGTCAATGAATTGTATGTCTATTACTATATGTCACACCATTTACTTATTGTTCGCTTGAAACAGATTGTAAATAGGCGCTGTCAATAAGAAAACGGACTTTTATTTAATAGAAAAAAAAAATAAATAAAACAAAAACTAGTTGCGCAAAAAATCTTACTCTTACAAGAATGATCTATCAAAAAGCTTAAAATAGTGACAATAACATAAAATAAGAAAGGCTGCAGCATGTAAAAAATTGCCTTCATTTTTTTCTCGGGAAGATGTTTTCATAACTGGGGTCACGATTCTACTTTTGTGCTGGTTTGAGGTTCCCATTTTTCTTGCCCAGAAAGTTATCGATGTTTTCGGCGGGCCTTATAGTTATAAATAGATTTTTTAAAGTAAATTACCGTCCTCATTTTTATCGACCCGCATAGTGCACGGGGAAAAATAATTCCCATTCGTTAACGTACCAACTCACATAATCGATGCTATCAGAATCGGATCTTAATCCGACGCGCCACAAAGCGGAATAAATTGCAAGAAAAATGCGTAGGGATATTGCGCCGCGAGTTTCTTTGTATCGCGACGCAAGCGGCGGAAAATCCGGCAGAAATCTAAAACTCATTACTGCGCCTGTATGCCGGGCCAGGATAAGGCCGGATTGGAAGCAAATTCGAGCTTCTTAAGTAGCGCCCGATCGAGGGTTGCTACATAAATGGAAAAATCGCCGGCTGCTCTTTCCCCAGCTTCGTCTGCATCCACTTCGCGCTGCTGTTTATTAATGACTTACAAAAAGCGCCTTCGTCGAACTTGAGTCTGCTTACCGTCGGAATTTATGGTAAAACGGTCTCGGATGGCCGGGATGGGAAGCTCTTAATCTCCTCCGATTTACATGCAAATTGATGGGAATGTCGTAGGTGTTGGTTTTGAGAAAGGCATTTGCCATGCAAATTGTTGGACGGTTGAATGCTATTTGCTATTCAAATTGTTATGTTGTCGTAGTTAATCAACCGTTAAATTGCTTTATTGGTACAAAACATTACCTTCCCCGGAAATGTAAGATTTACTTATTTTTTATTTTATCTCTTTGTGTGATAAAACCGCTTGATGTAGTGATAAGTAGATTTTGGTAATATCTGCAACTTTTCGTAATTTCAAAATGTTGGTAATTTAAAAATTGTACTTTATTTTCATCCAAATCTAGAATCTATTGGAGATAGTAGCCGGTAGAGCATGGAATACTGATAACTACAGAAATAACTTGATGATCGCAACCCATTTACATAGGGTACTAGGATAACACTATCCACTTTTGTATCTCTAAAAAAGAGTCATGCAACCAACTCATCCATTCAAGGATGTGGATACATTTGTCATTCCACGCTGTTTGTTTAGTATCTTCTCTGTTCATTCTGTCTTATATTTTAGCTTCCTCTCTTGACAGGTCAGTCCTGGTTTATTCGCCTAAGATGCCCATATCGCCTCAATTGGCAGTTCTCTATCTATCTCATTAATGGCTGTACTTTTAGTTGCTCTCTGATGTTGTCATTTCTAATGTAATCTCTTTGTCATTTTTAACACTTTTCTTAGATATTTTATCTCTATACTTGGACTAAGAGTTTCTTCGTTAGGACCTAGTTTTTACCTCCAAAGGTTAGTATGGGTATAAATACTGATTTAAACATGCACATTTTTGTTTTTCCTAACACTTTTCTCTTTTATAAAAAGTTATTTTTTAGGCTGTGATATACCTTGGGGGCACTTTAAATTCTAGCCTTTATTTTAATTTTAAAATTTTCCTTGATATCTAGTTGTACTTTTAAATACTCAACTTGTTCTAGTTTTCCTCCATTTATCTCTAAGTTAAGTGCTACCTCTTTTTTTGTTTAAATTTTATTATAGCTGGCTCTGCAATATACAATGCAATACACGGCTTGGCTGTTATAGTACAATTAAATAAGAACTAAACTACATACATTGAGGTTTAATCCAGTGGGGATTAACTGATAAATTACATTTCTATCTTAATTTGACATTGAGTTGGGTTTATATACCACATTTAAATTAAGTCCTGTGGTAGTTTACGCTCAAGACGCCTGTGAATCTTTTTTTGGCCTAGATTTAATTTGGTAGCACTTGAACACAAGGTTAGATTTTGGAAAAACTTTACAGTGGATTTTATTAATGAACTCTGTAATTAATGGAACACTTAATTCACTGTGAACTTGATTATTACGCACAAACCAAGGGCAGTTGATGGCGATTCTGAGCACCTTGTTCTGGACTGTTTGGAGTTTCTTCATGTTTGTCTTTGATGTGTTGCACCATATTGGACATGCATATGTAAGAATTGGTCTGAGGATTCCTTTGTAGATAAGCACAGCACACTATGGTCTAAGGTGAGAATTACGGTTTATAAGGGGATATAATGCACCCAGTCTGTTGTGGCACTCGTTGAGTTTTTTATTGATATGAAACCCCCAGTTCAGTTTCGCGTCTAAGTGCACGCCTAAATATTTAACAGCTGAGTTCTTTGGATTCCAATCTATTTCGTTATTATTTATTTTTATTTTTGTAATTTGCTCATATCACTTCAGGGTAAATTTTTTGTTTGACATTTATCAGAATTTATTTTGATTTTCCATTTCTGAAACCATGCACATAACGTATTTATAGAGTTTTGTAGGAGTACAATTGCTGTATCAAGACTGAGGCTCTGTGTAATAATTGCAGTATCGTCAGCATACATGGCCAGCGTTGAGTTGAGATCTGTAGGTACGTCGTGAACGAACAGGTTGAATAAGGTGGGTCCCAGAATACTGCCCTGGGATACTCCGGCCCGAATAGGTTTAGAACTAGATAAGGTTGAGCTGATCCGGACTCTAAAAGTTCTGTTAGTGAGAAATGAGTGAATGATTTTGGTTAGGTAATTTGGAATGTTTAAAAGCCCCATTTTATATAGAAGTCCAGACCTTGTCGAAAACTCTTTCCAAGTCTATAAATACAACCGCAGTGTATTCTTTGTGATGGGTTCGGAAGCCATATTGAAGAGGAGGAATAGTATCATTTTGGTGGAGGTAATCTTGTAATCTGGAAAGTATCACTTTTTCTAAGAGCTTGGCCAGGGTTGACAGGAGACTGATAAGTCGTTAGCTGTCAGGGTTTTCCTTCGGTTTACCTACTTTATAGATGGGGAGCACATTTGCAGTTTTCCATGCTGTCGGAAAGTATCCTAGTCTGAGACAGACGTTGTATATTGAGGTTAAGTAAGCCAGAGCCTTTTTTGATAGGTGCTTTAGCATTTTCTTTGTTATAAGGTCGGGCCCAGGGGTCTTACGTTTAGGTAATATTGTTATATAAGATTTAATTTCTTGGACAGATTTAAGAGCTATTTCGTGGTTATCCTGTAACTGCATATTTACGATTGCGCTTGTTACCTGCCTTTCGAAGTGTTCGTCTTGTTCTTCAAAATGGGGCGTAAATGCCTGTTCAAGATGAGTTGCTAATAAGTTGGCCTTTTCATCATCGGAGGAGTATCTGGCGTTATTTGATATCATAGGATAGATTATACTCGGTTGTCTTAATAAGCGTTTGGTAGCTAACCACATAGATGGGTCACCGGGTTTAGTGTCTTCAAGGTAAGAATTGTATCTTTGGATTCTTAGACTGTCAAGTTCATTCTTTACTAAGTGACATAGTTGGTTGTGTGTTTTAAGTATGGTAACCGGTGTCTTTGCCAATCCCTTCTATATCTATTCTTTCGCTTAATTAGATCAAGTATGTAGTTGGGAGTTCTAATAGGGCAACTTTCCTTTGCTTCCATGGAGTGGTTGTTTCTTGAATACTTGTAAGGCTGATGTGTATTTAGGACGGCATTGTCTATATCCGGGTGTGCTACCTCTGCTTTCCACTAACCATTATTTGACTTTAATTTCTTTTCACTAATTTTTCGTTGACAAGGTCATACTAATTTATCCAAACAGGTAGAGCATGGAATATTGATAACTACAGAAATAACTTGATGATCGCAACCCATTTACATAGGGTACTAGGACAACACTATCCACTTTTGTATCTCTAAAAAAGAGTCATGCAACCAACTCATCCATTCAAGGATGTGGATACATTTGTCATTCCACGCTGTTTGTTTAGTATCTTCTCTGTTCATTCTGTCTTATATTTTAGCTTCCTCTCTTGACAGGTCAGTCCTGGTTTATTCGCCTAAGATGCCAATATCGCCTCAATTGGCAGTTCTCTATCTATCTCATTAATGGCTGTACTTTTAGTTGCTCTCTGATGTTGTCATTTCTAATGTAATCTCTTTTAGTCATTTTTAACACTTTTCTTAGATATTTTATCTCTATACCTTGACTATAAGTTTCTTAGTTAGGACCTAGTTTTTACCTCCAAAGGTTAGTATGGGTATAAATACCGATTTAAACATGCACATTTTTGTTTTTCCTAACACTTTTCTCTTTTATAAAAAGTTATTTTTTAGGCTGTGATATACCTTGGGGACACTTTAAATTCTAGCCTTTATTTTAATTTTAAAATTTTCCTTGATATCTAGATGTACTTTTAAATACTCAACTTGTTCTAGTTTTCTTCCATTTATCTCTAAGTTAAGTGCTACCTCTGCTTTCCAACTAACCATTATTTGACTTTAATTTCTTTTCTACTAGTTTTTCGTTGACAAGGTCATACTCATTTATCCAAACTGGTTCTAAGTTTCTGTAGCCGATAATTACTTTTGTTGATTCGTTTTTCGATTTTTTTTCAACGAACTTAAAAAGTTTGTTACTGAATTCTATATGTCTGTCTGTCGGTCTGTCGGTCTGTCGGTCCGCAAAGTTTGAGATTTTTTAAAATTTGAAAATGGATTCTTATAGGAAATTTTACGCTGAATTCGAAAATGAAGTAAAAAAATTCTATGTCGAATAATTTTCGAGATATTCGATTTCGAATTTTTAAGTTCGTTCTGGGATTGCTTACAGAGCAATCTCTTCGCCGGCCCCATGGTTTATTATTATACATCGTCTATAACCAGATAGAACAATATTGGACTTACTTAGTACTCCCCTCTGTAGTATACTTTAATTCACTGGAAAGTGATTGCATGTTATCTGTTCTCACAAGATTTCTGTTATTTCTAAACATACTCATAATTGTCCTAATTAATTTTATTTTTATTTTTTTTTATAAGGGTCTGCTTCTAACACTTTCTCTAAATAAACTAAAGTTTGCTTTTATGTAATCTGCTTAATCGTAAAATATGATCTATGTTTCTATCCTTTCTGGAGCCACTTTGTGCTTGTACGATTTGCAGTTCTAGTTCTCGTCAGTTTTATTTTTAAAATTTGTTCATATATTTTTGACGGCATGCTGATCAGAATCATTTACCATAATTGTTACAAACTCTCCCTTTTGAACAATGGAACAATAACGCTAATATCTGGAGTCCCTTTTCGCCCAAATTTTTAACCATTTCTTTTGTTATATTATCGTACCTTGCAGCTTTTCCCTTTTTTGAGTCTTTATGCTACTTTCAATATCTTTAATCTTAATATATTTTTTTATACTCTCTTCTTCTTCTACATTGTAGTCTGCATCATGATCTCGTTCATTAATATGGCTGTTCAATAGATTTTGAAGTACGTGCTTTATCTATTGATCATATCATCTTCATTTGTTATAATTATTCCATTATTGTCTCTAATTTATGTTATTATTACTTGTTTTAGTCTCGGTTTTAGATTTCTTAGTGTTTTGTAGGATAGTATTTGGTTTGTATGAAACCGGATTTTATTTTCGTATAGAACTCTTTCTACGTCAGTTTTTTAGCTTCTAGTACTATCTTATTAACTTTTGTCGTTGTTTTTTGTATTTTTGTATCCTTTATTTTATTAGTCAGTTTTTTGGAGGGCTATGTTTTCCTTCTTTTTACTTTATTACCTGTTTTAATTAATTTTACTTTTTTTCTTATTTCATTTCTATTATTGCCCATTTATTATTATTTTCTAATTTTTTCCTCCACTTCTCTTTCTTATTTCGTCATATGTCGTTGATATATTTTTCTCTTAATTTTTATTTTCATAACTTGTTTTTATCTTCTTTAACTGAAGCATCTTTAACTGATTTATAATTTTTCTTATTAAAATAGTCTAAAATTGATTGTTATAAGTATTTATTCCTTCTCTTTGTAAATTGTGTTCTACTAAAATGGAGTGTTGATTATTACAAGGTCGTACACAGACTTATTATTTTGTTTCTATTGCCACTTTATCTGGTGATGTATCAAATTTTACTACTTATAAACACTGGTTTTTTTCTTTAAATTAACTATGTTAAATGGACTGATACTTTTATAAACGCGATCCCGCCCGAGTCATAGTGGTGTATTGGCCGTTCATCAGTAAGATTTCTTTCTTGGATCCATTCACTTGTTTTCGCCTCAAAACTGTTACACTAAACTAATGCCTTATCTATTCATTCTGAAGGTGATAATCAAAGAAAACTTTGTATATAATGCTGAAAAAAGAGGGGTAATCTAAAAAGAGGAAAGGAGAATCGAAAAGGATACATACAAATAAGTTGATGAAATAAATGCTTTCGTGTATATATACGTATTATTTCGCACCGTTCAGAGAATCTTGAGGTTTTGGACCAATAACACATTTTGGAGTCTTTGTAGTTTTCACTATTCACAGGGGCGTATTAAGCGATAACGAAATCATGTAAAAAAGAAGAAAAAACTGAAATGTTGGAAAAGACATCTGATGTTATTTATGTTTGTAAAACATCTAAAAAATCGTAACAAATAAACTACGCAATGGTCATGATAATACTTACGCCAATAGAGAAAGCAGCCATGTAAGTATTTTTTAAAGAAAAACGGTGAGCATATTTGTGGTTGCTGTTGGAAAGCGGCACTAGTAAATATGGCGTTTAGTAAACGTCAGCACTCATCTTCTGTTTTGGAATACGCAAGAACTTTGTCCGTTATGCCTGTGGAACTATAATTTCGAAAAGAGTTTCAAAAGACAGCATGTCTTTTTATTAAGAAGTATGCAAAACTTTGAGATAAAGACTGTCTGTGCATAGTTCCTCCTTTGGGAATCCTGTTAGGAAAGCTTATGAGCGTATCCGCTTCCTCCCACAAGTGTAGAGCATGATATCTTACAATTAGTAGTGAATTGTGCGTAAAATACTAAAATGTTAGCCTTATACAAGTTTTAATTGCATCAATATCTCAGTTGTGTCTAAATTTATGCAAAAGAGTTTTGAGTTGATGGTTGTGAAGACTCTCAACTGGAGCAATAAGGTAACTCCACATCTGTCTGGAAATCGGCATAATGTGCCCATCTGATGCTCGCGTAGTCACAGAAGAAGTGCCAAACTTACCTAGGGAGAACGTTTTCTGCAATATTCGAAAAATAATGTGTATGGATCATTTTTTAAGGTCTACGGCCAGTAGAATTATTTTCTTAGATGTTTTTAAAAATGTCTGAAATTATAGTGCAGTGAAGAGAGTAATGGGTACAACTTTCAATAATATGACTATCTGGTTCACAACTATAGAGATGTGTGAGGACATCTCAATCTAAAATATTCGCAATGATGGATAAGAGGCAGAGGACAAGAAGATAATGCGTTAATTAGGTTCCCTAATTTAATTTCTTGCGATTTTTTTGTGAAAGTTTGTGAAGGACACTCCATTAATTTCTATGATTTTAATAACCATATCATTGCTACCGTGGCTTAGTCGACTGTGACATGCTTACACGCCTTTGGAATAATATAGACTATCATCTGTCCTACAACACAAGTCAACAATTATTTTGCTTCTTAAAAGGAAATAGTTCGTCTAGAAGTATTTTTTACGCCGAATTCAAAAATGTCCGTATTTTGCTATGACGTACAGATCGGTAGATATTTTCAAAAATTCGGTATTGAATTTAGGTGCTTTGTAAGTCTGTTCATAAGTTATCACACTGTCCAGTGTAACTTTAGTTTTAAAGTTGTCAGTAGTGCATTATTTAACAAATGTGAACAGTTAAAATCAATTATGAAACAGTCCTGATTGATTGCTGGCTTTCTTGCAGTAAAGTGAACTCTGTGTTGTGCGTATTTTAGAGATTGTCGTTCAGTTGTGTTATAGTGTACGTTCAAACTGATTTCTACTCTGCAATTTTCCGTTGGAATCACTTCCTTTCATCCAGGAACCAGGAAAAAAGTTCAAAATTGTTGCCCACATTGAAAATTTGCGAAATATGTAAAAAAAAACTTGATGAGATTATTTCGGTCTAATAAAATTGGTATCTGTTGCATAGTATGTGTGCTTTTTTAATATTTTATGAAATGTTGGGAAAATTGTAATTATAAGAGTACAGAACAAATAAAAACAAAAAAGAAGAACTAAATAAAAAGAGTTGAAAATTAAATAGGCCATAAAATAATTGAAGATAGGATAAGTAGAAAGGCTAAATTAAATCATAGCCAAACTTATTGCAACATGAATATATTCATATATTGAAGATTATCTGAATATTCCACACATACATCCACATGATGCTAGACTTCTAAAAATATTTGTATCCCAGTCTTCGGTTTGAATTATCATATTTTTTAATTAATTGGGCTTATTTTCTTCAACAATCTTCTCAAAATTTAATTTTTTGTTTTTCTAACTGGGAATGTGCATGTTGCAATAGAACAAATGTCATATTTAATTATTTAACAATTTTTTTCAAAAATTTTTGGTTGTTTATTTCCTTACAAATGTTATATGCTAGTTGAATAAGTTAAAGGTTTTTTCTTTTTCTTGTGGTTGATTTATTAATCTTATATTTAAAATTTTGTTATTGGAGATTTATACCTGTTGGATATAGGTTTTAATTATTGTTTACAATTGTAGGTGACTTTCAATTTTAAAGGTTTTGCTAGTATGTACGTTTATCTGCACTTCTTTCTATAACTCATGAATTTATTAAAGTTAATTGCATATATTTAATGTTTGGGTTTATAGATCATGAACTAAAACAGTTAATAATAACTAGTG
Organism: Sinelater perroti; assembly: GCA_036346155.1. NCBI lineage: Eukaryota > Metazoa > Arthropoda > Insecta > Coleoptera > Elateridae > Sinelater > Sinelater perroti. The sequence goes on along the minus strand of JARFIY010000248.1, from coordinate 27,398,231 downwards.
AAAGCGGTTACAACATTAATAAACTAATTAGTATATTTTGCTAGGTATAATTATTGCATCAGATACTATAATTATTTTAAGATTGGTTAATCGATTAGGCAACTTAGAAGCTTCATTTCTAATTTATTACTAAACGACACAAATAAATTATTATGCCTCTATTTGGCCCACATGCTTATTTTGTTGTTATTGACCGTTACCGCATTTTTTGATTTTTATATAAATAAATCGGTATATAAAAAAGTTTAAACTATGACAATTTGAATTTTCATTAAAATAAGGACATTTCATTTAGTTTTGTATCGAAGTAAAATTTTATTTGCATTGCATTGTAAACTGCTCCACATTTTAGCGACGCAAAACAACAATTCGATATCGCGTGTCCAACGCATTACTAATCCCCTTATATGTTTCAAAGGCGTATTCGCAGAGCCCATAAATTCAGCTTACGCTGCTGTAGCTGTAATTAAACTTTAATTCGATATTGCTTTGTTTGCTACATAATGCAAAACATATTAAAATGCTCGTAGCTGAGTAGGTGCTTTTAGGTAAAGGGGAAAATTGTAGTTCCGACGTAAAAAAGAACACAGCGGCGTTAAAGTAAAACAAAAATGCTACTGCTATTTACAGTAAATTTCGTTTGTCGCACAATTTTTAAAGCTCTCCAGCTTTTTGTTTGCTTAATGAGTTTGTATTCGTTGATGTTTACGACTACTTTAAAAAAATCATCTCGAACATGCATTTTATGTGATATTCTAGTGGTTGTGCTTCTACTGTAAGAATGAATATTTTCTTAGCGTTAGCAGAATCTGAAAAATAATGCAATATGTCCGCAGATATTTTACTTATTGTGAATAGACTAATTTTATGAACTCGGCATAAAGAGGCTTTAAAAAATTTATTAAGGTAATTTTGCAAGAAATAGTAAATTAATCCTGCTTTTATGCTCAATTTTGGTTTAGTAAGGTCCTGCTTTAAGGAAAATTTGAACTGTAATTGTGTAAAATGCACGTTCTTTATAATACCTTGGAAATAATGAGATAACATCGATAAGAGGGTAAACTATAGCAAAATTATCTCTTAAACTATAGTCCTAAAGAAGTCATTGCTCTCAATACATAAACGTCAATTTAGTTTAATAAAGTTCAATAAAAAATGTAGTCATTTATATTAATATGGAGTTTTCTTTGCACATAAAGCCATCATAATAATGAAAAGTACGCTATTACATCTTTAGCAGCATTTACAGTCTGTACTACTATGCAGAATTTCCACCAGCTTTTAACATATATCTATAGAAATTAATTTTCGTTCTTCCATGAGACTTGCAGTGAGTCTAGCCATTGACAATGGACGATGTGGTCTAGGATTATGTCTACATTATAATTTTTTCAGAAGTGTTTGATAGGATTGTGGTTGAGGCCCCGTGGGAAAGCCAGTCTAGTTTTTCAACACCTATCTCTTCAAACGATGGCAGGATAATTTTCGCTGTGTAAACAGAACAGTTAGCTTTTTGGAACAGGAAAGCTCCTTTCCTAAACTGTTGCCAGAATGTTGGGAGCACAAAGTTGTGAAAAATTTCAATTTTATCGTTTATTCTTGCGACTACAATTACTAAGAGACACAGGTGAAACTATCAAAGGCAGTCCCAAATTATGATAATATACTCGGATAAGAAAAGTTCTGATATTCGCCAAACCCAGACGCATTCATTAGAACGTTAGATGTGTAGATTTATCATTCCATATTTTGTTGTTATTGTTCCATAATCCAACAGCGGTGAATTTTGCGTAGTTGCAAACGAGATTGCCATTGACTGTATTTGTGTTGAGCTTGTGAGCAGTCGCATGACCGCCAAAACCCATATTCTTCAGCTTCTGACGAACAGTCCTGGTGCTAGTGATTACGTCAGAAGTATTTTGAAAATCAAGAGTGGTATTTTACGAACGCGTTTTATGCAACGATTGTCAAATACTTATTATATGTCTAACGTACGTGTATGACTTATACATGTATGCTGATATCGATACTCTTAACTTGTTATATGATATTTCAACAGTAACAGCCAGATTCACTTTTACAGAGGGCTGTCCGGGTACTTGTGGCTATATAGTGTATTAGTAAGCGTAGTTACTAATTATATAGGAAAGACTCAATTTTTAAAGGCTGCAAGGAGGTCTAAAAATTTCAAATACTTCCTGCTAGAGTGTTCCCCAATTGCACAGTGGAGCTTAAGGTTTTTTGCATTTGTGCATTTCAACGTTGTTTCAGTATTTAATCTTCAACATGAAAGATTGTTTAACGTTGGAATTATCAATTTAGGTAAATTAGTTGGTTCTGTAAAAAGAAACGCTCAGACCGTAATACAAATTTGTGAAAGAGCGTAGCTCAGGTAACTATGTCTACTAGTAGAGCAAACAGAGAATTTGAATTATGGAAAACATATCTATTTGGGATGCGTTGAGTTGCTATATCACCTAAAACTAATATAAAGTTTTCGTGTGAACGATGAGTTACAGGATATCGAATATTGTGGTCATACACTTCAAAACATGGAAAATTATGCCTCTGTCATATTTATTTTTTTGTGGCATTTCACATCTAATTAGAAAAGTAAACTAACCTATTATATGATATAGGGATATAGAATTCTAATACAATGGTATGAGGTCGTTTTTATGATAATTGCACTACTGTTTGCAACATGAGCTTGTAATATTTGTCTATTCTTATAGACAAATACAGAAAAGAGTAAAATCTTTGGAGATCTACCTCAATTATTGTTTAGTATACTCGTTGGCACAAGTGATCTATAAAATTTCATTGTGTACTTTGTGTTTTTAAACTGCAAAAGGACTTGGGGCTTTATCTAGTATCTCCATTAGTTTTGGAACAGTTCTGCTTTTCTCTGATTTAAGATAACGTCTGGGTGGCGTTTATCTATCACCCTTATTCTTAGACTTTTTCATATTTATTATAAGATCTTTGGATTTCTGATTTCTTAGATCGCTGCGTCTGATGGATCAGGAATATTACATTTAATATAAATTATACGTCACCTATTAAATGGAATATGCAACAGCCTGCCATTTCTGAAGAGAGATGTTCAAAACAAAAAAAGTTTGCTTTATAGAATTTTACAAAAATTTACATAAACTAAGAATCGATCATACCATATACACCTATAAACAGAAGCGACGCCGTAAGGGTTTCCAATAAAAGTAATTTTATTGGTCAACTTCCGAGTATTAATGGCGTAGGGTGGAAGGTGAGGAACATTGGTATTAGCTATTGCGTGCAGTGTTCGTTTGTTGTAATAGTCTATCCAACTTTTTAATACAATACTTTTTTTTACTTTAGTGGTAAAGGAGTAAGTGTGAATCCTGTTAGATTACCTGTAATGTTATAAAAGAGAGAGAAAAGTTGGATTTACATTCAGGAGAGAATGGGACAACACGATAGAAGAGTAACTGGACACACCCTAAGGGATAAAATTTCAAATGCAGTAATACGACAAACTTGGAACATACCAGATATAGTGAGATGGGTTTGGGGAAGGAGAAAAGGCTGGAACGAATACATGCCATAAATGGGAGTAGACAGACTTGTAAGAATAGCAAGAAATGAGAAGCCCCTAACGCGCAGACGAGCTGGGTGACTACCAAAGAGATGGGCAGAATCTCTACTTCCCAAGAAATTAAAGGCGGGGGCGTAATTAGATAAATAAACAAGCCTCAAGTTTATTCTACGAAGAAGAAGAAAAACATAAATTAGAAAAAAAATCTGGTGTGAACATCACACGACTTTCCTTATCCTATTATTATATATTACACCGGGTCCATCGTCTCGGCCCTGCGCTGCTCTCGTCTAAAAATTTGTTAATTGAAAAAGGACGAGGCGCGAGTCCAACACTCGAAAGTTGATTAAATTAAACAGTACAAGACAATAATTGACTCGTACTTAAAATTTTGCTACGTCACTGAAGGTAACCGTGCGAGCTTTCTACGCCATTCGCCATTATCGCCTGCGTGCTCTCTTCGAGCGAGTTCAAACGATCTGCTTTAGAATTTTAGCCAAATTCCTGAATTGGTCCGTTTAATTAATATTTAATCGGCTATAACAGAAGCCCGTAGGTTCGGATCAAAAAGTTTTTATTTGGTAGTTCGTCTCAGTCTGATATATGCCGGCAATATAAATTTCGGAAACATTTTATGAACATCCGGTATATTAAATCCTTAGTTTCAATTTTTTCCGAGTTTGTTTACCAACTTTTATTTTAAATTCATGTTTATCTCATGATAACAAATTAATTATCTTCTCATAAATGTTTATATTAAACAGTTTAGATTTTTCAGGAAAAGGGACCGATTAGATAACCTTGCGACCAACAAGGGATTAAAATTTCAATGCAGTAATCGACAAATTGAACACAGATATAGTGAGATGTTCAAGTGGCTAGGTGTTACGGTTCTCGAGATATCCTGTTAAATGGGAGACGACAGACACACACACACACAGAGACACAACACACACGCGAACGACTGGTTCAAACCAACGTGGTGTCCTGAGGCTATATTTCGTCCAGAAATTGAAAGAACTAGTTGATCAATTGCGAATTGCATTACTTCTACAAGAAGAAGATAAGAAATAAAAAAACGCAAAAGAAAAACGTTTTCTCTACAGGAAAAAGATGTAAAAGTTTATTTTCGATGACCATGGTTTACAAAATGTGGAAAGCTTGGCTAATAAATTTTGTCTTGTAAAATAAAAGGTCTTCCATAGAGAGGTGTCGTTTTAAATTACAAAAGCACTGTTTTTAATTTAAGCACAAAGTATAAAGTTTGCTATTATTCATGAAAAACAATATCTTCCAAGTTGCTATTTGTTTCAGATAACTTTTCATGTTTTTGTACAAATGTGGGTCAATTTTGCGAATTGAAACTGTAATATTTTCCTTGAATGATTGAATCGTTGCTGGAGCATTGATGTATCCTTTATCTGCCACATACAGGGTTTGTCCGAAAAGTAATACAATTAAGTTCGTGTAAAAAATTATTCAAGATATCATTACAAACGTTTAAAATTCTTCAAAGTACTCCCCTTGGGCATCTACACTTTTGCCAGCGACGTTCTCATACACGGTACGCATCCTGGAAGGCATCGAGAGGATATTCATTAGAGACGTTGCCACCGCGGTTTGGATCACTTTAGTGGTTCCAAAACGGACTCTTCCAGGGCGAACTCGATCCTCGGGAACAAAAAGAAGTCTGTCGTGGTCAGGTCAGAACGTTGCCAAGCTGAGCTTGGGGACCAATTTGACAGACACTTTTCGCATGTTCAAATGTGGTTTTCGGAATCCTGAGTGTCTCTGCTATCATTCAAACACTCATTCGGCGATCGGAATTTAAAAGATCACGAACAGGAGATACATTTTTGTCACTTTTGGTAGTTAACAGCCGTCCAGAGCGGCGTCATCCTCCACCTTGTCTCGGCTATTTTTAAACAACTTAAGCCGCCTGGAAACTTAAGAATACAATAAGCAAAGTTACTGTAGGCTTCCTGGATCATATGGTAGGTTTTGGCGATTTTTTTGTTCAGTCTAGCACAGAAATTGATCGCATAACGTTGTTCGATAGTTTTCTCCATTGCGTGTCGTGACACAGGCACTAACAGCATATTCACAGAAACAGCGATCATGACGCTCCCAGGCGTTCATAGCTGACAGAGTTTGAAAGCGTTGTGAAGCTAAATGCATTACTTTCCGGACAATTGTAGTTCCTGTTTTGAGAAATTACGAGTCCGGGAAATTTAGTGACATATAGTACCGTCCTGTTAGAAATAAAGGTCGTTCTTGTATATAACTACTCCTAGCCAAAAAGGTCTTTGCTAACTTTATTCTCAAAAAATACGGATTAGTAATGTAAAGGTTGATCGACTATTACTCTTGGATTTTCAGACCTCCATATGCGACAGTTTTGCTTATTTACGTATTCAGTGAAGTGAAAATGGACTTTTTCATTATTCAGGATAATTTTCTTGAAAAAACTGAGATCAGCTTCTTGTATCCCCAACATCCAATTACAAAAGGTACAGCGGTGTTCTTGATATGTTGGTCTAAGTTCTTGTGATAGATATTGTGTAATATGTGTAACAATTATTTATGTGACACTAATTTCCCTGAGATAAGCCGCTTTTTTTAACCGAAAAATGCACGACATTTACAAATTGTAAAAATTGTCACCAGTTTTCAGATATTAATACGTTCTGTTTTTGTTAATCATAAAGTTTTTACTATTCACATGCCACAGAATGACAGCTGTAAAGTTAACAGACAAAAATTGCACTTCTTAATGAAACACCCTTTGCTCTTATAAGGTAGACTTGGTGCCATTGGACATATATAATATAGAAATACAAGGTACGTCTGGAAAGTAATGGAACTGAATCTTTGGGCTTGCGGATTGGTATGAGATATCAGGTAAACGGTCTGACCCAGCTTATTTATCTCTATAGAGTTCGGATCTCTTGTTAAGTGGACAGCTGTTTGAATGTCAGACCGCGAGTCAAAATACAGTGCAGCATTATTCAGTGATAGGCATTAAACTCGAAAATTTTGCAACTGAGACTTACTAGCATTCAAAGAGTTTACGGAAATGATGGTTTATCAAAAGCACAAGTGTTTAGACAACACAAATTGTTCGAAGAAGAACAACGCAGAGAGTGTCAACTAACTTTTCACAAACAATATCACTATGGGAAAATGGTTTTGGACTCGCACCGACGTCTGAGTGTTAAATTGATGGCAGATGAACCGGAAATTTCAAAATTCGTTGGCGTGAAATCTTTAAGAATTGAAAATGCGGAAAGTTTCTACTAAATTCAACACACGGTTGATTTCTTGTCAGGTGAACGGATAGCATTTTGACACTATCAAAAATGTGTAGTCTGCTATGTTGAGTATTTTGTAAGAGATTCCAGTTCAAAACTGCTAGGTGAACCACGACATATGGTAGAACCTCTTCTAATGGTGTACTGACATTTAGTCATTTTGAGGAATATTAAGGGCATATAAACATATACTCAGTTAAAGGAATTTTCTGAAATGAGTTTTATTACTTCCTGCTCGTTTTACATGGAGAAAAGAACGCTTTGCTTTTTTCTAGCCTTAAAGTGAGTTTTTAAAAATAAAAAAAGACTAAAATTACCTATATTAATGGAATTATCATTGAGTAATATAATAATAAACTGTAATTGGGTCATACCATGGTTATATTATATATAATTAAATGTCAATTTTTTGTTTTATCTTCTTCATGTTTATATATTCGCCATATTCTTCCACATAGATAAATTTAAAAATTATTTGTGTTTTTATTACAGGATTTTATTCTATTGACTAAAAATATTTTTTGCTTTATTCCTATTTCATTTATTTGCACATTTAGAGACAATGACTCTTAGGAACTGCTCTAATCGCACACACTAATATCAAATCCGGTGCTACATGATTAAGACATCCCTGTGGAATGCTGTACAAGCGACAAGCGCATTTGCATTACAAATGCCATTATGCAAAACATTGGAATCTCAAACATCTATAGATTATAATTGTAATCATAAGTTTCTCATCTATTTCAGCATGTACAATTATAATCCCTTTACAACATTTTTTATATTTAATACATCCTGTACGTTTAGTTTTTTATCATTTTTATTTGGTAATATTATAATTGATAAAGCTTGTATTGTTTTTTAATTTAAATTTGTCACTTGCCAAACAACCTTCCACTTATAATTTTGATTAATATTAGAATTTTATTTACCTAGCATAGTTTGTCAGAAAATTATAATATAGGGCCGCTCCAATTTCAGGAAATTTTAAAAAGCAGTTGTTTGATTTTGATGAAAGGAGGTGGGTGTTTCATCTAGTATAGCTTTGCGAATCAAGCGGTGAAAACGCAAAAGCTTTGGCCCGAACACAAGATACGAGATCAAACAGACGAAGCCTTTTACTAAATAAGAAAGTTAATTAGCGTAATGTTTTGCTACTTTTCTGTGGTTTTCTTTAGGTTAACGGTGTTTTGTTATTACTCCGAAAGGCTCCATCGGAAATTTAATTTGAAAGGCATCAATAGCTTCATTCCCGTTTATTTTTGTAAACATCTGTTAATTTAATTAGGTTGAAAAACAATTAGAAGTAAATGGAGTTGCTATTAAAAATAACCATGAATGGCTTTATTTCAGAAGCTTAATGTTTTCGAATTTTTATAATAATAATTATTATATAAATAAATCTAAAGGAACGTAGATGCCAAAATGTCTCTTAATAATATAAAGTGGAAGTATTTCAAGCACTAAGGACAATGTTTGCAATTGTCGGGTCTTTATAATAAATCTCTGCTTTATAATTGAAAATTGATGCCTCCTGTATATTCTTTTAGTCAGGTACATTAACATGTTTATTTCTGAATGTTTTGCTCTAATTTCTTATAGTACTAGTAGAAAGGCCCGCCCCAAAGACGAGCCACATAAATCAAAGTTGTGCCGCATGCGCCTACTAATGGCAAGAATTAACAATTGCTGCAAACTGTTAAATTATTTTATGATAGTTTATGTTTTAACCTATAACAGGTCGACTGTAACCCAAATCAAAAATCTAAAACTTTATGCAAGGTTTGGCAACAAACTGGTTTGAATGAGGGATTGAACTTTGAAATCGGTTTATAACCATAGAAAGAGTTATTTGCCTTGTTAGATTTTTGCAGTTTTATAGAGTAGATTGTCACTTATAACTTGCACAATATCGTTGTAAAAGGATGTTAGTTTTTTTTGTTACTGCCATCCTAATCAGTGCCTTTTTTATTGTACGACTCAACCGCCTTATAAATTATTCTGCAGTCTGTTGTATATGTATTTTTGCTACTATTTTAAACTCGCAACCTAAAATGTTGTGAACCTTGCTATTTCTAATATTTAACCTATACGTTTCTTGTAAACAAATGAATTCAATGAAATGTACTCTAGTATGTCGTGTTTAAAGAAATGTTTTTGAGAGATTTGAAGAGGTGTTCTTGTGTCAAACGCCTCTATGTGAATATTGCACTTTTGAGTTTGTACAAAAAAAGATAATGCGGCATTAGAGAACAAAGCTGTGAATAAATTCTTCAATCGAAAAAAGGCAAGCCATCTTGAGAAAGGACTATTAAGCAACAGTACAATAATTAAAAAATCTAAATATAACACTTCGTTAAGCTCGTCTAAAACTTTCCAAAGTGTGTGTTAACAGAATTTTAGAAATCTGCAACATTAAATAGCAAAGTAAAATGATACATTTAAAGAAGAGAAAAATTTAGAGAGAAAATGAGATTGGGAAAATACTATATTTATTCACGAGACGTTAGTTTGGGCTTGATTTTCTTTAAAACAGTTTTGAGCTTTATGTAGAAAGACAATACTCCAGAGTTCTATGAAATATCTTTTTAGGTTGTTTGTTTCAGTGAACTGGATTTAAATTTTACAAATTTTTATAGAGATAACTATAAAACAATGGAATCTTCGGTTCTTCTGTTTACATAAGATCTCCCCGCATCGCTAAACATCACATGTTTGCTGACGACACTATTGTATTTACTAGTCGCATATCTGTTCGCACATTTTACACTTTAAGAGTATCTACGTATTTTAGAGAAGTGATTCATACGCTACAATAGTAAAGTAAAAGAGACGAATCCTAATAACATCAGATTTACCCTGTGAAAAGATCTTTGTTTATCAATTAAATTAAATAGTATAGAAATTCCTCAAACGATATTTGTTAAATACTTAGGATTGCATCTTGCCAGAAACCTGAACTAGAAAGAATACATTTACAGCATCTATGGTAGAAAGAGGAAAGTATGGTGTTTTTGAAAAGACTGTTATGCGCACTGGGGTGGACGAAATGTTTTCGGAATAGTTGATATCTACTTATTGATAATGCCATTCCAGTAGCAATGGAACCTTGGTCTGTAGCACATCATGTGTTTGTTTATAACACCTTCATTGAAACGGGTTGTTCTGTGGTGCATTTTAATGTTGGCTGTCATGGTTGCGTGACAAAACGGGATAACATTGTGAAGTGGGTGAATAGTTCTCAAACAACAGCATCTTTGTGACCGGGGACTGCACGGGGAGGTGATCGAACTATGCGGACCTTGGAAAACATTGAAAAGGTGCGACAAGCGATGAAAGCCAGCCCTCCTTGTTCAGCGGCACGTTACGTTAGCGCTCTTTGGATGCCAGACAGCTTAATTTGTAGAATCTTACACTTGGACCTCCATTTCCATCCCTACAAGATTATAGTTGTTTAAGAACTGCCGCAAAACGACTTCGTAAGACTTGCTGACCGACGATATTGTTTTGATTATGAGTGACAAGGCGCACTTTCATTTATTGGGGACGGTAAATAAACAGAATTTTTGGTACTGGCACCGGAAAACCCGCAAGAATGTGTTCAACAACCCTAGAAATAATTATTATAGCAGACAGAATTTTTAAATTAATGGCATTACTTTCATTTTTGCACGTATAGCGTAAATTATTCAGGTTCAGAGCAACATTAGAAATTTTGGTCTTCTCTATCAATTTATATTGAAATTTTAAGCATCAATTTTAGCAAATATAGTATTTTAGTTTGTTTGGTGGGGAGGGGAGAGAGGGGTGAAGGGAGAAGAAACTATCACAAGATTCACAAAAGCACAACGTCTGAAATGGGCGGAGCACATCATGAAAAGAACCTTGACGGAGATGTTGAGGAGAATGACCTAATGGACTTCATTAAAAACTAGGAAAGAGGAAGACCCAAAAAAGATGGCTAAAACAAGTAGAGGAAGACATAAAAACATTGGGAATAACAGATTGAAATGCAAGGAAAGGACGGAGTAGAAAAAAATAACGTTCGAAGCCAGGACACACAAGTATCTGTAATAAATTAAAGGAAAGGGAGTAATCCCTTCAATAAATAGGATTTCAAGAGCGCGCGTCAGCCATAATCTTAAGATTGCGCGTCTTGATTATGATGACCGTAGTCACTCTTACAAATTGACCTTTTCTTATATTAGTACTAGAAGATTTTTTCTGGGTTGATTTGAGTATTTTCTGATTATTTTGTTTGTTTTATATTTTGGTGTTTAGCATTTCAAAATACCGAGACTAAAACTAAAAGTAAGAAAAGTCAACATTTTCTAGTTGCATGGAGCAGTTAACTAGTTTTTGTGTAAATATAGTGAGTATCGGCCAAGAAATACTAAATGAAAGTCCTTTGTAATAAGATAAATTTATTTATAATATAAATTAAACTAGAATTTAATATATGTTTGTAACAATATATTTCCTCTTCTTTATCCGATTCCCTACGTGTTTGGACTGTAGCTAGGTATATATCTAAAGAACATACGTACCACGTATTTCAATTTAAATCTGGTTAAAACTGTAGATGCTACAAAAAAATCAAAAACATTTGTAGGTCGTTTCCCCCATTCATTTGGCTGATTTTACCTATTAACAAACCGAGATATTGACAAAAAATATTTTGAAATCTGGTGGACATGAAAAAAACTGCAGTTAAATTTTTTAGAAGCCGTGACGTCAAGGCTTCTCTAATAGATAGTATTTGAACTAAATCTACCTAAAAGACAATAAAATGCAGAATTATTTATCAGATTAATTAAAAAACAAGAGAGTTATCGTAAATCTTTGTACTATAGCGTAATTTTTTAAAAAGTTTAGCTAATTTATCTGATAGGACCTTGTGAGAGTCATATGTTAAAGTTATGACATTACTCTTTTGCAGGGAGTTGTTGATTTATCAAAGGCTATAAGTTGCAAATTACGCGGTCCTCTAGCTAAGGAAATGGAGTTGGACTAGCACATCAGCTTCCAGAAAAACATATAAAATGCAAAAAATATCAGACTACAGCCGCGGACATTGAAGAAGGTTAAGTGGAACATATAGGGGGTCAGAGCAAAATGGGCCGATATATTATAAGAAGCATAAAAATAAAACATAATAAAAACGAAGAAAAAGAGTTGAAGAAAGAAAACTTAATGATTTTATTTTTATATTTAGTGAAGTGCGTAGAGAAGATAAGCCAAAAGCAGTGAAGCTATTTTGACGAAAAAAAGTATGAATGAAACAATACACTTTAAAGTTATAAATGAACAAATAATCAAAATACATTTGATTATAATGAGAAGAAATGTGTTGTTTTGAATACGCGCACCAAACTATATTAAACTAGCTCAACTTAAGGATGAATTTTATGAGAAACTCCAAGCTGCATTATAAAATATAGAACAGAATGGAGAAATAATAATGCTATGCAATTTTATTGGTCAAATAGGATGTAAGATAAAATATAATATAATAGGCAAATATTGGAGAATGAAACAAATTGCAATGGAAAACTATAATAAACTTATGTAGATAGAACAATTTAAAAGTAGAAAATGTAGAAAGTACACATAGATGCAGCTTACAAAAACGATAAAGAAATCCTATAAATATATACGCTAAAATAAAAAAATTAAAATAGAAGTTAAAGAGCAAAAGAAAACATATTTAACAAGGCTAAATACCTAGACAGACAAATGTATGTCAAAAACGCAGTAGTAAAAAAAAAAGAAAAATATGGACTAGAAATAGAGAAATGTAGAACATGTCTGCGAGGAAAAAAGTATACAGAGGTATGGGAGTTTAATAATAGCGTTGGAAACAAAGAGATGGACAACATAACAGAAAAACAATGAAAGAAGTACAATATACATAGGAAAAGGAAGAATATTTAAAAAAAGAAGACGCTGACATTATAGTAGTAGAAGACTACATAAAAATAAAAGTAAAAAGACTATATACAGCAATAAAAATGATGACAAACAAAAATCTAGTCCCCAGGAAACAAAATAGAAATGTTAAAATATGTTGTAAAAAATTGATAAAACTAATAACGCAGTTATGTAATAAATGTATAAATAAAAGAATGCCAGTTAACAAATGAAAACAAATGAAAAGTCGTTGATATATATAAAAAAATGCTTATGAATACTGTAATACTTAGCCGCATAGGCTTTTTATATATTCGCGAAGAGGAATATAACAACCAGAGCGGCTTCTGAAAAAATACTTGTTATATTTAAGAAAAAATAATAAAAAAGAAAATAAACAATGAAAAACATATACATCTGTTATTTGTTGGCTTAGAAATGCTGTTTAATAATTTATCAAAAATTAAACAATACAAATTAAAATAGTGGATTCAGTACAACGGAATTTATAATATATATTAAAAAAATTAAAGAAAAATGCAAAGAAGTTGAATTAGGAATGAATTTAGGTGAAACAAAGTATCTCTAAGAGGAAAGGCAATTAAAAAACACAAATCTAGGAAAGGGGGAGAGGGTATTTTGGGCAACAGTTAGAAATATTTAGATCTGGAAATTAAACAAAAACAGAAGAGATGAAAGAGAAATTTAAGAAATAATAAACCAAGTATAGTTACAAGTGTAGTTTAATATTAAGCAGAGACATGGATGTAGAACAAAGTAAAATAGAAAGATTGCCAAATATGTGATAATAACAATATAATACTATGGTAAGGCGACGTTAAAAGAATGAAGGAAACTCAGAACAACATTGAACAGTATAATAAGAAAAGCTGTAAGTGACAGACCTGTAAGATGAAAATTTCCAAGACTAAATGAGTCTAGTGTTTATTGTCAGTTACTATAAAATTTGTATATAAAGATTTTCAACTCTATATAAAGATGTAATACCCATCATTGTTTTATTTAGGAAAATATCGTAATCCAATTATTAATTGAACAACACACAGAGATGGCCATTTGAATAATTTGTGGGTATTTTACTTTTTTTCTTCTTTACTTTGTTTGATATCTGCTTTGTGGAAAATTGTATTTACTAGTGGAATATAAGATGCAGTTTCTGCTATGTTAAAGTGCTACGTCAATTCTTGCCAAATTTTATCAAACATGGTAATGGCATCAAAAACAAAGTTTGTCTTCGGCAGAAATATCTCATCAATCCCGACTGGAAATTGCATTTCTTCTCATCTTTCTTTGAGTATACATTGGACAAGCAAACTAGCTATCACCCTGTTCGTGTGAGTCAACAAAACCATCATAAGCATCTTGCAAGATAAAAAACACAAACTTAATTTTCTTGAATGTGATTGGTGTTAATTCAGCGTGAATTTTGGATTTCATCTTTATTGAGTTTGAAATGTTAATTCGTACACTATAAAGCACCATATTTATTTTATTATTATTTTTTTTGTTAAATATGTATGGTTCTTGATTATTATGTTGCAATTATTTTTTATTCTTATGCCACAACGAAACTGTTCAATAAATAAATTTTGAAAAACACAGTATTACTATTTCCAATCCCGTGCCAGTTTTAAGGGGTTAAAGGAAATGTATCTGAAGGGTTTATCTGTGAATTAAGTCTGGCGCCAAAAATAACAAATGAAGTAAAATACAGATTCGGAAGCGACGAGGTGAACGCACCTGTGGGATAAACACTGATATTGACACATATCACCTAAATGCTAACGAGCTTAAATAAAGCACCAAGTAAGCAAATAAAGCAAGTGATAAAACAAAGTGAATGCTAAATGATAAACCCACTCTAACAACTTAGTAAATTAATAAACTATTAACAAAAAACTAACACTCTAAAGAGTGTGACGGAATTTAAATATGACGAAAAAGTCAAGCTACAAGATGCAAGGGACAAGGAAATTTAAAACAAAAATATTTTCCGAAGGAAATACGACCAAAGTTGAAAACTTAAAACAAAAATTATTTTTAGCAACATGGAATTTGGAAAAGACGAACGCAGAAGGACCCCTAAGATATTTGGTAAAAGATATTTGAAAATACAGATTAGAGATTTTAGCAGTGCAGGAAACTAAACAAAAAAAAACAACAAAGAAATAAGAAGAAATATTATAGAATAACAAAAATAATATTAGGAGATTTTCATGCAAAAATAAGAAAAAAACAGCTTTATGGACTTATAATAAAAAAATCCAGTAAGGGTATTCTGCAATAAAAATAGGAAAATGCTAATTGACTTTGCTGGAAGTAAACACATGAAAAGATATACATAAAGAAACGTAGATGTCACCTGATTACAACTATCTTAACCAAATTGATCACATTTTAGTGGTAAATAAAGGAGAAAGCCGTATCACAAGTATTAGAAGCTATAGATGACCAGACGCAGACTCAGATCACTTTAGGGTAGGAATGGAACTGAAACAAATAATATCGATGAATAAAGATAACGAAATAAGAATATAGTGAATGGACTATGACAAATATCTGAGAAGCAAAAGTGTATTACGGAGCAAATAAAAGATAATCGAAATCGGGGGAAACTAGCCTATGGAAGAACAATGGAAACAAATAGTAGACGAAACAAAAGAGAAAAGAGAGAAATGGTACGACAAAGGGTGCAAAAATATGTTTAAAGGAAGAATCAATGCAAATAAAATAGTGCACTAAACAAGTGATAAATCAATACAAGGTTGTGAATAACAAAAAAAGAAGATTAAAAGACAGGAGAAAAACTTCAAACACAAGGGAATCAAACACTTCTACCAATGAGTGAGGAGCCTAAAGAGAGGATACACAAGTAAACAAATATATTGTAAAACTATGAATGGTAAGCGGAGAGCCAAATGAAAAAAGATAAGGTTGACTGTGTTTTTTGAAGAAGTGTTGAATAGAGAAGGATAGGAACCCAAACAGCCACAAAAGCGCTCGAACAAAGAACAAGAAATCCCAAAATTATAGCAATAATAAAAGGTTAAAAAATAATAAAAGTCATGGAAGCGGCAAGTTAATGACAGAATTGATTAAATATGGAGAACTAAAAAGGTAGACCAAAAACAAGATGGACGAATGAAGCACTTCTATAATATTTGTTGCATCTATGCAATTTTTAATGACTTTCTACAACGTTAAATCACCTCTTCTCAAATATCTGTTCAATATAGGGCGTATTCGCTTTCCATAACCAGATTTGATGTTTTTAGGCAGTCTAAAATGTATTTGCGGAATATATTATCGGCTTCTTCACTACAGTTTTTATGAACTAGTGTGAAACTTGAACGAGTTTAAGTTTAGGTCCGCTAGTCATACGTTCTCTTTTGTTTACCTCGACTTAAACTCTCCCATTTTTTTATTGTTATTTTTTCCGATCAATATTAAGTATTCTTTGAAATTACAATTTACAAGTTTTTTGCCCACACGTCCGGGTAGCCGGGTAGCCGGGGCACCTGCAAAGAATCACACCATAGCAAACACCTTCTATGCCTGCCATGCATTATTCCTCAATTACCGTGTAGCATGATCGATACCGACATGCAAGGTCACTTCGCCTTCTGCGAAGCTGTAACTAGATTTTCTTCCACATTTGCGTCGTCAGTACAACGCGACGCTGTTTTGTATCTCGACGCGGCGGCGCCGCGACGTTCATCCCCGGCGCCAATTCGCTTTATATCGCCGCAGATAGATTTTTCTGCGCTTCCACCCCACAGGGCAGGCGAGACGGGATGTTTGCCCAGGACAAATTGAAGAATGCGTTCGGATGAGTATGGAATTCATTTAAATGCTTGTTCGCAGCTTTGTACGCAGCTTCTCATTTTTTGTGTGCACTTCATTATCGCCAGCTTGTTTGGCATGGATATTTATTCCATCGAATGTGAAATTACAATTTAATTCGCACGCCTCCCAGAGCCACCCCAGGCTTAATCGGCCGCCCAATCAACTACATTAATTACCGAGTAATTCCTGATTTGATTTTAATGTGGATCTGGCTAGCAATGGAGCTGCGGTTTAACTGTGCCCTCGCAGTTGTCCACGACAGGTGGAAAATTAAAGCGTCACTGCAAATTTCAGTTTGTGTCTTTTAGTCCGAATCAGAAATAATGGAATGTCATTGGCAGATAATTTTTTAATAGTTCCGGCAGTTCCAACTGTAGATATTTTTTATTTCTCCTTGAAGCAAGAAAATACGAAATTCGATCACAAATGTTTTTCGGGTATTTTTAGTTGGCAAAACAGTCCGATGCGCAAGTAAAGGAATACGACCCAATCAAGCTGGTAAACACCCTGGAGTTCAAACCTAATTAGCACTGCAACAGACTTGTTTAGAGAGCGTAATTAAAAGCCCACCTGAATGTACAATTAACAAGGCTCCAAGAAGAAACTGGAGATACGTAAAAATGGGAAAAAATTAAATGAAGACCTACTACTGCAGAGATATTTTTAAATTACTAAATTAGCTCTAAATTGGTTTTTGATTTAGATAACACTGCCATGGTATCCGTTTATAAAGCAGACAATTTTTAAGTAAATAAAGTATGGAATTAAATTTTTTAATTATGTTTTCGATAGTCCGCCATACTTTCTATTATTATTTGTAGTAGATCCGAATGCCGTGATATATGTCCTATCCATGTATCTCTTCTTTTCATTATCTCTTTCATTATCCTTTTATTTTCTTCAGTTCTTGTTAATATCTCGTTATTTGATATTCTATCGACTCATGTTGCCTTTAACATTTTCTCTAGCACCATAATTCGAATGCCTGTACTCTTCTTTCTTCAGTCTTTGCAACTGTCTAAGTTTTAGACCCGTATAGTGCGAAACTCCATACGAAGATCTGTAAAAGTTGATTTTTTCCTGTTCAAAAATATTTTACTGTATGTTAGTATTGGTTTTTCTTGAGAAACATTACTTTATTTGTAATCTACGCACGATTTCTCTTTTGCTGCTTCCGTCTTTAGTTATGATGCTGCCTAGATAACAAAATCCTTCAATCTCCTCTATTCTTTTTTCACTCTGTGTTGCTTATAACACTTTACTCAATAAGTTGGTAGGATGACTAATAAAACAACAACTGTTAGGCAAAATTTTCTTTGTTTATTAAGATGGTCTCCTACAAGAGTGATACAGTCATTCCAACGCTTCTCTAACATTTCGATGCCTTTTTTGTAGAACGATTTATTTTTGGCCTTAAAATAGGTTTCATTTAGGCAATCATTTCTTTATCGGGGGATTATTTTTAGGTTTTCAAAAAGGTAGTAGTCGCTGGAAGCCAGGTTCGGAGGATACTGTGGATGGGAAAGCAATTTAAAGTGCGATTCGTGAAATTTTGTCATTGCTGCATTCGACTTGTGACATGGTGTGTTGTCTTGGTGAAAGAGCACTTTTTTCTTCTTCATTTGGGGCCGTTTTTTCACAATTTATTCTTTCAAACGCACTAGTAACGCTATATAATTTTAGCTTATTAATGGTTCTTCCTTTCTCAAGGTAATTGCTCAATAAAATATTATGCAAATCCCAAAATACGGAGGCCTAAACCTTACCAGATGACATTTGCGTTTTTGATCGCTTTGGGCGGCTTTCGCCCTTTGCTGTCCACTCAGCTGACTGTCGATTTGACTCTGGAGTGTAGTGATGGATCGATGTTTCATCCATTGTCACATACCGTATGAAAAATCCTTTTTATTGCGCTGAAACAGCTCCAAATAGCGCTCTGAATAGTTATAGCAATGTTGTTTTTGATCGACTGTGAGCAAACGCGGTACCCATTTCGAACAGAGCTTTCTCATGGACAAATGTTCATGCAAAATGGTAAATATTTGCCTTCTGATATCTTTAAAGTGTCAGCTATCTCACGCAACTTTAATTTACGATCGGCCAAAACTATTTTGGGCGACCAGAGCGTTCAACATCATCGGTGTTTGTACGGTCGCGTTTAAAATTAGTAAACCAATTCTCTACCATTTGCCTCGATTGAGCAGAGTCCGAATAACACTTGTCAAACCGTTGCTTTCCTTGAACAGTACTTTTTCCCATTAAAAAGTAATGCTTTATCAACACACAAAATTCAGATTTTTCCATTGTTTTCAAAATCACGAAGTAGTGTCACTAAAACCACTGTAACTTGCAAACTAAACGTCCGATTCTCATGGAATTTTGACACGTATTATTTGAAGGTTAGTACTTTCTAAAAATAATCCTACAAACTTATTGAGTGATGTATTATGTCTTATATCTCCGCACACAATTGTTTTTGTTTTAAGAACGTTTATTTTTATAATGTATTATTTTATAGCTGAGTTATCAGCGTATCGTATCATATTTATTTTTTTCGTGTATATTTATTTTTTGTTTATTGATTTCCTGATTTAATTGATTGCATCTTGTATATAAAGATTGAATAAGAGTGGCCACAATGCACATCCCTGTCTGACTTCTAGTTGTACTGAAGCTTCTCTTTGGGCATATTCTTGTCTTATTACTGCTTTTTGTCCATAGTATAAAGAGTTTGTAATTCTTTTGTTTCTGTATTTTGTTTCTTTTTTAAAATTAAGTTTTTGCCTGCTCAACAATTTGTACTGTTATACTGCGGACTAATGACAGTTTGCAAGAAGGTTTATGATTACTAATTAGTTATGAGAGCACTGAGTGTGTTGAAACTAATCACTTAATCGTCATCACTGTGATCACTGAGGAATAGATCTTGTGCTAGCTTGCGTTTTAGTCGAACATGGATGCCTCGTTGACCTAGTGTGAAGTATGTTGTCTCATTGCAGTTGATGACATTGGCGTCGATTTTTTTGGTAAGTTTTGCTATATGTTGTTCAATTATAGTGCAGCCAAAGAGCATGGACTGTGATTCTGAGGATTTTATTCTGGAGTACTTGTCCAGAAGACACACCCGTAGAGGACTAATAGTCGTATGAGCGACTTATATAGAGTATTGATGCATTTGGTGACCAAGTTGGTTTATAGCTAAATTAATATCATTGTATTTTCAGATAAGCTTGGTATCGAGATAAGTACCTAAGTATTTAACGAATCATCATTTGCTTTGCATTGAATAGAATAGAGTGGCCGTTAATTGAGATTTCAGGTGGATTATTAATTCGTCTCACAATCAGTGTGAAGATTTTTGTAACACATTTGGCATAATTGATTGATATAATCCATTTCTTAAACCATTTGCTAAGTATAGTGTGGTATCTTGTAGTTTAGTGATAGCCACCATTAGGTATTCGTCTTGGTTATTATGACTGTGTCGTCTGCGTACAATGCAAGGTCAGCGTTGATGGTGGGAAAGTCTCGCATGAAGATGTTAAAGAGGATTTGACCTAGAATGCTGCCTTGGGAGACTCCTGCATTTATATTTTGATGGAGGTTAGGAAAGTGTGAATTTTTTCTGAAAAGATGCGATTGTCCCTGAAGGAGAATAGCATGGATTTGATCTAGTTGGGTATCAGTGCAAGTGAGATTTTGTATTTGAGGCCGTTTATCCACACGCGTTTTACAATTTATTGGTTGCAATAAATATATGTAACATTACCGGTACATGTTACATAATTTTTGAATGGTGCTCCGCCTTACGGCACTGCACCAGCACTATCACAGTCGCATTAACAATATAACCCAAATCCTGTACTTTATAATTCTCAAAATAATCTTAGATATATTGCGGCCGCAATTTGACCTGCCCAGTATTTGCCTTAGTGCCGGACTCGAAATAACACGAAAACTCGAGTTAAGGCAGGTGACCCGAAACCGCTGATGACTCCGAGTCCTTAACCTTAACAATACTTTGCAAATAAGCAGACTATTATACCTTAATCTAACACTGCAGTCTCTGTTTAGTTCCTCAGTCCTTAGTCCGCATCTCACACCAGCACAAATTTGGTTGGTTACTGTATTTTTGAGAACCGGGTCAATGTGGTTGTGAGATGTAAACAATTTCCCAAGATATTCCGCGAAGGCTTCTCTTTTTCTTCATCAAAGTTGAGTATTCCAGCAACCGTGATTTTGGTGGTATCTCGTGTGGTTGGCGTAGTATCCGTCTCAGATTTCCTGGTTTGACATTGCTAATGTGTATTTGATAAAAGTAAATTCGACAGGTCTCGAGTTCATGTTTAATGCGGTGAGCTAAGTTATTTATGACGTTGTTTGTTGCGGGATTTTGGGTTTTCTGCAACTCTCTTTTCAGTGAGTTTTTTGCTTGATTAGGTCGAGTATATGTTTGGGTGATGCATTATCGTTTGTGCGTTTTTTGCTAACTTTCCGTCGATGGATGCTATCAGTGGTGCTTTTTGTTATGTGTGTGATTGTTTCGTCTATGTAGGTCGGAGATTGTAGATCGTTAGGATACTTAAGTTGTTGGTCAAGAGACGCGCTGAAGAGTTCACAGTTAACTATCCCATTAATTAATTTAGGCTATATGGTGATTTTTGCAGGTGTTATTATAAAATGAGATGATGACTGGCAAGTGGTCAGAGGTGGGTTCATTGGGAGTTTCTATATGAAAAGCATATGTTTCTGTTAGGTCATAGAGTTTGGTACCGGCGGGGTTTATGCTATACATTCTTAAATTGTGTTTTTGGAGTTTAAGTTTCCGATAAGCAGAATAGGTTCATTTGTGGTCAATATTATTGAGATATCTTGTTCTAGAATTCGTTTGTTGGGTTACTTATAGGCATGTTTACGGCAGTGCCGTCTTGTGCTTTAATTTTAATCCCAACAATCTACAGGTTTATAGTGTTCGTTGGTTGACATTTATAAAAAATAATTTTTTGCTTAATAATGGTGGCATGTCTGTCCGTATAGTGGATCTGATATCCAGCTATCTTGAGTTTTTAGGAGTGACTTAAGTGCGTTTCCAAGATAGATGCAATATCTATGGAATATCTTGTGAGGAAAGACTTAAATAAGTTTAGCTATGATTTGATGCTATTTGCGAGCTTTATTTAAGAGATTGTGTTGATTTTACGGTTTATCAAAAAGAGGGGTAGGAGATTAGTTATTAGGAATTGTTTGATTTGTTTAATATAGGGTTAGACCAGATTGATGAGGGATGAAAGTATAGTGATGAGTAAGGATGAAGTTTCCGGTGATGGGATGTTCGTTTTGAGTTGCCATGGTGAGTTGATTTGTGGGGTACTGCGTGGGGGTTGAGGGATGTTGTCCTGTCATTGTTGGGTATGTGGATGATCTGAGTTCTTGGTGTTTTGTGAGATTTATTTTAAATTAATCTGTCTTGAATCCTAGTTTCAGTGAAATATTTACATCCCCAGAAGTTAGCTGGATGATTTTTCCCACAGTTGATACATGTCGGGGTCTTGTGGAGTGATTAATTACAATTGGTATATAAGTGATTTTCCTAACATTTTACGCATCTTGGTTCTAGCCTACAGTAATTTTTAGTGTGTCCAATACGTTGAAATCTATGACACTAAGAGATTTTACTATTGTTTTTAATTAATAAATTAATTAAATATTTTGTTTGATTTTTTGTTAGCGGAATATTTTTACTTTTGGGTGAATCTTAATCTGGACTAGATGTAGACTCCCACTCAGCTACCCGGGTAAGATTGATTAGATTGAACTGCTATATCGAAATCTGCTAGTTGCTTTATTTAATTGTAAATTTATGTTTTCATAAATTACTCATTAAAATACATACCATATATCACGTTTTTCTTAATTTTAAAACTGCTTAGTGTCATTATAATTGACAAATCTTTAGATGACATATTACGGTTAGACTTGACTTTAGTGTAGTTAGTACCATACGTTATAAAAGGGTCCAATAAATCTAGAATGTTGTTACCGAAGGTATATAACATTTTAAATTTTTTTACGTTTTACTTTATGTCTTGGATCTGTTTGTTGTAAACTTTTTAGGACAATTATGTGGTAGTAAATATTATACAAGTTCATCTCTAGGCTGATAAGTGTTTTATTAGTTTTTCATATGTATGTGAAGTTTGAGGATTGATTTCATTAGTTCTGTTGGCCAAAGTGTTACGATAGTACTTTCTTCTGTAACGTTGGCTAAGATGTTATCTATGTTATTGTAGGTGACTTGCAAACAGAGGTTCGCTCTCTCTGCCCGGTCGTTGCGCACCATCTCTGGTGGCAAGCACCGCGCCTTAAACGACCGCCATTATTACCCCTTGTTCGAGCGAGCGCAGGTACTCAATTATTTTCAGTGACTGAGTGAGCCACCTGCCAGGCATCAGAGAGCACCGGGAATGAAACCCGGGTCCGCGCCTCAACCACTGGACCACTCTGTTTTATTTTACATTTGATGAATGGGTGCTATTTATAGCAAGATCTGTGTTGACATCAGCATTGTTAGGCGGTTGACAAGAAATGTAAAAGGAAAAAACTCAGTCACAACAAATCTGCATGATCCAGCTCGAAGCATGCGTAGATGAAGAGATTTGTGTTAATCGCGCGTAAAACAGAAGGAACTCGCTATTGTTAGAATATCTCTTGGACAAGTAAACAGCTGATTTCTTCTCCAAGGTTAGCAAGTGTGTGTAGACAGAGATAGTAATTTCGTAGAAAAGCAATGACGCCTTTTAATAAAGGGTACTACACGATTATAGGATTTATATAACACTTAAAGTTATTTTACTATAATCTTTTGATAGATTTTTCTAATGGAGAAGTAGTTGATCCAGTCTTCGTAAAATAAAGGCGGTTGGGACACCAGCCTATTGTTCACAAACGTTTTGACAGTAACATCTTTGTTAAATCTCTGTCCTCTAAAATAAAGAGAGTGGTTTACTGCAGTCCAGAACAATAACCATTTTCCTGCAGATTTTGGTAGGTAGTTTGTTTGTCTGAGGTCTTGGATTGTCTGAGCATTGACGTAGTTCTAACTAAGAAGCAATTTCAGCAACTATTGATATTCTTCTCCATCACGTTGGTCCTTTGGGAGACGTTGGTGACCTTCATTTTCAAGTGCTTCTCGTCCTTACAAAAATTGTTTATATAAAGAGTGTTTTTAAAATTTCAGATAAATTTACTGTTGTGCAGTGGAGGAAGGTACTGATTACTCTGACATTGTGATATTGATTAAAGGAGCTGTAATGCTAGGATCCTATGGAGAAATCCTTTTAGGCATCTCTACTTATGAAGCTCAGAAGTTGCGCCCTTTTTTCGTTGGCTGCACGGCTGTCAAAAAAGGAAATTTTGATTTATACTTAATTCACTATTGTATTAATAGTATTGCATTATATATATAAAATCATTTTGTTGTACCTAAAAAGTACAATTTTAACTTTTTCTTCTTCATGATTCTTATGCCTTTTACAGAGCGTCGAAAGGAACTGTTGTTTAACTACTCGTCCATTTTTTCCCCGCTTTATGATTCTGGGTCATTTGCTTTATTTCTGTCAAAGTTTTACCCTTGTTTTTTCCGATTTCCACTATCTGCTGGTCTTCTTTTTTTCTTTTTCTTTTTGACTATATCCCTTACTTTCATTACTCTTCAGGGAAGATTTTCTTCTTTCATTCTTCAGACATAGCCAAACCAATTCAATTGTTTCTTGTCTGTTAAGTTTACTAGTGCTTCAATTTATAATAAAGTTTCTCTTATTTCCATATTTTTTATCCTATCTAATTTTGTCACTCTTGCTATTTTGCTAAGTACTTTCACTTCCATTGCTGTAATTGTACTGTTAAGCTTTTTGATTCTTGTCATGCTTTACCAGAATATGTTAAGGCCGGAACTACAATTGTTTTATAGTCGTGTATATTTTTGTTTTATTGGTAATTTTCTCTTCACTCTTCACTAACATCTTTTCACTATTTGTAATTGTAGTACCCAGATAATCAAAAGTCGTTAACTGTTCCGGATGTATTCTTTTACATACAATCATATTACCCTCTTCTTTCTTATGTTTCTTATTGATGACCAAGATTTTCGTTTTCTTAAGATTCTCCCTTATACCGTTTTCTATCCCATTATTTCACATTTCTTTTAAATTTACTCAGTTTTTCTGTTATTAGAATTATATCATCGGCATATACAAGATTATCTATGTGTATCGGTCGTAGATTCCTATATCCTAGCAATATCTTCTCATTCTGTGTTTTTTATTTGTGTCTTTAATTATTCTGTCTATTAATCATGTTCAAAAATAATGAGCTGAGGCTATCCCTCTTTGAAGAATGGTAACTTTCTTCCATATACTCTCAATTTTTTTTATTAGAATTTCTGATATCTGGAGTTGTGTTAGGCTTTTCCATATTATATTTGCATCTATAAAATCAAAGGCTGTTTTGTATCTACAAAACATAACCACAGATATTGTCCGTTGTTTGCTTGTCTTTTCTATATGCGGTCTGTTCTTCTTAATTTCGGTTCTATCAGTGCCCTTAGTTTTGTTTCTAACATACTTATGTAAATTTTAAATGTTTTTGTTAGTTGATCTATAATTATCGCATATAGTATCATCCTTTTTTTGTGAATAGGCAGGATAATATTCCTTTTCCAATCTTTTGGTATTTTTATGAGTTCTGGGCCAATCCTATCAAATCCGCCTGCTTTACCTATTTTCAATTTTGCTAAAGCGTTTTTCAGCTCTTCTATCAGTTATGTTATGTTCTCCTTCCTACTAATTTCTCTCTTGAGTCTTCTCTTCTGAATTTTTATAATTTTTGTTATAAAATTTCTCTCTAAAGTAGTCCCTCCATACTTTATCAACCTTTTTTCTCCGTTTTTAACGTATTGTTGTTATATCTTAAGCTCTTTATTATTTTCCTCTTCTCTCATCTCATTCTTCTTTTAACAAAAACACATTTTACACCCTGATCTGTACATAAATTAGACGATAAACACTAATTTGACATCGATAACGGAAGATGAGCGGGATTCAATATATCTTTTTTTGTTTCTTCGGTCGAATATTAGTAGTGGAAGTTGTGGCATTTTTGGATAATATTAAATTTACTAATTATATAATAATGGTGAAGCTCTAACACCTCGTTTGGGACTAAAGCCTGCGAATTGAGAGTTTAAAGTTTGTTCTCACTGCCTGCTTGTCGTGTACCATTACTAATTAAAGATGTGAGTTAAATTTAAACGAATTTTTTGTTATAAAACATTATTAAAACTAAATATGAATATATAATGCTGAAGGTTAGATTTTTTGTATTTTTAATATATTCGATCTACCTAATATTTAACTCTTCTATGTTACTTTTCTAAAAAGGCGTGGGTTGGCCATGGGGTAAAATCTTTACTTGATTGTTGCCTTCAAATCGCTACTCTTTAGCTTTTAGTGAACACTTTAGGAGTTCGAACAAATAAGGGTCGGAGCTGTAACAGAGATGATTTACTGTCGCCCATTGCATTTGTTTTAATCTAGGCGAAAATAGGACGTTGTGTCTTTTAGTATAAACAGTTTTTAACCTCACCAGCAGATTGAAATAGTATTGAGTATTGATTGTGCTTGATTCCGTTAAGAAATAAGTAAAATATTACGTCACTGTGATTTCAAAACAGGATTGCAGCATTCTTTTCTGCAGACAATTTGGTTCTGGCTTTAGTAAGCTGAAGTGTAATGATGGAAGCACCATCACACACCAGGATCTGAATAAATTTGTCGTTTATCTCTTTGCAATAAATGAGAAGTTAGTGAAAGATCGTATGTTGCATAATCTATTGTTTAGCATTACTAAAGCGGAAGACCGATTCTGTGTACTTCTTTCAAAATTGAGTAAAAACTATCATGACTAATGCCTGCTTCGGCGCATATTTTATTAATTTCCAGACGACGATTGCTTACGAAGTCGAGTATTCTTTATTTTTAGTGTTTGTGGTGTAAATACAACGCACTTGCGTCTATTTTCGACCTTGCTTCGTTCCGTGGTCAATGCTACTCGACTATTTGGCTTTTTGATATTGTTAACGTAAGCTGGTCAGTATATCGTTGTTTTAACATTTAATTTCGTCAAATTTGACGTCTATTTATTGTCTATTCAGAAACGATGTGAAAAAAAGTTTATATGCACAACAAAAGATATAAAATACGCATGCGAAGATGCACTATAAAAGAGTTAAAATATGCAATAAAATATTTGTTTAAAAATGCTGATTTCACAAAATGAAATAAACAGTTCAAATTATAGAAATATACTTTGCAGATTGTTCGAAGTCTAATAAAATCACAATAGATATAAAGATGTAATGTAGTTTCTGTATTTTTATAAGTAGGAATGTTGAGCTCGTGAATTGCTTTTAAATGCATTTCAAAATATGTATTTGTCGAAAAATAATCCGGGATTATCTTGAGGTATTATCAATCCCTAGACAATAGAGCGAAGTGTAAATAAATATTAAATGTACCTTTCTTGAAGTTATTATAAAAGAATTTTAACTACCCCCTTAGGTATTTACTGAAAATAAAACGGATTAAATCATTTTAGAAACTTAAGAATCCAGAAAAGGGATTTTAATTATTTTTTATAAATAAAATCAAGAAAATTAATAAAATGAACACGAGGGCCTTTAAATATGTAAAATATTTTGCATATGCATTTGTAAATAAACTGCCAAAATATCCATGCACACAAAAATATTTATTTTGCATATATTATAACCTCTACTAATAATCTGAATCGACTCATAGTGCTTAATTTTGCGACACCGGCATTCACATGAAAATTTTTGTTTACATTTGACTCATCTCTGTATATGGAAATTTTTTGCAGCGACAGTTTATTAACAATAAGTATTTTGCAAATATTATTAATAACTTCCTTCGTGCTGAAGCATTATTTTTATTATTATAGTTAAAAATGTTAATTTGTTCTAAATACGCAGTGGAACCTATTCTTGATATGTTTATATGCTACTTTGACTATAATGTATAAATTAAAATAATAAAATTTGAAACAAAACTTTAAAATATATTAATTTGAAAGTAAACTTATTACTTTATATTCGATCACACTTTGTCTTGAAATAACCTTACCCTTTTGGTCCAGTTGTAAGGATTCCAAATCTAAACACCAATTTATATTTATCATCACAGAGGATTTCCCGCTCGATCTGCTGCAAAATTGGATCTTCACACTTCTGAGGTTAGGTTTTTATTGGCCTGTCGTCCGTATAGCTGCAAAGAGATCCCAAAATAACCAATTCTTATTACTTACTGATTTATATATAGTATTCATCAATGTTTTTTATATATTTTTTAAATATTTAATAATAACAACAGTTGTTAAAAATGCGATAGCAATATAAATTTACGTACAGTAATTAAATTTCAAGTTCGAATATGTCATCTACAGTCCTCTTAATTTTGTAATATTTCTGGTTCCACATTTTAGTAATCGTGCAATCAAGAGGTTTAATTTTATAGTTTAGTATTTATTGTGCTTGTCTTTGCTTAACTATGTTTAATTTAATTAACGTAAGTTTATTTTTGGGATCATCCTTATTTTCAGTTACAAACGGCTTGTATTTGGCTGACTTTTGTTTTTTTTTTAATTGGCATTTTATTTTAAGTTTTTTAAGTGTCTTGTTAAGGATATCTCTAAATTGTTGTAAAGGAGACCCTACAAGGTTGCATGTTGCATGTGTTGACTTGGTCTCGTTCACTTTGATGCGCCACTTGTTACACCGGTGTTCACACTGGTTCAGGTGATTTTGCAGGTGTATGGATGCTATGTTTGGATTTGTAAAAGCAGCGATGGATGTTGTTTCTAATGTGGAAAGATCTGACGTAAAGAGCAGATACAAAATAGGACCCAAAACGCTGCCCCGTGGGACTTCTGCATTGATTGGTTGCAAAGATGTTTGGGATTCACCAAATTTTACAAGAAAGTTTCTGACTTAAGTATTTGGTAGAGATCTGGTGCCAGAACACTTTTAATTTTGTAAACTAAACCCGCGTGCGAAACCTTACCAAAGGCCTGTTTGAGACCAATAAAAATCGCTGAACAGTAGCGTTTATTTTCAAAGTCTTTAACAATTGTGTCTGCTACTTGGTGTATTTGCTCAATTGTGGAATGTTGAATTCGAAAGCCAAACTGGTGATCAGGTATTCGATTGTTAGCGGTGAGCAGTGGTATTAATTTTTGGAATGGTAGTTTCGATAAGACTGGCAGCAAACTAATGGGCTTTTTTTTCCAGGTTTTTCCAGGTTTGGGTATTACTATGGTGGTTACTTTCCATTGTTCTGGAAACTGCAAGATAGCATTAAATAAACAGATTATATACCTATATCCCCTTTCTAGTAGTTTCCTAAACATTTTTCCAGTTATCAGATCGTAATCTGGTGCTTTATGGGCATTTAGATCTTTTAGTATTATGGTTTTAATTTCACCAAGTTGAAATATTTTAGTAGGTGGAGTCATTTGAAATAGTACTTATAGATATTCCAAAATTACATTTGTAACATCCTTAGTAACCTTAGGAGGAAATGGTTTGAATACTTTAGTTAAGTAAGAATGCTGAAACTTTTTTGTAGTCATTTCTGGCCTAGTATTGTTCGCTAACCGAATAGGTGAATTATACTGCTGTAGTCGTTTGAGTCTTTTGGTAGCTTTCAAGTTAAGTATAACGGAAAATCTCGCACTACTTGATGTTTGGTGGAACTGAGAGGACTTTTTAGATCAGTCGTTGCTCGATTACGTGCTTGTTTCTGGTTTGGGTGCCTTGTAGTTTGCCATTTCTTGCGTAACTCGTCTTTTTCTGCGACTCCTCTTTTCAACATAATAGGACATTTAGAGTATTTATTTTTATCAACTTTCTTGGGTGTCGACTGCCAGGCAGTCTGCTAAACTATGTTGGTGGAGTTTTCTACTGCTGTAACAAGTTGTGTTTCTGTTTTCAGATCGTGAGGGCTTTGTCAATTGCTTCCCGAAATAGGCCCCTCTTTTACAGAGAGTAGGGGGGCGCGTTTTGGCAACACTTGCGTGCACATTGTTACTATAAACGGAGAATGTTCACCTGTAAGATCTAAACCGTATTTAGCTTTGTGATTATTTGGACCAATTTCTTTTACAATGCAGTAATCTAGTATGTCAGGCATTTTTGTCGTATCTGTATTGCGATTGTGTAGTGTTGATTGCTTTTAGAAATGCACGTCTTTTAGTTGTGCTTATCTTTAAGCCCCAATTGAAATGTTGGCATTGTAGTCTCCACCAGATATAAATCTATTCTCTAGTTACTGCAAGTAGTGCTCGTACTGGTCTTTTTTATTATTATGCCTGGAATGTCCACGGTTGAGATGACTAACGGTCCAATCTAGTCTTCAATGGCTATAGTTATGGTTTGGAGATGGTGTAGATTATCGTGTGGTTGGTTCTCGGGTTATAAGGCCGTGGTCGGAGTTCATAAACCCTTGACGTTTCGTCCACAACTGCGGCGGACATCTTCAGAAGAAAATCTTCTAAAAATTAAGTGACTGTCCCGTGCATTTTCGCTTTCCTACTCGTGCGAGTGTGGTAGGGATGGTGTTGGGGGAGAGTTGTTGACGTCACCGGGATGGTAGATAATGTGATCGGGCTAGCTGCTGACGTCAATCAGGTTGTTGCAGGTAATATTTTAGCATTCTACGACGTCACTCGCTCTTTCGTCGTATTGCGGTCTGTTTTTTGCGCCTTGAAAGCGGTAAACCAAGACCCAGCTAGATTGAATTGAAAATTATTTTTATATTTATAAATTTCCACCGCCTCTCTGTATAATCTCGGATAGTAATTCCTGCAGTTGGATAAAACTTATGTTTGCCCGAATTCTATCTCGTGGTCAGGACGTTTTTGAGTGTTTAGTCAGACAAAGTCTTGATTTTGGCACGAGGGCTATAGAATGGCAGCACTTTGAAAGCCAATTATCTCAAGAAGTTACGATCAGAATTACTTAACAAAAGAAAGGAGGTAATTCTCTTGATGATTTGATTGATTTTTTATGAAAGTATTACCAGTGAGCGGTATTACAAGTTACTGAAGTAATTTCGCCAACACAATTAGTAATACTATGACGGGAAAAAGAAATGCGGTTTGTTAATACAACACAACAATGTGTGGCTACACATCAGCTGCTGTACTATAGCCACTATGCAAGTTCTCAGATACATCATACTGCCTCACGCTTTCTTTGACGAAACAGGCATTAGAACTTTTCCTTTAACTACGAATTGTAGTGAGCTGTTCACAGTAGATTTACAGATATTACTGGAGTGGTAGCAAAAGTGTATTATATATTAAAATAAAATTTTTCTAATAAAATATGTATTTATTCACTGTTTATTAAAAAATTAATGAAAAGGAAACAATTCTAGTACTATTACGACCAAAATTCTTCTAAAAATTGTTATTTTATGTAAAAAAACGAAATTTTGACTTAAACGGGTGTATTAAAATATGTTTGCCTACGTGTGAAAACAAAATTCTCTAACCGTTAGGCAGATATTTAGAATAGAAAAACAATCGTTTATAATGGAAACTTTTTATATGTGTACCATTTGTTTGAAACATTAAAATTTTCATAAAATGTTAGAGACGGGATAAATTCATGTATTTAAAGAGAATATTCGACAAAAATCTTTAAATTTTTTGACGAAATTTATAATACAAAATGTTAAATTTGCGGGGCATTTATTTATTGATTATTATTATCATTATTTTAAATTTTGATTCTCTAGGTATATCAAGAAATTCTTATTCTGTGTATTGGCTTTTATAATAAATATAGTAAACGACAGAAAAAAAGTTTCTAATATGAAAACTGCGAATCGCAGCATTGCTGTCCCAATTTTTAATTTTTCTCAGTAATACTTTTTGACTAATGATTTTTCATCAATATCTAGTAGAGCATCCTTTCTGTGTCGGCTTTTTGAGTAACATCTTTTTGTAACAAGAAGTAAATAAATCAAAGAAGTGTTAAATTAAATTAAATTTTAAACCAAAAAAGGATTAATAGTCGTCTAATATTTTTGTCAGATTACGATTTTTACTTGGAAGGAAAATTCATAGCATTTAACTGCTGAATAGCCTTAGATCTTTTATTTAAAATTTGTTTAGCTATTAAAATATTTCTGCTTCAATTACTGGTCATGAAAATTATATCTCCATTATTTCACGGCTGTTTTTTGACTATTAAGATATTTAAAGAATAATATATTTTAAGTAAAAATATAAATCCTTAATTTTATTAATAATAAAATAGTTATTGAGTTTTTGAATTATTATAATGACAGATACACAAAAGGGTTAGCACGATTTTGGTAGTTATTAATATTATTAGGGAAAACAAGTATATCAATAAAGCCTGTGAATTCAAGAAATACAAACATTGACGAACTACTAAATATAGAAAGAAAATGAGGGGACTAAAAGCTTGTACTGCAACAGACCAATAGAGAAATTAAACATACACAATTTAGAAACAGTAACAGATATAGAAGAAAGTTGGAATATTATTAAAGTATTCAACAAGCAGCAGTAGAGGCCTTCGACGACAGAAAAATAAATACAATCAAAAGAGAATGTAAAACACCATGGAATGATGAAAGAATTAATATATTAGCAAAAGAAAAGAAACAAGTGTTTTAACCTACAAAAGAAGGAAACACCCGAGGCTAGAGAAGAATATATGAGAATAAGAAATAAAGTCAATCAAGGAACAGACAATATCAAAAAAGAACACTGGGAGAAATTTACTAAAGATATGGAACACGACCTGTACGGATCTCAAAGGAAAGTGTAGAAAATGATAAAAAACAAAGAAAAGACATGAACGAATTTATACGAATAAATGATATCAGAGAAGAACAACATTTGACAAAACTATATGGAGAAACAGAAGACGACAGAGTAATAAACAACGAGGAAAATAGAGATAAAGTGCAAGTGTTAAAAAAATATATACGAATAAAACAATTAAAGTACATAAAAGGCGCCAGGTCCAGAAGAAATACAAAACAAACTCATAAAATATGGAGGAACAACATTAGGTATATGGTTCCACAAATTATGAAATGTGCCAGAAGAATAGAAGGAAAGTCTCCTAATACCAATACACAAGAAAGGAGACGGGAAAAGGCCAAAAAATTACCGAGGCCTCAGCTTAACTAGTAGCACGATCAAATTATTAACGGCAATAATAAAATATAAGATAGAAGAAAAAATATGTATTACGGAAGAACAAGGTTTTAGAAAGAACCGCAGCACTATTGATGCTACTTTTATTATTCGACATATGATAGGAAAGTCCATCGAATACAAGTCTGCATACATGTGCTTTGTGGACCTAAAAAGCACTTTCGCTAGGGTGAGACGGAACGATATCATAAACCTACTAGAAATACAGCAAACAGTAGACAATAAAATTTATTAAAGAAATAAACGTGAATCACAAAGCAAAAGTTATATGCCAAGAGAAAAAACAAAATACACAGATTTAAAAACAGACATACGACAAGGGTACTTACTTAACCCGCTACTATTTAACATGGTAGATCAGATAATTCACGAAGTAAAAAAACAAGAAGGATACAGAATGGGAGCTCATAAAATCATTACAGTATGTCTCGCTAATAGCCAACAATGAAGACGGCCTACAAAGAAAACTCCATACCTTTAATGTGACAGCAGGGACATACAACATGAAAATTTCAGGGGAAAAGACTAAATGTGTGGTGATCAGTAAGGAATCATGTAGATGTAAACTGGAAGTAGAGAAAAAAGCATAAAACAGGTCATGACATTTAACTACCTAGGAATTGAAATCACCAGCGAAAGAAACTTGACAGAAACGAGACAAGCAACCAAAGCGACGAGAGTCAGTAGCTGCCTAAGAGAAACCATATGGAAGAATACATACATCACCACAGAAAATACGATAAGAGCATACAAGACAACTATGAGACCAATCCTAACTTACGTAGCGGAGACAAGGGCAGATACGAATAAAACAAAAGAGAAAATTAATAATGTAGAAATAAAAGTATTAAAAACGATAAAAAGCATAACTTTGAGAGATAGACAAAGAAGCGGTGTCATACAGAAGCAATATTGTTTTCAAAACATTAACAAGTGGATAAAAACGAGAAAAAAGAAATGGAATGAATATGTAGACAGGATGGCACCGGCCGAATAACAAATATATGTAAGAGCAACAAACCCTATAGTAGAACACCAATTGGAAGATCACAAAAAAGGTGGAAATCCTAGTCATGGAAAGAAGAAAAAGAATTTTATCAATAAAGTAATTCAAATTTTCAATAATGTATAACAATTACTTGAAATATTTTTATAAATTATATCAACTATGTAATAGATTTCTTTTAATTTTTTACATTTGTGTCTGTGCTTTGCAACTCTTAAATCTGATTATTTCTGAAGTAACTAACTATTACAGTTTTATTCTAATAAGCCTAATTTTCTTCTATTTTTCTATCATTTTTTTTTGTTTTTAAAACTTTAGTTTTAACGTTAATTAATAATAAAACTCGTTGAAGAATTAGCATCTTTGTATCAGAATTTTTTTCTCTTTTGACCTTTGTATTTGTCAATGCTCTATGACAGCAATAACCGCGCGAAAAAAATAGTCGTTGGAAAGAATAAGTATGTAGTTTCCAGATAGTTATTTCTGAGAAAAATTAACAGATTTTGTATATAGCCATACGCAGTTATTAAAATCTTAAGTATGGACTTATTTATTATTGAAAGTAGTGTATAAATAATAAAAAAATTAACATAAAATATCTAGTGCTAAAAAATCAAAATTTATGTAGAGATACATTCTTTTCTTTTATTAATAATGTGAAAGGCGTGATTAAAAGACGAAAAATTTGTAATAATATATAGAAACAAAGCAAATGGTTAAAGATTTGAGCACGACGATTAACGTTATCTATCTATACATTTAAACAAAAAGTAAACAAAGAAATGTGGTGTGCTTCTAGGCCCTTGATTTACACGAGGAGGTCCGTGCGTAGTAAACAAAAACAGACTATACATTTAAACAGAAAGTAAACAAAGATGGCTGACATTCAATTTGGCATGCCGGTGCTCTGAGCTTTTGATTCACATGAGGAGGTCCGTGCATTTATGCCGCACGTTGGGGCAGCTCTCGCTCCTTGTCGAATAGTCGAGCGGCAGCGGCTGTCATCGAGCCGCTGCACTACCGTACGTAAAAAGCGCGTCTGCGACACTTCATCGAGTGGAAGTTTGATTGTAAGCGCCCATTCATAATAGACGTAAACATAAGCCGCCTATAAGAAATACGTATAATGTACGTAAGCCTTTTGTAAACATTTGAAAGTAGCGGCAGCAATGTTCTTCCAGGTATTTTGTATAATTATGTTGTCTTTGTACCTGTTATCCTTTTGTGGTGTAGGAACAGATGCATATTTACTAACTTAATTAATAGTTCCCTATCCGTAGCAAAAAAGTCAAAATGCCGACAATACTGAAGTTAGGTTATGCAATTTCAAAATCAAAACAAACGCTCCGTTACTGCTGACAACATTAATATAGTGAAAAATTAAAAATTACTGCAAATAAATGTAAGAAATACGAAAAGTTGAACCAATTTCTTACGCTTGAACGTAAAATGTAAAAATTACAGGAGTGCATTATGAACGAGCGCATAAGGTTTGCATTGATTCAGCTTTACATATTACGTATTTGTTATGGGCGCCTTATGCTTATGTCTATTATGAATGGGCGCTAAGTTAAATTGTTCCATATTTTCGATCAAAGGAAAAAGCCGGTCCAATTAAAAATTTATACGTTCGCAATTTTGCAAAAATTTGAGAGAAGGCAGATGAAAAATTGTCAGTTTAAGACGCCAAAATTTCTTCACCCCTAGTAGAGTACACAATTCTATAACTACAAATATTACACCCAAGAGAAGATCAAGTTTGTATTTTAGAAATAAGGTCGAATAAATAACCACCATACTTGCACGCACATTTTTATAGTGGGCTAGAAATATCCTGCACAGCCCTACGAAACATTTATGTAGGTATTTAGGTAATTTCGTGGCGGAAACTTTCTCTTAATTTTTAATTATAACAGGGTATGGTATACTTCGTTGCAAACTTTTAAGTCAAGAAATTAATCGCGATCAATCTGTTATAGAGATGCAATGTTTACTAAGAAATAACATTTATGTAAGATTAAATGAAAGTTAAAATCACGTAAAAGTTTAAAATTAAAAGAAACTGTAAAAAAATTGAATATTAGACTAACGCGACAACGCAGAAAAAAAAGTTAGATCTATCTTAATGAAGCCATTAATTATATCTACAAAGTGAATGAAAAGTAAGTAGACATTGAAAATTAGCTATACTCGTACTATCACTAGAATCATGATAAAAACAGTTTCTAAATAAATAATAGTAAATAGTGTAGACATAGGTTACGATGGACAGTACATGCAATATAAACAAAGATGGCTGATGGTTGTTCAAAAGCGAAATAAAATCGCAGTTCGCTATAAAGTGTGGAAATCCGTTGTTTGTGTATAAAGAGGGCAGTAGTGCAAATTAGGAATGCAACACTGCGTACGGAGATAATAAAAAGTGTCATATAAAGCTTGATGGTCACAGTCTCGTTGAACGATGGAAAAATTGGCCGCCCATACACATCCTGAATGGCGGAAAACCTGGTGACAGTGCAAGAAATATTTACCAGTAGCCCGCAAAAATTAACACATCGGTCAGCTAGTAAAAGTTACATGAAGAATGAATTTTCACCAATGTAAATTCTATTACCCGCAGGAACCAAAATTGGAAAATTGATCAAAAGTTAATGCTGGATTGGAATGAGTGGCATGGATTAAATTTTCTGAATTGACGAAGCCACATTCCATGTCGGTAGTTTTGTTAATCGTCACAACTGCCATTACTACGTGCCACGTGATAGCGACGGTTGAGAGTATACAAACTCGGACAAAGTGATTGTGTGAAGCGGATTGACAGCAGCAAGACTCATCGACCCATATATTGTGCGTGACACTATGAATGTAGACCATTATATTTAAGTGCTCGAAGGGGAAGGGTAACATTGGTATTTGCATGCAAGATGGAGCACCATCTCATTTTGTTCTTACTGTGCGTGTATGGTTAGATCAGCATTTTCCAGGATGTTGACTAGGACGACGTAGATTTATGAAGTATAGATCTCAGTCCATGTGATTTTTATCTGTGGTGCTACGTAAAAGTGCAGGTGTACAAGATAAAGTCTTACTGCGGTAAGGACATAGATGCACGGATTCCGGAAGTTCTCAACGCAATTATGAATACTGTGCATTCCATCGCCAGTCGATTGAAAAAACTTCTGGACGCCACCGGTACTTACGTTAAAATTGAAAGATTTGGTTTTATTTTCTTATATAATAAAACACAGATACAATTTGTTTTAAAAAAATTATGTTAGAAATATTGACAATTCTTAGTGCTCCGTTATTTTTCACCCATTTCGTACACTTTAGTTAAGATGAGGCTAAATACATAAAAAATGCAAAAATAAATTATACGTCAGCATGATATAATTTTAGACCGACAAATAAACTGGTAATAAATATGCTAATTATAGGAAATCTTCTAAAATATAATACTGTCCGTCATGTAAATCAACAATGTTCGCCTAAAACTAATCATTTTGGGAAACATTAAATATCACACGAAAAAGGGTAATATAGTACTTGATATTTATTTCGGGATTTCTTCTCAACTGTACAGACAGTTAGTCAACTGGAAAATTCAACTAAAGATCTAATTTTACGGATCACCAAGTGTAAAACCTCCCAGACTGGTGATAAATATAAATAGGTCCTAACGAGACATCGGTGATTAGGTTTGGAATGCTCGCAACTCAGTTCACGAGATTAGATATAAATCACTGGGTTATTTTAGTAAAGTAATCAATTGGTCTGTAGTAAATTTATTTTTTTAAACCATATAATTATTGTTTACTTAGTCTAAAATTACTTTAAATAGGAATATTAGTAAATATAACTCAATATTATTTTTATATAAGCAGTCGTTGAAAAGTTAAAATATAGCACAAATTTGTTCAATTAACATTTCTGTTATAGCTTATAATAAACAAACATTGCCTAATTTTTTTTAGTTATTTAATAAATTATTTCACATCTCACTTTGTATTTTGAATAAAGTTACAATATGAGAGAACGAAAACAGTCTGACTGTGATATGTTATTGTATAAAGATTCATTAAGAAAATTGAGTGATTTATGTATAATGCTCATTATGACGCAATGTATCTGGAAGGTTTCCAAAATCATTGACAGATAGATTGTGGTGATACGTGATGTCTCCAAGTAGCATTAATAAAGTGTACAGAAATAGAAGTAGTAAGTCATTTGCGCAGTGTTGTATTTGTAGTTATGGACAAAGCGGAGAATCATAGTAGCAGACAATCATGGGCACGGTTTCTTTTGAAGAAGGGAGTTATTACTTCAAACATCCATACAGGGTTAGCAACCGTTTGTAAAGGACATAACACTGAGTCATAAAACTGTGCTTTGCTAAGTGTTGGAGTCCAAAAGCAACAAGCCATACATTAGCCAATGTGTGTTCGACTTCATAATGTCAAACAGGTAAACCGTGCTGCTTCACGTTCCATATTCGTTGAAACTTACACTGAATGACTGAGAAGAAGAAAGTGCTTCAGTCGGTTGTTCACAAGTGTTACGCCCAAAGAAAAGTATGCAATGGCTTTCTGGAAACTCCCAAAGCAATGGTAATAGTGCATAAATACTTGTAATGCAATGTGTGCTCACTTCTTCCTGATAGTGAGACATAATAAAGCCTCAGCAGTTTCTAATGTAAAAAGAAGTTCTTGCAGTACCATTGCTGGAAATTAGTAGCTTATAGAGTTGTGTATTCTGATTACTAATTAAAGCAAAAAAAAAGATAATGGTA
Organism: Sinelater perroti; assembly: GCA_036346155.1. Taxonomy (NCBI): domain Eukaryota; kingdom Metazoa; phylum Arthropoda; class Insecta; order Coleoptera; family Elateridae; genus Sinelater; species Sinelater perroti. The sequence goes on along the minus strand of JARFIY010000248.1, from coordinate 27,359,433 downwards.
TGTTTGTAGCAAAACATCCAAATAATTTATGACACCTTCAACAATTCTTGATGTTCAAGAAAAACGTAAGGTAATTGAAGAAAGGAAGATTTTGAATAGTTTGGTTGGTCACGGCAAAAAATTCTTTAGGTTTTGTAAATGTAAGAAATCTAAACTTAGCGTATACATTTTTGAGTTAAAGTTAAATTTTGTATCAATTTAATTGTAAATTGTAATAGTTCTGTGCGCTGTAAAAAAGTATAAACCATACATTAAGACATTTAAATTAACATTAGTGGCGCAGAGGTGTTGATGAAATTATTCTCCCATATTAAGACATGAGGGGTTATCCGCAAAAAGATAATTTTTGCTCCTAGGCTAACAATTTCTCATTCACCTTCCCACAAATTTTTGCAAAGTGGGAACGCAAAACAATTTATTTACAAATGGTAACACTGGGATAAGGTGAGCTTACAAAAGTAAGATATAGAAAACGACCTTAAAGGTGGGCAACCAAACGGACGCTCAGAGCTCCGCCACGCCACATTTCACATCAGCTGTCTTTGTTTACTTTTTCTTTAAATGTATAGATAGATTATTTTCGAACGATTCGATTTTATGATGTTTTGTATCTAGCTTTTGTATCTATATTTTTTGAAGTCGGAGAAAATAAGAAACCCAAAGTACAATTAAATGGAAATAAGAAACTTTGAGACATGTTCTTTAAAAATAGGAGACTCACGGTAGTAAATATTCGTATTGGTGTACAATATGTGACATGTTTTCTTACATTTTGTTAATAAAAAAAAATTAATGCAAGCTTGCCCTTACAAGGAACGGAAAAACATAATATACTTTAACGATAGCTATATGACCCGACATTTATAGGGAAAAAGCAACACGTGATTTTGTTATAGGTTCAGCCTGTATTGCTCATGCAACCTACTTGCACATAAATAAGTTTTATGTTTTTGTTACTTTAAGAAATTAGACATTTGACCAAGGAATAATCTCAGTACGCTGATAAATATTTATAACATCTTACAAATTATCGGCTTCATCTACAAAAGTAGTAGTTGTAATTTCTAGCTTCAAAAATTGCCATCTTTCCATATAACTGTAAAGCTTATAGCAAGTTTCAATGGAGCAGTTTCTATATTTAATACTCTTGGGAAATTGGTTTTAATTTTTAATTGGGCAATTTCAACTGGAAGCCGAACAGCCCTAGTCGAAAGAAGATTCTGTTAACTAATTTAGTATTGTTTGGAAGTATAATTTCGTTGCCAAAGGGAAGTTTAGCAGAAAAGAACTTGTATACATTCTCATCTTTTCTCATTAAATAAAATAGCTGAAAGAGAAAGAAATAAAGTAATTAAATGAAACATTTAAGCTAAAAAAGAGGCTACTTATTTTTGAGTATTAAATTATGGCAAAGTCTTAATCTGCAACACTTCAGAAAAAGAGATAAACAATTTTTTTTTAGCGGCCGTTATATGGATTACCCTGGGTAGCGGGTAGATACTCCTCTATGACCCCAATAGAGGATAGATCTACTTCAGGGAGGCGACCCTGCCCACGCGACTCTTCTCCATCTCCTAACACCGGGGAAAAGTCGTGTCCAAACCTTAATCCTACCCATAATCTACATACTCTTATCCTCCATGCACCCTATCCACTCGCCAACCCGCCCGGCAAGCGTGGCGTTTAATTGCCAAATTCCTCTTGAATTGCAAAACTGCAAAATTCAATGGAGGCCTACGTCCTGCAATGGACTTCAATGGCTGTGTGATGATATGGATTACTATAGTATAGAGCTGCTTTTAGAAAATTTAAAAATTTGTGAATTAAAGTTTATTCAAGAAATGACGGTAATGACTTAAATATAGTCTTATCTACTTTTATTCTATTGTAATTAACGTATTACTATGTCCAATTCCTGCGACTAAAGCAATATAACGATTGCTGACTAAGTTTAATTAGGATTTTAGAAAAAATAATAACAAAAACCATACTTTGTTTGACTTACCCCTACATCTTTCTTTAACATCTGATCTTGCTTCAACTCTGCCCATCGCTTTATTTATCTATTTGTCTTTTTCTAGATCTATCGGATTCAATAATTTCTTTAAACATTTTATTTTAAGCGAATATTACTTATAAAATTTTTCTATAATTCTCTTCGGTGAGATAATCAAGAAAAAACAAAAGGGATGATACAAATTACATTTATTAGTGTTAAAAATAATCGTCATTCGTCACAATACATATTTGGAAGTATTTTTAAAGTTTCTTGAAACTGCTATAAAAGGTTTCTTTATGTATCAATCGTGGAACTGCTGTCACACGTTCCTGGATAGCCGTCACTTCCGCAAAATATGCGCAGAAAAGATAGATCTTGTCGCCCGTTTTATTTTTTGTTTTTCAAATCTTCTTTGGACCATGATGTGTAGCGTATTCTTGGTAATGCTCAATTCATCTGACATCAATCACAGAAACACTCATTAATTTTGTGTCAACACTTGTTTGATCATATCTGTGGTTCTATTTGTCGACGGCTGATCCAAACTTGGCTCATCCTCAGTTGTTTCCTTTTCTCCGCGAAAACGTTTCAACCAATCGTAAACACATTTTCTGCTCGGGTTTTTCTTTGACACTACACTAACATGTTTTTTGTCTTTGTCATTCTTTTTTCCAATTTGTAGCAAAACTTTATGTTCGATCGTTACTCCATTGCTCTATGACGATCTCTCATATTGACTACATTTGGTTGGCTAATGCAGCAAATTTCAACTTAAAAAGATTAAAGGCGATTAAAGGCGATTAAATGTTTTAACTTGATATTGAAAAGGACTGGTCGCAGAGTTTTTATATATAGACTTTACCAAAATTTATGAAACTCCTGTTTTACTACGTTTTGATTTTCAACTCTAAAGAGGTTGAAACTATAAAGAAATACGAGGGCTAAACTTAAATTTTTTAATTTATACCCTCAAAAGGTCTACGATTTCAACTATTGAGTTTTAAATTCTATTTAATTATTGAGAAATTTGGTTTCTCAAAAGTCGTCCATTGAGTGCACGGTATTGGAACACAGGCAGATTTGCGGGGCATTATTGAATGCAAAACAAATTCCGTTTTTTATTTTTGTTTGGAGATTATTAGGAGGGGGGGAGCAAAAATAAGAAGATAAGAAATTGTCTGAATTGTAAAATTGGAGAAATCAAGCGTGCGAATTTTTATTAAATATAAAATGGTACAATATGATTGTTTGTGTTGTTCAAAATTTCTCCATCCGATTCGTTCTCTAAGAGAGGGTTGAGATATTGCAACTCAGAAATTCAAAGCATATAACAATCGTTGTATAGAAAATAAAACGTACCTTCTATCTGTTTGTTAATAGGTTGTTAAAGTGATTAGGTGAACGTAGGTTATAAAAATCTGGTGTGAACATCACACGACTTTCCTTATCCATTTTTTGGGTAATTCTGGCAAACATCCTGGGCTCCAATTTTTTTTCGAGTTCCTATTTTACCAACTTTTACTTTAAATTCATGTTTATCATATTTATTTTGTGATAACAAATCATTTTTATTCTCATGAATTTTTCGTATCTTTGACCGTTTAGATTCGCGACCGCTTTTCGACCGGATTTTGCGACCATGCGACCAAACGGTTTGGCCGATTTTTACCAAAAGTTTCGCACTGCATACCAAATTTCAAGTCTTTAGCTCTTACGGTTGTCGAGATATCCTGTTTACTGACACACCGACAGACACACACACACGAACCAATGGCTCAAACCAACTTTTTTGGTGTCCTGAGGCTATATTTCGTCCAGAAATGTGAAAAACTGGGTAAGTCAAATTTCCGCCGATTACATTACTTTCCTTTTATAGGATAAGGAAAGTAAAAATTTTTAATCTTATGAAAACTAAAAACCTCGGCATATGATATATCAATGGATTGAAAATTGAATAATTGATTTGTTTTTATTAAAAACTACACTTTAAAACTAAGTGCATTTCTGAAAGGGAAAAATTAGGGCGAAGTATTGGAATGCAGATACGTAAAGGAATTAACGAGTTGTGAGATGGATTTTTAGATGTCATTTATGAAGTACCGACCCTTTTAAGAAAAAATGAATAGCATGTGACTGAAACAAATAGAGAGAGAAGAGAAGGAGAACGGAAGGAGGAGGAAAGAACGAGATGGAATTTAGGAGGAGGCAGAAAGGAAGAAGAAAAGGAGGAATAGAGTAGAAAGACAAAGAGTTAGGGTAATTTAAGTGAAAGTTTTAATTAGGTATTGTGATTTATCTATATTTTTATCTCCTTTAAGTTGACGTAAAGACATTATTTTTATCGCTGGTGGCGATACGGTAGAAACACTTCTGTATATATAAAAAGCCTAACATTAAGCACGAAAACTGACAGTATGGCCTCTACCTCATTTGATCAGTTTTGACATTTATGAACTAAGTTTTCGGATATTACTCATTGAGTTAAAACCATTTCTTCTGTTGGACTAATTTCCTGCAGGATTGGCGCAAATTGTGATGAGTTCATTCAATGATTCTTATTAAACTGAAGAGGCGTGAAGAGATACGAAGGTGAAATTTCTAGTTTTAAAACGCGAAAACCAATTTTTAGTAATAGTGATAGTAAAGAACAAAGTGGCGCTTTGATTAAACGCGAATAGAAACAAAACCGTGTTAAATAGTCATTTCAATATGACTAAGAATATTTGAAATTTAACCAAAGCTTAAAACGGAATAAATGGCAATTATATAGGACTATTTTTTAATTTACATTTTGTTTAGAAAAATAATAAATAAATCGGTTGACCTTAATTAATGACATTTTGTTGGGAACTCTCTTAATTACACTTCATCTTATATAATAAGAACTAAAATTGTGTGGATAGACATAGAGAATTAAATCGTTTAAGTTAGTGTAATGCCTTACTGTTGCCTAGAAGACTCACTGCAAATGTGTTTGGATAAAATTTGATGTGAGATTGATAATGTTCATTGTTGCACTTCACTTTTTCTTTACAGTTTTTATGTGGAAATCATGGTGTAGAGTATCATTCTTCACGTACCATGGGGCGTTAGTAATGTATTGTAGATGTTTTGACTGGAAGCACTGGAGAATTTTGAGATTTAAGATGCTTTCTGTACCCCACAGTACAATACTCTACGTCCATACGGATTTTAGTATTATTTTATAGATAAAAAGTTTGTTCTCTTTGATGCGTTTTGACTTCCATCCAATTAGCCACTGAAGTTTTATAAATTTTAAAGCCAGTTTTTTGTGTTTGGCAAACATGTGTTTCTTTTACGTTAGCCTTCAGTCCAAATGGATTCCCAAGTATTTTATATCTTCTGATTGGGATAATAGCACGCTGCGCAGGCCTACAGGTCCGGAAAGTAAAGGTAATATGGGTGTATTTTGCTGGCTTTGATGCGCCATTTTTAGCCAGTCTTCTAATAAATGTAAAGCAGCTTGAGGGTTTGTTGTGTAGTGAGTATATCGGAGGTACACAACAGATAGATAATAGGACCCGATGCGCCTCCTTGGGAACCGCAAAGTTAATAATATATAAAATTTTTAGCTAGCCATGGAATTTGATTTGGCAATACCTGTCTAATAGATAAGATTTGAACAATTGACAGTATTTGTGGTGTGGAAATTTCTGTTTAATCTTTAGCAGTAGTCCTGGGTATCCGACTTTGTTAAAGGCTTGGGTTATATCGAGGAAAGCTGCGAAACAGTATTGTTTTGATTCAAATGCCCGAAGGCTTTGTTTGACAACCTGATGTACTTATTCCAAAGTAGTATATTTATCTTGGAAGTCGAATCGATGATTTGAAATCAATTCGCGTTTTTCAATCGGGGGTTTTAGTTTTTTGAGTAGGCATTCTTCAAATATTTTTGACGCCAATGGTAACAGACTAATGAGGTCATATCATGCTTCTTTCTGAGGTGTTTTTTCCGGCTTTGTTATAAGGATAATCTGTACCAATTTCACTGAGATAGAAACTGAAAGATTCGTATTATAATGTTTCAATTTTCTGCCGGTAGTTTGAAACCTTCTCCTAGAAGTTATTTCAGGATCTGAATCGTAAAGTTTTAAGCTGTCTTTGACCATAGATTTTGTTTCCTTGATTTTAAACCTCTTTGGTCTGCGAGATCAAGTTATTTCTGGATCGCGTTTTCTTCTTCTTTTGGGTTACATGGATGGCAACGGCTGAAATACTTTTCGAGGTGAGTGACGAACGTTTCAGTTTTCTTATTGATGCTTTTGGCTCAGTTATGTTTAGTTTTCCGAATAGATAATATTATATATTTACAGATAAGCTTGAACCTATTTTTCAGTGACCGGGTGTTTTGCTATAATCTACGGAGCCCCAATTTTTTAGTAATATCTGACTTAATATTTATTGGTAGGTAGTGTTAGATTTCTTTGGAAATTAATTCAGGTATAGATTTCCAAGCTACGCATTATATGGTTCAATTTAGATGCTCTACAGTTTTATTAATGTTTTCTCTTGTTTTAAGGAATATGTTTAAATTATTTTTTTACTTATCAATTCTTTAAATAAGTTCCAGTCAGTTTTTTTTTTGTTGTTAAGATTATGAGGTCTCTATATGTGAAATAGAGTACTACTTGGTGGTAAGGCTTTAGACTCCGCGTCGGAGCATAGCTTGAAAACTGAGAGGTTAAGGCTCTCATATGTTTATTTTCTTTTGCCTGGTCGTCGCGCACAATCTCTGATACGGGGCGAATTAGCAAGCACCGCGTCTTAGACAACCGCCATTATTAGCCCTTGTTTGAGTGAACACAGGTACTAAATTATTTTGAGTAACTGAGTAGGCCACCCGCCAGGCATTAGAGAGCGTCGGGAATGGAACCCGGGTCCGTTTGCATTGCAGTTTGCGCCTCAACCACTAGACCACTCTGGCGATTGAGTACTACTTAATGTAACTTATAACGGCAAATGGTCCGACGAGACATCTAAATGCTGTCTTCTCTTTGTGTAACTTTACACTGTTTTTGATTATAGAAAAACCAACTAAGTCTAGAATTTTTCTTCTGTCTGTGGATTAGTAGGTGGGTTGTTCAGTAGATATTACACATGGTCAAAGACTTTACCAGTTCCCTGCCTTTAGAGGTGGTTAACTTAGAACTCCATTGTTGGTGCTTGGCATTGTAATCTCCACCAACGATAATGCATTCTTCAAGAGTATAGAAGAAGTGTTTGTATTGATCTTATTTTCCAACATGTCGTGGGGAATGGCGGGGGCAGTACAGTGTTGATATTGTCATTGGGCCTATCTAATCTTGGAATACAACACTTGTCGCTTGTATGTACTCGTGCTGATATTTATTTAACTTGTGGTGTCTTATGATAACAACTGAACCATCATGCGCTGTCCTATTTGGGTGGTTGGTGTCGACGATAGAGAAACTTGGTATTCAGAGATAACTTTTATTGGTGAAGTGAGTACCAGATACGATATCTATTGTAAGTTGTGGTGGACAATAAATGTCTGAAACTTTTGAGTGTGATTGGTCAAGAAGTTAGCGTTCCAGACTACCATTTTAAGGATTTGACGCAATATGGCAACTTGGAGAATATCATTGTTTTAAAAAAAATTAGCGCCATCTTCATATATATGTTCATTTAATCAAGCAACAGTTTTGTTAGTCTGTCGATGTTGGTTGTCATAGATTATGTAAGTTGAGAGGTCACCTGATGTATGCTGGTTTGGCTTGGTTGTTTGGAACGTAACGGTAAAAATTTCTTAGTTTGTATTTGCTTGTATATCTTACAACTCATGTAGCTTGGTAGTTGTGTATATATTGCCGCATTTAGTACACCTGATAGGTGCAGTATTTTTACGTGTCCGTAGCATTGGTACGTTAAGAAATTGCTCTTTTTTGGAGGAGGTGCTTAGATTATTACTTTGGTTTGCTGCAAGTGTTAGATTTCATAGACTCCTTTATCTGATTTGTTTGGGACTAAATCAAAAATACAGGGATAAAGACAGTTTAGTGACCCTGTGTTTAACAATTCATCCAAATTAGTTCAGTAATGTAAGATTTATGATCACTACTTTGAAGTTTCGTTCCTCCTTTAATTGGTACGTATAACACTGAATTTTTAGCTCATTTAATCTGTTAATTAGGGCTCGGTAAGTCTTGACTTTTCTAGCATAAAAAATAACAACTGACACAGGTTTTGCTCCTTTGACTGTAGCGCTATTGTCATCGTCACTCATTTAGAATAGTGTTCACATATTTGTAATAGTGGAATTTATTTTTTGTCTTTTTTTAGTCGTGCACGCTAACCAGGATGTAGCTGATTGATAATGTGGTTATTGATACTGTGTATTCGGTAATGCATACTGATTGGACTTTTATTAAAATTCTGACTGTATGAAGGGAATATCTATATATTCCCGAGTCCTTTTAATATAATTTTCAGAAAGTTTAGAGTATTGTATTTGATACTGCATTGTAAATGACTGTACATAATGCATGTTGGGATATTGATTTCCCTCAGCTATTGCTGGCTGACAACAAAAATAAGTTTAGACTTATCTAGCTCGGGTCGATTGCGGTCAACACACGTCTTTGCTGCACAAAGTCGAACTGCAAATATAGAGCAAAAATAGTCCTGCAAAAACATGTTACTAGAATAAAAATAGTTTTTCTATAATTAAAATAATAATTACAGAAAATACCAACGAACTTACGTGACAACCCAGTACCTGAATTTATATTTGACCACAATAATGTAGCTTTGTTTTTAACGTTCTTTTTAAAAAGGTTGAAACGTATTTTGAAATTAAAAAGATCAGTAGATTGACATTAAAATAAATTTATCTACAACTTCTGCAAGCGTATGCGATGAAAAACATAAATATATTTAAAAATGTATAAACTATAGAGAAAACTAGTATAAAAAGAAAGCTTCTTCAAAAAGTTTCTGAATACAATTATTTTATCAGTACACTTTTTTGTGTGTTGGGAATTCAGATAAATCTAAACATCAAAATACGTAGAATCTCACTTAAGACGTTTATAAAACTGGCTAATTTTGCTCCTTTTCATGTAGGTTTGTTAAGTTTCTAGAATTAATTCTTGTGGCATTTGCAATTTAAAATAACATGTAAAATCTTAAGTTGAAAAACTTGAAATTAAATTATATAAAACCACCTAATGGTGCCTTATTTTAATTTATTTTTAAATCTTTTTGACTGTTTTGCTAATAGCTTCCATTAACTTTGATACAAATAAATTAGATGGAATAACTAGGCTTAATCGTACTCGTAAATAAATGAAATGTTCCATATAAGAGCTAAGTGTCACGCATACGTACGTGTAAAGCTTCAAATCCTTAGTAGTTTTAGTGAATAATAAATTTCTACAGAGAAGGTGGTCAGCGTCTTAGTAAGAGCTTTGGCTATATCGTTCTTCTGCGACTTTATATTAATGGTGCGTCCAGAGAATAATGTAAATTTTATTTTTTTATTATTTTATTTTATTCATTTATTACGAGGGCGTGCTGAAAAGTAATGTCTCCGAATTTTTTATGTAAAAACTCTTAAACCTTTTTAAGTAAAACAAACTTTATTAACATTCTACATCTTTATTCTTTATGTCTACATATTTATTTCTCAACATGGTCACCCTGGCCACAAACACATATCTCCCAACGAGACACCAGTTTGTTGATACCGTCACTGTAGAATGTTTGACTTTTTTGACGGAGCCACAACCTTATTTCTGCTTGAACTGCTTCATCACTATCAAAGTGAAATCCTCGAAGGTGTTTTTTAAGTTGTGGAAACAGATGAAAGTCGGATGGAGAATGATCGATGACGGTGAACCCAAGGCGTCAAATTATTGCAAATGTTGCAGCACTTGTGTGTGGTCCGGTATTGTCATGCTGAAGGAGAGGGTGCTCCATGTGTGGACGAACTCTTCGAATTAGTGCTTACAATTTTCTGAGGGTCTCGCAGTACCTTGCAGAGTTTATGCTGGTGCATTTAGGCATGAATTACAAATGCCTTGAACATTCAAGAACACTATGAGTATGACTTTGCCTGCTGATGGCATGCTCTTGAACTTTTTTGGCGTCGGTGATTTTTTGTGGCGGAACTCTATTGATGCTCTTTTATTCTCTTCATTACGAGCACGAACAACCCAACGTCGCAAATTACTGATGTCGATACAATCATCACCGTGCCCAGCTTTCATTCTTCTATGGGTTTCAATTGTCACGTTTTCTGCGGTTACAGCACACTGTTTCTCACACACCGACACAGTTACATTAGACATCGCCATGTTACACGCTACAATTCGGAGCTTTCTAGCGGCAGAGGTTGCCAATTGCGCCAGTGAAGCGGGAAAGTCGACTGAGTAATATGCACATGTAATAGCCGATATTGAGAACAGAGTAAAAAATTCGGAGGCATTACTTTTAAGCACGCCCTCGTATGAGTTTAACATTCCAAGGAGTATTTCTCTCTTTTATTTAGCATTTTCTTGTATCCATTACTGCATGTAAGCCTTTTCTATATCTTTCCAGTTTTCTCTGTCCATAGTTTGTCTTTCTCATAGTCTTTCGGTCGTCCTATATTTTTTTCCTGTTCGCGATCTCCATACTTTTTGTTCATTTTTTATTAGCCATTCTTATGACGCGTCCAGCTCACTGCCATTTTAGTTTTGCCACTCTTCCACATTTGTATTTTCTCGTATGGCTTTGTTTGTTATGTGATCTCTGAGACTAATGCCTAACATCTCTCTTTTTACGGCATGTTGTGGTATTCGTAACATTGGGGCTGACGTTTTTGTCAATGAGCATGTCTTTGATGGATATGGTATATCGGGTAGTATGCACTGGTTGTACAATTCTGTCTTCATAAACTGGGGTAGATCTGATCTAAATACATGATTTAGCTTTCCAAATGCAGCCCAACCCAAACGTATCTATTTTCCTTTTTATTTTATTTTGCTGGTTATCAAAGTGAAATCCTAAATTTTATCGCAGATACACATATTCATTAACAATTTTGAGATTTGTTCCTTTACATTTTATCCTTAGATTATCTATGTTACAATTGGTCATTATCTTTGTTTTTCATTTACTGATCTGCAATCGTAGAAATTGGGGAATTTGGTTCTAAAGAATGTTTTGAGAATTATGGCATTGTTATATAGATCTGCGATAAACTTTATATCGGTAGTCAATTTTAGACCTCTGAAGGGCGTCTATGATTGCCCAAGGTTCGACGAAATCAAAAGATTTGTGAAAGCTTATAAAGGCTAAGCATAGGGCCTTATTGTAGTCATTTGATTTCTGTATAAGTTGTTTTATTGAATGTATTTATATAATTGTTACGGAATCACGCTTGGTCTACTGGTTGGAACTGATCGAGTCGTACATGTGAGATAGGAGTGAAATCGGTCTGTAGTTTTGTAGGTCATAAATATTGCCTTTTTTGTGTATCAGTATTACTATTGCGTTTTCCATGTCTTCGATGTTTTTCCCTAGTCCAAGCATTTATTAAAAAATATTTTTAACATTTCTAGGATAGGTGTGTATCCATGTTTTAAAATTTCAGCGACTATACCGTCATGTCCTGGTGCCTTAATGTTGTGCATGGACTTTAGGGCGTATTTAATTTCATTTTTACTAATTTTCAGTGTATCTTATGTAAAATGCCTGGCGATTTTTGCTCTTTATCACCGTTTCTTCTTGGTGGACGACTAGTCTTTGAAGAATATAGTTTATGGTAGAATCTTTCTATGTGTTGGAATATTTCATTTCTGTCTGTTATTTTGTTATTTTTGTCAATTACCTTTATTATAGTATTTTTTCCATTGCTTATCCTTTTTCGAAATAAGCGTGGTCCTCGATTTTTCTCTATTTTTTTCTATTATGTCATTGTTGTACTTTGTTATATCTCCAGCTTCTCTTTTAATTAATTTGTTAAGTTTTTTAACTTATTTTCATTTCTGTTTATTTGTGTTCGTAGTTTTTTTTCTTTATAATTTTTTTCGTGTTGTCACTTATTTTAGTACTTCTGTTTTTCTTTGCTTCCCAAGTATTTTATTAACTGCACTACTAACCAACTCTGTAATGTCTTTATTTAGTTCGTCTATTCCTAATCCATTTGTATTTTGAAATAAATTGTCGATTTTTTTTGGTAGACTTTTCTTTCCTGGATTAATTTTTTAACGTTAAATTTTTACTTTAATTATAATTTTACCTCCTACGATCCGGTGGTCACTGTGCATACAGCATTTATTACATTAACATCTTGTATTGTGCACGTCTGTTATATTTCTTTTTCGTTATCTTATCTGAACTTTTTCCTGTCCATCGTCTCTGTGGTTTTTTTTTTTAAAGAACGAGTTCATTAAGATAGATTTGGCTTTTAGAAAGTTGACCAAGACTTGTTCTCTTTCATTTCGTTGTCTTAGTACAAATTTTTTGATACTGTTTTCACCAGTTAGGCACTTTGGGGTTAAAGTCTCCTGTTACCGCTTTATAGTATATTGGCGATGTATGGATTGCCAAATTTGTATCGCCGTACAACTGTTCTATGTCCTCGTCTGCATGAGATGATGTTGGCGCATGTACTTGTATTACTTTTAACCGATTCCTTTTTGACAGCTCTCTTATGATGTATATTACTCTTGAGGAGACTATATTAGGGGTAAAGTTTTATTAATTAAAAAATTTACGCCATATATATTTGTATTTTCCTTTATGGTATAATTGATGTCCGGATTTAAAGTTAACAATCCTTTATCCTTGTGCTTCATCTCACTTAAACCTATGATATTCCATTTCATACCTGCAAGTTCTCCTTTCAATTCTGCTAATCTATGTTCTCCTAACAGCGACTGAGTATTGTATGTAGTAGTTATATTTAATGTCTTTTTATGACAGCTTAATCTACCCCGGTGATTCTTAGCACCTCTTGCACCATTGTCTGACCGCTGTCGTAGTCAAGGCGAAGAGCGCCGCCGGGGACTGGGGGCTTATATATTGTTTGTCAATTTATATTGGTTTAGGTTTAACTTTATAGAGTTTTGGCATTATCTCACCACGCTTGCCTTGCGGGTTTGTGAGGGCCTGTTGGTCTGCGGGAGTTATTTGATTTCGCTCCTATCTTTCTTAGAGCAAATCTTATAACAAGGGCGTTCCTCTATCCGCCACCTGGAGACGTGCCCAGTAGGGGCAAGGCTCCCTTCTGGGAGTATTTCTTATTTATTCTTATTTCTTGGAAAGTGTACACGTGGTGTATACAATTTTTGGAAAGATGAGTGTGACTGAATTTTGCAATGTTTGCTGTCTTCTCGAGGATGAGCGCCGATTAACAGTTTTAAAATTACTTCTGAGATTGAAGTAAACTGCAGCAGTGCTCAAGTAATCATTACTAATAATATTGAGTTTTGAAAAATGTCTGCTAAGATTGGCCTTCTCCCCTCTTGTTCACATACAGTTGCTCAAACTAACAAAAAATTGACGATCTGTTCTAGATTATATTGTAACACCTTTCTTAGAGCCCGGGCTTGTCGCCCTGAGTTTTGTTTGGACAATTAAAAGCAGGACTTTAAGGACACTTTGCTCTATTATCTGGTGCAACAATCACTATTTTACAATAGCGGGTTTAAAAACCAAACTATTTGTTTCTATGTCAGAAAATTACGTTGAAAAGTAAGTCTGCCTATTTGCATTCTTATGTTGTTTCAGTAAATCAAAAAAAAGTTTATATTTGATTTTCGTACGTACCGGTTTTTTGGTCAAAATAATGGAAATACTTGTGGAAGTCGTAACACCTTGTATTAATACAGTGTTGGTCCACCTTTAACATGCAGGATAGCTGGAATTCTGAACGAAACAGACCGATACAAGTCCTGATTAGTGATGAATGAAATTTGAAGCCATTTTTTATGCGATACAACCTTCAGCTCAGGTAAAGACCAAGAAGATGGAAATTGACGCCAAACCTTGTTTTTCAAAACAGCCCATAGAGACTCAATGATATTTAGGTGTGGGGACTGGGTGGGCCAGGGAAGATATTGAACCTCATCATCATGCTCTTGAAACCATTCTTGATTAGGGCTAGTGGAGTGAGTGGGGATGTTATCATTCTGAAATATGGAATTTCCGTCTGGAAATAAAGTTTGCACCATTGTGTGAACCTGAACACAAGAGTTCTCTATACACTGCTGCTGTGACTCAACCTTGTAATCTGACAAGGGAAGCTGCGGAATACCATGATAAAACGGACCTAGACTATAATAGAGCCGCCACCATGTTTGACAGTCGGAGAAATATGTATTGTATGCTTCAGAGTAGAGAGTGACTCGTCGGATTAAACGACCTGTTGCCAGTCCTTCAACGACCAGTTTTTGTGGGCATTGCCTTTGAGCATTCGTGTCTATTTTTAGCAACAAGTGTTTAGGTGCTGATAAAGTTTTATAGTCACTTTCTCAGTCGTTATTTTCTTCTGCTTCGTGGACTTTATTTTACCGTGCACTGTGTATGGAGTCATGACTTTCGAGACCGTGTCTTGTGTTACACCACATAATGTCGCTGTTTTGCTCACATATGCTCTAGATACATAGGCATCAACAATTAGACCTCTTCGAAACTCCGTTAGGTGTGATATACTGGTCACTCACCACACCTGCACATCGTCCATAACCACATGCTACCTGCAACAAACGAGACGGTTGATTTACGCAGTGTTACTAGGCACACTTTTAACAAGTGTTTTCGTTATTTTATGCAATACCTGTATATTTACTATTGTATTGAAGAAGTAAAGAAGTTGTTAAAAGAAAAAAAACAGATTTATTGCTAGCTCAATAATCTAAAAAAACGTAATCATATTTTTTGTGACTATTTGTTACATTCTACGAACTATAGTAATTCCTATACATTTATATATTTTTGACAATTTTTTTTGTTTTTAAACTCTATGCATTCTTAATATAATGTGTTTTCTGAACATATTTTATTGACGCAATTTGAAAAAGAAGTAGTTTAATAAACTTATGGTTTTTCTAGATTTCTTATAAATATTATGAAATGTATAGCATTTAAAGATAAATTAATTTAAGAAAGTTAAAAAAATTACATCTATTATTTTAAAAGTGATGCAATTTTTAAACTAATATATTTGTTGTAGTTTATTGCAGTATTCTTGGGAATCTTTACAGTATATGTCAATACCCGATGATTTTGCACAATTCCAAAACGGAATACCATAAGTTTACATCATTACTGATTTGTACAGAAGAGGTTGTTTAAATTTAGTTTTTTTCGTCCTTTTAACATCTAATTTATTTATATTTATTTGAATGTATTTTTTCCAGGTCAGTATGTTAGCAAGGTACATGCCAAGATACTTAACAGCATCTTTCTAAGGTATGAGATTTTTATTTAAGATTAATAGAATAGGATTACAAAAATCGGTTCGGATAGTGAAAGCGCGTGAGTGTGAAATTGACCAGTGATGATAAGTCACTAGTGTGTGAGGCTTTGTCACATTATTTTTTACAAAATAAAGTAAATTATTGCATTGGAAATTTATATAATGCACTTCGAAACTGTTTTGCAAATGTATTTAAATGCTAACAAACAGACAATGGGGCAGTTTTCAGACGGGCGATAACGTTGATACGAGGGCAACAAACTTTAAAAATAAATAGCATAAATAAATACGGGGAACAAAAGAGATATGGATGTAAAAGTATTAAAGCAGAAAGTAGCTAGATTTTCAATGCTAAAAACTGAAGTAAAAAACGCGATAAATGGGAAAATTTAAAGAAGTGAAGAATACGACGAAGGCGATAGCGGATAAAATTAAGAAAAACAGCAAAAAAACAAAAAAATATGTGAGGAAGATAGAATAAAACTAGAAAATTAAATGAAAGTGTAAATTAATAATTAATGTAGTATAATTTAAAACGGACCAAAAAAAGAGGCAACCAAGTAACTTTTTACTGATAAATTGCGAGTGAAAGCAGAAGTGAAATTACATTAAGAGATAAAAGGGCATAATCAGAAGTTTGGTAGAAATAAAGGATTGGAATTATAAATAGACAGGATAAAATATTTACATCTACATGACCTCGAAGAAAAATAATTTAAGTAGAAATGAAAAAATCGCGAATTAAAATGGAAGCGGTAATCAGGAACGCAAAACAAGAGTCAGCGATTAAATTGAAGAAACAGAAAAACAAGGAAAAGAAGTTAAGCAGGCCATACAAAACTGAATTTATGAAAAGGAACAAGAAAAACAATAAAATATCGTAGGTAATAAAATATATTGAAGAAGACAAAATACCCAAATTTGCAGAATTACTAAAGAAAATAATGAAGACCACACGAAACATATGAATTACATCTCCTCTACATAAGAAAGGGGATAAAAAAATTGTAAGAATTATAGAGCAATAAAGTTAATAAGCGTATCCGTGAAAGTATTTCCTAGAGTAATTTAGAAAAAAAATAAGTAGAGGATAAAATACAAGAAATCCAGTGTCCTTTTAAGAAAGGGAGGAAGCATCCAAGACTATATTTACTATTAGACATGTTAGCGAAAGATTTACTAAATGTACCTTATATATACCTTATAAACTTTAAAAAAGTTTTTGACAAAATAGAAAGAGAACACGCAGAAGAAGTGCTAGAAAAAAGAAAGATGCAGGTGGTTCAAATATGGTCTGGTGGATTGTTTTTACAAAAAAACTAAATTGCCAAATTGTCAGTATTTAACGTATTTCCCTCCGGAGTTAATTTTTTTTTCAACGTTCTGGAAGCATCCTGATGCTCTTTTCAAAAAAGGCTTTTGGTTTGCGGCGTATCTACTCCCGAACAGTCTAATAAAGTAGAAATCACTTAGGACCAAATTGGGATTGTACGATGGACGTCGAAGAAGGGTTTATTTCCGGAAGGTTTCATTATTGGTTTGGCCGTATGAGGGCGTGCATTGACTTGAAGGAAGGCTACCCGCTTTTTACCTGTCTTCCGCTTGGATCGGATCTTTTTCTTTGCGTCTGTTGTCAGGAGGTTTGAATAATAAGCTGCATTGATTGTCGGCATTTGTCAGAAGTTCCATGGATATTACCCTGCTAGTCTCAGCAGAATGTTGTCATAAATTTTCCTGTCGAACGGCTCCTCTGCGCTCTTTTGGGTTTTGGAAGAACTGGCATGTCGCCACTTGTGTGATGACTGTTGGCACTTGACAATGAAGTAGTACACCCACGTCTTGTCGATGGTCACTAGAGAATTTAAAAATGCATCTCTTTTGTCTCAAAACTGCTTTACGAGACGATTCTTAGAGTGCATTTACCTTGTGATAGTGCAAGTGGTTTTTCACGATGTCTTTTACACTACCACTGATAGACAACATTGTTCCAAGCTTCTTGATAGTGATGCGCCTATTCTCACGAATAAGCGCTACTGCATGTCAGTGTCAGTTTATTAACCACGTACTCTCTGCACTTTCTTAAGCCCACTGAAACACACGGATCCATGAGATATACTTTTTTCCATACTGTCGTTGAAGTTTGTAGTAGATTTCAGCAGACGGGACATTCTCCCCAACGATCAATTTGATTACAATGCGTAGTTAGACTCTCCGTAATACCTTTTGTTTGTTGATCACAACTTCCACACCGGACTAAACAGGTTCTAACCCGAGCAGGATGGAGAGTGGAGGCTGTGGCTCCACTCTCTTAGGGTCGTGTTGCACAGTGCGGCTTGTTTACACGCAAATCAATCCCAGTAATATTTAATCCACCTTATAGATAAAAAAAGCATACTTAATAGAAAAATGAAATAATTTATAGAAAAAATATTAAAATTAGGATACTGATAAATAGAGCAATTGAGAATATGCTCGCAGATGACATGGTTGGCCCAGAAAGAATATCTAATATAACCTGAATGTGTTAAAAAGAGAATTACGTAAAAAAAAACGATAGAAAAAGCAAAAAGGACGCTAATATCGAAGGAAAATATAAAATAAATAAAAAGGCAAGGGAAACAAATGGAACAATAGAAAGTATTTGATATTTAGGGTTCATAATTGAAAATAATGGAAAAATAGACAAAAAGCAGTAAAAAGACAGGAAAGAACAGGCTTTTATAGAGAAGAAAGCAATTTATAGAAAAATAATACATAGCCGTAAAATATGAACAAGAAAACATAAAACACGCCTAAATCAAATAGAAATTAAGTTTCTTAGATGGATATAAAACTAAAAAAGACAAGTTAAAAACTATACATACACACAAAAGCGGAAACAAAATCGGAGATGATATTTTTTCCATATCTGTTTTTTCTTTTTTAATGTATTATTAAAATATTTGGCAATAAGGCCAGTAATGATAATTAAGGAACGGTTACGATTACGATTGGTTATATATGAGTCACACTTTTGCAAATTGATTATATGCTGACCAATTGAAAAGTGAAGTGACATCACAACTAACAAAGGCGCTCAGTAACTGTCAGAATCCGAGCACTCTATGTCCATATCCTTAAGATTCCTACACAGAGAGTGGTCCGAACTATTATAAAGATCACGTACCAAGTGGGTTCTTGGCAATCTTTTGGTTAGAAGATCGGCTAATTGGTTTTTGTGGCGATGTATTTGATTAAGGTAACTCTCTTTGCTTGTGCTTCTATGACAAAATGCCATTGCATGTCGATATGTTTGATCTTTTTTGTAAAACTTTAGGGTTTAGAACTAATAGCACAGCTCTATAGCGCAGCGTTCTTATCTTCGATCAGTCTTCTGAACCATATCGCGTCCTCCGCGCCACATATTTTGTTTCTGCAGAGGATAGAAAGATAGATCGCTGGTGCGCTAAAATCTACGCCATAGCACCGTCTATAAGAAGAGATACAAAGCCACTAGTTGACTGTTAAAAGTCTCTACACTCTGCATAGTTTACATGACAATAACAGATCAATTTGAAGGCTGGCGTCTTCTTATGGTAGTGAGGCAAATAGGTATTTAATCCATTTAAATATTTCATTACTTATTTTCCTCTACGCCAACAATTTTTTGGGTTGTTCTTCTTTTCTTCGAGTTCACCGCGAAGTAAGGCTTTCACTTTGAATCGATATAACTCCAGGTTTCAA
This sequence comes from Sinelater perroti, assembly GCA_036346155.1. Classification (NCBI taxonomy): domain Eukaryota; kingdom Metazoa; phylum Arthropoda; class Insecta; order Coleoptera; family Elateridae; genus Sinelater; species Sinelater perroti. Next base: position 27,340,264 of record JARFIY010000248.1, on the reverse strand, counting down.
GACTTGCATGTCACTGGTCTTCTCGTTGACATTAAATGGACTAACTTAAAAGTTTTGTTGGTTTTGTATTTTTTTACCTTCTCTTTTAACGATTTGCGTCAGTCTTCTGTTTCTGGAAAATTTATCACTTGTTTGTCTACATTGGCTACCATAGCGTAAGCGAAATTATTCTCGCTTTGTGATGTTCTATATTCATGGACACTCAACACGCGTGAAACATGCGCGCGATCGTGTTTCTTCTTTGTAAATTTAGTTTGCGTTGGTCGTTCATAGATATCTAAATCTTTTCTAACAGAATAACTGACAAACAGATGTTTTACTGATTTCGTGCCTTATTTGAGTCTTACTTGTTCCGGAAGCATCACTAACGGAAGCGACCCAAACATACACAGACGTCTCACTAAAGGTGTGATTTCTAATTTTCTTTCGGAATTCTGTTTAATGTACAGGTGGCACAGTAGATGGCTTCAGTTCAAAGCTTCTTTGAAAAACCACGCGCTTGTATCCATGTTCTAGCCATATCGACCACTGTTTGGTTTTTACACTCTGTGGATGTGTTTATTTATAGAATGAAAGCAACCCTTGTTTAAGAATTTTGCTTATTTCTATTCAAATGTTCGATACCATTGTCAGTATCCTGAGTACGGAAAGCGTTTTTCTATATTAGTTTCTAATTCAACCACATGGTAAGAAGTACTCTGTCATTTTTAATAATAAAATATCGCTATTGATATTGCACAAATCTTGGGTGCACAAGTTATCCGGGTTTAGTTGACTTGTGTTCTCTCAATTTATATTTCCGTACTTTTTATCTTATTCAATTTTCAACACTGTTTATGTCTGACTTCACCATGATTAAGACATTTGAATTTATCGCCGAACTTATTATTTTTACGCGCGAGACTCTTCTAATCTTCAGAGTTGCTAACACGTCGTCCTGTCCACTCAGGATTGTCTGAGCTCATTCTTTGTTAAGCTAGCGGCAAATTTCACCAACTCTGGTTTTTCATGCCACGCCGGTAACAGCGTTGCGTACTTGGGTTGCAGACAGCTAAGCATCTGGGTTACTACTTCCACTTTTTCTATCTTGGCGCCGGCGGATTTCATTTCTACGATCAGCACTTCCACTCTAACCATAAATACGGCGTATACTCTAAGCCATAAAACTTTTGTAACAGCATTGTCCCACGTACAAGCGACTGTTGTTCGAAGATTGGGCCAGTTGGCGAGTTCAACTGACGTCTTCGACAGCAAGAGAGCGAACATCTTTTTGTCCTTTTTTTGGGTTTACCTCTTTGTCTAGTCCTGTGACGATTCATATCGTGTACGCAAAGTAAGCCAACGCAAGGAATTTCTACATTGGAAACTTAGCGACTTAACCACTAAAACGAGGGAAATTTTACAACTTTTTTTTGATTAGTAAAAGTTACTATTCTATCATATAATCTTTCTCGATATGGGACAAACTTTTGATAAGGTGTGGCATGAAGACTTTTGTGTAAAATTAAAAATATCTTGATATCAGATCTTTACCAAGTAATCAATTCTTATTTAAGTAACAGACTTTCTAGTTACGTACATGGTGAGATGACTAGCTTATTTCGAGTTAATTTTAAACTGTCTCAAAGGAGCGTCCTTGGAGCACTTCTGAACTTAGTCTATACTATGAATCTACCTGGAATAAGACTAATAATCATTGCAACTGATGATACAGCCTGATTGTCATCTCATCAAAAATGTATTGTAGTATCCCACCATATATAAATTTCTCAGTAAAGAGCAAAATTGTCTATGAAAACGTCGCGTTAAAGCCAACGGAATAAAATCTTCACATGTGACATTTACGATTTAACGAAAAACTTGTCCTTGAGCATTTTTCAATAATGAAAAACTTCTTCACAAAATACAATTAAATACCTAAGAATTCATTTGGAACTTGGAAATAGTAATTATAAATTAAATAAATGTATTGGTTGCTAGGTACAATACAATAATCAATAGCCAATAAAATTCTTTTTTACAAAGTGATTTTATGTCCAGTCTGGACATGCTGTTTGCAGTTATGAGACTAGGCAGCCAATTCCACCGCAAATACAACTTGAAGATTTTAGTCGAAAGTGCTAGATCAAATTGTGAATGATTCAAGGTACGTCTTAAAGGATGTGATAATACGCGATCCTGCAATAAGTTCGGTTAGTGAAATGATTATGTCGATAAGTGATAGTTATCGTGATAAACTAGATATACATCTAAACGCCCTAGCTAGTGATTTATTAAACGTTCATAATGAAGCGCGACGATTGAAGAAGTTGAAACCCTTGCACTTACAAAATACATGGTACAGCAGGGAGGTGCTGCGTTTTTCAAAACACTAACACAATTGTTTTTGAACAAAAATAATGTAATTTAGGTATGTAAATGACGCCATCCAAGTGGCCACCGTTCTTGTCCAAGCAAGGCGGGTGGAAAAATTATCCATAAACCTTTCATGAGTGGAGTTGATTGATTTTCTTGAGTTATGGCTTCCGAAAGAGCTTCAAGAGTTCCGTAGTTTTCCAATATAAACCTAAGCTTTCAGGTAACCCTTTAAGAAATAATTACACGGTGGAAAATCCGATGACCGAGGGGCCACTTCAGAGCCCCGCTCAATGAAATGAAAATGTTTTCTTAAAAAGCTATGAATGCTCTTGAGTTATGGCAAGTACCCTACCCCCATCTTGTTGAACCCAAACCCTATTGAGAGCAATCCAATGTTTTCTCAATTCAGAATCAAAAATTTTCGCAACGCGTAAGGCAGGTAACGCTGTGAGTTGACTGTCACAGTGTGTTTGTGTTTTCGGAAAAATTAGTATTCAATTATGCCACATCCGGCTATTCCGCACCATAGTGTTATTCTCTCACTATATAGTACCTTTTAATGGATCTTCTGTGGATTATTTGTAGACCAGTATTGCCAATTTTGCTTGTTTACAACACCTTATCAACACTCTCGTCACTCGTTATCAGAATACAGTAATTTTTTTCCAGTTCTTAAACCATCATGATTTTGTAAAATGAAAGTGGAGGTTAAAGTGCAAAATTCGGCAAACTGACCTTATCTGACATGCGCAAAGCGCGAGCGTGTCGTACCCCTGTACGGTGAGGGCTGGCCCTCACAGCCTGTCGAACTTATTTAATATTTTCTGGTGTTCTAGCGGTTCGATCACCTCTCAGAGCTGTTCTAAGTCTCATAGTTCTTCTCGTTCTAAAGTTATTCAATCGTCGATGGCAACCAACATCGAGTATATATTAATCATTGCGCATGCTCTAGTTCCTTTACCACCATTGTTATACTTATCTATAAAACATAACACTTTCCTGTCAGATCCTGTATATTCGTTCAGAATACCTTTAATCAATGTTAATTGCTAATTAGACAATAGTCTACATAGTCACAAATAAATTAATTTAGTTGTTTATGAATAAGATAAAGTGCAGTTAAGCAATTAATTATACATCTTAAAAGGAATTATATAACAATAAGATATTAAGAATAAAGTCTAATCAACAAAATTGTGTGGTATTATTAGTTATATTTAGATTAGTTTAGTTTCTATAAGTATGAGCGTATTTAGTATAATAATAAACATAATTAAGAATTTACGTATTTATTAAATAAGTAGAAATTTATTTCTAGCATCTATATATTTTATTTTAAATTTAATTAGTGTTTGAATAATCTTACGAGCAGAAGAAACAAAAGATTCTTAAACGATCAACACTCCCTTATAAGACGTCAGACTAATTCACTCATTTGCAGCATTTCAGCGAGGGTGCTTTTATTGGAGCTTGCAGTTTGTTTAGCCTGCAGCGGAATATCCCTTAACAGCTACTTTCCAATCCCCTGGCGTTTTTCTGAGTAAAATACGACCCCCTGGCGCTAAGTACGATTAACCCCTCTGGCACTCTGCTCTTTCTCTGACATCGTTAACCGGAAAGCCTTACGCACCCACATTAGCGGCGCAATTTTTTTTGCTTTCAGCAAACCCAAATTCGCCGCGTTAAAGTACGATCGTTGTGCACTTTATTTGATGTTAAAACTAATTGTTTCACGTGATTTAGTATATATATTTTTCTAATTAAACAAAATCGTTTAGTTTATTTTTTGTTACAAGTTCTGTTACAAACAGCTGAATAATAGTTTAGCTTTGTAAACATTCTAATTAATTCCGCGCAAGTAGCAGATGTGTCAACGTTTGCAGAATGGTTAATTTTAAATTAATATTTTCTTGTTTTTAGCTGTTTATTCGCTTAAGAACTTATGGCAGAACTGCGTATACTTAAAATTATCAAAGTAATTATTTTAATTTCTTTCATTTTACTTAATTACATTTTTAGGTATATTAGGGAAGCTAAAGCAATTACTCCAATTTAAAACAGTGAAATTGCGTTTTACCATTTCAATTGCTTTTATGTTGTTATTATACAAAGAATTCATAAGCCTGGAAACATTTTTCAGCAGTATGGTTGAATAGGGAAGGAGAGTTGCGCTTAGTTATCGCGCTTTATATAATAGTGTACATTTGGCGGCGCTTAATTGTTAACGCACAATTTTGTGTTTATATTGCAAAATTTTATAACAAAGTTGTTTCACTTCTTTGTTTTTAATTTTTAAACTGCTATACCAGTAATTTGAAATTATTCTAGCCAGAAAATGGTAAACAATGAAAATAATACTAAAACACAGGAGTAATTAAATTTATTTGCATGGAAAGTAGCGAATTTAAAGTAAATAGAGAATATTATTTAATGTAACCCTACCCAGCAGCCACGAACTTCTCAACCTGCTGCAGAGCAACACAACTTTTTCCTTATCCATAAATGCCATTACCTCCATTATAAAGATCCTTAAGCTGACCTCGGTATTATGATGCCTCTCATCGACCTTCACCCCGACTATATTCCACACATAGTAGTCAAGGGGGTTGTAATCGTGGCTGGAGGATGGAAGTCTCTAGCACGTTGATATAGCTGTTGACGATCATCCTCAAAGAAGTAGAGCGCCATGACATCCTCTTCGTTGCTCCTCAGCACTGCCACAGAGATGCGAAACGGTAATTTTGGCAACCTTCCTATCCTGGGCAAAGTTCTTCTTATCCCAAAAAATTTTTAGTCAACAGTTGGCGATTCCTTCGGGCGAAAGACTTGTAGTACAGGTATTGGTGCACTATTAGACGACAGGCGAACTCGCCACGCTCACATCTTTTGCAAAGTTAGTTATACTCGGCATAAAATCTTGATATTTTTCCGTCAGCGGATGAATTCATCGTTTCTGTGGTGAGTTGTCTTGTCAGCAGCCAGGAACCTCTTCCTGGTAGTTAGATTTCCTATACTTTTTGGCTATGTCATAAACTCGGGTTTTTGCAGCCACATCAACCGAGTATAGTAGCTCTACGGTCATATTCTTGGCTCATTTTATAGACAACCGTAGGTTGTTGATTATTTGAAGATAGCTTTTGGCGTACTTAATAGGGGATTGTGCGAGAAAGAGCATAAGATTACCTAGCACCTTTCCCGCAATGCAAACTACAAAAAAGTACGAATTACCTACGACACTGTATAGTGGATTTGGCCAAATAATTGTGTAAGTTTAAGCTTTTTTTTTATAAAATTTTGTTAATCGTTTTCTGTTGCCGATTTCTAAATCCAAAAGAAAAATATATATTTTCTTTTATATTGCTATATTGTTCTCTTCTTCCTTCTTTTAAATAGAAATGTGTTTTGGGTCTTCTGATAAATATTGTTAGTCTGCCTCTTGTGATGTTGAGGTCCAGCTATCCTTCCAATGTTTTATAGGTCTGTATCAGGTTGTGTTTTAGCCCATTTGGCTAATCGGCTCTTTCGTGCTCTAGTCGACCTTACTACATCCTGTATTCTTAGTTTTTCTCTTGTTTGTTTACTTTTTATCCGGTCTCTAAATGTAACTCTTTTAATAATTTTTAAAAATTTCATTTAGTTGTTCTTTGACACATCCTTCGCATGATGTCATTATTTCTAGATAATTGAGTCTTGATAGATGTTATATTATGTTGCCATACTGTTAGGTTGCACCTAATGGGTGTTTTCGAAATAACAATTAAGTAGCATTTTTCACAGGAAATACATACCTTAAATTTTTCTACGTATCCTCGTATAGAAGATTCTGTAGGACATTTTCCTTCCTTGTTGTGAGAACAGCATCGTCTGCGTGATAAAATATTTTGAAAGAATGGTTTCTTATTCCGTAACCTGTATTAACTTAGTTTACTCTGTTGGTGATTCGGTCTATGATTATATTTAACAATATGGGACAAGGCTATCTTTTTGTCGAATGCTTGTTGATGTTTGGATCTTCTTTGATAGACAACAACTAGTTTTTATCTTTGTCTTGTTTCTAATGTTGAGTTTTTTTATAATTTTCTAGTATTTTATATCAATGTTGCTGATTTCTACGGTTTAGATTACGTCGTTTAGGCGTGTTCTGCCAAAGGCTTCTTTTGAATTACATTTATTTTTTTGTAAGCTGCTGTAAGATGAATGTAGCGTCTACTGTTGACTTATTGTTTTTCGGAGATGGTTATTTTGTTGGAGATTTTTTCGGTCAAAATTTTAATAAATAGTTTAATGTATTGAGCTTAATAGGGTGATGCCTCTATAGTTGTTAAGGTTTTTCTTTTCCCCCTTTTTATATATGAGTATAGATATACTAGTCTTCCATTCATGTGGTACTCTACCCATACTCATAATCTTTTGGAACAGGTTAGTTATTTGCTGTTAAATATTTTGTCCGTCACATTTAATAATTTCGTTGGTGTCGATGTCGATGTCGATGTCGATGTCTACTCCAGGCGACTTACGATTCTTAAGTTTCCCTATTGTACTCCAAACTTTTTCTATTGTTATACCATCTCTATCTTTATTATCGTGCATTAGATGGATCTTCTTGGTCTTCTGAATGATGTGGACCTTTTGGTTTCCTAGTTATTATTATGAACATCATATTTTGGTTAAGGTAATATAGATCTTTAATTAAGGTTTGAAATGTCTCGTGTCAAAGTTGCCAACACCTGCTTATGCTCTAGAATTTTGTCAACTCCACTGTAAAGCAGGATATAATTCTGGTATTTTATGATGCCATTGCTTTTCCTTTTATTTTCTGCTAAACATATATTTATCTTATTGTCCTCTATAAAGACTTATTGGTTTTTAGAATTCCGGGATGTAATATTCCAACAGGATAATCGTAATTTAGTTCTTCTCAAAGTAATTTTTCTGTTTTAGTGCAGTGTTGCTAATTGTTTTAGACTTTATGTGTTCCGAGGCTTCTTTAACAGTTTTTTGACCATTTCATTCTTTTTGAAAACTCAAGTCGCTAGCCTCGCCTCTTAACCCTTCTCCTTTATCCGGGTTTGGGACCGGCAACGGCAGCTACTGAACTAGTCGATTCATCCAATAACTGCCGCAGGCGAGGTTATATATATAATTCTTGAAAAGGAAAAATAGCATGCCACCTGGTCAAAATGTCTGAAAACTTCTGAAGTGTTAGAATTGGTTGCACCATACTAAGGAAGGTTAATTGAATTGATGATTACAAAATATTGGAAATATTGAGCGAATTTAGATATTTTTGAGAAACTTAACATATCAAAATCTGGCATTGAAAACCATTTAGAACAAAAACTTAAATAAATTTGTCTTGCTAAGCGTATTAACATCTCTGCCATTTATAATACCAGGCGATGAAAAATTGATAGTCCGCAATGACTTAAAAAGTTAAGGAATTTTGATTGATTTAATCAAAGCACTTCAAAGTTTAATCTGTTAATCTGGTAGGATTTGACAGGTTCTGTATTTTTTAAGTTGTTTTCAAAGGATCAATTTATTAAATGGGACGTGTAAAATCGTGAGCTGGATAAAACGGATGATGCCATCAAATAGAAGCTTCCAAATTTGATATATCGCAAGGTTTGGTTACTCGACAAAAAATTTTTGCAGCTTAGATAGGATGTGTAGCAAACTCACCATATTTGCCAGATTTAGCACCGCGAGACTATTATCTGTTTAATCTTTTGTAACTGCCAATAAATAAATATCAATTTGTTTCTTTTTAATTTATTTTATTTTAATTTGCAATTTGTCTCGTATAAACATTGAGGCAGTTCGTTATTTTTTTAGTGTAATTGCACTGGTACGTCTGAACCATGAGAAATTAGGCGTAAAGCGGATGGCATATTTGGATAGACAATTCTTTTTTTGTTCTCCAAATTGGAACCTTAAACACCAGTCGAACAAAAGTAACAATCATTGCTGTGATTTCGTGGCTAATGCCACACTGTTGGAACTCCAAATCTGAATGCTGAATGCAGTCCTTCAACACATATGTAGCATACGTAGTGAGGGGCCCAAGTTTTGCCTTGGTCTCATATTTTTACTTCGAAATACGCGAGGTACTTGTCGAACGAAACTTTTATATTTCTTTTTTGCCTTTTCACCATTAATCCACCACGAAATGTAACAAAAAGATTCTAAAGACTATAGCCTCTTGAAGCCATTTAGAAACGGAAAGTTTGCTTTATAGCTTAAAAATAAATTTTCCACCGACAAAAACGCGTTTGATCACGGAGGAAGGAAGAAAATTCGATTTACGCACGAAAATAGCTGATGGTTGAAGCAACACTGAGAGTTGCACTATGCGTGAGTGGCGTGGATAGCTTCCAATAAACATGTTAAATTTTGTTACGTCTTGTCATAACCTGCCAAATTTGTTACTCATACTTTCGGTACAACAACACGGTCTCTGAGTATCACCACATTACATCAGGAGTCCCGCAAGGCAGTGTATTGGGGCCACTCCTCTACCTACTTTACACTTCCGACCTGCCAACCACAAACGACACAGTGCTTGCCACATTCGCGGACGATACAGCTATTCTAGCAGCTAGTGAAACACCACAGGTTGCAACCGATCGCCTTCAGCACCATCTGGACCTACTACAGGACTGGACCAAACATTGGAGGGTATCAATTAATACTGAAAAATCCGCCCAAATAACTTTTATCACTAGACGAGCAATTTGTCAACAAGCCAGATTCAATGACTACCCCTGAAAACTGAAGTAAAATACTTAGGGTTGCATCTCGACGCAAAACTCACTTGGAGCACCCATAGGGGGAAGTGGGGCAAAACCGACCACTTTCGCTTTTAATTTATCGTAAAAATTCATTTGTTGATTTTTTCTAATAACTGATGCATACAAGGCTTTATTGAACCTTTAAGTAGCTAAATACAAAGCTATAAAGCGTTATCTCACATATTTTTAAATATTATGATTCTTTTTATGTTGATATGCAAAAAATCTGTTTTGCTTCATGGGTGGGGTAAAACCAACCCATATGTAAATTAAATGCAAATATATTTTTTTGTGTTAAAGCTGTATTTTAAAACTTTGGAAACGTAATTTTGAGGTATATTATGTTTTTTTTTGGCGCACTTACAGGCACTGCAGCCTCAAGGGCTTATTGTGCCCAGTAACATGCACTTAATGCTAGGGACATTCACACACACCCATGGGTTGAGGGAGACTCGAACTCGCGCGCGGCGGCTAGACGATAGAGCCAACTGGTTGAATCATCTGAGCCACCGCGTCCCGTATATTATGTTACTTAAAGCTAGATAGTATAATTTTAAAAGCTCAGACGAGAATTTAATTATTTATTTAGTTAATTACTATTTATTTGTTTAGCATCTAATTATTGTAGCTATAACATTCATCAAAATTAAATAAGCAGTTATTTTCATCTGTCAATTAAGACACCCAGAGAACAAAATTAAACAAAATTTATTGACAACTTCAAGGTAATAACACAAGGTACACTAACTCTATTTAAGAGAACAAAAGTCGCAAATAAATAAATCATCATCTTTTTCACAATTCATGCAAGCTTCATGTGCCCATCCACGGTATTTCACACACTGAATCTAACCTTCTCTACTCTTAGAATTAGCATAAAGTTCACTACAGAAAATACATGAATCATCGTTGTCTTCATCGCTGGTGTCAACAATAGCATAATTCTGAGAGATTTTTTTCTTACGATCTTCTGTTAATTTTAACTTTAGTTTTTCCTTTGTCTTCATTTTTATTTTTTTCATTGTTTTACAAAAAGGCTTTCTCTTATCAGCTTCTTTTCCTTCAATAACTTTTTTTCAGGTTTTTCTTCTCTCGCTTTCTGTTTTAATTCTTTTTCTTGTTTTAATTGTTTCTTGAACTTTTCCTCATTTTCTAACTCTCGTTTGTATGGTTATGAAGTTAGAACAGCTGTTTTTCCTTGCTTGTTCCCGCATTTCTTCTTTTTATAGTGTTCAATAATTTGTGGTGGAGGCATTAACATTTTAGAAGAGGTTTTAATATGGAAACAGTTCTTTGGAGAGATCTGATAGTCGCTTGCTCCTGGTAGGGGCTGGTCGCTTCTTTGTCCCGGTCGAGGCTGCTCATCGCTTGGTCCCGGTCGGGGCTGTTCGTCGCTTGGGCCGGTCGGGCTGCTCTGGAATAGCATTCCTATCAAAGGGATAAATTCAATCTTTTGAAATCCTTTGGTGGCAGTTTGCATCACTGCTGCTCTAGTAAAAGCTCCATTTACCAATTTGATAAATGGTAACTTCCCGTCTTGTGTGTTTTATTAGCCACTGTCTCACTTTCTGTTTATAAAATGTGCTCAGAAGAACGAAACGTCTAATGGCTGAAGGCGGTGCGTGGTGTGTGACGGAAAGCACAAAAGTATAACATTGTTGTCGCGAGCTAACTGAATAAGCTCTAGACTCTTAGTGTGGGACTCGTGCCCAATAAAACCTTTTTGGTTGCAGAGGGATTCAAAAATTGTGTGAACCGTCTAAACCACTTCACAAAGGAATCTTTATTGATCCATCCTGTCTCGTTGTAGTAAAGAAATGCTCCGGGAGGTGCCTCATCTAACAACGTTTCGTTTTCTCTTTTTCGTGCAAAGACGAACATAGGCGGCATGAAGTTTCCAGGCGCACTCATACACATTTCAATAGTGACAAGAACACCACGCTCTGAGGAAGACAAGCACCCTACTTGTTTTTTACCACAAAGTGCGAGGAACTTTGATGGTTTATTAGGAACCGTCAAAATATCAGTTTCATCAACGTTATAAATATCATTTGGTGAAATCTTGTGTTCTTTGTATATTCCTTCAAGTAAATCATAAAACTTTCCGACAGAAACCTTGTTTGTGCGGGGCAGAACGGACCCTGATCCGTTCTGCCCCGCACGGCGTGGGTCAATTTTGCCTCATAGGACGACTCGAAAGAAATATGGCAATTATAGACATCTCTGCAACAGATAACGTTTCACTCTTGCACTAAAATATACTTCTTAATGCAGTGAATCTGTGTATGTACTTACTTTTATTTAATCAGCAACAGTTATTGGTGTAGATCAATAAATCTCCGGCACCGAAATCAATCAAAACACTCATTAGAACTTTGAAAAATTGTAGCACGATTCCAGTTCAGCTCCAACTGTGTAAGATAGCTACAGCTTCACTAATTCACGCCGCTTCCGCCCGGAAGTAGCACGTAGCCACAACCGACAAAGACCGGTTTTGCCCGCAGGTCGGCTGTACCCCAATCTCACCTATTAAAGCCAAAAGAAAACAATTCAACCTAAAACTCAAGAAAATGTACTTGGTTGCTGGGGCCCCTCTCTCAACTTTCCCTCACAAATAAACTCCTTCTATACAAGACCATATTAAAACCCATATGGACTTGTGGGGTACAACTTTGGGGCTGCACAAAGGCCTCCCACATCCAAAATATTACAGCGGTTTCAATCTAAAATTCTCCGCCTGATTACTAACGCGCCTTAGGTACATTCGGAACGATACCCTCCACACAGATCTGAACATCCCAACTGTTGCATATGAAATCCAGAGACTCGCCACCACCTACCACCACCAGCTCGTAGGGCACGAAAACAACCTCATCGATCAGCTGTCCAACCCACCTGCAATTGTCCGCAGACTCCAGCGAAATTGGCCACAGGACCTCATTCACTAGCTTCCACAACATTAATTATTTTGGAGGATAGCACTGGCTATATCCCCCCACATGACATGTAATATTCTACCATTTACTTATCACTCAATTAAAGAGTAGATTGTAAATAAGCAAGAAATAAAAAAAATACTTTCGGTCAAGCTGTCAACTCCACGCATTCAATAGAGCAATGGAGAGCCAACTTTCCCATCGTCTCATTATCTTCAATTCAAAATTATGTTGTATATTCCTTAAGGGCATTTAGATGGAAGGAGGGGGAGGGAGTTTTAAGGGGCTAATGTACCTCTTAAAATTAAAAGAAATAATAAAAATAAATAAATGAAAATGTAATAAAACAGAAAATTAGGCTCATTTATAACAATTTATATCAGAAAACTTAAGGGGTCAATAACTCTCCCTCTCCCGCTCCTCATCCGACTCCACAATTGTTTTGCTATAAGAATACATAGTATAAGACAAAAAAGTAAATATATTATATGTATTTATTATAAGAAAAACGTTTTATGTTTACTTAATAGTACCAGATTTTTCGGCTTTAAAGAAATTGGAAATTTTAGATTTTCTAAAAGTCCTGGTGTGATCGGAAAAAATGAAAATCATTTTCGGATCCAGCGCTAAAAAATACTTAAAAATCAATTATCAAAAACTAAAAAACAGAACCATTGCAGGCTTGTGTTATTTATTAGACTTTAACTAGCATACATTTTAAAGCTGTAATAATTTTTAATTTTACTATTTTATAATGAAACTGAAAATTACTAATTGAACCTACTTATTGGCCTATGAAAAGAAATATTATTCCAAAATCATCAAATTTTTCATCTGTAACAAGGGAGCAGCGAATATGTTTAAAATTTTATGCAAAGATGCAATATTTGTTTGCATAGTACAAACTATTTAGAGATAACTATTAAAAGCCATAATTAACAAAGATCGGCTACTGCCAGTACGAGAACTAAAAGATCAGTCACTACATTTCAAATTAGTCACCCTAGGCCTTCTGGCTGTTTCTAAAATTTAAATAGCTTTTTAAGCTGAAGGGATTTAGTACAATAAATAAGATTGAGACTAATATGACGATGCATTTGTTTGCGATTTCAACATAGAAAGTGTTACATTCAGTCCTTATTTTGAAGGGCACCGACCTTATGTTTCCAATATTTTGTACAATTTTTATGAAATATTCAAAATTATTTCTTACTGTAATTTTACTTTTTTGGGGTTACATGGGAACCGAATATGTATATTAGTAACTTAACACCACATATGTATTTAATGTGAATGCATCTCATAAATTCAAAAGAGCTGTTGTATTAAGCCAGCTAATAAGAAGAGGAAGAAATTAAAAATTATCTAGATGGCAGCTACCAATTATCATCAAAAATATTTAAAAATTATATATTCAGAGCGCCCAAGGAGCTACAAAATCTTTGGATTTGTTACAAGGTTGGTTAGTATGTTAGAAAATAAAAAAAAAATAGTAAAACTATATTACTATATCGAACTAAATAATGCTTCTATCATAGATAGAGAGCTGGCAAAATAACTTTAATATAATAAAAAAAAATTTACTTTTACCAAAAGTTTTATCAAACAAAATAATTCTAAAGTAACTTCGTTTATGGAGCCGAGTTCTGGAAATTCAGGAAAAGCGCCCAACATAACAAAACTTTAAATGTTCGAGTACAAAACTTTTCTTATGGTAGTAGATTATTTTGGTTTGTATCAAGTTTAATACTTCAAAATTCATTTTATAAACGACATAATGTGTGTCAACCAATTGAAATAATTGAGCACGGATCATAACACAAATTCGTAAGTAAACTTTAGTCACCCCACAGTAAAACACTATTTAAAATAAATGTGACCAAAAGACCTAACTAATTATGAACAATGATGAACTGTCAGTGGAATGGTGTATACTCCAAATCAGAAACCTTCCAGAACGTTTACTTATTATAAGGTGATTTAAGTATCGCCGGGACTGATTTTTTTACAATTAAAACCAAATAACTAAACATTTACGTGCACATTTCAGTCTTTAATGTACTCCTCTCCGGAGGAATAAACTTTTTTCAACATTCTGAAAGCATCCCGATGCCCTTTTGAAAAAAGGCTTTTGGTTGGCGTATCCACTCCGAACAATCTGGATGACGGCGTCGTAGTCCGCAAACCTCATGCTTTACAAGTCTGTTTTGAGCCTTCCGAATAGGTAGATATTACTTAGGGTCAAATCGAAACTATACAGCAGATGTAGTAGAAGATTTAAATTCAATTTCGGAAGGATTTTTATTGTTTTGGCGGCGTGCATTGTCTTGAAGGAAAGCTACTCGCTTGGATCGGACCTTTTCCTTTACGTCTTTTGCCAGGAGGTCTGAGTAATAAGTTGCATTTACTGTTCTGGCACCCATTAGAAAGTATGCATGGTTAACTCCCTACTATTTCCAGAAGAACATTACCATGAATTTTCTTGTCAAACGGTTTGGGTTTGGAAAAACTGGTATGTTGCTGCTCGCGTGCTGATTGCTGGGACTCGGGAATGAATTAGTGCATCCACGTTTCATCGGCGGTCACTATAGACTATAAAATGCATTACCTTAATCTTCAAACTTGCATGCGCACTATTTTGTTCACGTCCGTCAAAGTGTGTGGTACCCATCGTGCATTTATTTTGTGATAGTACAGGTTGCTTTTCACGATGTCTTCCATACTACATCTGATGAACACTGATGAACATCATTGCTCCAAGTTTCTTGATAGTGCCGCGGGGCCTATTCTCACGAGTAAGCGCGTCTGCACCATCAATGTTTGGCTCGGTGGCGGATGTTCGCGGCCGACGATTATGCAATTGATTCTCCGCGCGCTATCTGCCCTCTATAGAACACTTACACCACTCAAACACACGGTTCCGTGAGAGACACTCTTCCCCATATTGTTGTTGGAGTTTGTGGTGAATGAAGAATTTGTTCACAATACGTTGTTCCACACTCTACGTAACCTTTTGTTCGTTTACCACGCTAGCAACTCCTAAAAAGCACTGAATAGATTCTAACCCGAGCGGGAGGGAGGATGGAGGTGACTCCATTCTCCCAAGGTCGCACAACTGCTGCGTAGTGCGGCTTGTTTACACAAATCAGTCATATTTGAACCACCTTGTAATTTGTACATATGTAAAACTTCAAATTGATGTTTGTATTAAATGAATAAAATAGTAATACTATTAGTACATATATTTTTGGAACTTATGCATCGCTTTTTAATTGGAGAATAATAAGTCTATTGGTGTTAAATTTAACAAGCAGGTAGATTACACTTTGTTAAAAACTGTAACAATTAAATGTTGCAAAACTTGTACAAAATGAATGCGTACATCATTATTTTGCATAAAAGGCTGAAAAAGTTAAAAGTGAAGTAATCGAAAAAATACCAAATTCAAAAGCAACATTTCATCTAACAGTTTCGAAAGTTCTCAAAGCAGTGATTTCAATGAAATGTTATGTCAGTTGAAGTAAAAATTTCAACTATTTTATCTAATATTTGGTATTGCAGTAAAGTAGAAGAGTTTGACATAAGTAATTATTTAGCTAAAAAAGTGAAGTGTAAAGGAAAAGAGAACATTATCAACTCCAAATCCGAAATCGGGTAAGAAAAAACTAAGTGAAGAAACTGTAAATCAGCGAAAGACTTTTATAACAGTGATGACGCGAGTAGAGTAATTCCTGGGGAAAAGGATCTACGTTTCAGTCAAAAACAGTGAAAACTTCTGCAAAGAACTGTATTTTAGCTGGAGCCAATGGGACTCGTTCTGTCTGCATATGCACTACTTATCAAAACGTAAAGTTGGTGATTACGAGCGGACAGTTAAATATATTATTCTAACAGGATGCAGTAAACCACTAAAAAAATACAGGGAAATCTAGCTTATGTGATTGTGAAGAATCAACGACGGATTGTTGCATAGGAAAATGCGAGTTTTGTAAAAATAGGATAGAAAAACTTCAAGAAG
The DNA here is from genome assembly GCA_036346155.1 of Sinelater perroti. Classification (NCBI taxonomy): domain Eukaryota; kingdom Metazoa; phylum Arthropoda; class Insecta; order Coleoptera; family Elateridae; genus Sinelater; species Sinelater perroti. Next base: position 27,324,161 of record JARFIY010000248.1, on the reverse strand, counting down.
ATTTGATGAAAAAGGAATAGAGACTGTAATTTATAAACAATTGGTATCAGTTAACTGATGTGCTTTGGAAGTAATAGTTAAAGATACCGAAGCTTTTGTAGAATCATTTTGCTTTCAAATAAAAGTTCTGAAAAAAATCATTTTATAGCTAAACAACAAACGTTTTTTGCAGTGTAAAAAAGGAAAATCTTCAAGAAGACGAAGCCCTAGTTATATAGGCGATTTCCAAAGAGTTACAATTTTGTCTTCAAGAATAAAACACAATCTTACCATTGGAGTAGTATTATGGCAACAATGCATCCCGTGGTTGTTTACTACAAAGAAGTTAATATACTAAAACGTAGTGTAGTATTTATTTCGGAGTGTTTAAGGCATTATTCTGTGTTAGTGTATTTTTTTCTGCTGAGTGACATTTTTTTATTTTGGGGGCGTGCGATGAGGCCGGCGGCACTTTAAAAAGACCGTATGACAATCAGATAAGAAATCCAATGGAATTATATCTATGGGCCAAAGATAATATTTTTGTTCAAGTTTTGTATAAACCAAGAATACACCGAAGAAATCGTTTCATGGATGCGAAAGCGATTGTTGAAACCCAAAAGCTCCATTGCTACACCTCTAGAACAAAGGACACAAGAAACGAAAGTATTTTTATTTTCTTTGGAAGGAAATGTGGTGCGACTAAGTTATTTAGAAGTAAGTAGCACAAGCCAAAAAAGAGAACTTTGGAAAGCTTAGTAAAAGATTCAGAACAGATGAAAGTAGTAAGTATTTTTTTTTCAGGAGAAATTACTGCGAATATATTCAACGGTCTTTACTGCTGCTAATGCTGCTGCTGTTGGAATGATCCTACTGTGCAAAATAAAGAAATTGAGAAAGTAAATTGGTTTCCTAAATATTCTATAAATCCTCCTTTAAGAAAAAGCTTTCTTTAACAAAAACAGTTTATTAAAGCGCATTATAGATAGTTTTACATTGTAATATAAGAAACAAATAGACGCTGCACATAATTTTGAAATTTTTTTACTGCGAGCTCATGCTTGTCCCATGATGAAATTTGGATTCAAATAGTTAATTAGAGGTAGAATAACATTTTTTTCTAAAATTTAAAAATAGTCGCTTTTGAAATGTCAAACGTCAAAGGGGAGTTAATGATCCCAATAGCATCAAATGCTGTCTTAATGTATATCATATGAAAATTTAACTCTTCAATTTTCGATTAGCGTTTAGTTTACCTTCCCAGATATAAATTTGACCAAGATATAAGCATTTTCAAAGTTAAAACTTTGAAAAAAGATGAGATTCCTCAAAAAATATAAATGTTAAAAATAAAGACAAGTTCTTATCCAAAAACTTTGAACCCATACAAGCCATGAGATCCAGACTAATTAAAGCCAAGACATTTATTCAGGACAGGTATAGAGTCCAACTGAACGCCAGAAGGCCTTTTCCTTGGACACCTAACCCGGCTTCCGGTTTGTCGTGTATCTACCCCATCGTATTTGTTATTAAACACAAGTTTCTACATTCCTTTATTTTATCAATGATTTTTTAGTCTGTAACTTATAATTATAAAGAATAAAATACCTTTCACCAAGCGTTTTAAATGATTCTATTAACATGGAATAATGTATTCCGTATAGTGCTAATTATGTGTTTGTTAAAATTAACAAAACACTTTTTTAATATTTCTGATATTAGAAAACTGCGTTTTGATATTGCAGCTGACAAAAATGAATTTTATGAGACGATTAATTGCCGCCCCTTTTTTGCAGGCGCTGCGCTGTAAACACTCCAATAAGACGAGCGCGAAATCGCCACGGAGCATTAAAAGCGTCTAGACGTCGTGGGGGATTACGCGGTCGTGATAACTAACTAGTTTTTGCGGAACTGGGGCGCATATTAGCACGATCCGATTTAACTAAAGCGATGAAAATTTTACATGCTGTAACCATCGCGCGGTATTTTATTATGACTACCGCCAGCTATAGGCAGAGCGGGATTTCGGCGTCACGTACTCTCCGGGAAGCATTTAGCGGAGCGTGAAATAATTTTTTGCGTAAAAATGCAAATTGCGGAGTCTGAAGAAAATTAAATGGCTGTTTAGTAGCCAGAAGAATTAGTGGTAATCCGGTAATATTCTAAGGAGCGGAATACCAAACAAACAAGCGCATATGTTATGTGTGCGGAGAAAATATTCTTCATTAAATGATTTTTTCACTCCCATTATTTTTTATAGCTATATATTTGAACAGAAAGTAAACAAAGAAATGTGGTGTGGTTCTCAGTTTTAGATTTACACGAGGAAGTCCGTGCGTTGTAAACAAAGACAGCCTGTACATTTGAACGGAAAGTACACAAAGACGGCTGACGTTAAATTTGACATGCCGTACTCTGATCGCTTAGTTTACACGAGGAGGTCCGTGCACGCACGTTGGCGCCGCTCTCGCTCCTTGCGGAATGACAGAGCGGCTGCGGCTATCGGGCCGCTGCATTGCCGAACGCAAAAAGCGTTCCTGCCACGGTCATTTGATGTTCTTTCGCCAAGCGGAGGTTCGATTATGACTTAAATTGTTCTACTTTTCCGATCCAGGGAAAAAGCTGATTCAATTAAAAATTTATACGTTCCCATCTTGCAAAAATTTAAGGAAAAGGCGGTGAAAAATTATCAGCCTAGGACGTCAAAAAGTTTTAGATCTTTTTTATTATTCATTATATTGCCAGCTCAACAAAGCATGACATAAATAAATTAATTATTACATAACATAAGGCGACTACTTAATTGTCTCAATGTAATATAACATTAGCAATTTCAGCCATCTCCATTATAATTTATTCTGGAAGTTTAGTATGAATGTTTGTTTGTAATAGTTTTTGATGTGTGATACTGTACCGGTGATGAATATAAAATCAATAGTTGTCATATTCAGTTTTTAATGAGGATTTGCGATTTATCAATAGGTGCAGTTGTCTGAGCCTGGTATATCATTGGATTAATTTCTGGTTTATGTAAAACAAGATAGATGTATTTGACCGCTGAGTTAGGTTTCCAGATATGACTTTATTGTTAATGTGTATGAAGGTGGGATTATTTAGCCTGCGGAGTGTGAATATTTTGGCTTGACGTTTTTCGGGATTTACAAGAATATTGAGTAGCTGAAACCATTTAGAAAGCTGGTTTATTGCTTGTTGTAATGCGAATATGGCATCATCCAACATTGCTGCCTGAGTGAGGATGGCCGTGTCATCCGCGAATGTAGCTAATATAGCGTTAATGTTAGGTAGATCAGCTGTGTAGATACAGAAGAGAATTGGGCTCAAGATGCTACCCTGTGGGGCGCCAGCGTTGATGTTTTTGGATTTGGAAACAGTTGAGTTAATTCTGACAGAAAAAGTTTGATTTTTGAGAAACGGGAATGGAGTTGCTTTAAGATACTGGGGTATATCTATATCCAAGATTTTCTTTTTCAGACTTTTTAGCCACACTCTGTCACACGCCTGTGCCACATCCAAGAATATTGCTGTGGTGTACTACTTGTTTCGAAGCACCGCTTGATGAGTTTGCTTAACCTTTGGAGTTGGTGACACGTTTTTAAACCAGAACTGAAAGCCTGGAGGTATACTCTCGTTTTCTGTTACTTTGATTAGTCTTTTATGAATTAATTTTTTAATAATTTGTGTAAAGTAGTCAACAAGGTTATTGGTCCGTAGCTATTTATTTTTGTTTTGTTCTTGTCGGGTTTTGCAAACACTAATATATAGGCGTGTTTCCAAGACTGAAGTAACTATCCTAAACTCAAGTAGGCGTTATAAGTAGTATTAATACAAGATAAGGCTTTTTTGAATCTCTGTTGAAGAATTGTGTTTGTAATTAGATCGTATCTAGAAGACTTCTTCGTTGGAAGTGTGCCTATAAGTTTTTTGGGGGAGGTGGGTTTAATTCTGTCTGGGTTGGGCGCATTTTTTTTATGTAATCTATCACGTATTTAGTACGGATGGGTGTGCTACTGATGAAGGGCGTAAAGATCATTTCTAAACGTACAGCAAATGCGGCATAGTTTTCTTCATTTGAGCTGCACTTGTCAATCCCGGAGTTTGATGAGAGTGTAGGCAGTTCTTTTTTTTTTGGTGGTTCTTCACAGACCTCTGCCTCCTGGGCTGAAGTTTGCTAGGTGCTGTTTGTAGGTGTTAATTCTGAGGTTATCGAGTTATACTTTTATTTGATATGTAAGATTATTTAATCGTTTTTTGATTATTGCATTTCATTCGTGTCGAAGTTGGCTTTTTTTTTGATTAGATTAATTATGTCTCGGAGGGTAGTTATAATCGCAAACCAACCAACAAGACAGGTTGGTTTGCAGACTTGTTTAGCACTGACTTTGATTGACCTGGTGAGGTGGTCTATTGCTGTCAATATCTTGTGTAGTATAAAGGTTTCTGGGCCAGTTTAGCTTGCTGAGTCTTCAAAGTAATTCTAGTCCATCTTGCCGTTTATAAGTTTTGGCGTTGGTTGTTTTATTTATAACTTGTTGGTAAAGGATGCTAACGCTGGTAGGTGATCTGAATTAAGTTCGGTAACAAGCTTGTTGAAATTTTTCTTCAAAACAATGTTGAGATCTTTTCGATAAGGATAGTAGGTATACTCAGCTGGAGTCAGGATTTGAAATAAATTGGTTTTTGTATAATTTTCTAGTTTAATCTCGTTGAGGTTGGAAGTTTTGTAGCTTTACAGAATATTTTTAGAATTTATGTTACCAATGGCCGGTAGTGGTTCAGTTATGTTGACCATATTCGAAATGTCTTCTGTTATGAATCATTTGTAGAGAGTATGACTGATAACACTTTTTTGTAACTGATACGAGTATGCTGGTAAGATCTTTTCTAAACTCAATTGAAAATATCTGTTTGTCAAATATGACTTTAAAAGTTGGTAATACGTGTGCGGAGGTTTCTGTTTAATCTTCAAGAACAGGTCAGCGTGCTAAATGCTATTAAAACCCCAAGAGACATCAAGAAAAGCGGTTAGACAGTTCTTCTCCTCAAATACTTGTGTATTTTGTTCAACTGCAGAATGTTTTTTTTAATCTAGTGATTAGATATTGGTTAAGTTTCTTCAAGGAGCTTTAGTATCTTAAGTAGGAGTTTTCGCAGAGTTTAGAAAAGTAAGTAACAGGCTGCTAAAGTGGTAAGACAAAGATTACTCTTTGGGTGCATCATGTCAATTTTTTTCTGAAGATGTCCGCCGCAGTTGTGGACAAAACGTCAAAAGTTTCCAAACTCCGACCACGGCTTAACAACCCTAGAACCAACCACACAATACGCCATAACACCAAACGAGAAAGCCTTCGCATTCATCTTCGGGGTTTCCTCTTTGTGTATCGTAATTACCTGCGCTACTTTCCAACAAACAACTCGATATATATATTCGTTGCAAAATAAGTTTAATGTTATGTATTACCAATTTTTTTTATAGAGGAAAGGACATGTGAATATATTTTAAGGAATTGATTGCAACTATTAGAAATTAGACTATTTCTGATATATTATGAGAAAAGAGAAAAACCGATAATACCATTAATTATTGCTAGCGAAGGAGAAGAAGGTTATCATGGTTTAGAAACTTAAGACAGAACTGGGGATTGAGGAATTATTTAATGTAGCCATAGTTGGAGAAAAGTACAGTGAATTAGTCACCAACGATATAAAATAACAGCATTATAATAAGAAGAAGTACAAAAATGTAATAATCTAAATCATCATTTAAGGAAATAACCCCAAACATGCAGCTTAACGGAGTATTTAATAAACAGTTTCTTCTTGGGTACGAGGTCAAAAGAGGTTAAACCTAAACGCTTGTCCGTAAATATGACATTACTTCACACATTCTATCTCACAATCGTCCTTTGTCTAGGTACTGTTCGATAAGAGAAGAGTTTTTAATATTGTAGATTTCTAAACGTTGTTTGATTAGTATGTAAACATAGTAAAACAAAAACCTCTTACTTCGACTTGGTTTTATCCCATGTGGCACAGTTCTACATCAAGATGAGGCAGAAACCGACGTTGAGATAAAAAATTCCTTTCTTTTTATCTCTAATAAGCTAATTAGGTATTTTAATAAAGTAACAAGAGAGTCAATATCGCAAATTAATTGGTGTAACGGACTCACTATATAATGGCGGATAAGCGAAGTTTAATCTAAGTTATATGATCCTTTTTTTTCATTCAAGGCAGTTTTTAGCAACGTATGAATAAAATTTTTCTGAATTAGTTAAATTGCTTTGACAAATGAGATCTAATACTGGAAAAACGGAAAATGTGACATACTTTAGCAGTAATTGCTGATGGAGTTCCTACAGTTCTTAGTTTGTCAGATATTTCAAATATTGATGGGTGTTAGTAGAATATTTTTTAATATTTTATTAGCAGAAAATTCTTTATTGATAAATAGGTTTGAATTAATACAATTGATTTCCATCATTGCAAACTCTTATGTACCCTTTACAAACTCAGTTATATTAGTTAAAGTTAGTATTATAAATTTCATCTCTATCGTAAAGTGTAATAATTTATCTATATTCTTTTCCAAAATACTATTCGCAATCTTTTTTGGACAGTTCCATAGAATATAACTTAAAACAGTTGATATTTCGTAATAAAAATATTATGACTGTTTTGGCTATCGAGCGCTAACAACACGTGTTTCTCATTTGTGGGCTTGGTAATTAACTTGATGTTTTAGCTGTTCAACAAGTAACCCCTCAGTTGTTGTTTCTGTGTACTCCATTAGTTTCTAATCTGTATAGTATAATATAGAGAGGAAGAAAACTCTCTCTCTAAATTTGAAGATTAATTTAAAAAAATACAAGATACAAAAAAATAATTTTATGTCTGAAAATTACATGGAAAGTTTTATCTTAGGTGATTTAGAAAACAATATCGGCCGAGTGGTGTCCGTTATTATTTAAAAGTTTTGCATAATTATTTAGACCATTACCTCTTCTAAGGTTTGTAGGCTCATTGGACGTTGTTTAGAAACCTCAGCTTTAATGTAACTGTACAGAAAAAAGTTGCACTCGGGTAATTCTAGCGAGCCCATGAGCCACGCAATATCGTCTTTCAGGAAGGTCAGGCGCCTGAGGAACATTTCCCTGAAAACTCGCATTTACATTTGCACCGTGTAGGCCGTGGCCCCGTTCTGGTCGATTCGGTAGCTACCTGTTTTTTTTCTCTTCAAAAAAAGTAAGGCCGGGTGATATACATTCATGACAGTGTGCATAAAATCGATAAATAAATACCAGATAACGGGCAACCTCTAATTATGCTTTCTCTTCTCTCTCTCTCTCTCTCTCTCTCTCTATATATATATATATATATATATATATATATATATATATATATATATATATATATATATATATATATACATATATATTTAAACAACTTAGTGCACGGGATGGACCGCGTCTATTTTGAGAAAAGTCTCGACGTTTCGGCATCGGCTTTGATGCCATTTTCAAGAGGTTAGCTCTTCACTCGGGGTCTCAATCTGCCTACTCCCCAAGGAGAGCTATGAGTCTTTGAATAAGACTGAGCTTTCGTGTGACCTGCTTGATCAAGGTCAAGCATATATATATATATATATATATATATATATATATAATAATTAAAATTAATACATCATCCTTTCGTCAATTTACAATTCAATTGTTTCCCTAAATTTACTAAATGAAGAAACTCTTAATATAATATAACTTAAATAACTATTATTTATAGTCATAATTGGTCTTCTACTTTGACAATAGTCACCTAACATATGACTCAGATTTCCCATGTTATTTATGCCTTTTATATTTTAAACTTATGGTATTGAATTAGAAGGGTATTACGATGTACATGAAATGCCAATTTTTTGAGCATTTTATTTTAAACGTATGACGATACTTAGTAAATAAAATGCATCAGTACCTCTCTTGGACACGATCACCCCATAAAACACAAGACTCATTTTGCAGTAATGATACACTTTATCAGTAAATTTTTATTATTGTTTATTAATAATGAGGGTTCCAACTTTTTGTGTGGAAGTACGGCCTGCGAACTGAGAGGTTAAGGCTCTCATATGTTCGACCTTACTGCCTGGCCGTCTTGCACCATCTCCGATATGTAGCGATGTGGCAAACACCGCGCCTTGGATAACCGCAATATTATTCTCTGTTTGAATAAATGCAGGTACTCAATTATTTTTAGTGACTGAGTAGGCCAGGAATAAACCCGAGTTTGTCCACACCGTAGTAGTAAGTGTCAACCGCACGGCTACGCAAACGCTCATTATTGTTTCTCATAACTGTAAATATGTGGAATAGAATAGAATTATACAGCGTCCTGAAATAGTCAACGGGTAGCTCAGATTAATTTTATTTAAGTACTTGCTGTTGTTTTTGAGTGCAACTCAATTGTGTGGTATTTAAATAAAGTTTTTGACAACCACTTCCAAATGCTTTTTATTAAATCAAAGCTGGGGAAGCACGATGGCTAGCCGAGAATGTCCATGTGTTGTTTTTGAAATGAATACTGGTATACATTGTCTTGTTGAAAGATAAATGCTTGATCTGCCATATGAAAATTTGTCACTTATCTGCTCTACAATCTGTAACTTTACTGAATTTCTACCACGTGTCAATATGACCAAATTAACGGGTTTATTATAAGAAAAGGCTGCTCATACCATAACTGAACCATCACCTCAGATTCGGTTCATACTTTTAAACAGAGCGGACGTGTTCGCGTTCTGTGTGACGAGCGTCGAACTTTGTCAGTGTGGACCCTCTGTGGTATGAAAGCTATAAACAATTTTTGCGAGAGGAAATTGCCATGTGTCAGCGTGTTGGTGAGGTCTCGTGCCCGTCATCGATATGGCCTAACCCTCTTGGCCTGCAGTACCACACCGCCACTCCTGCCGCAACAGTCACTTTTAAGAAGAAAAAGAATCGTAGCGGTTTACCTCTGTTGCAGCAGAGCTAGGACAACTTTATCCTGCGCTAAGTATTAGAAACTGCTATTTGATATTATATAAACGATCATACGTTTTATGTACGTTAACGCAATAGTCAACGAATTGCCGCGTGACATATGTTTAAAACGGTTGTGATTACTTATCGCTCCAGAAAATAACGCAAAAATATTTTGGCATATTATAGCATATTATAGCAATGAAATTATCCCTGTACAAAATGCGTAACAATTCGTGCCGATGCAGATAGATCAAAAGCATTTATTAAAATAAAATTTATTCCGAATTATCAGTATATGAATTGAATGCGGTTCATCATAATAACGCAGCTGTATATCAACTATCAAGAAATCAATTAATGCATGAATATGATTGGCAAACAGTAGAAAATAAAAACCAGGCCGTAAAGGAACCAATGACATCACTCAGAGGCAACCCAAGTCGGCGAAACAAGCAGAATACTAGCTCAATCCTACAAACCGTCCTCGCCCATTTACTGATTAAACGGATTCAAATTCAGAGTATGACGAAAACCCAGCGGTCATTGATTAAAGTCATCGAATCACTTGTGCGCTTACTAGAATCGATCGCTATAAGTGAATATACATTAAAAATAATAAATAAAGACGAAGCAATAATCTTACTACATTAATCGGAAAAGGACATATAATTAGGCCTTAGCTGAAGTAAACACCGAATTTCATACCTATTAGCGAAAACAGGAACGAAGTTTCAGAGTAGTTCTTGGGAATATACATCTATCTACAAATATATGAGCTAAAAAAGGAAATAAAAACACTTGGCCATGACGTTACCAATATTGCCAACATAAAGCAAGGAGGAGCAAAAATAGGCCTACTAATTTTCTTGGTAGAGTTAAAAACGGTCGAAAATTACAAAGATATTTACAATACAAACAAACGAGTCATTCGATACTTAAATTCGAACCACCTAATGTAAAGCGCGATGCCCCTTAGGGCGCTACATGCTAAAAACACGGATACACTAAAAATTTCTGTAGCGAAATTCATTCCGCTAACTACAAAGGACGTCTGGTTTATAAATAATTGTGACAGAAAACGTACTCCCTGCTAAGAAACCTAAGATAACCTACGCCAAGTCATCGGTTTTCGTCGCAACTGGTCCAACCAAGTATTAGCTACGCCCAAATATCGAGCATTAATAGACAAGAACCCCATTACAATTCAACACAAGGCCAGCAATCCATAGCTACAAATGAAACAAACAAGCTGCAAGAACTTAAACAAATGTTAAAAACCTTTAAGGAGCAAATGACCAATATGTTAATTTTACTAACCGTTTCCAAGATAAGTAGTGGCTGTCTGGAATGCTAATAGTTTAACACACCTCAAAGATGAACTTGCCTCTTTTATTTTAAACCACTGCATAAATGTTATACTAATTGCTGAATCTAATTATACGGATCATACTTATGTAAAAATTCTAAATTATACAATATACGCTACACAACACCCAGATGGCACGGCCCATGCTGAAACGGTTATTATTATAAATTTTATTAAGCAAAAGACCGCTGATACTCTCAGCAGTATACTGCCCTCCACGTCACAATAATAAATTAGAGCATATAAACATTATTTCCAAACCTTAGGTAACAGGTTTATCTGTGGTGAATGCAAATATGCACAATGAAATCTCGGCTAACGACAACTAAAGGAAGAGAGTTATTAAAAACATTCATCAATAATGGATTGCTCTGTATCTTCACAGCCAAACCTACCCATTGGCTATCGGACCCAGCAAAAATTCCGAACCTACTCGGCTTTTGTATCATAAATAGAGTAAATCCAAACTACTTCAAAGCCGTATCTTGTCTCAACCTCACAGGCGAGCACTTGCCAATTCTACCATTTTCAATTCGAAGTTTCCTAGTCTCTGCAACAAATACACGGAGTGGAATTTTTCCAGAAAGATAATTGACAAAACTCTACCGCTCGACGTATCTCTGAAAACAAAAAAGATTTATTTATTGCAGTAGAACTATTTAATCAAACCATCCAGCAAGCTGCATTGAAGGCAACGCCATCAAGCACCCATAATATCCTACCCATAGATTGTCCTATTGTAGTGAAGAAAAAGATCGCCAAAAATCATAGACTGCAAAGAAAATGACAAACTACCAAGCACCCTGACGATAAAAGCTCAATCATAAATTATCGGAACTGAAACAATTTTTATCGGACATCAAAAATGAATCGGTTCAAAACTATCTATACCATTTATCTCTAACGAAAGCTGTATGCAACGAAGAAAAGGCTCTTGAATTTGCCAACTATTTGAAAGCAGTTTTCACACCATATGATTCTAAAATCGCGCTCGAAGAAATAAGAAATCCAACGCTACTTAGAAGTACATTTCAACTGTGCCCACCACTTTCGATATCAAACACACACAAGTCCAGGACATGTTTACCACGGAACTGAAACCAAGAAAGTCTCCTGGTTACGACCTAATTACAGCAACAATGTTGAGAAAATTTCCGGAAAAATGGGTTGTGTTTATCATCTATCTTTTCAATGCAATACTGCAATTGAAACATTTTCCAGAATAATGGAAAATCGCTGAAATTATTCTAATACCAAAACCTGGGAAACCACCTTACTAACCTGTCTTCATGCAGACCAATTAATCTGCTGCCTCTCTTATCCAAGGTTTTCGAAAAATTGCTGGTAAGGAAATTTTTACCTATCATCTTGATACCTGATCATCAGTTTGGATTCCGGAAAAATTACGTCACGATTGAACAGGTACATTGAGTGGTCGACAAAATTATAGAAGACTAACGACAAACGTTACTACTCGGCTATCTTTATGGATATCGCACAAGCCTTTGATAAAGTGTGGCATTAGGGGCTTCTATTCAAAATCAAAAAAACCTTACTATCGGACTGTTACAAAATTTTCAAGTTGTACCTAACCGACAGACATTTTCTCGTCAAATATGAAGATAGTCACTCACCCCTATTCTCAATACAAGCAGATGTATCCCAGGGCGGTGTGTTGGGTCCATTATTATACCTGCTTTTACGGCCATTGCTTTCATTATGATAGCAACATTTGCAGTCGACACTGCGGTACTTTCTTTCTGTCTTGAACCATATATCGTGAGTCAATATTTACAGAAACATTTGCAAAAATTAGAACCTTGGGGTAATAAATGGCGGATAGAAGTAAATGAAGAAAAGGTGGTGCAAGTGACTTTTACCCTACAAAGAAGTACCTGCCCTCCTGTACAGCTTAACAGCACATCAATACTTAGGACTCCACCTAAACGGAAGCGTGACTTGGAAGAGATATATTTTCACGAAAAGGAAACAACTGGTTGTTAAGATTCAAAATATGTATTGGCTTTTAGCCAAAAGTCTTAATTGTTGTATAATCAGTCACTGATTTCGTACCTACACTTGTTGCACACTCTTGATCATGTCTGGGGTTTTTCTTGTTGACAGCAGACTCAAACGTGCTTCATCCTCAGCCGTTTCCTTCTTATCATAAAAAACAGTCGTAAATTCACTTTTTGTTCATTGTTTTTGTCTATACTTGCACCCATTTGTAGCAGAATATTATTTCCCATATCGACTATGTTTAAGTGCTTACATAGGATTTATATTGACGGTCATGTGCATATGTGATTACTTAGCCTGTTACCGAACTTTTTAGACATGTCCCGTATATACCACGTACTTTTTACACCACCACTACTAAGTTTGTTTAAAGTTTATTGTTTATTATTCAAGTGTGTTTTTTTCAGTGATTGTTTGTAGTGTTTGTAATTATTGAGAGAATTAATTTTTAGTAGCAAAGAGTTTGTGTTATATTAATAACAATTGATAGTTTGAGTATTTCGGACACGATAAGACGTTGAAGGGGATAAACGTTTTAGTGGTAAACCGCCATTTATTAGTATTCAGAAATTATGGCTTTTAAAAGTTGCTGCATGAGGGGACGTTATGAAAGAAATGAGGCCGCTTTTGCATTTTTAATTAGCTGAATTCTTTTATGTTTTGAAATTACCAAAAAACATGCATTATGCAGAGGTACTTTATTAGGCGAAAACTAAAAATGTATATACGTTTTTTGTTAAAATCATGATAAAATTTGCATTATATTAAGTTATTATATTTCTAGGAAAATATCGTGTAAACAGCACATTATCTTTTATGGTAATATACAGGGTTTGTCAGAAAAGTAATGCAGTTAAGTTTGTAAAAAATATTCAATATATGTTACAAACATTTAAAATTCTTCAAAGTACTTCTCTTGGGCATCCACACACTTTTACCAGTCGCTTTTCCATGTACAGTACACATACTGGAAGGCGTCGACGGGGACCTCGTTTAGAGCCTTTGTCATGACGGTTTGGATCGCTTCAATAGTTTCAAAACGGGTTCATTTCAGGGAGGACTTAATCCTCGGGAACAAAAAAAAGTCTGCTGGAGCCAGGTCAGGCCTGTAGGGGGGCTGGGGCAAAGTTGCCAAGCTGTGCACGGCCAGAAACTCCTGGACGTGCAGCGCGATGTGGCTGGGTTGTGTGGCCAGGTTGTAGCCATCTTCTTTCGCGTGCGTACGATCCTGTTTTTTAGTCTATCGAACACTTGCACGTAGTAGGTAGCGTTGACTGTCTGCCCTTAGGATACACATTTTTTATGGACTGCCTTCTTGGCGTCGAAGAAGAGAATGAGCATGGTTTTCACTTTTGATTTGCTCATTCATGTCTTTTTATACAGGTACTTGAAGGCCTTTATGTTGTCTCCGGTAATGACATTGTCTAAAAAATCAGGTTGTCTTTGCACACGTTCCAAAAGTTCACTCTCTATTGTCACTCGAGTATTCTTGCGGTCGCCAGTCAACAATTTGAGGGCCAACTTGGCACACACTTTCCGCATGTACAAATTGTCGGTAACAATTTCGTGCACAGCGGTTTTCGGAATACTGATAGTCTCTGATGTCATTCGAACACTCATTTGACGATCGGTATTTAAAAGCTCAGGAACACGAGACATATTTTTGTCTGTCCAGAGAGGGTCATCCTCCACCTCACCCTGGCAATTTTTAAACTACTTCATCCACCTGGAAACTGTAGGCTGCTTGAATTATTTGGTGGGTTTCGGTGAAGCTTTGGTTCAGTTTAGCACAGAACTTGATCGCGTAACTGTTCTCCATTACGCGCCATCACACAGGCACTAACAGCAGGTTCATGAAAACATCAATACTGACGCTCCTAGAGCTCATAGCAGACCGAAGCGTTGTGAAGCTAAGACTCCCCAACCGGTCCAAACGCACTGCGACCAAAAGGAGTGGCGCGTTCGGACAAATTGCATTACTCTTCGGACAAACCCTGTAATTTGTATAGTATTTAATTTTAGTAATATCAAAAATTTTTATAAATAAAAATTTATAAAATACTTGTGAATTAAACAACTCAATTAATTGACTAAATTATACTCGCTGAACTACAGTCTGGTAGCGGATATCAACAATATGTTGATATTTAATTTTTTTATCCAAACTATCCTGTAATGTCGCTCGGTCTTCGTGTTGAAGACGTGTTGAAGAGTTGTTTGCTGACACAGAAATTTACTTTCAGCAACATAGAGCACCTTCCCTCTATCATCGTTTTGTAATGGCCTACCTTATTGCAACTTTTTCGAACAAGTTAGTTGGGCAAAGAGAGGTTGTTCTTTTTATGAGAATTTCGCAAAAATAAGATGCATTGTAAAAAATCAGCAACGTTTGATAAACCAAAAAAGAAAATTAAAACTCAGTATTTTTCAACTTTACATGAAATGCTTCTACTGTTATCAGTTAAACATTTTTTTTCGAATTGAATTAATAAACAATTGTTTCTAAGTCAATTAACATTCGCTGACATTTAAAGAGTGAGTATTTTTTCTTCAGATACCCTGTATGTAATATAACAATTAATTAATTGTATGAATGCACTATAGCAGAATTGTTTATATGGAATTGTTTAAGTTAAATAAATCTACATCCAAACAAATATAAATCAGAACTTATTTATGTGCTGTGAGGTGAATGAAAAGAGCACTGCTCATGAGCGTTGTAGGTTGGGATGTTTAAAAGAAATTTTGTCTAATAGATGCGAAGGATTTCACGGCCTGTGTTATGGTGCATCGTCTGGTTGGTTCTCGGGTTATAAGGTCGTGGTCGAAGTTTAGAAACTCTTGACGTTTCGTCCACAACTGCGGCAGACATCTTCAGAAGAAAATCTTCTTTCATACACTCGTCTGTTGCACAACTGATTATTATTAGGTTTCTCAAGACAGAAATTTTGAGAAGACTTAATAGGCAGTTTGGAAACAGCACTCTTGAGAAGGCTCAATTGTACGGGTGACAAATAATTTGTAGGAGGACCACAAGCCGTTTAAAACAAAAGATATCGACGTTACCCAAGAAGCAGCTTAAATGAGGAGAATATTTGCATTATTCCTCACTTTCTTGATGATAATCCCTTTCTAATGGATGCTGGAATTACTTCTACCAACTTTTAAACAAAACAAAATTTGTGTAGGATTGGAAACCACGTAAATATTTATTCCTAAACGTTATCCTGTTTCACAAAAACGCTTGGTCCCTCGTAACTACTCAAACTTGAGAAAAAACTAAGGATTTTACTGAGCTACACCAAAACACTTTCCGCACCAGTTGGACTTATGACTCTGCCATCATTATTTTATAAAAATAGGCTTTTGAGAATAAATATGTGAAGATAATGTTTTTATTTACGTTCATTTTATTATCGTATTATCAAAAAACTACTTATTCGTTAGAAACATTTTGTTTCTTATGATTTTTCACACTTAATTTGCAATCTGTAAATGTGCATTTCAAAAATTGTATGATAAATATATGCGGAAAAAAAGGTTTTCTTTATACCTCACGTGTACTTAAGATAGGAAATAACTTTAAATCTAAAACTAAACTAACTTAACTTGAAAAAAATCAAAAACTTTTGGGTAATTTATTGGACATCGTCTTAGTCTTGTCTAAATTCTTCATTTAAATTATTTAACATGTAGTCTAAGTCATTTTTGTTATTAGCGATAAGAACGATGTCATTTACGTGTCTTAGGTGATTTAAGTTTTTACCATTTATGTTAATTTCTATATTTTTCCAGTTGAATTTTAAATAATTCTTCTAGTGCCAAAGTAAAGAATTTTGATGACAGACGGTCGCCTTGGCAGACTCCGCGTTGTAAAGGGATTGGTTTTGTATATTCATGTATTCTGTACGCAGCTGTAGCTTTGCTGCTTATGTTTTTAAGAAGATCGATGTATCTTTGGTCTATCCTACAGTTTTTGAGATATTTTATTACTATCCGTATCTCTATCGAATCAAAGGCCTTTTCAAAATCTTTGAAAGCGAAATGTATAGGAATGCTATATTAATTTGATTTTCCATTAAAAGCTTTATTCTAAATAAATTTTGCCAGATAAACAAACATTATTTGTTGTACATAGCACAGATAAGAGAAACAAAAATATAATAATAACTTAGACTATAATATTATGAGACAGAGTAATGCTTACAGTGAGCTTAATTGATATTAATGTAATCGTTTATTTGAACTGTTAACTCTATGTCCTGAAGTAGTTTACGTTAGAGCTTGATATGAATGTTCGTTTTAAAGAGTTCATAATAAAAGACGCTACTACATACACTTGAGTTTATGATAAATTTTTCCGTATATTTTTTAATGAACTGATCGATGGGTATAATGCCTAGCTCTTTATGTACATGTGCATTACAAACATGCCACGGTGCGTTTATAGAAATTTTTAACACCTTATTTTAGATGGGTTGAATTTTCTGCATAATGATTTTCGAGGTATTGCGCCAAATCGAAGATGCCTATAAAAACAGAGGTCGTAGCAAGGTTTTATATAGTAAAACTGCACATTTAATTTTGAGGGTAGATTTGTGATTAATGGGCGGATATAGTTCTGGTTTATATGGTACTTCTAACTTAATCAAGTATCAAGGTATATGCTTAGGTATTTGACAGCACTGTTTTTTACGATATCAGGGTATTTAGTTGTTGTTAATTTGTATGCAGGGAGGACTATTGAGTCTTTCTAACGCTTAAACCAAGTCTCCTGTAGTTTTTCAATTGCTTCATTTGAATTATCAGCTTGGGTAAACACAGCGGTGTCATCTCCAAAGGTAGCTACTGTTGCGCTAAGCTCTGCCAAGTCAGATGTGTATATGTTGAAGAGGACTGGGCCCAAAATGCTGCCTTGTGAGACTCTAGCTCAAAATTTTTTGGTTTCAGATAGGGTTGTATTGACTTTGACAGCAACGAATCTATTGTCTAGAAAAGAAAAGATAATTGCCCTGAGATATGTAGGTATGGAGTTGCTCAGGATCGAGAAAAATTGCTGCTGTATATTGTTTGTTATTAAATTCGCATTCAATAAGTTCGCTGACTCTTTGGAACTGATGGATTGTTGAATAGCTCTTTCCGAAGTCAAATTAGAATTTGTGTAGTATGTTGAGATTTTTAATATATTCTAATAATAATAATAGTAAGGCCAACAGTCTATCTTTCGTTTTAATTTTGACTTGTTTTCCAAACATTAGAATATGTGCATGTTTCTAGGATTGTGGAAAGTAACCTAGTTTCAGACAGGTATTGTAAGTGGAACATAGATAAACTATTACTTTCATTGTGAAGTGTTTAAGAATTGTATTGATAATTATGTCATAGCCAGGGAATTTTCTTTTAGGAAGTTTTTCTGCAATGTCCATGAATTTATTGGGTGAAGTTGATAGAATAGGGTCTGGTATTGGCACTCTTCCTTCAATATCGTTTATAATTTGTGCGTTGTGGGTAGGCGTCACATGACGGTGTTTTCGAAATGAATAGTAAAGGCAGCAATTTTTCTGAGTTTGAGATATAAGTGATATTATCGGTTTCTGTCGATAGTTTGGGCAATTTTTCTTTTTGGTTTAGGATTTTTTTAGTTAGCAAAAGCTCCAGTCTCCTGAACTGAAATTAGCTATACTTTGTTTATATTTATTGATTCTTAAGTTATCTAGTTC
The DNA here is from genome assembly GCA_036346155.1 of Sinelater perroti. Classification (NCBI taxonomy): domain Eukaryota; kingdom Metazoa; phylum Arthropoda; class Insecta; order Coleoptera; family Elateridae; genus Sinelater; species Sinelater perroti. The sequence continues at coordinate 27,306,042 of JARFIY010000248.1, read as the reverse complement.
TCTTTTAATTCGATGCGTTATATTGTTTAATTTATTTTTAAGTCAGGGATTCCTGTTGTTGCTATTCGCGTCGAAATTGACTTTTCTTTTTAAGTTAGTAATGTATCTGGGAGGAGTTGTACAGGCTAATTTAACACTTTCTTTTATTGCTGAGGTGACGTGAATTATGACTACGTTGATGTCTTCCACTGAAGTCTTATTTGGTAATGGAGTTTACTGTTCAGCTGATCTTCAAGGTTGTTCCAGTCTATTGTGCCATTAATTAGTTTTGGAATGGGCTGTTTTATGGTTAAAGTGTTGATGAATTACTCTAGTATCGGGAAGTGATCAGAATTAAATTTGAATATAACGTTTTGGAAGATAGGTTTACTGAATTTTTTTTTAAAACAATATCAAGTAGATTGGGCTGGTGATTTTCCTAATACGGGTAGTAGATATAGTTAGCGGATGTCAAAATTTGGAAAGAGTTAGTTATGATAAGAGCTTAATACCTTCAGGATTTGTGATTCTGCAAGTATTATTTCGGTCGTGTCAATTTTTTATGTTTTTCTAAACCATCTTTATATTTGGTTGCCTGTAGGCACTGCTCTAATCTGGATTAATTGTAATTTATTTCAATTAAATTTTTAAATTAAGGATTTCAGAAAGTTTTTGATATGCAGACTATGTCAACATTGTATTTTGCTAGAAAGACAATAAATAGTGAGTGTTGGTTGGTGCCATTGGCTTCGCATTCCTGTTAAGTAGGGTTAAGTTTTGTGTTGTTTTATTTTAATCATGGTCCACTGATAAGAATTGGTGGAAAGTGCTAATAATAGTTTTAATTTGGCTAAATTAAGTTACTAGGTATTGTTGGTACACTGGATGAGGTTGTAGCGTTGCTGCTCTGGGTTAGTCCGGTTTTGAGTTTTCTCTTATTTACACATGAATTTCTGAGATTCGTGTCTGTTGTTTTAGCAGCGCTAATGTAGTGAGTACCGCCACGATAGTTTGCTCTGTGGTTTCTTCCACAGTTATCACACTTTGGTGGGTCTTTGGGCCTTCTTTGGCAATCAGTATGTAGATATTTACCCGCATATTTATGCGTGATAGTTTTAAGCTGCAATAATTTTTAGTATGGTTGTAGTGCTAGCATCTGTAGCACTGAGGCATATTCTAAAATTTTCTTTTGACTTTTTCCTTGAAAAAGTTGTTTTTAGTAAAAATATATGTTTTCATTGCTCATTATTATGTTCCAGTGTACATACTAGCACAAGTTTTGTATCTCTAGTATATAAGTGTTACTTTTGACACTGGTACTTTGTTAATTAGTTCAGTTTTAGTTACTTCGTTTGTAAGCGAAAGCGAAACATTTTTAATAACTAAATTGGTTTCATCATTAGGGTTTTGGTACATATAGTATTGAATTTGGTTTTTTGTAAAGAATTTAGTTCGAAAGTATTTTTCTTTGGTTAAGTTAATGCCTAATGTAGTTGTATTATACACCGTTGTGAAGGTTTCAGAGGCTACTTTTTGGATATCTTCTATTAAGGCTTTGTAATTTACCTTGTTAGGTAAGTAGACGAATGGGATTTTGGTATTTGGTGTATTTGTTTACGGCTGCGTTTTATATATAAATGATGAATCATTATTGTTAGGAGATTCGCCATTAACTAATTTGCTAGTTGGTAGAATTTATTGCTGGCTAATAAAACTTGAGCGGTTCGTGCATACCGTTGTTGAACTTCATTAGCGGGCGGTAATTAATTATCCAATTTGCGCTTATTAGGCACTTGATAATTTATTTTTATTTAATTTAAGGAGATTATATGTATTTTATTAAAGTAAGTAAACTAAAATTTACTTACAATGCTTGCTACGAATAGCATTAAGGTCAAGCGTATCGCACTGATAGCAGGTCGGCCAAGGAACGTTTGCACTGATGCACCGCTCATAGTTGATTCCTGGGAGCATAACTTATGAGATTTTTTGTTGTTTATTGGTTGGTTCAAGAGATTTGTTATTTAATCTGTTGTAGTATATACTGAGCTTGCCTATTTCATTCTTAATAGTTGAAATTTGAAGATAAATTTGATGGTATATAATTGCGTTTGCTACCTATTAGAGTATATTTACCATTATTTGTATTTTTAGTTATATTACATACAACCAGATCGGTTTCAGTATGGCATTATACACAAGGAGTTTATTGACGATGGTAAGTTTTGAGTTTCATCCGAAGGAGCTGGTGAGAATAAGACCTAATTACTTTTTTTTTTGTAAAAATATTCTAACGCCAGGTGAGCCTCATCTAAATATAGCCAAAGTTATTTTACTTTTGATGGTTTACTTAATATTCTTGGTTGTTTTCTAAGGCAAGTATATAGTGTCTTCAGTGAGTGTGAGTTTACTCAGAACGATTTAAATGCATGCATATTTGTTATTGTCGAGGAGCTCTTCTAAACAGACGTTTGCTTTCTGAGGTTCTTAGTTTTTCCACAGTTTTCTCAATTCTTTCCTAATTTTTTTGTTTAATTAAAATAGGAAAATCGCGTACTGTGTTGGCTTTGACCGATTTGAGCATTGCATTACAACACGCCTGTTGCACTACTTCATTGAATAGCTGTTTCAATATTGTCTTACTTGTTAAGTGTAACACTTAAAATTAGGTTGTTTATAAGTCGTCTGAATTCTTTCAAATGTGTGTGTTTATTACTTAGGCTCGGTTATTTGCTTAGTGGTTTAGTGGATAAAGTGATTAAAACTGGAGAATGGTCGAATGATAAACCAAGGCTGATTTTGCAGTAGCAAAGTCTTGAATAATGTTTTTTGTAATATTGAAATCGACTAAGTCAGATATTTTGTTTCTATTCGTTGGTCAGTTTGTGGGTTCGCCAATGGATAGATAGTTTAGATGATTTTTTAGAGTTTTCAGTAATTCTGTTTGGTGTAATAAGTCTGAAGCCCCAATTAGTATGTTTGAGATTATAGTTACCTCCTGCTATGAACCATAATCCGAAAGTACTGAAGACGTTTCCATAATGTTCCTGCTACTTAACTGTATACCTAGAAGGTAGAGAGACAGCCTGGATGGTTAAAGGGCCTAAGAAATATTTTTTTCCACATTAGTGGCTTATAAGAAATTCCTGCTGAAGTTGTTTGTTGCGGCTGTGACAAATAATTACTTGATCCTGGTTGACTTAGCATTGTACATCCGTTTTTGAGCAGTTTATAAAAACGCCCTTGGGATGTAATTTGTAGAGGTTGCGTACTTCCAGCGTGCGATGAAAAAGGCCACGGGAACACTTTCAATTGCAACTTTTTCCGTTACGTAAATATTTTGAGCGATAGTTGCTTTATCTCGCGGCGCACTTCAAATTCTTCGAGTTCACGAAGCGGTACTAGCGCGTCCGCGCGCTTTGATATTAAATACCCGAATTCTAAGGAAAAATGAAAAATAAGTTTGTATGCTTGTATTCTTATACTGTTTTAATAGATTTAAAAAATTCCTGTTTGTATTTGATTCACTCGCGTTGCTATGTTTATATGTTATTTCCATAAACTGTTTTTACAAGGAAGAATATTATTTGTAAACTGTTTGAATGTTTATCAAACAGAACTTAGTATGAACTTGTACTATCTACTATTTTTTTATAATTTTTTAAGCCTCATCTTTCTGAGCGAATGTTAAAATGTTTTTACTTTTTTAAAATTTCGTTTGTGTGGTTCTGCGATTGCTAAATTGATTGGCCAAGTCGTTCAAAAAAAAAAATAAGCGTTGTAAAGCTGCATATCACACCATTATAGTTTGTTGTTAATTGGCATAGCTTTGAAATCTGTTATAAAAATACATAGTAATTTTCAAAGCTAACAGGTCTATTACTGCAATATATTTCTACTTATTAGTTTGCAGAGTGGAACGTGCTAAAATGTGTTACAAGATTTACAGTTTATTTCAAATGTGTAAAATCATTGGATACAAATTTGCATAAACTTTTTCGTTTCTATTAAAATTAAATTTCGGTCTAAAAGATAAGCAGCAATTATAGAATAGTCACTAGATTTCAGTAGAAGCACTAAAGAGATTACTTGGCGGAATAAAAAATAACAAATCTTCATGACTCGAAGGTATACCTGTGGAACTATTGAACGAATTCCCTAAAACTGTATTGGAATGTCTCAGCAAATTATTCAATAAATGCTTAAACAGTGAAACAATCAATACTGAAAATGGCATCAAAGCCGATGCCGAAACGTCGAGAATTTTTCGAAAATAGACGCGGTTCATCCCGTGAACTAAGCTGTTTAAACATAGTTAACCGCGGAAACCTATCCGAACATATACATATATATATATATATATATATATATATATATATATATATATATATATATATACGAGGGTGAATCAAATATAAACGACAAAGGTATTGCGATCGATGATATCGTACTAACAAGTAAAAATAGAGAAGAACTGGAAAGAATGTTAGTTGAATTAAATGAAAAATGAAAACAAATCGGTATGAAAATGAACATTCATAAAACAAAATATATGACTAACGAACTGATAGAAAATGAAAACCTCGAAAACATAATAATAGAATACCAAATAATAGAGAAAGTGGACTCATACATATAACTTGGTCAAAAAATACAGCTTACTAAAAATAACCTAAGAGCAGACCTCACAAGAAGGATATCGTTATCATGGACAACTTTTGGGAAACTACATATGATTTTTAAATCACAACTTCCTAACACACTTAAAGCTCGAACATTTGACCAACACGTTCTTCCAGTATTAACTTATGGTACTGAAAGCTGGGCAATCAATAAAGGCATAATTATAAAATTACAAACTACCCAAAGGGCGATAGAAAGACGTATGTTGGGAGTTACAATAAAACCATATAACAAACACCGAAATTCGAAAGCGATCAAAAGTAACGGATGTGGGATAACGCATATGCAAATTAAAATAGAACTGGGCCCGCCACATAGCGAGAATGCAGGACAACCGATGGACTCGTAGATTGATTGAATGGCGGCCTAGAGCTGGAAAAAGAAGCAGACGACGCCCGTTGACAAGGTGGACGGACGACATAAAGAGACACGCAGGCCATAATTGGATGCAAAGAGCAAGAAATAGACAAGAATGGAATACGTTAGGGGAGGCTTACATCCGACGATGGATGACATAGCTGATGGTGATGACGATGACTCACCTATTGTAGTTGGAAATGGTGACAGTAAGTTAGGAGACTTTGGTCTTGTTCGTTAGTACCTTCCAAGTCATATTTTCCGATTACTGGTTTCAGTCGTTTATCTAAACTCCAACTTTAGCATTGAAATGGCTTACAAGAAAGGTACAGTGACAGTTATTTTTCACGTCTTCATAGAAGTAGTTTGTCATCGTCACGAGTTGTAGAGGGGACACAAGTTTGTATAATTTTAATCGATTATTTGCATAGCCATATTTTGTGTATGTTTCTTGTCAATTAATAGATTTTATGTTACCAAGTTTTTCCGATTGCATATTGTAATACAATATGTTGCCCGATTTAAAGTAAGCTGCTATCTACATCTTCCAACTTAGCAGATTCTGAGTATATTCTGCTGCTTACAATGTATTCCTTCTTCTATTTTTATAAAGTTGTCGCTTGAATCCGGCGTTTTGGTCTATTTTCTGTTTTCTACAGAATATAGATGCTATTTAAGTTATTTTTAATAGACATATTACGTTACTTGTCTAGAGTATTACTATTTTGAATCTAGGCAAACTATTGAAAGGTTTTGGAAATAAACTGACTATGCTAGCCATACATAAGATGCAGAGTAGCTCATGTAGGTAGAGTCAGTAGTCCTAAAATAGATTTGTGGTCTAACCAGATTATAGAGAAATATCTCTCTGTCACTTTAATGGGCCATATTATTAATATAAATTATTCTAATACTGCTAAAATACAGATTCTAATACCCTTTAATAAAATGTGAAGATTAGAAGATTAAAATCAAAAACAAAAACTGTTAAAAAATGTTAACTGATACCAGGTAACTATAGTAAACTCTTTTCAAGATTTGTCAATTAGAAACGAAGAATATTCTATATTTTCAACCACGTTGTAGTAAAAAGCATACAACACACCGCTATGACATAACATTGCAGTCTGCTATAAACTTTTCTTGTAAAAAATGTAGGAACCTCAAAAATAAATCACTTTTTCTGAGTTCATTTTTTTAATTATAAGTATTTTGGTGTCGAGGTGTATTTTATTACTAGTCGGTTTACCTTAATTCTGTTTTTAAGCAGCAGTTACCAATGAGCAAGTAAAGATGCAATACGAAATTGGAAAAAAATACATCATGGACAAAACATAAGTAAGAGTTTCATACTTATAAACTTAGACAAGAATGAAACTTTAGAGTTGTACTAAAAAACGCATGTTTATTATCAGACACTAACTCTTTGAAAACAGGGTTGGAATTAAAGAACACAAGATAATTAACGCATGGAATATAAAGCATCCGTCCGTCACATAACAACTATTTCATAAATTTAGATACCCATTTATAGTAATGTTAAGTTATTCTAAAATTATGCTAGACAATTTAAATTACCGCATGTCAAGAGTAAAATTCCATATTGCACAAAGTGTCAAAGATTTTATCACACTAAGAACTACTGTTGCCAGCTATCCAGATATGTCAAATGTACGAGTCATCATCTAACAGGAAATTATCTACGAAAAGAACGAATTTCAGAAGCAAAACGTGTAGACAATAATAGCAATCACCCTGTTAATTATAGGGGGTGTTTAGTAAATAATAAATACAACAAAAGCATCACCCGACGTTACCGCAGAAAATTAATACAACTTCTACAAGAATGCTACATCCTGGACTTCTTTAGTCACAACAACTGAAGAACAATTCTCAAAACTTACAATCCTCAAACAACACAAATCGCAATGCAATAATCGCACCACATCAAACAAATAAAATAAATGAACTGAAGGATATAATGAAACAATTAATGCAGCAAATAAGAAAATTATCTTAAAGACTGAATTACATAAAATAGCAATTTAGAATGACAACAATTTATGCAAAAATGCACAGGAAATCACGTATTACCTAAACATAAACATTGACGTGATGCTAATTCCCAAAATTAGGTTACAATTAAAAATTATATTAAAATTCCTATCTATCTTATTTATCTCACCAATTATCCTGACAGTGGAACAGCGATAATTATAAGGTAAAACAATAAAACACCACGAATTAGAACACTGCCAAGACTACCTCAAGTCACTAATGTAACTATTAAAAATAATTTGAAAACATTAAAATCAGCTGTATATTGCAAACCCAAATACAATAACAAAACAAAGCATAATGGATATTTCTTCGAACCACTTGAAAGTAAATTTATAACTGGTGGGAATTACAACGCAAAATATCCACTATGGAGATAGAGACTTACAACAATGTTTATTCACAGGACAGCATACTTATCGACCAAGCGACTAAAAAAGATTGCCCGATGGCATCTACCTTTGCATTACAAAAGTGTAAACGTCAAACTATGCAAACGGAATCATTATTTTATTCTTATAACCATGTACTTTGAGATTGTACAGAAACAGATTACAAAACAGATTACATCTTCAGATTACATCTTGATAGGTCAAAAGGTCTCTAAAATCAGAACATGACCTATGAAAACCAATTGATCACATTACAAAAACTATACAAACGATGGCAAATAATAAAATCAGAAAACTATAAAAGAAAGTTTAATAAGGCTGGTCAAGATCCCAAACTATTAATGTTTACTCTCAAAGAGCAATCAATGAATCTTTCAGTAATCTATCTACCTCAGGAGGTTCAGACTATTCGTTGTGGAAAGGAACAAGGAAAATTAAACGTCCCCCACGTAGTATCTAGTAAAAACGATAAAGGAAAAGCAATTGTGTTTGCCAAGTATCTAGTAAATGTGTTTAAGTTATTTCCGACACAAGTAAGTGCCTAAGAAGGTTTTGATATAGAAAACTTTCTGAAAGGGCCGTTTCAAATAGAATTACCCATAGATACTTCAAAAAAAATTAGAAAAATAATTCTAACAGAAACATGTATTACATGTATTACTACCTTTAGAAGTTGTCGCTTGAAAACGTGGGGTGGAAAATAAATGTTTATGAATGGTATTCAAAGCTAATTTAATTTGCATTGGCTCTAAATAAAAAAAGTTGATAATTGCTTAGGGTTTTAGGTAATATTATTCCGTTTTCCAAATGTGTAATCTTTTTTTTTATTTATATGGGAACGTTATCTGTGCAAGATATTTAAAAAAATATTTTTAAGAATGGAAACTTTCTAATGCGCCCTTGTAGCATTTGATTAGTTTTAGTTTGTTTTGGAATTTTTTCTAATTGAGATGTACTGATATACATTGCAATATTTAAACCTTTGTAGCTCTTGTCCCTTGACGGATTTTTTTTTATTGCTTTTAGGGTGATTAGTGAGATATAATCTTAAATAAAAAACATTTTACACATATACACCTCTGAAAGAGTTGTGAATGGTTGTATTCAATGAATTTAATTTAAATCCAAGTAAAAGTTTTATGTATATGTATCACTATATGTGTCTAGTGGTAACATCTAACTTAAACGAAAACAGCGGCCTTGTCTAAAATCCTTTAAAAGTTGCGAGTCTGCAAACGCAGGTGCCGACTTTAAAGGGAACATTTATCACCGGCTTCTCCGCTTGTTATTTATAACGAGATAAAACTCACCTTCAGATGATTTATTCTTGAGAAAACTTCTGTATATCTTTGCACTTTTGCTTGTGTCTGTGTCAATATTTTGAAGTCAGTTTTAAGGGGAAGAGGAAGGAAGTAAAAATTACGCGCACCTTCTAAATTGGGTTTTTATAGAGTTAATGTTTGGAACAATTATATAAAATTATATTAATTTCTATAGTTAGAAAAAAATTAATATTACGAAAGCTATTTCAAAGTAAATTTCTTATTTTATTGGCATGGGAAATCGAAAAAAATTATTGAATACAAAACCCGCACACATGGATCAATCAAATTTTGACACTTGTGCTATAGCACTATAATGGCATCGCTAATGTACTCCCAATGTTATTAATCCCATTCATGAAGTGCCTCGTAGTGTTGAAATGTTGGATAGTAAGTCTAACTTTTATATTTCTAAAGAGCTCCAAGTACAAATCATAAATTAATTGAATGTTTTTATAAGTCAAAGTGTAAGACTTAGTATTGTCATGTAGAAAAATAAAGTCTTTGAAGGGCATTTTATAATTTGTTATTTTTTGGATTTCAAAATTTATCTTAATACCATAACAGTTATTTTCTTAGTTTATTTTTGTTCAGAAATGTGAATGCATTAATTATTTCGATATATATCCAGTAGAACTGATATGTGAAACTAGTACGACCGTGTCATCTGCATGTGTGACTACCATTGCTGATCTAGTTATTAGCATATCTGCAGTATAGAGAACATATAGTAGCGGCCCCCTCCACCACCTTGAAGTACTGGGATAAAGATCCATATCTAGATTTGGTGCTTAATCAGAAACTGTCTACAGTCTAAATAACATTTTAGTTTTTGATAGAAAGTGTATTGCACGCATGTTTTTAATTTGTACTGCAAACCTTTGTGCCATAATTTGGCAAACGCCTGTTGTATATTCAAAAATGCAGCTGTATTAGTGTCTTTTGTGTTCATGATATGATTTATATTTTTGACTATTCTATGTACTTGCTCTGTGGTCTCATGATTTTTTTGAAACCCAATTGATGCTTTGGTATTAGTTTCTGTTATATTAAAATTGTTTTTAGATGTTTGACAAGTAATTTTTAGCTAGCGTAGTACGAAGAAGGTTAATAAAACAAAACGATTTTACATCGTTTACATTTTTCCTGGTTTCAGAAGCATAATAACCTCATACTTTCCACAAATTAGGGAAAGATTTTCTTCTCAACATGGCATTATAGATAAGTGTTGAGGCGTTCATACACTTAGTCATGGCTCTTTTAGTATTTTGTAGGTAATTAAATCCCAACCTGGAACTTTCTTCTGTTAGAATTATTTTTCTAATTTTTTTTTATGTATCTATGGGTAATTCTATTTGAAACGGCCCTTTCAGAAAGTTTTCTATATCAAAACCTTCTTAGGCACTTACTTCTGTCGGAAATAACTTAAACACATTTACTAGATACTTGGCAAACACAATTGCTTTTCTTTTATCGTTTAATTTTGGTCTCATGATTTTTTCTGAAACCCAATTGATGCTTTGGTATTAGTTTCAGTTATATTAAAATTGTTTTTAGATGTTTGACAAGTAATTTTTAGCTAGCGTAGTACGAAGAAGGTTAATAAAACAATACGATTTTACATCGTTTACATTTTTCCTGGTTTCAGAAGCATAATAACCTCATACTTTCCACAAATTAGGGAAAGATTTTCTTCTCAACATGACATTATAGATAAGTGTTGAGGCGTTCATACACTTAGTCATGGCTCTTTTAGTATTTTATAGGTAATTAAATCCCAACCTGGAACTTTCTTCTGTTAGAATTATTTTTCTAATTTTTTTTTTATGTATCTATGGGTAATTCTATTTGAAACGGCCCTTTCAGAAAGTTTTCTATATCAAAACCTTCTTAGGCACTTACTTCTGTCGGAAATAACTTAAACACATTTACTAGATACTTGGCAAACACAATTGCTTTTCCTTTATCGTTTTTACTAGATACTACGTGGGGGACATTTAATTTTCCTTGTTCCTTTCCACAACGAATAGTCTGAACCTCCTAAGATAGATAGGTTACTGAAAGATTCATTGATTGATCTTTGAGAGTAAACACTAATAGTTTGGAATCTTGACCAGCCTTATTAAACTTTCTTTTATCGTTTTCCGATTGTATTATTTGCCATCGTTTGTATAGTTTTTGTAATGTGATCAATTGGTTTTCCTAGGTCATGTTCTGATTTTAGAGATCTTTTGACCTATCAATATCTAATCTGAAGGTATTGTTTTGTAATCTGTTTCTGTACAATCTAAAAGTACATGGTTATAAGAATAAAATAATAAGGATCCGTTTGCATAGTTTGACGTTTACACTTTTGTAATGCAAAGGTAGATGCCATCGGGCAATCTTTTTTAATCGCTTGGTCGATAAGTATGCTGTCCTGTGAATAAACATTGTTGTAAGTCTCTATCTCCATAGTGGATATTTTGCGTTGTAATTCCCACCAGTTATAAATTTACTTTCAAGTGTTTCGAAGAAATATCCATTATGCTTTGTTTTGCTATTGTATTTGGGTTTGCAATATACAGCTGATTTTAATGTTTTCTAATTATTTTTAATAGTTACATTAGTGACTTGAGGTAGTCTTGGCAGTGTTCTAATTCGTGGTGTTTAATGTTTTACCTTATAATTACCGCTGTTCTACCGTCAGGATAATTGGTGAGATAAATGCGATAGATAGGAATTTTAATATAATTTTTAATTGTAACCTAATTTTGGGAATTAGCATCACGTCAATGTTTATGTTTAGGTAATACGTGATTTCCTGTGCATTTTTGCATAAATTGTTGTCATTCTAAATTGCTATTTTAAGTAATACAGTCTTTAAGATAATTTTCTTATTTGCTGCATTAATTGTTTCATTATATTCTACAGTTCATTTATTTTACTTGTTTGATGTGGTGCGATTATTGCATTGCGATTTGTGTTGTTTGAGGATTGTAAGTTTTGGGAATTGTTCTTCAGTTGTTGTGACTAAAGAAGTCCAGGATGTACCATTCTTGTAGAAGTTGTATTAATTTTCTGCGGTAACGTCGGGTGATGCTTTTGTTGTATTTATTATTTACTAAACACCCCCTATAATTAACAGGGTGATTACTATTATTGTCTACACATTTTGCTTCTGAGATTCGTTCTTTTCGTAGATAATTTCCTGTTAGATGATGACTAGTACATTTGACATATCTGGGTAGCTGGCAGCAGTACTTCTTAGTGTGATAAAATCTTTGACACTTTGTGCAATATGGAATTTTACTCTTGACATGCGGTAATTTAAATTGTCTAGCATAATTTTAGAATAACTTAACATTACTATAAATGGGTGTCTAAATTTATGAAATAGTTGTTAAGTGACGGACGGATGCTTTATATTCCATGCGTTAATTATCTTGTGTTCTTTAGTTCCAACCCTGTTTTCAAAGAGTTAGTGTCTGATAATAAATATGCGTTTTTTAGTACAACTCTAAAGTTTCATTCTTGTCTAAGTTTATAAGTATGAAACTCTTACTTATGTTCTGTCCATGATGTATTTTTTTCCAATTTTGGGTTGTATCTTTACTTGCTCATTGGTAACTGCTGCTTAAAAACAGAATTAAGGTAAACCGACTAGTAATAAAATACACCTCGACACCAAAATACTTATAATTAAAAAAATGAACTCAGAAAAAGTGATTTACTTTTGAGGTTCCTACATTATTTACAAGAAAAGTTTATAGCCACATGCAGACTACAATTTTATGTCATAGCGGCGTGTTGTATGCTTTTTACTACAACGTGGTTGAAAATATAGAATATTCTTCGTTTGTAATTGACAAATCTTGAAAATAGTTTACTATAGTTACCTGGTATCAGTTAACATTTTTTAACAGTTAAGAGTTTTTGTTTTTGATTTTAATCTTCTAATCTTCACATTTTATTAAAGGGTACAAGAATCTGTATTGTAGCAGTATTAGAATAATTTATATCAATAATATGGCCCATTAAAGTGACAGAGAGATATTTCTCTACAATCTGGTTAGACCACAAATCAATTTTAGGACTACTGACTCTACCTACATGAGCTACTCTGCATCTTATGTATGGCTAGCATAGTCAGTTTATTTCCAAAACCTTTCAATGGTTTGCCTAGATTCAAAATGGTAATACTCTAGACAAGTAAAGTAATATGTCTATTAAAAATAACTTAAATAGTATCTATATTCTGAAGAAAACAGAAAATTGGCCAAAACGCCGGATTCAAGCGACAACTTTATAAAAATAGAAGAAGGAATACATTGTATGCAGCAGGATATACTCAGAATCTGCTAAGTTGGAAGATGTAGATAGCAGCTTACTTTAAATCGGGCAACATATTGTATTACAATATGCAATCGGAAAAACTTGGTAGAATAAAATCTATTAATTGACAAGAAACATACACAAAATATGGCTATGCAAATAATCGATTAAAATTATACAAACTTGTGACCCCTCTACAACTCGTGAGGATGACAAACTACTTCTATGAAGACGTGAAAAATAACTGTCACTGTACCTTTCTTGTAAGCCATTTCAATGCTAAAGTTGGAGTTTAGATAAACGACTGAAACCAGTAATCGGAAAATATGACTTGGAAGGTACTAACGAACAAGACCAAAGTCTCCTAACTTACTGTCACCATTTCCAACTACAATAGGTGAGTCATCGTCATCATCATCAGCTATGTCATCCATCGTCGGATGTAAGCCTCCCCTAACGTATTCCATTCTTGTCTATTTCTTGCTCTTTGCATCCAATTATGGCCTGCGTGTCTCTTTATGTCGTCCGTCCACCTTGTCAACGGGCGTCGTCTGCTTCTTTTTCCAGCTCTAGGCCGCCATTCAATCAGTCTACGAGTCCATCGGTTGTCCTCCATTCTCGCTATGTGGCGGGCCCAGTTCTATTTTAATTTGCATATGCGTTATCCCACATCCGTTACTTTTGATCGCTTTCGAATTTCGGTGTTTGTTATATGGTTTTATTGTAACTCCCAACATACGTCTTTCTATCGCCCTTTGGGTAGTTTGTAATTTTATAATTATGCCTTTATTGATTGCCCAGCTTTCAGTACCATAAGTTAATACTGGGAGAACGTGTTGGTCAAATGTTCGAGCTTTAAGTGTGTTATGAAGTTGTGATTTAAAAATCATATGTAGTTTCCCAAATGTTGTCCATGATAACGATATCCTTCTTGTGAGGTATGCTTTTAGGTTATTTTTAGTAAGCTGTATTTTTTGACCAAGGTATATATATGTATGAGTCCACTTTCTCTATTATTTGGTCTTCTATTATTATGTTTTCGTGGTTTTCATTTTCTATCAGTTCGTTAGTCATATATTTTGTTTTATGAATGTTGATTTTCATACCGATTTTATTTTGATTTTTCATTTAATTCAACTAACATTCTTTCCAGTTCTTCTCTATTTTTACTTGTTAGTACGATATCATCGGCAAGTGATTTAAATATTCTCCATCGGTCGCAATACCTTTGTGGTCCCAGTTCAGTTCTTTAAACATATCTTCCAAGGCGAAAGTGAAGAGTTTGAGCGAAATAGTGTCGCCCTGTCTTACTCCTCTTTTAATGTTTATTGTGTTTGTTTTAGTTGCTCCATTTATTTTCACTTGAAATGGCGTTTTTGTATATGTTCTGTATTAGTGTAGTGTATCTGTGATCTATCCAGGTTTCGATGGAGTCAAATGCTTTTTCGTGGTCTATGAAAGCGATCCATAACGTCACATTGTACTCGTTGGCTTTCTCTATCAGGGTTCTGATGGTTTGCAGCTGATCAAGTGTACCAAATCCCTTCCGAAATCCGGCTTGTTCTCTGGGTTGATAGTTGTCTAGTTTGTTTGTTAGTCGTTCTGTTATTATCTTTGGGAAGAGTTTATACATCATTGACAAGAGGCTAATTGGCCTATAATTACTTAGTTTACTTTTATCTCCTTTCTTAAATAGTAAAACCACTGTAGCATTATTCCAGTTTTCTGGTATTGTACATTCACTTATACACTTGTTATATAGTTTTTCCAGTAGGCTTAGTATTGGTGTTCCCCGTGTTTAAGCATTTCTGCAATTACTCCGTTTTCAGCGGGTGATTTTCCGTTTGCCATTTTGTTTAGAGATTTTGCTATTTCGTTTTTGGTTATGCCTAGTATTTCTTCCGAGGCTATGTTTTGAACTAGTATTCTTTTTGTTCCTGTTTTGCTATGTGGTGGATTTACTTTGGTGTTATATAGTGTTTGATAAGAGTTTTCTATTAGTTTTATAATTTGTTCTGTTTGTGTTATCTCTTAGTTCTTTTCATTTATGAGTTTTGTTATGTTATTTTTTCCTACATTCATTAGCTTTATGGTATTCTTTAGGCTTTTTCCTTCTTCTAATGTTTCTTTTACTTTTTGTTATTGTAATTTCTAATGCCTGTTCTGATTTTTTTTCGGATTGCTTTATTCATCTCTATAATTTCGTCTGTGTTACTTCTTTCATCTCTTTTTAACTGTTTTCGTTTTTATATTAGATCGAGTGTTTCTCTGCTAATTCGTTGTTGTTTTTGGTTTGTCTTTTTTGCTACTTTTTCTGCTGTTTTTGTTATACATTGTGTTATTTTGGTATTTAAAGTATTTAGGGATTCATTGTCATTTATGAGATTTACTTGATGTTGTATTTCTTCTTGGAATTGGAATTTTTTTAATTTTAGGTTGTCTGTATCTATTTGACTGTGTTTATTCTGTATATATTTCCGTCTTTTTATTTTTGTGTTGATGTATATCTTAGCTCTCACCATGCGGTGATCGCTCCATACGCACATTATATTTAGTACGTTCGTGTCCATTACAATGTTTCTGTTATTACTGATTATGAAATCAATTTTATTTCTTGTTGTTCCGTCAGGGCTTTGCCAAGTCCATCGTCTTTGATGAGGTTTTTTAAAGAACGTATTCATTATATATAAGTTATTTTCTTGTGCGTAGTTGATAAGCGAATGTCTTCTATCGTTTCGCGTTCCTGAGCCGAATGGTCTCATCCCTAGTTCGTTGTTCTCTTCTTGTTTGCCAATTTCAGCGTTAAAATCTCCCAATATCAATGTGTATTTTGTTTTACTACTTTGCATTACTCTGCTTATGTCTTCGTAGAATTTTTCGACTTCTTCGTCTTCGTGGCCTGTTGTCGGTGCGTATGCTTGCATTATTTTTAGTCGGTATTGTTTATTAATTATTATTTTTATTAGAATTACCCTTTCAGATATACTTTTGTACCGTGTTATATTAGCCGCTGTGTTTTTATTTATTAGTAATGAGACTCCTCCGATTTTGTGTTCTTCATTTCCTCTGTAGAACAGTATATGTCCACTTTGTAAGGTGATGCAAGCCTCTCCACACCTTCTGACTTCTGATAATCCTACAACGGTCCATTTGATTTTGTTCAGTTCTATTTCTAGCTCTGCTAGATTTTCTTCTGGCGCTAATGTTCTGACATTAAAGGTGGATGTGTACATCATATGTTTTGCTTTTTGTTGTCTTCTCATTGTCTGTTTTCTATTATTCGAATTTCTGTCTCCCCCAGAATCCATGAGGCTGACTGTATTAACAGTATGAGATTCTGAGCTGTTTGCTCTACTCACCTGGGGTAAATATGTTTTTAAATTCGACATTTCATACTTTGTTGGGGGGTGTTTAGCCATGACTCACCGCGCTGGCCAAGAGTGTTGGTAAGGGGAGTGAGGATAGGTAGGGATATATAATGTAGGTAAGGAATTAGGCTAAGGCATGATTGCTACCTGTTTCAGGAGATGAGAACAATCAAGAGCTCGCGTAGGCATGATCGCTAGGTTCCTGAAGCAGGTCTATACTTTACAGTGATCGTAAAGTAGTACCTGCCCGGTACCTTAAATTGGTGATTAGGTTCTTTAAAATAAAAGTACATACTTGCGTAAGGATAGTGAATGAAACTATATTTAAGATGGACTTAACAATAAAAGTAGTAAATATCTATAAATTTAGTTTGATTTGTATTTTCAAAAAGGTAAAAGCAATAAAAAGAGTTTTACGAGCAACAAATCTAGTAAATATTAGCTTCCAGCAAAAGAGACTATTTACAAGCCTGAATTGCAGTCGTCGTGTTATTCTTTAATATAGAAACTATCAAAATGCAAATAACAATAATTGATATTTACTTATTTGTTTGATAAATTTACCTGTTCAATATATAATATGTATTTTTGAATTTAGTTATTTGCTATTATTAGGTAAAGATCAGAAATAAAGAATTAAATTAAATTAAAAAAAAGGCTAATAAAAATAACATAATCATTTTATAGAAAACTGTATAGAAGTAGATTAATAGAGACACCACAAATAAGAATGAAGTAATGATCAACCAAGAATAATGATTAAAGAAGCAAAATATACTATCAAAAAATGAAAAGCACTAAGGTGTCTGGAGATGGTGACGTCATAATAGATGTTTAATTAAGAGGTGCTTGACACATCACCTCATGTCAGAGACGGTGCGAAACAACCGAGAAGTGAGGGCGAACAAAGCTTTAACCTCTCAGTTTGCAGCCGTTACCCCGAGGCCCAGGGGGCACAGTCTCATCATTGTTGGACCTCGACATATATCTATCAATCAATTTTATTTCATATATCTGTATATGTTTTATTAAAATTATTATAAAACTTAAAAAGAAAGTTTTTTAACGTTCTCTGAGAACCAGCTGTTATTAGGATTTGATATGGAACTAATGACCATCTACAAATAATTAAGATTCCTATTGAGAAATTAATCGAATACAATAAATTGCTTATTTGTTGATTTCAGAGCTTTCGACATTGTGTAATTACGGTTCTATTATTAGCATTAAAATGCAGCAAAGTAGGCTGCACATATACAAAGCCGATAAAAAATATATTTATGACAACACAAACGTATTTTTTAACTTCACGAACATACAAAACAAATATAAAATTGGCTGAAAAATTAGACGGAAGATAACAAATTTTCTTAATTTTATTAAGGCAGTGTTAGAATATGCGTTGAAATTGATAAGCTGAGATACAAAAGCTATAAATATTAATGACAAATATCTACATTACCTATGTTTTGTCGACGACATTGCTATAAGGTGTTCCAAAAGAAAGTTTCTTTTTAAGGTAGTTATAAAAAAATGAAGGAGACATCTATTAACTAACTTTTATTTGTTATTAAATATATATTAGAGACTTTGGAAAATAATATTTTAAAAATAATGTCATCTAAATGTCTGTAACGGTCGCCATTTCTTGACGGATGTTTTAATTCAATTGAACCAGACAACCCAGATTGCTGCTGAATACTCTTAATTTAAGATATCCTTACAAGAAAAACCTATAGGAGTCAAATCAGGGCTGGATCTAGGGCAGTTTCTATCACTTTTTCCGGAAATTATTTTTTGGGGAAATATTTCACGAACTTTGACGGAGGCATGTTTAAAGAGTGCATCGTTGCTCCATCCTGCTGAAAGCACGTCTTTTTTATTATAGCCAGCAAAATTTTGCACTTCAGATACTAAGAAGTTGTTCAACATCTCCAAATAGCTCTCTTAAAAGAAGTACGGCTGATTATTACTTGCACTGACATTGCAGGCCATATAGTCGTTGTATGTTGTGGGTTTGTGGCGCTCCAGTAATGACAGTTCTATTTGTTAACGTTGTCATTTATATGAAAATGTGTCTCATCTGAAAACAAAAAGTTGAATGAATTGAAATGCTCAGTTACACAGTTAACGAATTGAAGCCTCTGACTGACATTGTTATGCTTTAATTCTTGCGCCATTTGAATTTTATAGGGGCTCAGACACAAATTTTTGCGCGGAATGCGGTGTATTGATGATCTACGTACATCAACGACTTGCTCGTTTACAAGCAGATAGGTCAGAAACGGATTGTCGTACGTTCTTTACGTTTTCGTCAGTTCTTGATGATACCCATTTTCTGATGAGAGAAACACTTGGAGCTTGACTTATGTCACGAAAATCATGATGATTACTAAACTTTTTCCGTGCAATAATCGCCGAATAATAGTTTTTGTAAAATTCTCGCGCACAAAACACAAGGTCCACTTCTGAGAAACGCTCCACAGCGACTACATGGTCAATCAGATCGAAACATTCTTCTGGGACATCCAGTGTAAGCTAGTTTTAGTATAATCTAAAAACTTTTACAATTTAAAGTAGCATTGGTAAATAATACTATAAATATCAATTTTCCAAAAAACTAAATTCATAATCAATCTAGTGTGCGATAATGTCATAAAAATTTATGAAAATAACATAAAACAAGTTTATGGCTATAGATTGTGGAATATGAATTAGTAAACATAATCAGGCATACGAAATTTAACGATAAATGGGCAGTTTTTGCAAAATACGTGACACTCTTACAGGCAGATTGTAGAAGCATAACTCTTTAATAGGACATTTCTTATCAAATATTACTAGGTTCAGACCTAACAATACAGACACTCTACAAAGCACTGTTTTTACAATAAATATTTTGTCATTGCAAACAACTTCCGTTGCTGCTCATCACATCCTGACCCCAACGCAGCACCTTAATATCTTAAAAACCATTTTGCATTAATTAGAGAACTGGTGTAAGAAATTACGCATTCAAGTAAACAAAGCAAAGTCCGTATATGTGATTTTTACTACCAATAAAGGTATTTGCTTACGAGTTCAGTTAAATAATCAACAGATACTGCAAACCAACTGAGTTAACCATTCAGGAATGCATCTCGACAGTTAACCTGGAAGAAGTATACATGGACAAAAAGGAAACAACTGGTTATTAAAATACAGAAAATGTAGTAGTTTATTGATCGTCAGTCCTACTTGTTATTTACCAATAAAGTGTATCCTGCAAAGACAGGATCAATATCCACCCCATCTCACTTTTCGAACACATAATCTACGAAAAAGTAGAAGAACCAGGACTAAAAGCTTTTAAGTTTTCAGACGTCCTATACGTAATATAAACAAACTTTTACATTAATCAGATAATTTTCAATGGACTTTTTATTATCACCGGATCGGCTCACAAGGGCCATACACAGTAATATCAAATTAATATTAGGTTATATATAAAATACAAAATATAAACATTATACACAAATATGGTAAAGCGCTAGTTTATTGCGCACTAGACAAGTGGGTGGGCATGTTTAGTTACTGTCACTTAGTAGCACGTCCTGTGGGAGACGAGGTTTCAAGCGAAGGTTTATAGATCGATGTCCTAGTGGGTAAAAATCTTGGATGTGGGCAATATTCGGTTCACGGTGTAGCTGATCGTTGCGGATGAACGATGGTGTTGGTTGCCATTCTGATAACCTTGTTCTCGAATACATGCAGTTTGTTAATATGTGTTCTTGACGCAGCACCCCACAGTACGCAGGCATAAGAGCCGATCGCAGCATGGATTTATATATTAGCAGAGCGCACTCGATTTTCAACGGAGAATTTCTATTTAGAATTGGATATAATAATCTCAACTTATGATGACAGACATTTACTTTAGAGTTTATGTGTATCGCCCAGGTTAATTTTTGGTCCTAGTGGACTCCTAGGTATTTTACAGCCTCGTCTTTCGGGTTCCATGTGATGATATTACCATTGATAACAATGGGGATTGGGTTTTGGAATCCACGGAGAGTGATCATTTATGCGATAATTTTAGTTGGGTTTAATGTAATGTTCTAGAGGTTGAACCAATGTTGCAGTTGATCTGTTGCACTTTGGAGAGCTTGGATTGTGTCGTTTAGGTGTCTATTTTACGTTATTGTTGCCGTATCATCCGCAAACATCGCTAAGGAGCAGTTGTCAGGCATCGGAATGTTGTACATGGATATGTTGAACAGTAGGGGTCCCAGGATAGATCCCTGGGGTGCTCCGGCTTGAATGTTCTTGGTTCCCTAAACGTAAGTATTGACAATACTGGCAAAGGTACGTTCGCTGAAAAAGGTTGAAATTATGTTAGTGATATATTCCGGGATCTTCAGGTGAATCATTTTATAAAGTAGGCCGTTGTGGCAGACCCGGTCAAACGCTTGGGCGATGTCGAGAAATAAGATGGTGGTGTATTGTTTATTTTCGAAACCTTTAGCTATTATTTCGTGAATCCTAGCAAGCTGGTGTGTTGTCGAATAGTTGGGTCTAAAGCCGAACTGAAAGGGTGGTAGTATCGGCTGCTGGAATATATAGGTTGAGAGTCGGCTGTAGATGATTTTTTCAAGAAGCTTAGATAGAGAGCTGAGGAGGCTTATTGGGCGATAGGATGAGGGATTGGTTTTACATTTCCCAATTTTATGAAAGTGCACTACATGAGCGTTTTTTCAGTTTTTAGAAAAGTATCCGGTGGATAAGCAGGCATTGAAAAGAAAGGTGATATATAAAATGCATTTGGGAGTGATATTTTTGAGAAGCATGTTTGGTATCTAGTCGGGACCAGGAGCTTTTTTATTTTATAATTGTTGGATAATCGAGGCAATTTTCTCGGGTGATGTTTGGATGTTGGTAGCATTTAATGGGAGGCGTTGGGACACTATTTCGTCTATATGGTTGTTCAACTGTGTGTTTTCAATACTGTATTTGATTGTTAATGCTTGTTCGAGGTGTGTACTTAGGATCTCACACTTATTTTGGTCGCTGGAATATGTAGCATCATCAATTTGTAGGGTAGGTATTATGGGATTCTGGTTGGTGATTCGTTTAACCTTACGCCACATTCTCGGATCAGCCGTTTCGAGGTCGCTTATATATCGTTGGTATGATGAAATGCGGTGGTTTTCGAGTTCCCATTTAATTTGGCGCGTTAACTGGTTGAAGGCTAATTTATGTTGATGTTCCCTGGTTCGTTGCCACAATCGTCTGGCCTGATGTTTCTGACGTATTAATGTTTGGATCCTAATTGGCAGTACGTGAGGATGTACCGGTTTGCGATAGGATTGTATGGAGGCTGTTCGGGCTGCTTGATGGAACGCCGAAGTAAGGTGATTTGTTGCCTGATCAATACCATCGGCGTTATAGAGATTTAGGAATGACAGTAGGTTGGTGTCGAGGTGAGTTTTGAACATATCCTAGTTGACTGGTTCACTAATTAGTCAGGGTGTATTTTGTACTAGGGACGGTTGCTTGTTAAATGTAAGTATGATTGGAATGTGGTCAGAATCCAATTCGACTTGTTGGAAGATGGGATATGAAATTATGTGTTGAAGGCAAATATCAAGAGTATCGGGCTGATGGTCATTCCTATAAGGATAGTCGATTCGTCAGGAGCTATTGTCTGTAAGGGAAGATCTGCCGTTATTGAGTATAGTCGATTGCCGTTTGGGCTGTTTGTACGACATCCTCATGCTACATTTTTGCTATTTAAATCTCCTAAGATTAAGGTTGGTGATCCGCTTTCTAGTAATGACTATATATCATGAGGCATCAGGCGCTTGTTAGGTGGTTGGTAAGCCGCGATTATTATGAGTTCACTGTATCAGATTGTATAATTTTGATTGCAGAAGCCTCGAGATTGTGGAGGTTCGGGAGAATATATTCTACGTGTTTAATTTTCCTTTTAAGGGGTACTGCAGTTCCGCCCGAGGCAATTTGCGCTCGTGTACGGTCATGACGGTAAATATAGTAACCTGGGAGTGTAAATTTAATTTTCGGTATGAGATGAGTTTCACTTATGCACATTATGTCAATATTATGTCGTTGTAAGAATTCGGTGAGTATTCCTTTTTGATTTATGACGCCGTTGGCATTCCAATTGGCCAAGTGGAGGTGGTTTATGCTTCTAGGGTTATTATGGTCTATTGGAAAGGATTGAGAATATCAGCTGTGAGGATTTTTAATTTGTTCCATGTATGGGGTGATCAGATCAATAATTAGTTGTATAAAGAGGGTTGGGTGTTTGGGGATGGAGGTTGTGTATTTTGCGTCTGTGAGTTTGCGAAGGGTTGTCGTTTGATAGTGGCGCTCGTTCGAGGGAGATTTGGGAAACTTTGAGGTGCATAGTGAAATTCGGGTTGGTTTTTTGGACTAATTCTGGATGGGTGTGTCTGAGTTCGTTTTTCTTTAAATTCAAGATAGTACTGGCACCCTCTGGAGTTGGCCGGGTAGGTTTGACCGCAGTTTACGCATTGGAGTTTGGCTGTGGGATGTTTGGAACACTCAGTATACATGTGGTTCACGGAGCATTTTACGCGGCGAGGTGGAAGCTTTCAGTAATTGCGTGTATGGCCATATCGCTGGCAACGGAGGCATTGAGGGATGTCAGTTGTCTTCCTGCGATGTTCTACTGCCACTACGCAGTGGAATAATCACGTTAGTTTGAAAATTTCCTTAATTATTACTTTTTTAAATAATTGTCCAGCTAAAACCTTTTTCAACACGAATTATCAAAATATTTAAAATCGGTATAATTGTAGGATATAAAAGTTTTTATAGTAACTTCGATGCGCATTTTTAATATTTTTTAATTAATGCCGTAACGATTTTAAAACAAACACAAAACTTTAACAGGCAGTCGAACGCATGCTTTATTTTTTCTAAACAAGTAATTTTTTCTTATCGACATACTATATACATATGATACACACATGATAATACATGTAACTTTACTTGAACAGTAACAATTTTTTTAAATAGTTTCAACTTCAATACAAAAAATATAAATTTTAATTTTACAATCTATAAAGGTGCTGCTTTTTATGGAAGTACGTTGAAATCCTTATAAACAAAAACATTTCTCTAATGAATTGATGCTAGGTTAAAATTTCAAGTTATTGTAGTCAGTAATATGAAATTAGTATTAGTTTACATAGCAAAACTTCGAGACGTATACATTAGCACAGAGACGGGTGTTTTTGTAAAAACGTGATTAATGGATGGAGGAATTAAAAGCTCAGTAAATTTGTCTGACAGTTTTGAAAATAAAATTTTACAACTGCTTTACAGAGATCTAACACAGATGGTTCTATTATGAACAGCCAAAAATGTTATATAAACAATATTCTTTGTTCTTTTTGTATAAAACCCCTAAAATTTTTGATTCGTGAATAAGGTGAGTTGACATTGATAGATTATGAAAATGTATCGTGATCAATGCACAATACTAGATAACATAATGCTGCTGTGTTATGAATTCTCCGGTGCTTATGTAGAAGCCAACCTATCCAAATTTAATTTTTTGTGCTATATGTTTATAACGCCAAATTATACAAAATACAATTTTGTGTCTGGATATTCATTATCTTTTATAATTTTAAAATATTTATATATTTGTTTACTTAGGGAAAATGATATTTTTGTTATGCAAAAGTGACCAAATTTTTGTTCTATGTAAGGAATTTTGCAGATATTTTAAGAAGTGACGATAAAGAAACACCGAAGTATATCAGAATCTTATATTTATGCTATACGTTACTCAGTGTTTCTAGAGAAATAATATATTTTAGTAGCAATTGTTATTTTATAGGCACTGAAAATTGTAGAAAATAAATAAACTCTGGCGCTGCTATTGTATATTTGATTTTTACCAATATGGAGCGAATATACGAGGAATGTACCGAAAATATCCAATCAATGTTAATATAATAAAAACAATTTACGAGACCACGGCGTAACCTGACAGCCACACGCGGTAATAAGGGCGACTTCACTGCCTGAGTTAGACGTCGGTGAATGAGTACATATAGCGTTTGATTCTCATATTTGCAATCACTAAGCGACTAGACTAGTAAACCTGCTTAAAATTTTGGTTAGACTAAATTATCTGTTCGCAAAAGCTATTCGAATTACTCACTTTGTTTTTGGAACAAAGCGCAGAGTGCAGGACGAGTAAAAGCACATATGATTTTAAAATGGTTGGAAATTTGTTGAAAATGATCTAGTAGATTAGAAGTGAGCAGAAAATAGAAAAATAGTATATGTCTACGGGGTAACAAGACTAGGTGACTGCCAAACATTAGAAGATCTAAGATTTGTGAAAAAATATGTAAATTTTTGACTGGAGATTTTGACGTAAAATATATTGCGGCTATTATTATTACAGTAGGAGGAAAATAGTGCTGAAGTTGCTAATGGATTGCTTCAGACTGCCACAAGTGAACCAGATTTTTTGGAAAAGGTCATAACCAAAATGGAACGTGGGTCTATTATTATAATCTGAAATAGAGGCTGTGTTGTTCCAATAAAAATCTTATGGTTTACTTTGTTTGAAGGAGGTGAATAAAGTTGCAGCAAAGTAAAAACTATATTAACCGTGTCTTTGGTTAAGTAGACGTTGTCCATCATGAGTGTATATACGATTATGGTTCTGGGCAGCTGAAGACCATCATCGCATTAACGCACGTACCCATTTGCCATATCTCCAGTACAATTTTTTGTCGACACATTAAATCGTGCAGCTGGCTCAGCTACCTTACAGTTCACTTTTGAAAGAATAGGAATTCTAGATGGTTAATGACAATTTCGTCAATATGAGGAGACTGCTATTTGCAATTTTAACACTAACCTTGCGGATTGTTTTGGACATTGATAATGACACTTACTTTAAAGGTAACTGAGTGATTGTTGATTTAGGATTTATGATTCAAATACAACAGTGTTTCAAAGAGAATCGAGAAAACGTTCCCAACAAGTCGCAATCCTATTAAAAAGTAAAAGTGCTAATTGTTTCAAAATATGATTGAAGATTGAAAATAGGCAGCTTTCAAGAATAAATGCAGTATTTGTTAAAGAAGCTCAGAAATCAAGCTATTTAATAATGAAACTTTTTAGACAGCACAAATTTTATGGGAACCTAATATTAGTTTGTAAGATAAGAGTGGGTAAAATGCTGAAATATAAGCCATATGTCAACATATCAATGATATACCATATGACAATAAAGAAGTATTGTGATACTAAAAAATAACAATTTTTGCGGGCAACAAATGCCGCGTTGCAACTTACATAAAAGCTGTTAATAAAAGTAAAATTAAAGAGAATTATTTTATAAAGAATTATTTAAAATATGCAAAGAAATAGATATATTCGATATTATCTTCATATCTGGTAACAAAAGATCTTTTTTGAAAGAACTGTGTTAGTACTATACCGATGGTGCTCCAGCCACAGCTATTTCTATAAATAATTCTTTTGGCTACAGCATATCTGCTTTGCTTACAGATAGGTAATGGTTTTTAAGTAAATTTCTTGGAGATAAATAGAAGAACGTTTTTGACAATGTCACAAAAGTTATTTTTTTATTTTCTTTTTAGTTATGTATATTTTTCATTCCGGCTTGAGTTTTCAAAGCGCGCGGACGTGCTTTTGCGATCGATGAAAATCAACTACTTGTGCGTAAATTTGAATAAGAGCCTACCTGTGATCCTTTAAGTTATCATCAGTGCACGCTATCAACTTCTGACCGGTTATTGATATCGGTCGTTAGATTTAAACACTAAATGTGTAAGTTAAAGGCATTCATCTTAAAAAGAAAATACAGCCATTTAGCTATTGGTGATTACTACTAGCCATTCGACTTAAATAAAAAACGAGATTTCTTCATTAGCAAAAGTACTGTAAAGTGGAGACTAGTTTCAATCTCTTCTCTAACCATTCATCCATAATTGTTACAATGAGCACGCCAGTCATCACCATGCAAAAGAAATATTCACTCTATAACAGACACACAAATCAGGAAATTTTCGGGGAGTACCTAACCAATAACATAATAACTCAAGTCTCTCTAAAGACAGAGGATGAAGTTGGCCCTATGATTAAAAAATTAACACATGCCATATGCTGTGCAGCTCATTACTTAACACCACCTAGTCGCAAAAAACCCGTTGTTGTTAAAAATTATCCACTACACATTAAAAATTAGCTTGCAGAAAAAAATAGAAAGAAGAAGATATACTTGGCAACAAGTTCAGTATTGAACAGACAAAAAAAGGCTAAAAAGGGAATTAAAACAGGCACTACATGAATGGAAAAACGAAACATTTAGTGAATACCTTAAAAATCTTTTTTCCTACGAACATGATGAGTACACGTTGTGGAGAGCCACTAGTAGATTGAATCGCCTTAAAAATCCAGTTCCACCGATTCGTAAAGACACCGATACACGGGCAAGAACAAATGATGAAAAAGCAGAGTTGATCGGATATCACTTATCAATCATATTCTAACTACAGAATTCTCGACCTATAGAAAAAAGTGAGATACGTAACTACCTACAGTTCTCTTCTCCACTAACCCTGGTCATTCAACACTTTACACGTACAAAAATAATAAATGTGGCTAAGAATTTGAACAACACTAATGCGCTAGGGTATGACTGCCAAAGTTCTAAAAGAACTGCGCCACAAGGCTATAATGGCTTCCATTCAAATATACAACGCTGTAATAAGACTATAGTACCGGGTAAACCTGCTCATGAGGCTTTATCATACCGACCAATAACCTTGCTACTTCTGCTATCTAAATTGTTGGAGAGATTAATACTGAAAAGAATGGTACTCATAATTAAAAATCAGGAACTAATTCCTCAACACCAATGTGGGTTCAGACAGCAACACTCGACTATATAGCATACAGAGTAGTTGACGTGGTAGAACAAAACTTTGAAGGACACACATATTGTGTTGCGGCGTTCCTAGATGTCAGTCAAGCATTTGACATAGTCTGGCATCTTGGTTTATTGTATAAAATTAAACAGTTATTGCCCTACTAATACTATCTCCTTATTAGATCCTACCCAAGTGAAAGGTACTATCAGCTTAAATATAAAGAAAGCCTGTTTAGTCTCCATCTAATTAAAGCTGGCGTTTCCCAGGGTAGCGTCATGGGACCCACATTATACTTAGTCTTTACACCTGATCTCCTTCACCATAAATAAGTAGTTACTAGTGTCTCACAACGACCCAATTCATGCATCGGCTATACTGGAGAGCTAATTGAACAACATGGCTACACAAATGGTCCATAAAAATAAATGCAAATAAATCTACAGCCATAACTTTTAGAACAAAACACGGTATCCCTCATTTGGTTTTTCTAAATGACATCCAAATTTCAATTAAAGCTAAGTATGATAGCTTGGCATGCATCTGGATAGGCGGCTCACATGGAAAGTCCACATCAATAAGAAGAGAAAGGAACTGGATCTCAAAATGAAGAAAATGCGCTGGCTAAAGGGGAGAAGATCTAAATTATCACTAAAGAATAAAGTGTTAATGTACAAAACAGTAATAATTTTAATGTGGGCTTACGGGATTCAACTATGGGGATGCACAAACCCTCATTAATTGCAATCCTACAAAGATTTCAAAACAAAACTCTCCGCACTATAGCAAATGCGGAATGGTTCGTCTCAAACCAAACTCTCCACAACGACTTTGATTCCATAAGATTCCAACGACGAAATTAATAGGCACACAACTATCTATGTAAAGAGAATTAATTCTCATTTAAATGTGTTGAGCTTAACCTATAGGCTATACAAAATTTAACTAGACGATTAAATAGATGTAAAGTGTTAAGCGACATTAACTAGTATTAAATATATGCGGAGCCCGTCATTTGGCGGTTTCTCCCCCTCATATCAATGTATTATCTAAAATTACATTTGTTTATTAGCCGCTTGACTGGTTGTAAATCTGCAGTTGTGGAATAAAAAAAGTTATGTATTGTTATGCACTTTGTATAGTTGAAGATGGTTAGTCTCTATTTAAAGGAAATATGAGGTAATTATTTTTATAGGCAGGGATTAAGTCAATTTATTTAAAAATACGATTTTTAAGTTACAAAAGACATAAGCTTATAAATAGTTTGTTAAAGTTGAAATAGAAATAGGAAAAGGTGTTCTTCAAGACACTATAACTTTTAGGTATCAACAGTACGTTTGTTTAGTGGACAATAAACTAAGTTAATGTGAGTGAAGATGTTAAATAATAGATTGCTTAGTCAGTCAAAGCCGTAAGAGCCCAAATTAAACGAAAGAATTGCGTCTCGAAGATGCAAAATTTCCAAATACCGATAATTTGCATTATCAAACAATACTTAAACCTAACTGAGCACAAAAAATATGATACACATACTGACAAATGCTTTAAAGCAAAGTGGAAGAGAAAAATCAAAGAGACTTAAATGAATACACGTGATGGCCAAGGATAAATTTTGTTAATTAATAAAACAAAATTTTAAACAAGCAAAATGGCCGGATGTATTCTAAGTCGTTTGAAGGAACTCCTTAATTAATCTATAGTTTTGTCGATCTGTAATAGTTTGCCGAGGAGTCTGTTACAATGGAGTGACCGATATTACCAAATACATTATACATAGTAAGAAAAAAAAATTAAACTAACTTTTGAGATATTATGGCATCTTTAAGTATATTGTGGTTAATCGCTAGATACATCAGATAATGGATCTTGAAGAGCTTTCATTTTAGTCTGATCTGAATATTTCGTTTGCCGTTTGTCATCTATTGACAAAAATGTTTCTGGGTTGTGGTACGGATGTATTTTGTGTTGTTGAGATATTCACTTCATAATGCAGATATTCATTTCAAATGCATCATGGTGCGTTTGCTGCAATATAGAGCAATTTTTTAGAACTCTTGAAGTTTTGAAGCCTATATTAATTATATTAATGGTCTAATTAGAGATTTAATAATTAATAATGTACAGTTAGTTGTCAACGCGGACTTTCTATTAATTAGTGGTTATAATAGCGCCAATCGGTCGTCTTAGGCGCGGTGCTTGCCACACCGCCCCGCACCAGAGATGGTGCGCAACGACGTCTCAGTTCGCAGGCCGTGCTCCCACGCGGGGCGTAGAGCCTTACTCTTACCACTAATAGCGCCAATCGTGCACATCTTTGATTGCGTTTGTGATCAATATGTAGTTTTCACGTCAGCCACGTATTCCCAGTTTTACCATTTGGGCTCCATTCAATGTCATTATTGATCTTAATGGTAGGAAAGTTTGCTATTGAAAGTGAACTTAGTTTAACATTTTGTAGAATTGACTTGAATATTCCACTTGGTGAACCAGGAAATTGTTTTATCGGCATTGTTGTAAATGGAAAATTGCTTACGTAAGATTATAAATTTGTGTTCAGATGACAGTATCGGTCTCAAAAGTTATCAGGATGGTGTTTTATGTTAGTGCATAGGGAGTATAAATGTTAAACAGTAATGATCCCCCTGTTTTTAGTAGTTTCAGAAATGGCAAGAGTAATTTTGGCGGCCAACGTTTTATCTTCTATAAAACAGAATATTATTGCTGTGATATAGTTTATATGTTTAATCTAAATAGTTTAGTATTTAAGCATTTAAACGTTGTCAAATACCTGAGTTACGTCAAGGAATATTGCTGTTGTGTAACATTTGTTATCGTGGCCAATTTCTGTAACTTTAGTGACTCGCTGTAACTGACGGTTGATTGAGCTGTTTCCAGAGCATGAGTCAAATGTCATAAAGGTGTAAAATGGGGCTTTAATGATTAATCCTGCACGCACTGTATTTGGTATTAAGTCATGCTCCGGCTTAGAAAGTTTACTAATGAGTACAGCTTGGAATATAAGCACGAAAAAGATATAAAATGTGCATGCAAATATGCACTAGAAAGCGAGTTAAAATGCGCAAAATTAAAATGCATGTCTTAAATAGTTACTTTTATTTTACAAAATCGACACATATATTACATGTATACTTATACAGAAAGGTTCGGCATGGGAAATTGCAGCGCGGCCACTAGAGCCCGAGGACATTAGAGCGAAATATAAAATATACGAAGGAGCAATATTAAGCACGATAACGCAAAATTTAAGGCTTTTAACCATAAGTAACGTGCGATCAAAAATAAAATGCCTCTAGTTATTTGTTGATTGTCAACTGTTTACTAAATTTAAATTTAAATCTAAAATAGGTAGAAAGAAAATACGTATTTCTAGCAAAAAAAATTATTATAAACAAACTACGAAATGTATTTTTTATACACGGAGGTGCACAATTAAAACATCTTTTAGTTACGCTGGCGTTTCGTAATTGTAAGTAATTGCCTTCAAGTATTCTACAAAAGTACGGGTGGTGGTATATTCATTTACAATGATTTTAATGCTAATATCTGCTTGATCATACTTTTTAAGTTTATGAGGAGGTTCAAATCCTGCCCTTAACTTTTTATAAAATACATTGCGATCACATTGATTTTCTTTAATGTATCGATAGATTTCCATATTGTCGGATGATCCATCGATAGTTCACACTGTAGTCTTCGGTGCGCGGCTTCTGCATGATTATTGGTACGATCAGATTCGGATATGGTTCTGTCATAGACTGACCATATCTCGGAATGAAATAAAAAGGGCCGCCGTCCATTCTCTCTGCGATTGCGATGCCCGATATAATTGTCCTCGAACAATTGCAGGAGTTTTTGTAATTCGTTTGGTAGCGCCGCCGAAAGTCCGTCAACAGCTTCGTACAAATCAGAGATGCGTACAAAAGCCAATTCCGATACCGTCCTGACATTCACGGCAAATTCGGCGTTGTTATTATATCTTGCCAACAGATGGTAATCTCCCAGTTGTTGTTTTTTTATATTTTTCGTTAAATGAAAGAAGTATCCCAATATTTTGGCGCCTGAGAAAGCTTCTTTGAATGAATTTATTGCCGCCAGCTCATAATCCACCGATATCCTCTTTGGCTGCAGTTTAAGGTATGACTCTTTTAACATGGATTTATTTTGTATGTTGCTTGTTTATTCGGAAGAAGAGCATACAATATAGGATGGACACCTTCAAATTGTTTCGTCAATATGGTGTACACTTGGCAGAATGGTTTGAGTGTTGATTTGAAAATTCTGTCATTGAACCAATGCTTAGATTCACTCAGGATCTGAAAAAAATGCGATTATTTAGAACATTATACATAGGGTACCATTTATAGTAAAAGCTTTATTTGAAATGCAATAAGTATGTATGAGCAAATAATTCAAGGAAAAAGTAATTGAGCTTTGAAAATTATTACAGTGTTAAAGTAAATCAATAGATTGCATTATATTTTGAAATAGATACATATTTAAACATAAAAATATTAGGTACCACATACTTTTAAATTATTTTTTCGCCCAAATATTAATATTCGGCTCGATACTATATTGTGAGCCAGTAAAAATTTCCCTATTTGTCCGTCGGGGCATTTGCACATTTTAAAAGATTCCAGAATTATTATATTATCCAATTTTTGAGGCGTTACAGGAGAGGTATTAATTTCGTGTCTTTTCTTCCTTACTATTCTCCTGAGGGAACCATTGCTTGGCAACGCGTTTCAACACTGGGTACCATATCATCATTTCCTTATACAGTGATTGATAAGTTGTCTCCATAGCTTTTACAGTTCGACTTTTAATCTCATTTACTGCAAGCTTAACTGTAATTGCAGCGGGACAACTGTCGTGAGAGTGTTGGTTCACTTGTTGCAAAAAAGTGTTTCCAGCAGTAGTATGGAATCATACTTTGCAAGATTTGATTGAGCACCTCCGAATGTTATTTATTTTACAGCCACCGTTTCGATCGAATCGATACATGTAACCATCTAAACGAAGTTTATCTTTACCCCTTCGGGATAAAACACTTTTGCATCCCATCTTTACGAGAAAAAATACCGCGTAACTAAAGCTTAGGGAACAAGTTAACTATCGCAAAGATAACTTAAAACTGAACATATTGCACTTTAGAAGAATTTTACAAGAGGGCATTTCCATATTATGACAAATTTGTTGGTTAGTCGTTAAGTAGCGGAGAACTTAGGAGGTTGTTCTCTCATTAACTGTAACCTTCCACGTACTCTTCTTAAATGATTTTTACAAAAATCTGGCGCATTGTAGATAAATAACGACTTTTAAATTACACATTAATGTACGTTACTTTTGAAAAAGACTTTATATTATGTAATTACCTAATTGAACATCATTGTGGGCTTCCATTAATCATTGAACAAACAGGAAACAGCTTGTAACTAGATTAAGCAAAGTAATAAAAATTACTAAACAAACAAAGGCTACAAGTCTAAGAACACTTTACACCACTATGTTTGTGTGCATGACACACACATATGTGTATATAACTACGCTTTAAATTTTGCTAAAAAATTATAAGCGCATTTTCAATGGTTAACCTAAACTTTTATTATACTGGAACTTACTAAATATTTTTCTAAATTGCCAATAGTTTTAAACATTGTCTTTGATCGCCCTACAAATATTTGTAACTTGAAAATGTGCGTTAAACTTTGCAAGAAGTGCGTACAATGTACATTTTGTATTTGGATCCAATTCTAGATCATCCTTCTGTTCATCCTTTCATACATCGTTAATTTTTTGTCAAAACAGAGTTTAGCTTTGTTTCAACTTTTAAAAGTTACAGCAATTGTGCTTTTCAAGCTTTCAATAATGCTTAAAATTTCAATAAGTGAACGTACCCAACACAAGATTAACTATATACCGACCTTTAACAACAGTTGTTTTATTTACTGAAAAACATACAAATTTCAGCCACTGCGTCGTGATAATTAATGTCGATATATTTTTTTCTTAATATATAAAAATTAGAAACATTCACAGTGTGCTCAAAAGTGCACTGTTTTTAAGGAAAAATTGAAATAAAAAATGATCTGCTTTACAAAGTAAAATATTGCAACCTACAAATGAACCACATATTCTTTCGAAAGATTGCATTTGTTTCTACTACACGGAATTGTTGACATTTAAAGTTAACAACTGCTGTATCATGTTTTTACAACGATTAACCATTTTTTGTATATGCAGTGTTGTTCCTAGATATTGTTCTATTTGAAACTTAATCTCACGATATCGATAACAAATTTTAATTATTAAATTAATCTACTTCTTGCATATTAAATTAAAAACATTATAAAAAGTATATTTTCAATTTAGAAAAACTGATATTATAATTTTAACTTTAAATATCAAAAAAATTATCCTTTTACCACAAACTGTGCAAAAATGTTAGAGGAGTCAATAATTTGAAATCTGTATTATTTTGACACTATTTTTACTTTCCTTATCCTATAATAAGGAAAGTAATGTAATCGGCGGAAATTTGACCTACCCAGTTTTTCACATTTCTTGACGAAATATAGCCTCAGGACACCAAAAAAGTTGGTTTTAGCCATTGGTTCGTGTGTGTATGTGTCTATCGGTCTGTCAGTAAACAGGATATCTCGAGAAGCTTAAGAGCTAGAGACTTGAAATTTGGTACGCAAGTTACTTGTAGGTAGGGGACGCAGTGCGAAGCTTTTGGTAAAAATCGACCGAGTCGTTTGGTGGCAAGGTCGCAAAATCGGTCGCAAAGCTGTCGCGAATCTAAACGGTTGAAGATACAAAAAATTTATGAGAATAAAAATGATTTGTTATGGAGAGATAAACATGAATTTAAAATAAAAGTTGGTAAAATAAGAACTAGAAAAAATTTGAAGCTCAGGATTTTTAATATACCGGGTGTTCATAAAATGTTTTTGGAAATTTATATTACCGGATAGATCAAACCGAGACGAACAAAAAATTACAATGAAATTTTTTGATCCGAGGTCAAATAAATAATTTATAGCCGATTAAAAAATAATTAAACGGACCAATCACAGCGCGCTCGGAGAGCTTACTGGCCGACTGCGGGAGGACGAGGAGGAGAGCGCTTGGCCGCTAGGAGGGAGCACGCAGGCGATAATGGCGAAGGCCGTGCGGGCGAGCTCGCACGGTTACCTTCAGTGACGTAGCAAAATTTTAAATACGAGTCAATTATTGTCTTGTACTGTTTATTTTAATCAGCTTTCGAGTGTTGGACCCGCGCCTTGTCCTTTTTTAAATTAACAAATTTTAGACGAGAGCAGCGCAGGGCCGAGACGATGGACTCGCGCCTCGTCCTTTTTTTAAAATAATAAGTTCCGGGACGAGAGCAGCGCAGGGCCGAGACGATATATAATAATAGGATAAGAAAAGTCGTGTGATGTTCACACCAGATTTTTTTTAAATAAGACACTTCTCGCGGCAGCTTGTTTATGCATTTTTAACAGGTACTGTTTTTACAAACGGAAATAAATACTTCAAATGGGAGGAATATATTTAACATACTGTTTACTTGGGCTGGTAAATATATCTAACAAACACAATAGGTATAAAAGCTGTTATATAGTTTCTGCATTTCTATAAGTTAGAAAGTTGAGCTCTCTAATTGTTTTAAAGGCATCTTAAAATGTGTACTAGTTGAAAAATACTTTAAAATCTCTTACCAATAGAGCGAAGTGTAAATAGATATCGAATGAACCTTCTTGGAAATTATTGTAAAGGTGTTTCAACTACTTACTATAGATATTTACTGAAAATAAAACTAATTAAAGCATACCAGAAACTTAAGAATCCAGAATAGGGGTTTTAACTATTTTTTGTAAATATAGCCAAGAAAACTAATAAAATGAACAAAAAAATACTATTTTGCATATGAATTTATAAAGAAACTCTGAAAATATATATGCTTATAAAAATATGCATTTTGCACATGTTCCAAGCTCTGCTTAGATAGATTCAATAGCCTCGGTTATGGTAGGATTTATTTTTAAAAAAGAAGAATTAAAACGTAAATCATGTACTAATATTGGGTCGTCCAAAAATTTTCAAGCGTTTTACCTTTTTCACCAATTTATTTAATAATTTTGAACAAAAACAACTTATAACAACTAATCGAAGTATTCTCCATCAACACTGATCACTCCTTCCACTTTTCTGGCAGCTTCATGATCCCGCGATGGTGGAATTCGACATCTTTCGAGTCAAAGAATTCTTCAAGCCACCAATGTTTTCAAAATGGTTGCCTTTCAAAAAGTGTTGCAACAAATGGAATAAATGAGAGTCTGACGGCGCCAAATCAGGAGAGCAAGCCGGATGATCAACACTGCCCCAACCAAGTTCGATGATCTTTGCATTTGTTAAGCCCGAACGGTGAGGCTTTGCATTGTCGTCCAGAAAAACAACGCAACCTCGACGATGGTGACCCAAACTTTGATTCAGCGCATCCAACTGACTGCAATAGACTTCCGAGTTGACAGTTTCTTCTGGTTCTAACAACTTCCAATACTCAATGCCAAGAGCCGATCAAAACACACGCAACATTGCCTTTTGTGCCAAAAGTCCTTTTTCGGCGTCGCAGTTGTTTTTTCGCTTGATGAACGCCATTTGTGCTGTGGGTCCGGGTTTTTGAAGCTGATCCATTTCTCATCTCCCGTAATAAATCGAGTGGCCAAGAACGGAGTTTCATTTTGAGAAAACAACAGTTTGACTGGCATTCACCTGTTTCGTCTTTTGAGCAGCAGACAACTCATGCGGAACCCAACGCGTTTTCTTCCAGACCTTGCCCAACTCGCAGAGGATATCGTCAATAGTCTAAGGACTGCACTCGAAATCATCGGTCAACATTCGGCATGTCACTGACGGAGTCTCTTCAGTGGCTTCAAAAACGGCTTGACGATTAACCTCTTTTGGACATCCAGCTCCTTGCTTGTGACCCAAGTATTTATTGCCGGCTTTGAACTCTACAAAATGCGTTTGAACCGTCGACTCTCCAACCGCCCCTTCGCCCCATGCTTTATTGATTCGGCGAGCGGTTCCAGCAGCATTTGGTTTTGAACTCAACTTGTACTCGTGCAGCATCAACAATCTTTTTTGCTCACGCGTTAGCTCCATACTGAAACAAATATACAAGTATTATATATCAAAATGCGCCGGAGATTGCGAACTTTCAAGTGATACCAAAATCATGCAATAATAATGCAAAAAATATGAAATAATGAGCTCTAGACTTTTTAAAAGGATTTTGCATTGACCGACAAAGCAAAATTAAATCAGACTTTTTGAAAACCCTGAGCTTAGTTCTTTGGCCTGAAAATTATAAGCAGTTTTAGAGAGTACAGTTTGCTAAAGACGATATCCCAGTATTGTTTCTTTGAGGTGAATTTTATCATCTCGAGACGATTGACTCAAACTTGTCAAGTTTGTGTAGAAGCGAAAAGTGACTATTTTGAATAAATTCTTTGTATTTATAACTTAACAAATTCGTTTATAAAATCCTGAAAATATTATGGGGACATACCTAATCGTTTTCTGACCTTCTAATCAGTTAGTAACTATATTTATGATAATATTAGGTATAATTAATGATTTATTGTTAAATGCAATAAAACCTAATTTACACCAATTTAAGACATTAAAGTTATGGCAAAATTGCCTACTGATTTTGTTTATTTAACATTAAAATGTGTTACCTTGACACATGCAACTTATCTGTTTTGATTTCAATCTCTAGCTTTGTGCGTCCCCATACGAAAACAAACAAAAGGCCTCTTATATGAATGCAATCGCAGCGAGTGCTGCGACACGAGGAACAAAGCAAAACCTATACTGAGCTGAAAATGGCAGGGCAACTCAAAGGCTTCTTTGGTTTCAGTGCTATGGAGATGGCTGAAGACGAAGAAAAAGACCCCTCGGCCTACGCCGTGGCGCTGCTCTACGCCGCCCTGTCTTTCATATGCGTCGTATTACTCGTTTTGCTCGTCTTCGTCGCCTGCTCTCGCAAATACAGGCTCAATTGGTTCGAAAAAAATCTGCTGGAGACGGCCGACACAAAGGAGTTAGATCACAGGTAAACACTCATCTAAGCACAAGAACTTTTCTAATGCTTCAGTATGTCGATTAATTTTTACAAGTATAGCAGAGATTTGTACATTTTCTGATAAATATTAAATGGAGCGTTTTTTGCAGCCAAGAAGCCCTCGTGCAAGAATTCGTACCAGGAAGTAGCAAAAGTTTGTACACAAATCCGAGCGAGGAAGCGTTTTGGGTGCCACCGAGTACGAAACAAGGGTCTCTATGCCACAGTGATAATGATGGCGACAATACATCACCAGGTAAAATGCCTAAAAGATATTTATAATAATCTATTTTTAAATTACATCTAAGATCTATTAATAGCTTTGACCTAGTTTAGGGTGTTTGAATTTTTTAAATAGGTTTAAAATTAAAATCTACTACCTAAAACTGTGGCGTAATTAAATATGTCAAAAATAATTTTGAATCAAAGTTTCTTTTGCAACCTGCACCGAGTTGTTTTATCTAACATCGTTTATATAGGGTGATCCAAATTAATATCGAGATTTTATTCTATAACTAAAATTTTAGAAATTATACATCTGCTGTTTTTTCTACATAAATAATCCCAGATTAAAAAGTTTAATAAGGTTAGATTGCAACATGTCGTTCAAGTTTAATTCCTTGCCTGCATTGAAAAAAGTTATTTAGCATATCCCAATAGTGTATGCCATTGACAGTAACAGTATTGGCTTCGTTTTCAAAAAAGTACGGAAAAATAATTCCTCCAGCCCACAATGCACATCAAAAGTGTATTTTGCAGATGAATTGATTTTTTGCAAATTTTACTTGAATTTTTACTACCCCATGTGCGATAATTTTGACGATTTAGGAAGCCGTTTGCACAAAAATGAGCTTTGTTGCTTAATATGAGTTTTTTTTGCAAAAATCTGCATCTATTCTTATGTTCTCTAAAACCTAGTTCACAAATGTACATCGTTTTTGGTGGACATTGCCATGTACTAAAAATATCAGGCATATAAATGCAAACTTTCAACATTCACAGAATACAAATGTCACACAATTCAAGTATCAAAATTTAATTTGGATCACCCCATATACATATGCAAACTTATCTCTTAGAAGTTGATGTTATGTTCAGTCGTCGTTTAGTCATCGAAAAATATGTTTCGTTTGCATTGAAAAGTTGAGCACGCTTTATTGTTTGACTAAGTATGAAGAATCAAAGAAAGCACTAAAATAAGTTCTTTAACATTTGCGAAAAATTTAATTTTTTACAACATTTCTTCTTTATGTACCAAATGCACTATGTAAATATTAGCTGTCGTGTTGGCCATTTTAACTTTAATTTCTGCTACTCTAAATAAAGAAAGTCTTGATTTATTGAACAATTCTCGGAGATTATTCATCCAAGAAGTTCTTTCACTGCCGGCCTCTTTTTTTCTAGCATTTTGATTTCCATGATAAAATGTAGGATGTTGTATTTCTAGCTTACATATTTTGATTGTTAAAATAACTTTAGTTGACAACTTCTTTGTTTTTTACTATGCTCATTTAACTTCTGTGGAAAACCATTTTATAGATCCACATTTTAAATAAATATAACCTTTTAAGCAGTGTTCGTCAATGTCTAACTTTCAAAACCATACAAAGGAATCTAAAATATGTAATATTATACCGATTTAATTTTTTATTGTAAATTCAGATTCTTACTTGTTAATATCTTTTCCATTTAAAGAATGTTGAGCTCACATTTTCTATTTGGATTCAGTTTTTTTCAAACTGTACCTTAAATAGATGTGTTATAAAATATAATAGATGTATTGATTGCTGGTTCCTTGTTAACGACCATATATTTTATCTTACTATGATTGATCTTTAGTCCATATTAGTTGCATATATCCATTACATTACCTATAAGGCATCGTAATTTTTCAGTGTTGTTGGCTAAGCACAGTGTCGGTATTTATGGGAATACCATTGATCTTAATGTCGTAAGAGGAATAATTGAGTGCTTTTTGGAAGATCGTCTTTGAATAGAGATTAAAATGCAATGGATATGGGATACGTCTTTCTTTTTTACATCACGTTTAATTTCAAAAATTTTGTTCTACTTTGACATGGCCCTTTGGTGCCAAAAAAAAGTTTTTGGTAATTATCAGATTTTTATAATCGATTTCAAGATACTGTAGAATGATTTGGTGGCGTTATATATATATATATATATATATATATATATATATATATATATATATATATATATATATATATATTTTATTATCATTCTTATAGCGTTGTACTGGAAGACGTCTTTTGTTTTGTACAACATTCCGATTAAGTGCTCAGTGTCGTATTTGTGAGAACTGTCCATTGGAATTGGTTTGTAATAAATTTGTATTTATTGTTGAATTTGTTAAATACAGAATACTAGCTTGTCTGTCAGCGATCCTACTGCTTCTTTAATAAGATCCTTAAGCATTAATTTCTGCAGCAATCGTTACTAGTGCTACGGTCTAACGTCTTTTCTGTAGCATTCATTGCCACTGCTACCCTCTAACAATTTTTGTGTGTCACTTTATTACACCATCCCCCATCAATAAAAAAATTCTCATTTGCCTATTCGTTAACTCTGGTAATTTTGTATTGATTGCTTTCTAAAATTTGTCTAGGTAAGAACGGTAGTTCATAAAATAAATAGTTTTACCTTGCT
The DNA here is from genome assembly GCA_036346155.1 of Sinelater perroti. Classification (NCBI taxonomy): domain Eukaryota; kingdom Metazoa; phylum Arthropoda; class Insecta; order Coleoptera; family Elateridae; genus Sinelater; species Sinelater perroti. The sequence continues at coordinate 27,265,800 of JARFIY010000248.1, read as the reverse complement.
AAACAGTTTGTAAAAAAGACACCTCTCGCCAAATAGGTAAAAAAAGTTTTTTTTTTGAGTAAAGACTAGGCCTTACTATAGTTAAAGACTTCTCATTGTTTTATCAAGTGCGCTTGCGTTGAACATTCTCATAGAAAATCTAGATCTCATTCCAAATAACTAATCTGTTCGAAATACCGTCTTTCTTGTTTCATTGAAGAAGTCAGTCACACATGGAAACACGGTTAAGAATTTTCGAGTAATTTTTAAGGCACTCTCCAATTTGCAAACACTGCATCATAGATTTTTGTCAACCATGGTCTTGATCTGGTTCGTCTGTAGCGGATGAACAGTTAGTGCAGTATTTTCGTCCAAAATAAATTACCCCCTTTGAACCTCATAAACCAAGTGCAAAAAGTCTAGGACAGTTGCACTACTACTTTTATAAACGGTACAAATATAATTTGTGGTGTCATTAGCACTTGTTTTAAACAATATAATATTGTATGATGTTTAATCTGTATCAACCAAGTCTTGTTTGATATTATCTATTCTAACTTCATGGATTTGCTCGTTTTGTGACAAACCACGAGGAGATTATAGCTACACGTAGAACTTTGTTTTGACAAACTTCTAGTTTTTTTGTATTTGATTTTGATCTAATCGATATAGGGCAGGAAAAGCATTTGTTATAATTGGTCTAACAAATAGTACAGTAAAATACCACGTTCTTTACGCAACGGAAAATTTAAAAGATTTATTATTTATGTACTTGTTTCATGTAAATCTTGTATCATTATAAATTTCTAGATATTTAATTGCTCCAGTTCTTGAATTCGAAGGTATGTCAGCTCCAAATATTTGCAAAGCCGGATGATTTATTAGTCGTTTTAATATATTTTGGCGACGCATTTTGGGAGATTTAACGAGATGCACAATATATTAAGCTAAAGATGGCTGATTGGGGTAATGTTTAGTCGTTGTGTTTAAGGATAATTGCCATGACGTTAGAAAGTAATGGAAGTTGACTCATATTGTAAATTGAGATATTGTGAATGAATAAATTGAAAAAAGTAGGTCCTAGAACGCTACTTTAAGGAACTACTGCATAAATCTCAAAGGTATTAGAAATGGAAGCATTAATACGAACTGCAAATGTTTGATTCTCTACGAAGAAGAAAATATGACCAACCAAATAACGCGGAATTTGTGTTGTTTCACATTCCCGGGTTATGTCTAAAATGACCACAACAGAAAATTGTTTGTTTTCACACCATTGCTTCAATAGTTCTGTAATTCTTAAGTTTTGAGCTTTATTTTCTAAATTCAAATTGGATAGATGGAATTATTTTAAGTTCATCCAACGACGCAATCAATCGATTATAAATTTCATAAGGTTTGTAAGAGACTTACAGGTCGATAGCTACTACAGTCGCGTGTGCTTTTCCTAGTTTGCAAAATATGATTCGTGAGCACATTCCCATTTATTTGGGAAATATCCAGTCTTCAGGCACATGCTGACTAGTATGGTCAAATAAGTGAGACCTTTCTTTGTTATATATTTTAAAGCTACATTAGGGATAAGATAGTAGCCTGGTGCTTTTTTATTTGGCAATGCTTTGTTGTAAGTTTTAATATTTTTTTTTGGAGATATTGACTGGTCAAAATTGTCAGGTATAGGAAAATGCATATTATAGCATTAATTATACGTACAGTGGATTGGTTATTATCTGACATTAATGGAGTAAATACAGTTTGAAGGTGTTTTTCAATAAATATTATGGCCCATTAGAGTAGAGATAATGCCGACTTTGTCGTGTCAAAGTCTTGGTTGCTTTTTATAAAGCTATGCTATTTAATCTTAGTTTTCAAGATGTTTGGTGTAATTATAAATCTAATATTTGCTAGTTTCACTTTTATAGTATGTGGAAAATTATCAATCATATTTTTAAGATGAGGTTCTTTCGTTTCTTGTCACTGTTTTTGCATTCTATTTTTTTGTTTTATTTTATATGTAGATGGAATATTGTACTTGTGTTTTTTTTGTGTTCTTAGTAGATTTGTTAAAGATTCTTTTTTAACCGATTTAGTTAGAATATCTACCTCAACGTAGATATTGTGCCTGGTTTTTATGTTGTTAGGGTTAATGAAAAGAGAATTGAGGTATTCTTGGTATTGTTGCCAGTCTTTGATTAGTTGTGGTGTTAAAGAAATTTTATTAGTAGAATAGAACAGAAAAATAGTCATAATTGAGTTTAGAAGTTACTATTTGTTGGACAGGTAAATCAAAATTTTTAGTCAGGATAATATCAAACACGTTTTGTTTGTTATCTGTCTTATGAGGATATGCCTATTTGTTAGGCGTTATTACTTGCAATTGATGTTTCACTGCGATGTCATTTAGTTTATTTCTATTGGGGTTATTTACCCAAAAGGTGCACTATCTATTTAAATCATCAATAATTAATGATGCTTTATTCTTTAGTAATATGTTGGTAACACTTGTCTCAGTGAGAATCTTATTAAGGTATCTATTGTTACCAGGTCGGGCCCGGGCGGTGATAAATCAGGCGTCGGGACACTACAACCGGCAACGCGTGGGGCACGGAAGGCTAAAAAACGAAGCGTCAGCTCCAACTTACGATTAGAATTATATTTACAATCTTACAAACTTAACCTACTTAGCTAATTTACAAGAGCTTAATTTACGACTAAACGTATGCGCTGAAACGGGCCGCAAGCTAGGTGCAGCAGCGGGGCCGGTGGCGGAACCAGGCAACGAGGAGCAGTGGCGGTAGCACAGCTGGGCAGCGTGCAGCAGGGCCGATGGCGGAGCCGGACAGCGAGCAGCAGGGGCGGCAGCAGATCCGGGCGGCGGGGCCGGAAAGCGAGCAGCAGATTCGGGCGGCGAGTAGCAAAAGAAGCCAAAAGGGACTTATCTGATAACACTTGATGGTTACTTCTTAAGGGGCTGACAACTGAGAGCGAATTCTTTCGATTGCTCAGGTTTTAAAGGCCCAGCCGTGCCCCACTCTGCTAGTGGGGTGCAGAGTTCAGGGTGGAAGCACGCTGAGCCCGCTGGGGGATGCAGGGCTTTCCCAGGATTGGTGGACGCCGGGGGCGCTTTTGCTCTGATTGGAAAATGCCATGGCGGCTATGGTCGGTGGCGTTCGGGTCGACTCGGACAACTACCTGGTGTTGCACACGGCGCCACAAAGTCGGCCTCAGGTAACATTTCTGTACACGTCGCCACAAGGTCGGCCTCGGGTAACATTCCTTGGGATTATAAATTCCAAAGAATGTCTTTGTGTTGCCCGAAAAATTCCGAGGCAGGTAACATCAGCCCTGGCGAAATCGAGGCCAGGTAACACTGTAAACGGTAGTAACCTGCAGTTTACTATTATTAGCCAGATCAATAAATGCTGAAATATTTTCGATGCCTACGTTACCTGAGATAAGTGTGTCATGCTGGAATTGTTTTCTAATCATAATTGCTACTCCTCCCTGAGTTGTAGAAGCTGTTTTATCATTGCCAAGGACATGATATCCTCTAATTTTAGAATTTTTGCTTTGTAATAAATGAAGCTCAGTTACGCACGCAATTTCGACATTGTATCTTGTCAGGGATGACATAAATACCGACCTTTGAGACTTAATTCCATTGGAATTTTAGTTAAGGATTGTTACACTTTGGAGATTATAGTGGGAGTTATATATTGAAAAGGTGTGGTAAGATGTAAGCTTTAATAAAGGATTTAATTTGAGATAAATGGGGTATTATGAATTGTTGAATAAATTTCAGAAAGAAAACCAAGATAGATAATGATTGTTCTGAGTTAAGTTTGTTGGTTATTTTAGATTTAGAGTTAGATTTAGGATTTGCAGCTTGATTGTCAGGAATACGATTGGGGGTGTTTGATAATGCTAATATTGAGTTTACAATTAGATATCGTTGTTTTACAAGTTGTTGGTGATGAGGACATCCTTTATAACTAGCTGGGTGCTTTCCGAAACAGTTGACACAAATAAGAGGTTATTCGGGAGTTTTGTTGCACGCATTAAGAGGATGTTTTTATTGCATTTAACACAGCAAGGCTTAGCTGCACAGTAGTTTTTATTGTGGTCATATCTTTTACATTGTTATAGCCTTTTTCCTTGGTTCAACGGTGACTGTTGAATAGCACACTTTTAATATCATATATTTCATTAGCTGATTCATTTGGTGGCAGTATTGCTGCGCATATAGGAATTGGTTTTTATTTTTATTTAATAATCGCCTAACGTATATAATTGGCAAGTTTTTAGAAAACAATTTCTCTTTAATTTGTGCCCCGCTTAAAGAAATTGGTGCGTTTTTAATAACAACTGATACGTGTTTTTTATGAAAATCTTAAAATGAATAACATTTTATGTCATTGTTTATATAAAATTTAGCATTATAATTTTTGAGGCTTACTTTTAAGTACTTACAGCTTTAAGATGTAAATTCTCGTTCCTCAGTGATTGATGTCAGCTATAATTTCTTTATCGTTGTTGTCGTTGTGGAAAAATATGGGTTGAATCTTTATTTTTGTTGTTGCTTGGCTGTTAGTTTGCTGGTTGTTGGAGTATTGTCGGTAATGTTATCTTGACCTGAAAGGGGATAATAAGGGTTCCTTCTGATTAAATCTACAGAGTTTCAAGTATATGTTTTAACGACATCTTTGACAGGCGGAGATAAGTGATTTGAATGTTTGTATATTGGTGTTGTTAATTAGATTTATTGTTGTCATTTTAGCGTGAGTTGTTTTTAGATGGTACGTCAGCCCCAATTGGCTAAGTTATTTAATATTTTAATAGCCGATTACTGTGGTTTATATTGCTTAAATTTGTTAAAAAAATGTTCTGATTGAATATTATTAGAATGCCCGGGTGATTAATATGACTACGGTCTCTGACGTTGCTGAAAATAAAATGCGACCGGTTGCGTCAGCTTTCACGTTTACTCTTTCTAGGAAATGTGTGTTAGTGTAACAAGGACCTTCGAGTATAATTTGATTGGTATTAGCAAAGGTTGTTGACAAAAAGTTTTTAAAGGTGGGATCTTGCTTAAAGTAAAAAATTGTATAGAGTAGTTGCTGCTCTTTGCAGCTGCAGAGCCAACGAGCTGTGAAGAGTAGGTAGCTCAAAGGATGTATGTGACCAGCAGATTTACTCCTTTTATTCTAGCCTAAAGGTCTCTGCGGCACTTAGACATGTTGTTGACATTGTCTTAGCTCTGTATTTTACAGTTACTTAGATAAAGGTCTAAAAATAAAAGCATTTACAGCATTAGCCATCTATTCACCTTTATGGTCGGAGTTACGAAAATACCTCAATAATCGTTTAACATGACTTCCTGTAGATCGCACACAACGTATCACAAAAGCTAATTAGTCTTTGTGTGACACATCTAGCGTTGAGCTTACAATTATAAAATAATACTTGACATTTACAATTTCTTGAATAATCTCTGTCTTAACTTGACTCGCTAAATGTATAGCTAATTGGTTGACAATTGTACTTGATAAGTATGAGAAAACATCCCTTCTTTTATATCCAAATTCTACTACACGTCTTATCCATAAATTGCTCGAATTTTAAAATCAATTCTACACAACTGAGAAAGCTATCATTTCTTACAGAGTCTAAATTGCATTATTGCCATCAATTGGCAGTCCACGGGAAGATAAAGACTTCGAAACTTCAACAATTTTTAAGAGAACACTTTGTCAATACATAGCTTCTTCTTCTATATTTTAGAATCCACACTTTGTGAAACTCAAATTCTACTATTAGATTTTGAAATGCATTCTCTGTGTTCAAAGTTGCTCTTATGATCGCTTATTATATGGTTATTTTTGTAATCATCAAACCTCTTACTTACTAAAAACGTCGTTTCTTTATATAGTTGGACGGTGCTCAAAATATTCACTTGATTAATTTTCAATAAACCTACCAATTTCGCTTTGTGTGTTCTTTATTTATTAACTTTTTATAAAACAACTGACTGGTACAAATTTTTTTTGAGTTTTGTACTGTCTTTCAGATTTTTTAGTCAGAATTATTATTTTGTTAAATGCTATTGTAGCCCATCAACTCTCAAAGTTCATCATTTACCCACCACAATTCTGGAGCATTGGACGATATAATTGGGTATGAGAGTATTTTTAGAGCTGTACATTTGATACACTACAATTTGTGGTTGAGGTCACTGAAGTCGATGGAGATGTTACCCAGTACTTGAGAAAAAATTATCTAGTTTCCATATTTTCTTAATCACAGCGTCCTCCTGCTGCTGTTCAAAACTTCTATTTTTATTAAATGAAGTGTGAGTGGAATTACAATTTAATTCGAAACCTTATTCTCAACGGTTGCACTGCTGCACAATTATTATAATTTATAATTATATTATTTTATTATGACAATACTTTTTCTGTTCGTTTGTCGCGAATGCCTAACTGAACCACCACATATTTAAACACGAGGTTCTAGAACGAATTAGGTTTAGCATTTGAACCCAAGGGTGTCGCTAAAAATGGCGTGAACAGTGATCGATCATTCTGGAAAGTTCCTGAATAACTTTTTTGTAATATCCTAGTTCTATATCCTATAATATAAGTTATTTTAATAATTTATTACAGTTTTTCTCACCTTAAAATTTTGCGCTTCCCAAATTCTGGCTCTCTAAGCTGCAGTTTGCTATGCTTGTGGGTTAATCAAGCTCTCGTTGTGATTGGTAATATGTTTGTTGTATTTGGAATGGAATACACAGTTTTGATAGACCGCAATAGGCCGTATTAATTATTTATAAATTTATTAAGTTAAAATTAAAAACGTGCATTTCAATGGTTTCATTTAAATATAAAGCTAAAGAAATAAATGAATACAGCTTCCCTTTTGCCGTAACGCTAGCGCAGGTAGTGTGTTTGCTCTGGTTGAAGATGCGACGCGCACTCCTAGTAAAATACAGCATTTTTTATATACTTGCCCTTTAGTTCAAAAGGCGATTCTTTGTTTCATAAAAAGTAAGTTTCATGGCAACAGATTTTCAGCACAAAATATAAACAAACTAATACAGATGTGTCTAATTGTGGAAAAGCCGTCAAGTGGTTGAGTACAAGTTTAGAAGGACGCTGAAACTTTTATTATGCTGCTGACAAATTTTTTGTATAGTTGCAAAAAAAATGGATCAATTATCGGTAACATTTACCAGGTAGGAGCTGCCGATGACAATATATGAAAGCCGGCGGTGTCTAAGAATTCAGTTAGGACACGAAAATATTTAACAACGGAAGACGATAAGGGTTGTAAATTCTAAAATTATTTCATGCTGTCTGTGCAAGTGTAAATTATCATATGCAGCGACAAATTAAAAAACTGTGCTACAATCTGTCTTTAGCATAAGTTTTATAGATGTGTTTATTTAAAATTCTAAAATATTGACTATCGTTGAATATTCAAGTCTTAAAAAAATTAATTTATTTTTGCATATTTTATAGCAGCTTCTACATGTATAGAAATTAATATTACCTATTGTTTGTGTAGATCTGACTCAACAAACAGTACCTATGGGAGTGAGGAATCAGTACAACAATTGTAAAATTACAAGTATTAATTAAACATTAAAAATATTAACTTTTAGTGATTTTAGAACATTTTAGACTTTACCATTAGACGCCTATGTTATTACAAAATCATTGCATTGATTTTATTTTCTAAAGTGAATATGCTGAAGGCAACATCAACCCTATTATGTAATGTACATACTGATAGCTGTATAGGATACATACAGAATATTACATGAAGTGACGAGGTCACACAGGACTAAATTTGTATGTCGTTTCTGCTTTTTAGAACCGCGACTAAATGTAAATAAAACTAGAATTGTAATTACCCATAAAAAATTAAACCTTAAATTTAAAAGCGCCGAAACCATTTTACTCATAGACAAAAAATTGTTTGAAATGCGATTTGCAATGTCAAATTAGTTTTTTTCTCGGGTACCTAGCAATCTCTTTTAGGCCTTAATAAAACTTTTTAAATTTAATTAAAGTTAGGTTGACTAACAAGAGCCTTCCTACAACACATAATGTGAGATTTCAGCTGTCTAGGGAAATTTTATTCCCTGATTGAATTATATGTACATTTAGGTTTTTATTTTTTTAAGAGAAATGCGTAACTTCATATTTATTCGATTTTATTTACTTCATTTATATAAGTGAATGCATGTCAACATTAAGAGAACTTTCCAAGGCAATTATTTTTTAAGCTGAGTTTGTTATAAAACTTACTTTAATATTGATGAATAGTAACACTTAGTACGTATAGAGTGCTCTAAATTGAACTTTAGGATTTAAATTGCGTGTAATTTGCATTTTGTAAACGTTGCAAGTTTGCATCGGTACAGTTGGTATTTAAACACATTGCAAAGAACATAGAATTTTTCAAAACCTTATATTGAGCTTTAAAACTAATTTTTAATGGATTTGTAAATCACCAAAATTGTCGTATCTGGAGTAGTAAAAATTTAAGTGCTATTGTATTTACTTTTGGTGTGTACAGTGGGCAAACGCGGGATCCCACGCGCAGACAGCTTTCTCATGCTCAATTATTCAGTTAATATATGATAAACGCATTTTTTCGATATGCCCACAGTCTCTACTAGCACTCTAACCTTGATTCGACGGTCGTCCACTATCATTTGGTGAACTGTTTCGATGTTATCGGTGGAGGTCGCAGTTGTTGGCCGCCCGTACGCTCATCATCAGCCAAGCTGATATGATCACGTTTAAATTCAGCTGACCACCTTTTCGCAGCGGCAAATGATGGGACAGGGTCCTCGCAAACGGCGTCTAAGTCGGCTCTAATTTTTGTAGGCATTAATTACGGCACAGCCTTCGATTTTTCAATTCTTACAAAAGCACTGACATTAACTGATACAAACGATTATTAAACAATAACCAAGCGTCCAAAGTGGCTAAAATTTATACAGGTATCTTTCAAAGGGTGTCGGCTTGCTTGTGCCTACCGCCATTTGCGGCTCACTTGCGCCTCAGAAAAATGTCAACAAAAATAATAGTTTCATTTGTGCCCAACGTTGCAGCTCCTTAGTAATTACTACTAATTACACAAAATTTTATAATTTTTCTCTTGGTTCCCCTAGCTTCAATATGTTTTTATAATTACTTTATATTTTTTACAATTTACTTTGATTTTTGTATTTATTGGGGATTGATTTTTGTGTTTCATAGTAGTAAATTTTCGAAAAAGTTGCGAAACAGCAAAGCTGATTCTTGCCACATTTTTTATTTTTTTTATATTTTTGTTTTTGACATTTTAGATTAGTATTTATAATATAAACATATATGCATAGTCGAGTAGTATACAGTTAATCAAGTTTTTGTATATAGGATAAAGTGCGCAAACATTTCCCTAAATCGTCTGTACTTTTAAATTCCGCAAGAGTCTTCTCTATTTTTTCGTCCAATCTTACGTACTTCTTTTTCTTCTTTTGCCTTTCAAGTATTGCCTATAGTAAACATAGTCTATATAGAGTTCTTTCTTCTTCAAAATCTTTACGAGTTCAAAAATATTTAGATTTCGTTTCAAGAGTTGGTTCAAGCCGTTGTTCCATCCTTCAAGAGCATTATTAGTTCTATGTCTGTGGCCGTGGCACTTCCACAGTTCCAACCAGTGATTACGATCCATCATCAATATAATTTAATGGCAAATATGTCAATGCAACATACATACGTATATGCAACCGTACGTCATCTGTGTATACTATTGCACAAGGCTTGATTGTAATGCAGCCAGAAATTTCAGCGTTAGGAAACACACGGTTCAAGGTGGAGATGGAAGCTTGCTCGAAATCAATCTTCACAACGATTGGATTCCATGAGGCTTCAATTTTTAATATGGAATATAATCTGGTGTATGTATGCTGTGTTTTATTTGAAAACAAAGCGAATATAACTGGAATTGTGTTGGTTTGCCCAGAACTGCTCCCAAGATCCACATGAATGGTATAAATTTGGTAAAATTGTTTACTGCACTTTTAAATGTTTCATTCATAAAAAGTCTGTTCTTTTGATAATACCTCTTTACCTTTTTAACTTGCAAAAATAAGAACTCTGTGTTCCTATCTCCCAACTTCAATATGTCTTCGGAAAAATAAACATCCTGAGCTGTTGCAGGGTTTTGCATTACTCTTCGTGTGTTGTTCCGTATTCTGTTTAAAGTTGATTTTATCGAGGCAAATGTAGGAATCTCAGTCACATAATATAAGCCTCGATTGAATAAACCGTTTATTTCTTTCTTGTAAATCTTGAACATTGGCAAAAATCTTTTTCTTTTCTGGCTCTCTTCTTCGCGTTCATGATGCACTTTTTAATTTTACCGGCAGCAACGTCGGGTTTACACAAGTGTTCTGTGACTCGTACCACAAACTTTCCTTCAGTCACCAAAGTGCCTCCTCATTTTTCTGTTTTCTCCTTCGTACACAACCAAGTTACAACGTTGTCCTTCTTTCTTTTGACAGAATACTGGAGCCGTTCAATATTGCCAATGGTTTCCCTTTTGTTGTTTCCACATTTAAAATCTCCATACTCACGACACTATCGAAATGACGAATAAACTAAATTTATACAAGTGATCTTCTCTTCATCTGTTTAAGAGCAATTAAAAATTAGTTTGGAATATGCAACTATATATTATGAAGCCCTCCCTTCCTTGTAGTGGAATATCCAACCGAAACGAGAAGCAGTGAAAATAGATAATGATAATAGATAATGCCTTAATGGTTTTAGGGATTACTAATGATTTGTATGAAGCCCATTCCTTTAAAATTGTTTTAAAGAGAATCTCAACAGTACCGTCGTTAACAAACCCCTATCTAATCTTTGTATCATTATTTATACATTTACCAGTATAAGCAAAATGTTGACTTGTTTTCGTCTCGCACTGTATCCTATATACAAAAACTTGATTAACGACTAATGACTAATGAGCTACAACGTTGGGTGCAAATGAGACCATTATTTTTGTTGGCATTTTTCTTAGGCGCAAGTGAGCCGATATTGGCGGTAGGCGCAAATGACCGGGCGCATCTAGGCCTATATTCTTTCAAAGCATGTACGATTGTAGCAACAGAATGGTTTTGACAAGTAGGGCCATTTTCATGTTGAGGCTCAAAACTTTTTAGACTGCCCACGTACATACCAATAAATTGCTAAGCTACAGAAAATTTATTCATTTGCTATTTTTTATTTCTATTTGTTATTTGTTTAGTTACTAACGGTTAACTAATCCGGAAAAGAATTGATAAGTTGCCTTCAAAGCAAACTTCAGTGCACCAGTAAAATATGGCCGCTATTTGTCACTGCCGCGGTTAAGCCATTTCTATGCGTCGTTTTCTGTGAGTAGCATCTAAACGGGGTGAATAAATCAACTATACAGAATGAATCCCCTCGCATCATCTAGCATGTGTTCCGGTTTGAAATGATGAATATACAGTTGATTTTTATTTTGTAAAGCAAACAGCGGTGATGTTCATTTCTTTCTATTTGCAAATTGATCGGCGTACTGTTTTATTTTCATAACGGAAATGTTCGTAAATCTGAATTTTTACAGGCAATGCCTCTGTTATTTTTGCAGGCCACTTTTAATGTTGATTGTATGCTGTAGGTATACAATTACTTTTAATGGCATTCTAAAAATACAAAGTTTATTTAACAATTACAAAAATTAATTGAATAAACATATAGGCCATATAGTACGAACCGTAATGGACATCAGACATGGGGTAGACAAGATACTTCTCCCCCATTTCTTCGTAGATCTGGAGTATTACAAACCTACGATCTGCAATATCTTTTACGAATACAAATCGCTGATGAGCCATGCAGGAAGAAAAGTGTGTTAATGCAATGTACTTGGTGGCAATAATATGGACATAGTTAAATGTACTGTAAAAACTTGTTAATATGCGTCAAATTCAGTGATTACCATAATATAACGACATGTAATAAAGCTCGAGACACTCTAGCAATATGTGTACATTGCAGATGAGACAGACCATTTTGAAAATTATAAAGGATGCTCAACGTATCAACAACTTCTGGCCAAACGAGGACATCCAAACGCTGTAATTAAAATACGCACCCAGCAAAACCTAGGACAAATATTAGCTACACCCACCATAAGCAGAATATCCCCTACAAGTTACGCTAGAGCGCTATGACCACAACTGCAATAAGACTCCAACCAATGTCCGATCCAAAATAACGGCGATATCACACGTTTACAATTTTTTGTTAAGTTCGAACCTGCATTTAGTTAGCTGATACAACAGAACATCATAATGACCAACTTAGTGTCAAGCTTAATAAATAAAAGTTTGCATTACTAATGGATACAATAAGATTAGCCATGTAGAACCCAAACGGGCTCTTTCAACATATTCGAAGTGGGAACGTTCTTTAACAAACACAAAATAGACCTTTTTATAATATCTGAAGCATAGTTTACACACCACAGTTATTTTAATATCCGCAACTACAGAACGCATTTTACCTGTCATCCTGGTAACACCGCTCATGCTGGTACAGCAGCTATCATCAACAGAAAAGTTCCATATTGTGAAATAGAAGGTCTTGAAACACTTCACTTATAAGCCACAAATGTTAAAGTTAAATGCGGAAATGGGAACATGGTCGTATCAACAATGTAGTATCTTTTTCGCCATACAATGTAGCAAGATCAATTTGAAGAATTTTTCAAGATGTTTGAATTTTTTCTCACCTATGCAGTTCCCCCGATCTAGCTCATTGGGATTACCATCTGTTTTTGAAACTGAAAACTTTTTTACTTGGGTAAATATTTATGTCAAGCGAAATAGTGATACAGGGCTTCGAACAAACTCGACAAATGATTTCTTGGAAGCTTTGAAGTTACTTCTCCTTATTACTTGTAGGAGAAATCTGTCTATTATTTTAATATTACAAGTATTGATTTAATGGTTAAAGCATAAACGGATGCCGCTGTGAGCATTGCACAGATAACGATATCAACTTTGAATCAGTTGAACGTAAGCAAATAAATAACAGTCGGGGTGATTCAGGTTAATGTGTTCGATGTGTTACACGGGCCTAAAATTAAAATTAAAAAGGCAAAGAATATCAATTAGTAAGTGATTATAATTCTCTACAATGGAATTTATCCCCATACTAATGATAAAATCATTGCTATTTGTCCTCGCGAGTGTTTAATAAATAACTACAATGTGATGTTACGTTTCCTTCATTCGCATCCACAGTATACTAACAACTCTAGTATCAAAATGAAATTTCTTTATTACCACACCAAGCAGAATAATAAGAAATAGTTCAGATAAAAGAAATATAAAATAAACGAAAATCAAAAAATATTGGCTTAGCTTTCTTTTGGTTACATCCAATTGTCATAAAGAACTAAACAAAGCCAAGCATGATGACTTAAACATAAAATACCCCTTATTCTTGCAAAAGATGTTACAGTATTTCTCCTCTTAGCGAATTACTAAGCACAACTGTTAAAGATAATTATGAGACAGGGCTACTTAGTTAACATCAAGCAAAAATTTAACTAAAGACCACAGACAGTTACATCACATTGGACATTTTTGTCCATAATTATAACGGGCATCTTCAGATAACAATCTTCTAAAAATCTGGTAAACCTTTATATAAAATAAGATCTCTTGGACTTATTAGCGTACCACCAACAAAGGTGAAGATCTTGAAAAAATAATATTGGCAATAACAGAACCAACACTAATAAACCTGCAAAGCTTACAACGCATAGCGAAGTGGTGAAGCAGTCTCAGGTCACTAATGCTGACCTTTCACCAATCAGTTTCAAAATCACTAGCAAACAAGCCTTTTTGTCACCTGTCGATTGGTGAAAACAGAAATTGGAAATTCCCAGCCGTTCTCGAGTTATTAAGCCGAACGGACGGACGGACAACATGAAGTTAGTAAGTGACTTCGCTTCGCTTCGCCACTTAATAAAATACTAGGTAACACTCAAACATCAAATTACAACTCGCGACTACGGAAGAAGTCCATCACGGTTACAACTCTTCCTAAACATAACACAAGCCTTTGATAATATATATAACAGTGGTCTTTACAATATCAAAAAATCTTTCCACACAACCGTTTTAAAATTTTTCAGTTCTAGTTACAGGATCGGCATTACCTTGTTTAGTATCTATATAGTATAATCTCTTTCTATCCAGCAGTGCTAGTGTATACCCATTTTATAATATGATATTACAACAAAGTACCACGACAAAATTATTACACCATAATATATATTAGATAATTGGGCAAAGATCACCATTGTCGCTTAATAGCAAAGTCTTAGTTTATAAGGTTATCCAAAAATCCGTCTAGTATTATAATAATTAACTATAAAAATCTGCAGAAGGAACTAATATTAAAATTTGAAAGGTTTACTGTTGTTTGAATTTCGTAATAATAGCAAAGTATCAGTGAACTAATATACCTTCATCTATATAACACAGAAAAGAAATACGCCTAGGCACTTGGAACATACAAAGCATAGTAACTGACACTGGATAAATAGACATCATAGAAGAGAATATCGAAATACAAAACTGAAATAGCAGGCCTCGCAGAGACACATTGGACAGGAAGTGGATACTTCAAAACGAGCAACAACAACTACATATACTTTTCAGGTGGAGACAACTATGCTGGAGTAGCTATAATAGTCTCCACAAAGCTACGAAAGACCATAATAGACTTCCAAGTAATAAACGACCGGATCATCCGGATAAAACTAAACGCCAAGCCACAAAACATAAACATAATTCAGATATACGCATTTACCGCACAATCTATAGATGCTGAAATGGAAGACTTCTATGAAAAACTCGAAGCAACCATCCAAAGCATTCCTAGCAAAGACCTCGCCATAATATGCGGCGATTTCAACGCCAAGGTAAGAAAAACAAAACAAGACGAGGTAAATTTATCGGACAGAGGAACGACAGGGGAGAACGCTTACTAGAATTTGCAACGGAAAACGGCTATACTCTTATGAACACTGTATTAAATCCTCACATCAGAAGATTGTACACTTGGAAAAGCCCAGGAAATAGAACAAGAAACCAGATTGACTATCTCTTAACAAAAACTCGATAGAGGTCCTCCTGCATAAATGCAAAAACAAATCCGGGTGCAATATGCGGCTCAGACCACCAACTACTAGTAGTATTAAACTTAGAAATGCTACTAAACAGCAACATAAGGAAGTTTTAAGGACAGAAAACAAAGATAAATTTCTCAATCAATTAAAACAGAGTGAGCTAACATATAATACCAGCTTATCTACCGAAGAAATATGGCACGATATTAAGAACAGGTTGTTGGAAGCAGCCAATACGAACATGACCAAAGCGCAACCCAGACGAAAACACTGCATATTCGACAACACGCTCAAACCAATAGAAGAACGTAAAGAAACAACAAAAATCGGATTACATAAAACGAAGACAAGAACAACTGGCAAGACTAAACCGCGAAATAAAAGAGCATGCAAACAAGACAAAAACAACTACTGCTCTGAGATATGTAAAGAAATCGAAAACCATGCAATCGCAAATCAACCTGCAGACCTCTTTCGAAAAATAAAATTTCGTGTGGGTGGTTCTCGGGTTGTTAGGCCGTAGACGGAGTTCGGAAACTCTTGACCACAACTGTGGCGGACATCTTCAGAAAATGAAATTTTTAGAAGATTTGCTTCTGAAGTTGTGAATGAAACGTCAAAAGTTTTCGAATTCCGATCACGGTCTAATCACCATAGGGTTTCTTAGGTTTCTAATTTTTTAATTTTTATATTTGCATATTTCACTGTACAACGCGTTTCAAATTCGATAAAATTTGGAGGTTACACCTATTCACATAGGAATTAGAAAGAAACTAGTTACTCATTTATGAGTCCATTTTTAAAAAGAAATCGATTGGATTCCGATACTGTTAAGATTATTATTTTACCCCTTGAGAGTTTTGAGACATGGGAGAAACTTCTATTTTGTAAAATGGAAACCATAGTTGGCTATGTTACAAAAAAATGTTTATTTTGAGCTTTTTAAAAATATATAGTTTTTAACTTTATTTTTAACATTGTAACATTTACAGCCATTTTATTAATATTCCTAAATATTTTATCGATGTAATATAAGAGGTTTCCATAACAGCATATGAAAATAAGTTAAAAAAATAAAAACAAAATTTTTGTATCGTAAATGTGAAAAAATGTGTAAGTATTTCGAAAAACAGGACATTGTAAAGGTTATCTAGAAGCGGGGAAAATTCATAAATGGCTGCGAATTTATATTTTAAAAAGTGGAAGCTATATATTAAGATATTCGCATGACTTGCAAGTAACTGCAAAAATATTAGCTCATTTCAAAAATCAAGTACATATTTTTACAAAACTCAAAAAATAAGCATTTTTTTGCTAAAATAGTCAACTATAGTTCCCATTTTAAAAAATATAAGTTTGTCTCATATCTCAATACTCTCAAGAGATAAAAAAATTATATATATAATTATATAAGAATTTACGTCAAAAATGTTTTTACAATTTTTAAAAAATATTTATAAATAACGAAGTTATGGCACTTTATAGAAGTCGACCAAAAATGACTTTTGGCTTGTATCTCCAAAACGGTTAAAGATATCGAGATGGGGTTTGCGCCAATCGATTTTTTTTAAAAACGAACCCTTGAATGAGTAACTAACTTTTTTCTAATTTCTACGGAAATATGCGTAACCCCCAAATTCCATCGAATCTAGAATACCCTGTATATGTTACATTCGTTTTTTGATTTATTTGTTTTCGGATCTGTTTTGGTGTTTCTTTTTAATTTATACTCTCTTTATTCGCTAGATTAAATCTTTTATAAAATCTGTATAATCTTTATACCTAAAAGATATATTTACTTTTTACATTTTAACTTTAAAATGCATATTCAATTAATGGTTTTTTTACTAGAATCATATTATATCACTTTTATTTTTAGTAATATTGACAAACCATACTTTCATTTATTTATTATTTTAATAATATTATTTTTTTCTTTTCTAAACTTAAAAAAGTATTTTGTATTTTATTTTTACATATTTCTTGCCCTTGTCCTTTAAAATATAAGTAAATCCAGTATACGAAAAGAAAAAAAATTGTAAAAATAATTACCAGGAAATGGATGAATTATATTGCCAAGTTAAAAATATATTTGTTATTTACAGTCTTAAAAAATATTTATACACCAGGCGTGCACAGCGATGAATTTGTTACTACAATATATGTGTATTACTATCACATTTATCATAAGTAAAAGCAAAGTAATATATATCCTAAGTTAAGAAAAACAACTTTAAAACCTGGAAAACCACCCTATGAGGCATAATCTTATCAACCTGTTAGTCTCCCTCCTGCCTTCTTAATCCCTCTCCTCCAAGATTTAATACCAAAACGCCAGATTGGGTTCGTAGAGCAACACGCTATTATAGAACAGGTGCACAGATTAATCGATATATTTTTCAGCGCTTTTTAGATATTACGCAAGCTTTTGATAAATTATGGCGTGTAGAACTCCTGTATAAAATTAAATTTAATTTGCCTTATCCCTGTTACAGTGTCTTGTAATTATATTTGACAAACAATTATTATTGATATTACACTATTTCCGATTAATTTAGAATACATTTTTGATTTTTGAAATACAAATCTGATAGTAATAGCTAGTATGGCATCTCACATCAACCCTGATATAACATCAAAATGGAACTAACTCAGGGCATGTGTCCTTCGGTTTTCTTAATCAACTAACTGTTTCTACGGAGAGGGGGTGTGAGGGTGTGAGGGGGTATCGATGGCCGATAGAAAAAATTAATGAGTTGCTTTTCTAAATGATCTGTAAAGAGATAATGCTTATATATAAAAGAATATCAAAGTTATTGTGGACTACGCAGTATTTGGGCGGTTCTAGGCAAATGTATTGCGTGCTGTCGTAAATACGTCATGGTATGTACCAAACGAGCTTATCCATCGAACTTTACTTTTACCTGCCATTATCAAGGAAATTACAAAGCTTATCATACGATATCGAGATAGTTTGTCCCTTCGCTCTAATACGATGCCAGCGAACCTTCTACACAAGAAAAAACGCATAGACACAAGAGGTTTAAACCAATATGGACTTACCAAACTTATTCACTGTGATTTAGTCACCTTTGTCTCTATTACAATTACAATTTATTTGCTTATTGTTGTTACTCAAGACGGTTGTAGGACTGAGTCCTCCCGTGCAGGTTAATTGTTCGTATTGTTATTACTGTTAATTATTTGATATATAATTTACTAATTGTTTAGTTGCTTAAGACAAATTATAAATAATAATAAAAGTTAATGAGAAATGTATATGTATATAAGTAGGAACTTATTAAAAATATTAAGTAAATATCGACAGTTAAGTAATGTGTAAAAAATCAAATTAGAAAAAAGCATTTAAGACCTTCAAACTATTTTTAATTATATTGGAACTGAAATGTATCTAAAAACAAGTTGGGTTTACTCACTCTTTATATTTGTTTGTGTACTTTTCCATACAAGTTCTACACAGTCTGAAAGGCACTGATTTATTATCTGACAACAGAAGGTTTAGTATTTACATTTGAAAGGTGGTTTGTTTTGATTCGCTTTGCTTTCTGAGAAGTGACACAAAGAAAACAATTTCAAATCCGAACAATACAAACCGCACTCGAGCAGTCTAAAGTTTATCAAATAAAAAAAAACCTTTAGGTTATACATTCGGACAGTTTTGTTATTAGATTAACATAAATGGTTTTTAGCAATATTTACTAGTAATATTGCTATTAGAGTAATTTATTTCTAAACGTTCTACCGCACTATTAAATTATGGTCTAACAACAAGCTATAAATAAATGCTAGAAAAACCGAAACATTATTTTACTACAAATATTTAACATAAGAAGTTTCTAACGCGTCAACGTAGATACGATAATCGAAATCTCTCGTACAATGACCACTAGTCAGCATTTCGTTACTGTAGCTTGGTTAGATGTTACGTCGGCTGACATGTATGTGGCGTTTATTATTCTACCCTATAATGAAACAAATACGTGTCATTTCAGTAACACTACCTTTTTTGTAATAACAGAGTAGGGTTTCAGCGGGAGCATCGAAGACGTACAGTTTATCATGTAAGAGCATTGGCTCGATATTTTAGATGGATTGGATGCCGTGCACGTGTCGTAAATAAGTGAATTTCTTGAAATGCAACTCAATCGTTTTGCTAAAATACGAGTCGCGTTCAAGTTAATTTTGAAGGTCGCGGAAAATATTTGTATATATAGGGCGTTTCAAAAAGAGTCATCTGATTTAAAAAATCATAGCTATTCAGCTTTTAATCCACTTTGATCGCACAATGTACTGTTAGAAAGGCGAAAAAAAAGGCGAAAGATGGTGACAGGACAACAGAAATCTTTTTGTGTTCTACGCTTTGCGAAGTGTAAGTTCGTAACAATTGTTCGGCGTGATTTTCGGCTCAGAGCATTAGGCGATGGTTTAAACAATTCCAAGACACGGGTAATTTGTGTAAAGGAAAATTCAGTGGTCGTCCTCGTGTGTCAGACAAAGATGTGGACACATCCGACTGAGTTTTGCACGTAGCCAACAAAAATCCACTTGTCATGCCGGTAGAGAACTAAATATTTCCATAACGTTTGTCTGGCATGTTTTGCGGCGACATTTGCTTAAGAGACCGTGCGGAATTTAATTAATGCAAGCTCTTCATAAACAACAACGTGTGGAGTTGTGCGAATTTATCCGCTGCAAGGTGGTAGACAATTGCAATTTTGTAACACGCTTAGTGTTTCCTGAAGAGGCTACTTTTCATTTAAGTGCTATAGTAAACCTCCATAATTTTAGAATATGAGGTACAGAGCGGCCACATTAAATTGTAAAGCGTGAGAGAAACTCTTTTAAACTTAATGTTTTTTTCGTGCAATTTCTCAGGAAAGGTGTACGGTTTCTTTTTTTTTTCTTATGGAACACTGTTATGGGAATCATATATTCAGATATGCTTGAAAACTGACTGTTCTCACAGTTAAAGACCGATTCGAATGACTTAATTTTTCAGAGAGTCAAAACCCTACCACAATGGATCCTGAAAGTTCCATAATTGAATAATAAGATTTCACAACAACGGATCGGCTATATGGGACCTAACAATTCAACTTTATATCACTGGTCTTCAAAGTCGCTGTACCTCACTGAATGCGATATTTCTTGTGGGGGTTTATAGAAAACTGCGATTATGTGCCTCCTTTTCCAACTACAGTGGTCTAACTGCAGAACTGTATAACGGCAGGCGTGGCAGCAGTGAATCCAGATATACTCGCAAAAGTTTGGGACGAATTTGCCTGCCGTATCGACATATTAAGCACCTATAACTTGTATGGAAAAAAACTTCAAGATTAGCCCTGTAATATAAAATTATTTTTTATATGCAAAGGTCGAATTACCTCCGTTGCAGTGAGTGTTGTTTTTTGTACTTCAAATGGCGACGTTTAGTGTTCAAGAATAATCATTTTCTTCTTTTGCGTGGAGAAACGCCTCATAGAAATGCATGGCCAATTGAGTTAGAAACCATGATTGCGCCAGTGGAGCAAGTTGTTATGGGTGTGCGTGATATCGCCTTTAAACTTTTTTTGTAGGATCTGTGGAGTCAATTTGGAATTCGAAAAGTTTCTTTAAGGTGGGTTCAACGAATGGTGACCGACGAACACAAGGCTGCGCGGTGCCAATGTCGTAGGACATGTAGCTATAAATTTCCGATCATGAAGGACACTTTCCGTGGGCGCTTATTCTCCAATCGAGCCATTGTTTGCATCAGCGATTTTCTAGTGGACAAAAGAATCCCATAAACAAGTATTCTTAGCACTGAATAATGAAATTATGGCTACGACGATGTGAAAAATATGTACGTCTAAACTGAGATTAAGTTGAGAAGTAATACAAGTTCCAACTTTCTTGTACTTTTTCGGGAAATAATTTGGAGACCTTAAACTTGAGCGCACCCCGTAAGTTTAAAAATTTACAGAAGAGCTAAAAATATCAGAAGACTGGGGTCTACGGATAAATAAACTTCATAGATACTTTACTAAAAGAAAGAGATAAAGCAGAACACCAAAAGAACTTGTAATCATAGGAGACTTAAATGAAAGAATAGGCGATAAAAATAATAATGACATGATAGGTTGGTTTGGAAGAGACACGGCTAATGACAACGGGTAAAGATTAATAGAAACAAACTTTTACATAAATCTATTTGGGTTCAAAATACTAGACAGCTTAAATCAATTATCGACTTTGTCATAGTTAAGAAAAAAAAACAAACAATAAGAATAAAACATACAAAAGTAAAAAGAAGTGAGTATTATGGTACTGTCAGTTGCAAATATGATTCAAATGGATAAATCCAATAGGGAAATAAAAACTATTTAAGCTGCATATCCTCTAGGATGACATATACTAAGGCATTTTAACTAAAACAGATTAGACGAATAATTATTTGAATTTTGGTATAAAGACATTGAGGAGACATGCTCACGTATAAAAGCTAGTACAAAAGAAGCTTTAAGAAAAATAAAACAAGCAACAACGAAAAAATATAATGTTAGTGACGAGGTCAAAAAAATTATAAGAAAAAAGAAGTAACTTTGTATTTTTTTGCGCACTTATAGACACTACAGCCTCAAGAGCTTATTGTGTCCACTAACATGCACTTATTCTAGGACATTCACACACACCCATGGGTTGAGTGAGACTCGAACTCGCGCGCGCCGGCTAGAGGACAGAGCCAACTGGTTGAACAATCTGAGCCACCGCGTCTCCAAACCTTGTATTAAATGACTAAGTATTAAAACAACAAAAAAAGATTAAGTAACATATAAATAAAAAAATAAAGAAATAGGACTTATCACAATTTATCACAATCTAATAATCTAATAATCTAAATAATCTAATCTAATAATAAAAATTAAAAAAGGGAATATTTAGAAAGGAGCTATGGAGGTTCATGAGAGAAGTAGAAGTACTTTAGAAACTGCTAAAATCAGTAAAAAACTATACAACAAATACAAATTTGTACATATTAAACAAATAGTCACCAACAGTTTCAAAACAACAGAAGGCCTCTTACAAGTATGCTCAACATTATCTGTACTACTTAAAATATTTTTTCAAAATGCACCAAAAAACTGGAAAGAATCTGATAATATGCGAGTTCCAGACAGAAATGAAGACTTTTATACGTTGAGTTGCTGACGACCAATTAGAACAATTAGAAATTGAGTAAGAGAAAGAACATCTGAGATATATGCTGTGAAAACTTAAAAATGAATATAAAAAGCAGGATTATAATAGATTTTAATAAAATAGAATATCTAGCAACAGATGAAAACTTACAAATTAAAAATTTAAGAAAATATTGAACTAGAGAGTAAAATAAATAAAGTATTTACAATCCATTATAACAAAAGGTCACAAGAACACAAAAAGAAATAAAAAGTAGATAAGACTAAGACAAACAATAAGACAATTAAATTTTATTTTTTAGTAGAGACACATAACAAAAATAGTCAAAACAAGAAATATACAACGCCATGATAGGAAGCATAATGACATACAAGGCCAAAAAATGGGTAATGAATGCAAAACTAAGAATACAACTACGGGAGTAGAAATAGAGTATTGGTGTTGAGGAATAACATGAAGAGAGACAGAATAACAAATCAAGAAATCAGAAGAAGAATGAATGTGGAAAAGACATAATTAGTTACATTGAAGAAAAAAAACATTAATTTAGTACGGAAGAGTGGAAGAGGGCAGGTGGATAAAAAAATGACAGAAGTCCAAAATAATGAAGAAAACACGATAGACCATAAAGATCTTTTCGAGATCAGATGGAGGAGGCTATAAAAGAACGAAACTTGCAAGACAAAAAATGAAAAATCAAGAATAATGAAAAGTCTAGTTAAAATGCAGAAAATCGCGACAGCTAGAGCATATATATAGTGCTCGTGTGTCAATATAAGTGGAACCTTTAAAATGCAACTTAACCCCATTGTTGAAGGCAAAGCAAGTAGTATTCTTTTATAATGAATACTGCTTTTGCAAAGTGATTTGACGTGGTATTCATATGTTACCATTTCAAAGACCCGCAAATGAGTACGACATATATCGCACGTTACTTTTATAGTCTCCTGGTTTCGTGCAAAAGTGGATAAAGTTGTTGCTTATCCATGAACCCATGTCGGTGGGCAGAAAAAAATTTAAGGAAAATTAAAGCAGTGTCTTACTGATGATTCGTTTGGGTTTAGTTTCCTTGAAACGGTTATAATTTTTTACATTTCAATTTAAATCAATTAAAAATTACTGGATTTGTTTCATTAAGTATGTTTATGCTTATTGTACAGATTTACCATTAAAAATTAGTAAGTACATTTAAAGAAAACTTAGGGTTGATAGTAGATAAACCTAAGTAGTGGAAAGATGAATATTAAATGGTGGTAACACGACAAGAAGGTTTTGTGAAACTTGTTATATCAGCTCCTAGAACTATTTTCCAATATTTGTCGTGAGAATATAAAATTACTAAGAATATTTGTAAGAAATTTGTTATATATACGGCTTGGCAATTTGGAAACTTAGATTAAATTCATAGACCAAGCATTCTTGTGTATTGGAGAACATTTTAAGAAAGTTCTCTAGTCAACTAATAAAATTAATAAATGTAACTGTATTACTTTACAGTAATATTATGTTTAATTAATAACAATAAATAAAAATATTACTGAACAAGCCTTAGAAATAATGATGTGTTAGATAAATAAGTCTGTTTATTCCCATGACATAATCTTATACATAAGGTCATCGATGTAAACCCGGAAAAATGTATTACAATTGAAGTAAATAGTATTGAAAATTATGTTATTCGACCTAACCCCCACCATCGACCTTCTAAAGCCGGGACCTAAACCTATTACAGACTGATACAACTTTCTCCTTGCCCATATGCGTTATTACTTTCATGATGAAGATTCTTAAGGTGTCTTTCCCAATTCACCTTCTCTTTAACCACGATTCACTCGAGGGGATTGTAATTCGCGTTGGAGAGTTTGAGGGACCTGCATCTTCTTTGCCTTATGGGCTGAAGCAAAGTTTTGCTGACCCAGCAGCCACCTCTTCTATCCAGGGCCTGATAGTTTTCTCCAGTACGTTGATGTAGCTGTTACTTTTAGACCTTACTTAAAGAAGTGGATCACTATAACATTCCCCTCGCTGCTCACCAGCCCTAGGACCATGATAGAGGCGAGGAACTTTGTATGCATGACGGTCCTCAATTAAGAAGCATCTTGGCAGATCCAACTATCATTTTGGCCGATTCACGTTTCTGTCCTGGTTGAAGTTTTTTTATCCGAAAAGAATTTTAAGAAGCCAGCACGGTTGTGTTTTACGTCGTTCAGCAGTACTTTAATTTTCTGTCCATATTATTTTTTCTGACAATAGTAGGCGGTTGCTTAGGACAAAAAACTTCTAATGCAAGTCCTGATGCACTGCTAGACTGACTGACTGTCGACCTCGCCACGCCCATTGCTCTGCTCAAAATCCTGATCGATCTTTTCTTTCACTTTGTGGATGAATTTATCAGTTTTTTTCCATCAGATCGTTTGCTGTGAATTGCCCTGTCAACAGGTGCTTCTTCTTAATAGTCAGATTCATTCTTGCTAGTGCCTTCAAGCAGACCGAACGTGCGTGCCGAGTTATACCTGAGTTATCACAACGGCGGAGCCGCAGCCGTAGCCTTGCTTAAGGTCAGGCAAATTTATATATTTATTAATTTAATTTCAACGTTTAACTCAAGTGATAAACAACTGTTTCACTTTTAAAAACCGTAAGAATTTATAATTTTAAAACACATTATACCTCGCAAAGATGTTCCCAACCGGGAATGGGCCCGGTTTAAACACCAATATGTATAATTACACCCTTATGCAACCACCTATATTACTTCAAAATCAAATACCAGCACAAATGCCGCAGGCACACAATTACCAATTAAATCCAGCAGCTAGAAATATGCAACTTCCACAATTTTACCAAAATCAAGTAACAACAGAACAATTCCCACCACTTCCTATTAAACTCGCTCCTTTAAATAACACACAGCCTTTAATGCCGCCAAATAATAACTACAACGACACAAAATCAACGCAAGAAACTTTCGATTGCACGACCAGCGAAGACGAACAAATGGAGAATGACTCTGAAATTACAAACTCTCATCCCTGGCAAAGCGTCACAAACAAGAGAAAAGGTTTAAGATCCAAACAGACTCCGTAAATCCCCTCAAACTATAACAACAAACAGATTTCAATCACTCGCCGAAGCAGATACTAATGCCATTCAAATTCATACTAACAATTCTAACAATATGAAGAACAATACTCAGCTGCAAGACCCGAAACCACCCCAATTTACGTTTATGGAGTTACCAACTACAAAGCTATGACCGAAAATCTATCCCTTGTCACAGATGACGAAACTTACTACACTAAAACCTTCCCAGATAATACAGTAAAATAAATGCACGGACACCCGACACCTACAGAAAATTAATCCAGCACATGAAGGACGAAAAAATAGTATATCATACTTACCAACTAAAACAAGACAGGGCCTATAGAGTTGTCATACGCGGTCTTCATCATTCAATACCGTTAGAAGATATAACAACAGAACTAGCTGAAAAAGGACATAAAGTCAGAAATATCATCAATGCACGGCACAGAGTTACAAAAATCCGCTACCACTGTTTTTCGTCGATATAAGTCCGCAAAGTAATAATAAAGAAATTTATAACATAGAATTCCTTCAAAATACAAAAATAAGAGTTGAACCACCAAAACATAAAAACACTATAATACAATGCACCCGATGCCAGGCCTATGGACACTCCAAATCGAATTGTATGAAAGCATACAACTGCGTTAAATGCGGCAAACCACACGATTCAAAAAGCTGTAATAAAACCAAAGACACCCCGGCTACCTGTGCACTATGTGGCGGAGGGCACCCTGCCAACTACAAGGGCTGCACAACTTACAGAGATCTATTAAAGTCCAGAAATAAACACAATCCAAACCTCACAAATAAACCAATCCTCGAATTACATTCAAGAACAAATCCAACTTCTCAACAGATAACACAACAGCCTCCTCAAACTAGAGGTAGTTATGCCCATGTAGCCGCAGGAGCAACAAGTAATCAAAATAAAAATAATAATATTAATGACAACCTTACTAATACAATGCAAAACTTTTTATACGAATTTAAAAACCTATTCAACCAGCTACTAAACCAAAACAGCATGATTCTCACCATGCTTACCACGGTCATAAGCAATTTGACCAATCAATGACCTCCTCAATTCGAATAGCTGCCTGGAATGCAAACGGGCTATCAAATCACGTTCCAGAAATCACCCTATATTTAAACTACAATAAAATTGATATTCTCCTAATCTCTGAAAGCCACTCAACTGAAAGAACGTTTATCAGAATCCCATACTACACCATTTACTATGCTCATCACCCTGACGGTACGGCGCATGCAGGTTCAGCCATCATAATTAGATCGACTATTAACCACCATGTCCTCCAACCCTTTAAAACAGACAAAATCCAAGCGACGTTATTAAAACTAGAATCACTTCCTAGACCAACTACTATTGCGGCTGTTTACTCCCCGCCACGACACAATATCACGACAGAAGAATATAATGACTTTTTCAACTATCTTGGAACACAATTTATAGCAATCGGAGACTGGAACTCCAAACATACAACATGGGGGTCCAGATTAATCACACCTAAAGGTCGTAATCTGTTCCGTTCAATACAACTAAACAACCTAACTTATATTTCTACGGGAGAGCCAACCTTCTGGCCCACGGACAGGAATAAAATTCCGGACCTGGAAATGGCAAAGGTCAAGAAACCCTCAGGACAAAACTGACCTTAACA
Source organism: Sinelater perroti (assembly GCA_036346155.1). Taxonomy (NCBI): domain Eukaryota; kingdom Metazoa; phylum Arthropoda; class Insecta; order Coleoptera; family Elateridae; genus Sinelater; species Sinelater perroti. The sequence goes on along the minus strand of JARFIY010000248.1, from coordinate 27,238,618 downwards.
GGATAACACACCAACTCCACTCTGTTTTAAACCAAGCCCGCAACGACACCTTCAAACACTACATCACGAATCTATCCCCCGAAGACCATTCGTTGTGGAAAGCAACAAAAAGATTTAAGAGGCCAGTAATACAAACCCCACCCATAAGAAAACCTGATCGAAACTGGGCGCAGTCAGACATAGAAAAGAGCAATGTATTCGCGGATCATCTTTCAAAAGTGTTCTCTCAGTCTCAGACAATGACAACCAAGATGAAGAAATTGAAGACTATATTAACGCCCCTGTCAACTATCACTGCCCGTTAAGCCTTTTACACCAGCAGAAATTCGAAAACAAATCAACAATACAAATTCGTACAAGACCCCTGGGTATGACCTCATAGTCGGGGAGATCTTAAAACATCTACCAAGAAAGGCAATCGTGCTATTAACTACTATATTCAACAGCATCCTTCGATTATGCTATTTCCCAGTTCAGTGGAAACACGCGCAAATAATTATGATTGGAAAACCAGGTAAACCACCTACCGAACCTTCATCGTACCGTCCAATAAGCCTGCTGCCACAAATGTCAAAAATATTTGAAAAACTTCTTCTCGACAGAATAACCCAATCAACACTCACAGACGACATAATCCCTCAACACCAATTTGGATTCAGACAAAAGTATTCCACAACACAGCAATGCCACCGAATTGTGAACAAAATCAAAGAAAGTCTTGAAGAGAAGAAGATGTGCTGCGGTGTTCCTTGACGTACAGCAGGCCTTTGATAAGGTTTGGACCAACGGATTACTATATAAATTAAAAAGGCATTTTCCCAGTCCCATATACCTACTCCTAAAATCTTACCTTAATGAAAGATCCTACCAAGTAAAAGTAAACAACTCTCCGACTACCACCCATTTAAAGCTGGAGTGCCGCAAGGCAGCGTCCTTGGGCCACTACTCTACTTAATATACACTGCTGACATTCCCGTCACAGAGAGCACTATGATGGCCACATTTGCTGACGACACAGCAATCTTGTCGTCCGATATCGATCCAGCAAGAGCTTCTAATAAACTGCAAGATCACCTAAACGAACTACAAGACTGGCTAAAACGATGGAAGATCCAGGTCAACACCGAAAAGTCCGCCCAGATCACGTTCACCACAAAACGAAGCAACTGTCCACAAGTTAATATAAATAACACTCTAATTCCACAGAAAGCCACAGTCAAATATTTGGGCCTACATTTAGACCAGAGACTCACATGGAAAGAGCACATTAAGGCAAAAAGGACACAATTGGACCTAAAAGTGAAGAAAATGAACTGGCTACTAGGCAGGAAATCTCAACTATCTCTGGAAAACAAACTGATCATCTACAAAATAATTCTAACACCAGTCTGGACCTACGGTATCGAACTGTGGGGATGCAGTAAGCCTTCCAACACAAAAATCCTACAATCCTTTCAGTCGAAGACACTTCGCATGATGGCCGACGCTCCCTGGTACGTGTCCAATAAAACCCTCCACAACGATTTTGGAATATCCTTTATAAAAGAAGTGATCAACCACCACGCCAACAAATCCAAACAACGCAGCACCAACCACAGCAACCAATTCATAAGTGAACTATACACCCAACCACAAATTGAAAGAAGACTTAAAAGACAATGGCCAGAAGACCTAGTTAACTAGGAGAAAGTGGAGAACCGTCAAGGGACGGTACCCAACGCTTGCCATGAACCTTGCCTCATATTTACTCATTACTCTGTTAGTTATAGGAGTAGATTGTAAATTAGCAAATGAGTGAATAAAAAAAAATAGTCAGATTCCCTGTTATGGCTATGTCGTAAAAGACCCTTTTTTTAGCTATTTATTATTATATATTTTAGCCGTTTTGTCAGCAGTTGTGGGTTGTTAATTATATTAAGCCAATGGAATTGTACATACGCACAAGATTATAGACTTTGCTGCAATACATCCTAAAAGTTCTAGACTTACCTCGATAACCCTGTTCATCATACGACAGTTTTGGTCTCTTAGTATGAGTGCGGGATCATTTTCAGAGCAAATTAAATAAGTGTGACTTTAAATAAATTGGTGTGATTTAGATTTACAGCTGGTGCTAACGGTATTTAACGAGCGCGTAGCTTCCTTACATTCAAAATTACGCTAGCAGCTCTTAATACTTATTTCCAAAATTACATGAATAGTATGCAGTCACGTTAGGCGAGCGGGGCACAAACCTAAAATGACCCTATAGAGACCAGGGCGGTTATAGTCGCTAAAACATGTTTATTCTTATGTTTTTGGGGTCGCTGAATACGAATCCGATGATATTTTTTCGCTAAAAATGGGGCACCTATGTATAAAATCGCTTTTTAGTGAAAAATGAAGAAAACATTTTTTCACGCTTTTTCACGTTTAACTTGCGGTATCTCCGGCAGTTTTTAATATTTTATTTTGAAATTTTAACCACAGTTTTCTCGTGGTCTCAGCTAAAGAACGAGCTCTACACGAAATTTCTAGGGCGTGCATTTCTCAAGTAGCGAATTTTACAAGTTGCACTTACCGATTTTACGACTTCTTATGTCCTATCGCAAAAGTTGTGCAATGAAGTTTCGATTTTCGGAGAAGTAAGTATTAGGTATTAAAGTATGATATATTAGAAAGTTTTCAGCAAAATATCAGCTCTCTACGTCAAATAAAAGAAAAAATATGCGTGTTGAAATTTTGACATCGCGTCCTGGCGCGTGCGCTAGGTACGCACGGATCATATCGGCGGCCGTATACAAGCGTATAAATGAGAGTATTGCGCGGTAATGTTAATTAAAAATTGTATTTAAACAATATGTAATCATATTTTATTTTTTTTATTACTGTATATAAAAATACCTCATCGTTTAAAACGTTGAGAGTTTGGAGCGTTGAGTTTCATTCGCACATTTTCAACATTTGGAAAATGAACTGAAGATGTGGCTTTTCATAGGAAAAATCACTATCCGCACTGATCTGAGAAGATACATACTTATACATATAATATCAAAAAAATTAGGTAATTACGTATGTTCATCTTTATTCGCTCCGCATGAATTGACTGGTTGTGATACAACTTCGGCGTTATTTTATATCGGTAAAAAGACTGCTTATGTGGTTTTGAAAAATATGTCGAATGACGAATTGGTTGATTTAGCTCAAATAAATTAATTTTCTATGGATAAAGTCGAAGAAACCATTAGCTTGTCTATAGCGAATTTATACGACCCCCCAAAAAAATTAAAGCCGTACGCTGTGATATTAATTCGTTACGTTATAATTTAGCAATAAAAAAAATTCAAACATCGATTAACTTCCGCCATACAAACCAGCTACGTTTAAACATATTTTGAGAGCTCTTGGGCAATTTAACGAATAGAAGCAAGCAAATCAATCTATAATTGTTTCCAAAGATGTAACGGTGTTTGGGTGGTTGATGGATGGTGAAAATTGACATTTGATTATTATAAAGGATTTACTGCATTAGAAACGTTGCAAAAATATTTTTGTTTTTGTAGTGAGAAAAATTCTTGCTTAACTGTGATTTGCCCTTGTATATTTTCTAATTTAAAATGCTGTGATGTTTGTAATTATAATGATCCGTGTAACAATATAAGAAAAATAAACGAATCGTTTTATTATAATAAAAGTCGTATTAATTTCCATAAAATCCCAATTACAATTTCGTAAGTATGATTTGTAAAATATATGCAATTTAATAAATGCTGTTTATAATGTAAAATAGTAAAATCAACATAAAAAGCAGCATTTTAAACGATGAGGTATTTTTCTATACAGCAAGAAATAGAAAAAAAACAATATATGATTGCATATTGTTTAAATATGATTTTTAATTAATATTACCGCATAATACTCTCATTTATACGCTTGTATACGCGCCTGGACGCGATGTCAAAATTCCAACACGCATATTTTTTCTTCTATTTGACATAGAGAGCTAAAACTTTGCTGAAAACTTCCTTATATATCATATTTTAATACCTAATACTTACTTATCCGAAAATCGAAACTTCATCGCACAACTTTTGCGATAGTACAAATGAAATCGTAAAATCGGTAAGTGCAAATTGTAAAATTCGCTACTTGAGCAATAAACACCGTAGATTTCGAATAGAGCTCGTTTTTGGCTCAGGCCACGAGAAATGGGTGATTAAAATTTCGAAACGAAATATTAAAAACAGCCGGAGACACCGCGGGTTAAACGTGAAAAATCGTGAAGAAAACGTTTTCTTCATTTTTGACTAAAAAGTAATTTTATACATAGGCGCCCTATTTTTAGCGAAAAAGTACCATCGGATTCGTGTACAGCGACCCCAAAAACATAAGAATAAACATGTTTTAGCGACTAGAACTCCGTGGTCACATACTGCTATTTCTAAGCCACTTTTGGAGATGCCCCGCTCGCCTACGTAGATCATTTTGCTCGTACATCTAAAGTTGTTGTTAAAAACTTTATAGTTCTAGTAACTGTTATGCTTTATAATAGCGAATAAATGTTTTTATCGCTAAAATTTACTTTATTATTATTTTAACAGCGTAATTGGCGCTTGAAACTATAAGAAACTTTAGAAATATTAAAAATCGTGGTGACTGTAAGTGAGCATGCTTTTAACTCCCTAATATTTTTGTGCTGTCACTGAACCTTAGTAACAATATTTCCACAAAATAAAATAGCAAGTTTCGGTAAAAGCATTTGTTCCGTACAATGCATGCCCCTTTAATTTAAACACTCTATATGGCTTGTTACATATTAATCCAGTTGTAATTCTTGTAGCACATAAAAATGATGTACGCGCGATCCCATAGAGAGTCATTTGAGCAAACAGCCCTGAAACTCGTCAGCAAGGTAACCACTTGAGTGCGTGCTAAAAATACACATGTGTAACAGTACAGACTTATTGTGTTGTTATGTGCCGTGCTATGAATTATTAATTGCTAGATGCAAGTAGCCTGCATAATTACCTAGCGAACATAGCGTCGATTTTCTGTTGATAAGTATTAATTATGTAATGCAGATATTTAAAGCAATCAATTAAGTGTAAAAATACTTGTGGCTGTCAGTAATGGGAGTTAAACCAAGTCGACAATATTTGTTTTAAATACATATACCTTTTATACATATACCAGTTCTTATAAAACACGGTATTAACGAAAATTTTCAATGATCTTTGTTTTTTATTTTTGAAAAAAAATATTTATTTGAGATTGGATTAGAGACATATATAATTTAAAACATTGATTCTAGCAAATTTCTCTAGTAAACTTTAGCTTTAATTTCATGCATATTTCACTTACCTAGTGATAGATTTACTTGGTCCGAGCGATTTGTTAGATGTAATTTTAAAAGATGAACTAAACTTAATCTTAAACAGGCCGTTATACCAAACTATATGTCTGCAATATTTCTGCTGTTGTAGTCTTGTTAATTTGCTCCGTCATTTTCCATGTCATAGCAAGGTTTTCCGGGTTCGACAATGGAAATTATATGGGTCAGCTTTTACTGTGGTTGATAACAAGCTGTTCTCAATATAGCGTTGAAAATTAAAGGAGTACAAATAAGTCTCCGCCGTTTGACGAAGGATAGCCCCACCAGTAAGTTATCAACTCGAAACATGCAGACCGGGGTCCAGGTTAACTACGAGCAAAGGTAGGGAACTTAGAAAAGCGGTACAGGAACTAAACTACAATTATCACTCGACAGGGAAGCCAACATATTGACCCGCTGATCCAGATAAAATTCCAGATTTACTCGACTTCTTTATCTCTAGAAATGTATCGCCTAACTTTATAGAAGTAGAAGAAAACTTTGACATGGATTCTGATCACTCCGCCGTCGTTTTGACACTAAGTGAAAGGATAATTAAAAAAGCAGCCAGACCCTCCCTTGTCAACAAAACTACTGGGAAAGTTTCCGTATTGATCTCCAAAGTAACATCAATTTGAACATTAATATAAGAACAATAGAGCAATTAGAAAAAGAAGTCGAAAAGTTTACTAAGCTGGTCCAGACAGCGGCTTACAAGAACACTAAGGAAATCACACGCATAACCAAAGGTGTAAACTACTCCACTGAAATCAGAGAACTAGTTAAGGAAAAACAAACTAGAAGAAGATGGCAACAGGCCTGAGATCTATGCGGCAAGAACATTTTGAACAATAAAACCCAGAAATTGAGAAAAGAGATAAAAACTCAAAGAAGAATCAATAAATTCCTACATGCGGAATTTGACACCTGATGAAGAAACTGATTACTCACTCTGGAAAGCAACCAGAAGGATCAAAAGACCAATTATCTCTATACCACCAATTAGAGAGAGATGGGACCATAAGCCAGGGATAATAAGCAGAAAGCGGATCTATTTACTGACTATCTAGCTGACATCTTTACACCCAATCAAGAACAAGTAGAAAATATACTACCGGATATTGATAACCAAGTTTCAGAAAACATCACCGTAGCCACCCAAAAGAAGTAGCTGAAAAATCAAAACAAACATTAATCCGAAAAAGGCACCAGGATACGATCTGATTACTGGTGAAATACTGAAAAAATTGCCTAGAAAAGGTATAGTCCTACTCACTTATCTTTTCAATACAGCTTTTAGATTAAAACATGTTCTTACCTGCTGGAAAATCGCAGCAGTAATCATGTTACTAAATCCAGGAAAACAGCCTAACAAAGTAAAATATTATAGGCCCATTTCCCTCCTGTCTATTTTCTCAAAATTATTTGAAAAGTTATTACTTAAAAGACTAAGACCACTCATAGAAAGCAATAATCTAATTCCAGATTTTCAATTTGACTTTAGACGGAAGCATTCAACGATTGACCAAGTACATCGCATTTCTGACATTATTGAACAGGCGTTGAGGAAAAGCAAGTTTGCTCTTCAGTCTTTCTTGGTGTTGCTCAAGCCTTTGATAAGGTTTGGCATGAAGGGCTGATACACAAATTAAGCAATATACTTCCGAAGGAATATGTAAAAATTTTAACATCGTATACAACTAATAGACTTTTTAGAATCAAACAGGAATATGAATATTCAGACTTGAAAAAAATACGAGCAGGAGTACCCCAAGAAAGTGTAGTTGGACCCGTTCTTTATCTATTATACATCAGTGATCTACCAAAATTAGATAATATAACAATAGCGACATATGCCGATGGTACTGCTCTTCTAGCGGTCGACCAGGCTCAAGAAAGCTCCACAAGAAAATTACAGATAGCAAGCAATACCATAGTAGACTGGACCATAAAATGGAGGACCAAGCTCAACGAACTGAAATCCATTCATATAAATGTCACTAACAAAAATTTATCAGAGCCACCTCCACTAAATATTAACGGTACGATTGTACCATATGAAATGAACGCTAAGTATCTCGGAATGACACTTTATGCAAAATTGCGATAGAAAACACGCGAAGAAAAAAGAGCTGAGCTTAAGCTGAAGTATAAACAATACTATACAGAAATTCAAAGTTATCAGTACACAACAAAATAATGATTTACAATAAGATGGCTATATGGCATCCAGCTCTGGGGCTGCGCCAGTGATAGTAACATTAAACCTACTCAAATATTTCAGAATAAAGTGTTGCGTAGCATAGTAGACGTGCCGTGATATGTTCATAACACAGATTTTCATAGAGACTTTGGTATTCCAACTATCAAAGAAGAAATTAAAAGGTTTGCTGGCAAACATGAATCCAGGTTCCACCTTCATGTTAATGCAGAGGCTTTTCAGCTTCTGGACAATCAACACCACGTCCGAAGATTGAAGAGAACCAAACCACGTAATCTAGTGTAATGTGTTGTGTGTAAAAGCAGAGCATAGTGCGCGGGTGAGGGTGAGGGTATATTGATACCAGAACAATCTAAAGGATATCGATGGATAGACTTTAGCTGATAAGTATTTCGTTTAAGAATGTATTAGAACAAGTTTTTAGACTGGTTTTAATTGTCAAAACTATTAGGTGTTAAAAAAACGGTAAGTTATGGTTGAAATTGTCAGATGTAAAACTTCATATCGTAGGGTTGGACATCTGGCAACACTATATCCTTAAAGTATTAGCGATTTTGTATCAGTACCACATAATTTTTTTCGTGCGAAAATGTCAATTTTTGATCCGAATAAGCATCATTTGCGGGAACTTTCGATTTACTTCTTTAATTTGAAGAAATCTGCAGCTGAGGCGCATGTAGAAGCATATGGTAAGGCTGCTTTAAGTAAGAGAAGTTGTCGTGAGTGGTTTCATAAGTTTGATGTCGAAGACAAAGAACGTAGCGGAAGGAATCCACTACGATAACCCAAAGAAGAAGAAATCATGGAGAATACGTGGCCATGTTTCAACATCAACAGTCAAGCCGAATATTCATTGAAAAAAACTCATGTTGTGTATTTGGTAGAATCAGCTTGGTGTCGCGTATTATGAGTTGCTCAAACCAAACGAAACCGTTACTGAGGCTCTCTACCGAACACAGTTGATGAGATTGAGTCGAGCACTCAAGGAAAAACGCACCCACTACTACTCCAATACGACAAAATTGTTCTCCTGCATAATAATGCTTGTCTACATATTGCGGCGTTTGTCAAAATCTACTTGAAAACACCCAATTTAGAAGACCTACGCCCCCCGTATTTACCAAACATTGACCCTTCTGATTATCACTTGTTCTATCGATGGCACTTTACATCATATGAAGATACCAAAAATTGGGCCGATTCGTGAATAGCCTCAAAAGACGAAGCGTTCTTTCGACGCGGTATCCGTATGCTGCCAGAAAGATGGGAAAAAGTAGTGGCTAGCGATGGACAATGCTTTGAATAAAACATAAGGTTCCGTTCTTTCACAATAAATGCCCAATTTTTGATAAAAAACGGTGGAGATTTATTTCTACCCCTTTAGTATTGTAAGAGTTATACCTCAAATTGAATGTCCTCATAGTATCTTATTTGGTCATGTCTCGGAGCTTTTTTGAGACCAAGTTATTTATTAATAATGTGAAACGCCTTTTTTGTTTGGATGAATGTGGTGAAAAATTTTTTAAAAAGATTTTCAAATACCTTGTACTCCATCAGAACAAAAATGCTATTGTATCAATAATGTGTCCAGTCACCACCGGTGATAACTGCCTGGGATCTTCAAGGCATGCTTTCGACCAAATTAATGGCATATTTATCCGGCAAAGACCAAACGCGACGAGTTTCTCGTGTTAATCGCATCAAAGTAAATATTTTTCTTCCACAAAGATTGTGCTTGATGTATGCCCACACATTCCCAATCGAATTTGCAACGGGTGACTGCGACGGCCAATCAAGTGTAACGATTCCAGACTGCGCTTTTCACTCAATGAAAGGCTTGTGGCGGTGTATGAGGGCGTTGACCTTCTACAGGATCCAGTCCTCGTTTTTCTTAACAAACCAACGTTCACAGTCGGTAAAAAATATTTCTTATAAATCCCGAGCATTTTTGGAGCATTTAGGTTCTCCGTAAACCGATACAACGTTCCGAAATCCAGTTTTAAGAAGCAACCCTATAGAAGCACTTTTATTGGATGTTTAACGACCCGCTATTCCAACCTGTTAGATGAGGTTGGCTAGGTTTATGGAACGATAGCATATACCCAAACAAAAGCTACACCCGTAAAAATTACATTGGTCTAATATCGGTCAATATTGTGCTTTGCCCAAGCGAGTCGCTTCGTCACATGACTTTCAACTAGCAAAGGTTTCTTTGCTGAACTACGGCATTTGATATTATGCGCACCATTTGGTTTTAATTTTGCTGCTGTTTAACGCAATGTTAAGCCGGGTTCTGCGAAAACAGGTTTAAAATCTGTTCTAGCAACTCATCGATCATTTTTGTCTTCTCATATCGCTGCATTTAATTGCTGATGAATGTTTTTGACTTATTTATGTACTTAGCAGCCGTTGCATAAGACATTTTTAGATCTTTCAATGGGTACAGAGAACACAGCCTCATAGCGCGACGCATACGCGCCACTCATAGTGATTTACATGATTTTCTAGCAGGAATTAAATGCCAACTAAATCTTTTGTGACAATGCATTGAGAACAAAGGTTTTCTCTATCGACTTACAAAATAATTACGGCGATACCTTTTACCAACTGCTAATTATGCTGAACACGCTGTTACTTAACTGACTGTAATAACTCAGGCTATATATTCTTCACCCCTCCTGGGGGTCGCGTATTGCCAACCTAAGAGGAAGAATTCTACTAACTATCATGCAAAACGAGCAACTAAGCCATCTCTCCACATATCAACCCACTTACTGGCCGACCGATCTAACGAAGATCCCCGACCTGCTCGACTTTTATGTGGTCAAGGGCATACCCCAAGGTTACCTAGAAATCTCGTCGTGCCTAGACCTATCCTCGGACCATAGCCCGATATTAGCGCAAATAAGTACAACACTATTAAGTAAAACTAGAACCCCATCCTTAACAAATAAGAAAACAGACTGGCAAATTTAACAACTAATATCCCACTGAAAACAGAAGAAGATATAGAAGAAGCGGTAGAAACACTTACCCAAACAATCCATCTGGCCGCCTCAAGAGCCACTCCACAACTACTACCTCAAGTCACACACCAAAATTGCTCGATCGATATCAAAAAAAAGATTGCTGAAAAAAGGCGACTACGACGGATCTGGCAACATAGCAGATTCCCAGAGGACAAACGTAGACTTAATACAGCAGCTCGAAACCTTAAAGAACTTACTAAGCAAGCAAAAAACGAATTCCTCAATGAGTCCTTAGAAGGACTAACCGCAACAGAAAACACCGCTACTCCCTTTGGAAGGCCACAGGCAGACTTAATAGACCTAAAAATCATATTCCCCCAATTCGTAACCCGGACGGAACATGGGCCAGCACTGACAAAAATAAAGCAGACACTTTTGCAGCCCACTTTCAAGAAGTGTTTCAACCTCTACTTTCTAACGACCCCCACACAGACGCAGAAGTGGAAAACTTACTACAGGCCCCAAATCAACTTACGTTTCCCATCAAACCTTTCACTAGGGCTGCAGTTCAAACAATGATTGATAGAAAGACTAATTGCAAAAAGTCTCCTGGACACGACTTAATCACTGGTCACATAATGAAGGAACTGCCTCCTAAAGCTATCTGTATACTCACGCTTATCTTCAACAGTATTCTGCGTACAGGATACTTTCCGTTACAATGGAAAATTGCTCAAATAATACTTATCCCCAAACCTGGAAAGCCCATCAACGAGCCCAATTCATACGGACCTATTAGTCTGTTACCGCTATTCTCAAAGCTTTTTGAAAAATTATTTCTGAACAAGCTCACCCTCATCCTGGACGACGAAAACCTAATACCTGATCACCAGTTTGGTTTTAGGAGTCACCACTCCACAATACAACAGGTACACAGGGTAGATGAACACAGTAACCAAGCATTCGAAAACAAGAACTATTGTGCGGCCGTCTTTCTTGACATCAGCCAGGCCTTCGATAAGGTCTGGCATGAAGGCCTACTCTTTAAGCTAAAGCTGATGTTACCCTACACTTACTACCAAATCATACCTCGAAGATAGAAATTTCCAAGTGAAATTGGGAGAAGCAGTATCAATTCTCCATCCCATCACATCAGGCCTTCCGCAAGGTAGTGTCCTAGGTCCGGTCTTACACGTTGTATACACTGCAGACCTCCCTACGAATGCTAACAATTTGATCGCAACCTGCGCTGATGATACAGCGCTTCTCTCCTCTCACACCGACCTTATTACAGCCGCTAGTAATCTACAGCAAAACTTAGACGCAGTAACCGACTGGTTTCAAAAATGGCGATTCAAAATCAACTCTCAAAAGTCACTACAAATCACGTTCACTAAAAGTAAAGGAATCGTCCCTGATGTGATAATGGACGGCCGAGTTCTACCTCGTACCGACAGTGTGAAATATCTTGGGATGCATTTAGACAAAGGCCTGACCTGGAAAACTCATATATGGACTAAGAGAAAACACCTGAATCTTAAACTCAAGAGTTACTACTGGCTCTTAGGTCGCAACTCCAAACTCTCTCTGAGTAATAAACTATTAATCTACAAAAGTATACTGAAACCAATTTGGAGCTACGGTATCCAGTTGTGGGGTACCGCCTCACATTCCAATATCGAAATTCTGGAACGCTTTCAGTCGAAGACCTTACGCACCATCACTAACGCCGCCTACTACATACCCAACATGGAAATACGGAAAGACCTAAAAATGAAGTCAGTGAAAGAAGAAATCACCAAGTTTAGTGAAAAATACCTCTTGCGACTAGAATCTCATCCTAACCCACTAGTGACAGAACTAATTGATGAAAGTGAACAAGTGCGCAGACTCAAACGTTTCAAGCCGTCAGATCTTCCTAATCGTTTTTAGACAGATATAATATCCCTACTACTTACTTATTATTAATTATTAATTGTTGAAAGAAATTTCATTTGAGGAACGTCAAAGGGCGTTACCTCCCATGTAATTTACACTGCTATGTATTTCTATTATAGTAATATGATTTGCTTATTGCTAATGTAGCAGATTGCAAATAAATACCAACTGTTAAAAAAAATATGTATTCTTCATTTTTTTTAAAGAAGTCGAAGCATCGAGGCTCTGTTCTAACCTTGTACTAGTCTTTTTGTGATACAATAGATTAGGAATTTTGGCTCTGTTAGTTGACCAATATGTAAGATTACCATTACTTATGAAACCCGAGTTGTTACTTATCATAAATGTATATGCAGCTCTTCCTTTTAGATTAAGAAAACTGAAATCTCAGTAGTGAAGTTCAAAATTAAAATCTCCCTATCCTCAATATATTTGTATCGTAGTGTGTCAAAAAAAAGTTGTAAATTGACTGCTTATTTATATTTTAGCGGTTATTATATTGTCATTAATGATATTTCAAATCCTCTACGATAGTACTTGTAGCTGTGGTATTTTCCCCCTTTTTATTTAGTAATTACCTAATGTTTGATTAGATTTTTTACTTATCTGAGTAAAATGTATCGTAAATTTGATATCCTAATATTTTAATGTAACTTCTGTTAATGAAATGTGCTTCTAAGGTCAAGAGCACGTCTATTTTATGTTTCTTGATAAATATTTTAAGTTCGTTTGTATTGTGACATAGCCTGTTGGTTTTTCAAATTGCTAGTTTAAACGAGAGCAATTCCAAAAATAAGGTCTCCAAAGCCCAAGGCCGCAGAGAAACTTCTTGCGCGGCTGTTAGCTATACTGCCGCGTTTGCTGCTTTCTTCATCCTCAAGCAAACCATCGTTTGATCGGCGGGAACTTTTAGTTTTGGCTCGGCAGTCGTTTGTAATAGAACTGCCGCTCGTCACTACCGCCAGTGCCATGTTCTCCGCAGCTTTTCGGTTTTTGAACGTAAAAGTATTTAAACCAACCGAAATCCATCGCCAACTGACGGAAGTGTATAAAGAGTTGTGCATGGATGTCAAAAACATCCGCAAATGGTGTAGGAAATTTACAGGTGGTCGCATAAAAATTTACGGTGAAGAAAAAAGCGGGAGACCGTCAATTCTCGACGAGACAGTCGCGAAGGTTGAAAAAGTCATGCTTAAAGATCGGAGGATTATAATCGACAATCTCTGCATTTTAAGCTTTGAGGGTTCTCGAAGCACTATTTATAGGACTAACTGAAAAGTTGAAATATTAGACGGTGTGTGTGAGATGGGTTTCGCGAATGCTTACAGAAAACCGCCAAGGGCAACGTGTTAACTCTTTTCACTAATTTATTCGACGAAAAGGACAACTTTTTGGATTTTATTGTCACGGGTGTTCCGCTTCACATCTGAAACCAAACAGCAATCACGTGAGTGGCGGCATTTCCCTTCGCCCAAACCAAAAAAATTCAAACAGGTACAGTCTGTCGGAAAAGTCATGGCAACTGTATTTTGGAATAGAAAGGGGGTATTGTTGGTCGACTTCATAGCTCGTGGAATTACAATAAACGCTGATAGGTATTATGAGACACTGAAAAGTCTCAAACGGGCGTTTCAAAACCGGAGAAGAGAAATTTCGAGCAAGAACGTACGCCTTCTCCACGACAACGCTCACCTCCACATTGCCCGTACGACCGTTGCTCTTCTGCAACAGTTTGGATGGAACATAATCACCCACTTACTCTAGTGACTACCACTTAATCCCTAAATTGAAAGGACAGCTGGAACGCGCTTCAGCGACGCTGACGAGGCGAAAAAGGCGATCCGACGTTTTCTCAACGACATGGCGTCGAGCTGGTATTACATAGAAGACGTACAAAAACTGCCGCAACGCCTATAAAAATATATCGACCAAAATGCCGATTATGTAAAAAGAATATTCAAGCATTAAAATGATGTATCAATTATTGAAAATAAATTTTTTTTCTGTTTTTAAAAACTTATTTTTGGGATTATCCTTGTATGTTTTAGCCAAGAAAGTTTTTTGCCGACTATAACAGTAAGCAAATTTAACATAATGCGAAAACCTCCTGTTATTGTGTTTTTTGTTTTCCTGGTTGTTTTATTGGTAATTGTTCTAGCTGTTCATATGACTTCCGTTGAAAAATTTATGACTGCTGTCACGCGGTACTGGACCACTTCAATTGGTCATTTGTGCAACTCTTTGTGAGTACGATAATTCTCTGATAGGATTTTGGTTTTATTGCTGAAGTATTGGTTTGTGATTACTTTGGGACTGAAAACTTTCTTTCTTGGTACTTTGCGCATCTTTTATAATTTTCTGCATGGTCTCCCTATATAAACACGTTTAGATAAACGTTTTTGCTCTCGATGCATGTTGATGTTGGACATTCTTGTCCACACTTTAAATAACGAAAAGGTTTTACGGCAGTTATGCTTTTGTGTAGCATAAATTTTGTTTTCATTTTTCTGTTCGGTGGTTCAAATGTCACTTGGCAATTGAGTGGACTATTTATTGTACAATTTTTCTTACGGCTATGGTTTGGTTCTATATGTATGTAGAACATTGACAGCTACTATTTTTTGTTTTTATATTGTATAGATTTCTAATATTATGACCTTAACTTGCTTCCATGCTGTTTTTAATATCCTTTACTTTGGTAGAATTATAAATCAAATTTTCCTTATATCAAAATTGTGGTCGGATATTAATTCGCTACAGAAGCGAAGAAATGGGCAAGAAGACTGCATTCTCATGAGGCATACAACACCAACTATAGATACTATGGTATGGACAGCTATCAACTATGATAACAGGTCACCTTTAGTCATAGTGATAGGCAACATTATTAGTCAGATTTACATCAACGCGACCTTACAGCCTGTAGTACTTCGGTTCATCTAAGAGATGTTTCTTGTAATATTTTAACAAGATAACAATCTACTACATGTGGCATGTGACACATTCCTTCAACAAAACAGAGTAGAAACTCTGTCGTGACTAGCCTAATCGCGAAAAAAGTTTTACAGCGGTATCCACGACCTCCAAGAAATCTGGCTGCAGTCTACCAACACATCATTCGTTTATTGTTTGACTCAATGCTAAGAAGAATGAAGGCAGTTATAAGAATCCGAGGGTCACACATTATTAAATAAATTTAAGTGGTTTTAGGCAAATATCTTATATTTAATTATTTAATAATTTCTTCATCATACTGTTTAATATGAAATAAAGTTTTAGTTATTAATTTGCATTTCTTCTTAGTGTTGCACTTTTAGTATTCAGTGGTGTATTAAAAAATTAATTTAAAAATTATACGCTGAAATAATAAGTATGAAATTTAACAGCAACAAGTAAAATCCTGCAAATGTTTACATATATGTTACCAGCACATTATAACTATCGGATTAATATGCGCAATTTATTTTTCAAATTTCAGAAGAGTCGGTGCCTGGAAGTCCAACGTCTTCCAACAGCTTTCAGCCTTTCTCGGGTCCCGTTCCTATTGCTAGAAGCGAAAAGCACGTAGTGCTCACCAATACCAGCCCTGTCAGGCCGAAGGTGGCTTCCATGCAGTCGAAACTGGACCACACAAAAATCGATTCGTCTTTGTACCAAAAGGTAGGACTGCATGTTTTTTGGCAAGAATAGCCACATTACAGTTTTTAATATTAACATATTAGGGCAAATTTTCGAATATTATGTTTTAGTAACTTTGAATTTTTTCAATTTCGTTTTTAAAAAATGTTGAATATATTTGCAAAAGTGTTTTCCGTTTCTAGTTTATATTTGCAGATATACATATATGTAGTTATGTGCATACAAACTATGTCTTAAAGTATTATAGAACAACTTCATTCCTGAATTACTCAATTGTTTAAATAGCAAATATTTTAAGAGTTCTGATCATGTACGTGTAAGAAAATTGATTTTGCTATAAAAAATGGTGAAAAGGTTCTCTAAGGTTATTATTCACATTACATTAGAATCTCATCCATAACCGCAATACGTTTGAAGCAGCGTAGGGAAAGACGTATGATTCGAATCTACATTTCAACATTGTAGATTCGGCGCTAACATACGCGTTCGAATAAAAAATAAACCGAAATTATTTGTTTTTAAATTTATTGACGCATCGTAAAAATACAAACATACAAAGTTGTTGTTCTACAGAAACACATTTTGCCAATGGATAGGGATTCTGTTGTAAAATGAATGAGATGGCACGAACGCTTTGACAGCAACATTGTTGTCAAGTTTTTTTTCGTCTTTTAAATGCCTCTTTTAGCAGTACAAATGATAATTGCAAAGTTATAAATTTCGATGGGGGCTCTACTGTTCCAACCGTTGTTTCTGACCTTTGTTGAGAAGACAAAAATTTACTTTACATACTTCTTCTTATTCTTCTCGTGCCATCTCCTCTAATGAAGGTTGGCAACAATTGTGGCGAATTCGTCTCGGTCTTGTGCTGTTCTAATTAATGTGTGTGTATTTAAGCCCGTCCAGTCTCTTATGTTCTTCAACCATGAACATTTTCTTCGACCTGGGTCGCGTCTTCCTTCTATTTTCCCTTCTATCGTGAGTTTTAATAGTTGGTTTTTGTGGTTTCTTGTGATATGACCAAGATAGGCGGTTTTCCTTCTTTTAATCGTATTAACTAATTCTCTGTCTCGGTTCATACGTCTGAGTACTTCCTCGTTTCTTATGTGTTCAACCCACGATATTCTATGCATTCTTCAGAACACCCACATCTCGAATGCTTCCAGCTTGCTAATCTCTTTTTTGTTCAATGTCCAAGTCTCCACCCCGTATAGCAGTATTGAATAAATGTAACATTTCACAAATCTGTATCTTACATCTAGAGCGAGGCTTTTAATACATAGCAAGTTTCTCATTTTTAGGAAAGTCATTCTGGCTGTCTCTATTCTGGTTCGTATTTCTAGTTCTGGGTCTAGATTATCCAGCAGCCAAGGTATTTAAATCTGTGGACTTGTTCTATATGTTCATTGTATACATTTATATTGATTGTTGTGTTTGGTATTCTGTTCACTACCATTGTTTTTGTTTTCGTTGTATTAATTTTGAGTCCGACAGTATCTCCTTCGGTTGTAATACGGTCCATTAAGCGTTGTAGACCCTCAGGGCTGTCGGCAATAATTACGGTATCATCCGTGTACCTCAAATTGTTGAGTAATCTTCCGTTGACTTTGATACCATCTTCCGAGCCTTCAAGTGCTTTTTGGAATACTTGTTCCGAATATATATTGAACATAAGTGGTGATAGGACGCATCCCTGACGTACCCCTCGTTTAATAGCCACTTCAGTTGTGATTGAGTTTTCTAATCTTATTGCTGCTGTTTGTTTTTCGTATATGTTTCTAATAATTGTGATGTCTTGTTTATCCAGTCCTTTATGCTGTAGCACGTTTATTAATTCTGCGTGTTTTATACTGTCAAATGCTTTGACATAGTCAATGAAACAGAGATATACCTCCTTTTTTTGATCTCTGCATTTTTGCAGTAATACTGTTAATCCAAATAAAGCCTCTCGAGTGCCAAGGCCGTCCCGAAAGCCAAACTGTTCTTCGCTTAGGTCTTGTTCACTTTTTTTGCGTATTCTGTTGTGTATTATTTTTAAAAGTAATTTCAGCACATGGCTCATTAAGCTAATTAATCGGAATTGATCACATTTGTTCGCATTAGTTTTCTTTGGTATAGGAATGAAAATTGACTTTAGCCAGTCGTGTGGTATGTTTCCTGTTTGGTATATTTTATAGAACAGGTTTGTCATTATGTTTATGTTATCTTCATTTATGAGTTTCAGGAATTCTGCATAAATGTCGTCTGGTCTGGGAGCTTTCCCGTTTTTAGTTGCATTTAACACTTTAACTACTTCTGCTTTTAATATGTTTGGCCCCGTTTCGCCCTTCACGGTGTACGGGAGGTTAACTTCATCGTCAAACAATTGTTGTACGTAGTTTGTCCATTCGTTGTTTAGTTCTTCTGTTGTAGATATCAGTTGGTTGTTATCATTTGTTGGCAGTCGTTTTTTAAAGTTTCCAGTAACTTCCTTTACTTTTTTATGTAAATTGAAGAGATCGTGTTTGTTCTGCAGTTCTTCAAGCTCTTGGCATCTATTGTTCATCCATTTCTCTTTTGCTTCTCTTATTGTTCGTCTTATTTTGGTTTGGGCTTGATTGTACCTCTGTTGGTCCGAGTTTTTATACATTCGTCTCTCGTCCATTAGCTCTAAAATTTCCTTTGTTATCCATTCCTTTTTGTGATCGTATTTTGATGCTCTTACAGTTTGAGCTTGTATATTGTTTAGCGTGTTTTTAAATTGTTTCCAGATATTTTCTATTTGCTCTTGGTCGGTTTCAACCTCTGTTTCGCGTATTTTTTTGAATTCGTTGTTTAGTGACGCGGATATTTGATCTTTTTGTATCTGGTCTTCTAGTATTGCCATATTTGGTTTTGTGTTTGTCTTCTTCCTTATCTTTCTTAACCTAATTCTGATGCGTGCTACTACAGGGTTATGATCCGACCCCACGTCTGTTCCTGGGTAGGTCTTTGCTCCAAGAACTCCATTTCGATATCTTTTGTCTATTAGGATAAAATCGATTTGATTCTGATCACATGTCTTGGGTGGTCTTGCGGTGATTTCCAGGTATAAAGGCGCCTCGGAGGTAGTTTAAACCATGTGTTGCTTATTACAAGATTTTCTTCTTGACAAAATTGTACTAATATGTCACCTCTTGGGTTT
Organism: Sinelater perroti; assembly: GCA_036346155.1. Lineage (NCBI taxonomy): Eukaryota > Metazoa > Arthropoda > Insecta > Coleoptera > Elateridae > Sinelater > Sinelater perroti. Next base: position 27,219,338 of record JARFIY010000248.1, on the reverse strand, counting down.
CTGTCACCCAGTCCATACTCCCTACTACATCTTGAAGTGGTTCTTTTCCGATTTTGGCATTGAAATCGCCCATAATTATTGTTATCTCATCTTTTTGATGTGTGATTTTAATTGTTTTATTTGGGTGTAGAAATTGTTTATCTCTGCGTCGGGTTTTTCTGCTGTTGGTGCATATACCTGTATTATGTCAACATTTTTGGTTCTACTTTTAGTTGGATCAACATTGCTCTGTCAGATTGCGGTATGAAATTCATGACCGATTTTTCGCCTCTTTGTTCACTATAATTCCAACTCCGTTTGGGTGATCAGGTAGGTTGTTTCCAGAGTAATATACAGTTGAGTCGCCTATGTTCATTTTTCCTGACTCCTTCCACCTCATTTCGCTAATTCCGAGGACATTTATGTTTAGTCTCTTCATCTCTTGGATTGTATTGTGTATCTTCCCAGCCATATACATGCTTTTCACATTCCAAGTGCCAATTTTGATTGGTATTTCTTTTCGTTTTCCACTTTCGGGTGGTTCTAGCATTCATCGCGGGATTCTTCGCACCCTTGACCATTTAAGGTCTGCCGCGGACTAGGGGCCGTTTTGTATTGATGTGTCGCCATAATTGTTTGTCGTGAGAAAGTTTAAGCGGTAGTTTCTCCTTGCTTTCCGCTTTGGTTTCTAGCCGCCCAATATGGGAACAGACGCTATTTGCAGCCGCTCAATCTGAGTCAGACGCTGCTGTTACTATGTTAGCCATTAAATCCATCAATTGAAGGTTGCCTCCCATAGCCTCTCATTTAGTTTAGCCTGTGTGCCGACACAGTATCCGGGATGTGGCCGCTTAACAAGCTTCTGGGAGCCATAAATGAGAGTGAGAGACCACCCGGAGACCAATATCTCTGAATGACCTAAGGGTCCGGCAATTCAGAGTATAGAGGTGCTACTCCTGGGTGAAATCTCCCGTACATCCCACTTTACATACACTTTCCAAATTCCAAGATTGTCAGCAGTGATTACCAAGTAGTTTAATCCAATTTTAAAAGCAATTTCAGAAATTGTAAATCGGCCATTATACTCGGTCACATTTCTTCCAAAAATTTTTTTTGCCATTTGTACACCTGAGTCTTCTTAAGGGTGTTCTTTCTGGCCTTTTCAAAATATTAGACGGTTTTTCGCTGTCTATCATAGGGAACTTGATAATAATTCGTTGCTTAATGGACAAAGGTATGTGCTTTTTGCTTTGACATTGTGATACTGTCTAAAGAAGCGGCAGTGTAAAATACTTTTTGGGGAAAATTTTTTTTCAGCCATCTCTGCTAGAGATAAAAGTTAGTTTGATATAATTTCCGAATATGAAGTTATTTGATGCCGAAGTTTCATTAAACACAAGTCGGGTATGAATTTTCAGAACTGAGTTTATAATTAATTGTATTCTGCCTCCTTAATTGGTCCATGAAGTAGAAATAGAACAGCAAAATTCTGAATAATACATTTACATATGAATTACATTAATTAGCTGTTGATAACAAATTATTGGGTTCGGCGTGAACAAGCAAAATGACGGTTGGTTTTACAAAAAAATTTTGCTAATTATATTGATAACGGCAACTCTAAGTGCCATGTTATGCTGATACAAAAAGATGTCGATAATGATTAAGATATATACGTAAGAACAGCTTCAGCATATTTTTGTGATATGTAACGTATAAAAAACGTATTTATAATTAGAAAATATTTATTTTGGGAAGCTTGAGGCTACTAAATATTAAAAAAATGAAAAGATTTACAACGGAATATCTATAAAGTTTTTAAAAATAACATTAATTTTAACGCTTTTGGTCTTAAACAATTTTCACCTGACTATGCACAATAAGATGTCTAAAGTCCAATTAAAGTCAATGCAAATATTTAGTTTTGATTTTTAATTTAATTTGTTTTATACCCATGTATAAAAGTAACGTTTTAATTTATAATTATTAAAATATACAAACCGACCTTTAGTGCTCTGATAAATTACTAACAGGTGACTGAGCAGCGCAGCAATTTCCCGGCAGCAATTCCCAAATGAAATTTCTATAAACCAGTTATTCTATTATTCCCCACCTGTTCCACAACCTACCTTCATAACCTTCATATCTAACACTTAATTTATAACGAAACCCCTAAACGTCAACGAATTAAATGGCGAAAAGCTAAAAGTGTTAAACAAAAAAAAAAATAAATCTACCTACCAATATACATGTAATAAAGAATAATTATTACATACAACTAGCAAATACGTAGTATTCAGTGACACTGAAAATAATTGTGCACCAATAACTGAATAATCAGCAATCAGGTGTGAAATTATGATAATAGTTTTGTTAGATGTTAAGGAAACAAACAACGTAGTTAAAATAAATATAAAAAACCTTGACGTAAACAAAAAATTAATACGATACATGCAAGTGTGAAGTATTATATTATGATTTCACACTTAATAAATAAAATCCCTTGAAAAGTAGTTATGAAACATATTTATCGTACAACCCTAAAAGAAAAATTAAAAATCGATCTTAGTAAATTAGGTAACAAATACACTGAATATTAAAAATAAACATTTGCAATGTTTGGTTCTTACATAACAAGCACGTCGCCTTTGAACTGCAAAGGAAATACTGAATTGCTACGGACATGGAATCAAAACTATAACTATGCAAAAACATACTGAAGTAGACAATATTTTTTTTAATATTTATTTATAAGCAATCCGAAAATTTTCAAGATATTCTATGAGCTATTTTTATGTAAATTGATACAGTCATGAGGGGAAGACATCCAGCGATGTCGCCCCTATTTTAATCCGTTAAGTCTATTGGCCACTTTATTTTTAATCTTCTGGTTTGGGGGTCGTCAGCTAATGGGATTACTGTTACGTTTGGATGGTTTTCCAGAGTATGGTGATGTTTTACTGCTCTTGCTTTTATTACATCCTTTACATATGGAATGTTGAGGTCATTATGTAAGGTTATGTTTGACACATGCCACGGGGCGTTAGTTAACATTTTAAGTGTTTTGGATTGGAAACGTTGAATAATATTTAAAGTTGATGAACTGGCACATCCCCAAAGTTCATATACATAGGACCATATAGGACGGATTATGCACTTGTAAATTATTAACTTGTTATCTAGCGTGAGGGCTGAGTTTTTGCCAATGAGCCATTATAGTTTTTTACAACGTAGGTCCAATTCTTTGTGTTTTTTATTAACGTGTGTCCTCCATGTCAGTTGTCGATCTAGGTGTAGACCCAAGTACCTGACCTCATCTACTTGGGGTATGCGCATGTTATTGAGTGTAACCGAGGGGCATGTTGAGTGCTTAGTTGTAAAAGTGATATGTGCTGATTTGCTTTCACTTTCCATTTTTCCCATCCATGTTTCTTGTAAGCTTGTGTGTTCTTGTAACAACTCTGATGCTACCACTGGGTTCTCGTTACATGATAGTATGGCAGTATAGTCAGCGAAGGTGCTTAGGCTTGTATATAGTGTGGTTGGAAGGTTGAACGTGTATAGTAAGTACATTACTGGCCCTAAGACGCTGCCTTAGGGAACGCCTGCATTTATTTTTCTTATTTGAGATGTTTCGCTGCCTACTTGTGTTTGAAAATATCGATCTGCTAGGTAGAATTTTAAAAGCAGATAGTAATTTTGCGGCAATAAACTTTTAATTTTGTAAAGCAGGCCTCTATGCAATACACTTTGTTTTCGAATGTTGTACGGATTGTGTTTACCAGTTTATGACATTGTTGTGTTGTTGAGTGACTAGTTCGAAAGCCGAATTGGTGGTTTGGTAGCCATTCTTCTTGGAGTTCACTTTCATTTATGCGTTTTAATATTAATTCTTCCAACAACTTTGATACTATCGGGAAGAGGCTGATGGGACGGTATGATTTGATTTGGTTGATTGGTATTAAAACAATCTGAGCAAACTTCAACGTCAAAGGCCAATATACAAGTCGCAGAACTCCGTTAAACAATATTTGTAAAAATCGAATTCCTTTCTTGGGAAGACGTTTTAGAACAGTTCCCGTTATGAGGTCATAACCTGGTGATTTTTTACTATTTAACCGTTTTATCTGAGTTCCGATTTCTTGTTGTGTAAATCTACGTATTGGAAACGATAGCTGTAGTGGAGCAGTTAGGTAGTTTTCAATTTCTTGATCAGGTTCGTTAGAATTTGGTTGAAAGGTGTTTTATAAATGTTCGGCGAATGCTTCAGCTTTCTGTTTATTCGACTTTGCCCATGTTCCCGTTTTATCTTGTAAAGGTGGAACATGCTCTTCAGGTCGCTTAATTCCTTTGGTTGCTCTCCAAATTGTTTGGTCATTTACAGAAAGTGAACTTGTATAGTATTTAAAAGTCTCGTTCCGTATTTGTTGCAGCCGACGACTCAGTTTGTTGTTTTAATCTATTTTTGTCTTGAAGATTCCGACTACGCTGCCAAACTGCTCTTGCTCTTCTTTTTTCTTTTACTAGCTCCATTATTTCGGTGGGGATGTATTACATTTTAAGTTTTTTGTTTGTGGTGTTGCTCTCCATCCTGCTTCCTGTATTGTAGATGTAAAGTGGTTTGTTGCGTGCTCCAGGTCTTGATTTGTTTTTAAGCTTATATTTGTATCTAGATTTTCAGTAATATAGTCTTCAAACACTTTCCAGTTAGTTTTGGCATTGCTAAGAGTAGGTTTTGGTTCTGGGTACAGTATAGTTGCACTCACTGTAGCTATTACAGGCGTATGGTCAGATGAAATATCATAGTTGGGAATAATATCCATGTAGTTTGCTGACATACCATGGGTATAAAGAAATAGAGTAAATCAGGAATTTTATTGGAATCTGAGGGCCAATATGTTGGACTTCTCGTTGATAGAAAACCGTATTTGTTATCTATTATTAGTTTAAGTAGTTCTCTGGCTTTTGATGTTATTAGTCGTGAGCCCCAGTGTATATGCTTTGCATTGAAGTCTCCTCCCGTTAGAAATCTAGATCCTAGTAGTTCAAAGAAGGGTTGTAACATTTGTTTAGTTAAATTATGACGTGGTGGACAGTAAACACTTGTTATGACTAGAGGTGCTGGCAACCTCTCAACTTCTATCATAGTGGATTGTAGGTAGTCTGTTTTGCATGAAGGTAACTGATAATGTTTAATGGAGCTACGTTCTGTTATAGCTGAGCCACAATGCACGGTGTTATCTGGATGCGTTGTGTGATATACAGAGTATTGAGGTATTGTTAGATAAGATCTTGAGGTGAAGTGTGTTTCTGAAATTAGTAACACATCAATGTTATTAACACGTATGAAGGTTTCAATTTCTAGCTTTCTGTGTTGTAGTCCGTTAGCGTTCCACAGTGCTATTTTTAAGAACTTGGCCATTATTGTTGATGACTGTAGTTAACATATTTAGTATCATACTATTTTGCTGTAGTAATTGGTTGAAGATATTTTTGAATTCATTAAGAAACTGTTTAAGACTAACATCTTCTGAGGATGACGGTTGATTTCGGGCTGCTTCCGCATAATTAAAATGTGTATGTGTTGGCTGGCTAGGGTTAGTGTAAGGTTGATTATTTTGGCTTTTTAAGAATGGATAATTTTCTCTTGTTAGGTTTGGAGGTCTTGGGGTTTTGTTGCTTATTGGGTTGGTATTTTCGTTGAAGCTCTTGATATATGGAACACCTCTTATAGTTAGCTGGGTGGGGCCCTTCGCATAAAATGCATACAGCTGAAGTTGCTCGGTTTTTTTGGCAACTTTTTGTATCATGAGGACCCGCGCATTTCACGCAAGCAAAAGGTCTACTGGAATAACTTTTTGTATGTCCATAGTTCTGGCAGCGAGTACATTGTACAATATCTCTGTTTGTCCTTGGTGGTTCAATTATAATACGTTTATTTTTCAGTGCATATATGTTGTATATATCTTTGTTGTTTGTAGCTGGTTCAAGGTCTATAACAAATATTGGCAAAGGATCTTTGTTTTGTCTGTTTTTTACGTTTATAATGTTACGCACTGTGTGTCCTAATATTTTAAGGGCACTTTTGATATCATCGATAGGGGTAGTGTGGTGTAGATGTTTTAATACAACTCTGTAGGGACGATTTTCTTTCGTTTGATACGTGTGATGTATAATCTTACTATCTTGCATGTGCTTAATAAGTTTAAGGTACGTATCAGGGGTATTTGCATTTATTTTAACTACATTATTATGTAAGCTTTTTGAGGTGTATATATATCTTCTTCCACTATTGTTTGTAAGTTTGTGATCATCTTACCATAATCTAAAACACCGTGTACAAAAATTGGTGGTAGTTTATGTTCAGTTTTGTCTTGATGTTCTTCGTTTTTTTGTTTGTTTGATTCATCTTCCTCAGTTAATACTGCTAAAAGGAACGGCAACGAATCAATGTCAGAAGAACTGAGATTAAACTGTTTTTACATCTCTACAATATAACCATACTGCTTGTGTCCAAAACATATATTTTAGATAGATTGAACTTTAGAAAATCTTTCCTGAGTAAAACACAAAATATTAGAACTACCCGAATTTTGTTATCAGTTATTCTTTTAGAAAAGTTTTCCATAATGCTTTCCCACAAATGGAACTTTATTTCGTCAATTACACATTTGATCTTTTTTTTTACCCCTGGAAACATAACATTTGTTAACCATGACTGGGAGTTAGCTTTTCTGTTGGCTATTTTTCTAATATCTTCTTCTCAATGCCAAAAAATCTGAACAGGTTATTTTTGCGACTTCAAACTTATTTTTAGTTCGACATGTTTTCATGACAGCTATGTAGTCATTTCGTGGATACAACCTTTGTTAACGTTTCAATGAACTTTTCACATCAGAGAAGTCGGTATCGTTGTGCAAACACTTACGTATATTTTTTCTGATAAACGATGTGATTCAAGTACAGTTTTCATCATCAGAATCATTTTTATATTTTGATTTTCCCACCGCATGAGTCGGTCTATAATATTAGTTCACTGACATTTTCAAGTACGTGTATGTGAATGTGTTTTATAAGACATGAATCCACCTTTTTGAATCACGACCTGCTTCATTTTTTATATGTGTATAAAAGTATTATTTCTGATTGGTCTCAGAATGTGTGCCAAAATGTATATAACCGTATTAGCCTTTTATAGAACAAAATTTAAGTCAAGAGGTAAGGAAAAGGCAAAGTTCTTTTCAAGTCAAAGGTCAAACATTCTAGATAATCATTACTGGCTGCCGTCTCCATGTCTGTCTTCATTTTTGCTCTAGAATCTTGTAAACTTTTGAGATGATCGTTATGCTCCTCTTTCGCTGCTCCTTCTGGAATAGATTGGTTTTGTGCTAGATAAGCATCACATTTGCTACACGTGTCTTAAATTTTAAATTGAATTTAATGAAAAAATATTTCGATGCACTGAAGAGCTAACCGGATTTGAATCAGGATCTTCTTTATATTTTTGTACATCATCCTCAATATTATCTCTGGCGGTAGAAACTTTGGGGCACCATTTTGTTCTTTTTGGTAGTGACTTACATACTTCGGAATTGCATCAATGAATCACTTTTTGCCTTCGTTCCTCCGAGATTTTATTTTGCCCGCCTTGTTTTTTTCCTTCTCTTGCTAGTAATAGTAGAGATACTAAATTTCTTCAAAGCAGTGTTGTTTCTTTTTGTAGAAATACTGAGAGTTTTTACAAATATTTTACGACATACTACTACTTGGTTAAGGAGGTACTTCCTAGAGAATTGTCTTTTTGGCGATCTCTTACTATATAATTTTTTCGTTGTTTCATGAACAAGTGCAGTAATAAAACCCGTTTGCACATTGTGGTCCATCTCCAAATATAGGCCAAACTGTTCTCGTTTTAATTCTTTAGCCAATTTTACGTGACACTACATTGAATATGAACAACTGTAATTAATAAATTCTTTCGCCTTGATGGTCTTCCATTATAGTTATAACAATCTTTATTGTTGTTTCTAAGTTTTTTATTTTGTTTGCTTGTCAAATTCATGAATTTTTTCTTTTGACTCCTTTGGTTTCCTCTTTTTGAGTCTTATTTTCTTCTTCCTCTGTTGTTTTTAATATTTCTTCAGCTTCTGACAAAGCATCAGATTCTTTAGATATATTTTTCCTTGTGTAAATTCTGGATCTTCATCCGAATCAAATTCGTCAAATTCAAAACGACTGAAGCTTTTATTAACCACTGTTGATGTGCTTGTTTTATTGTTTTCATCATCTGGAATAGTGTGATTTGATTTATGATATTTATAAATATATTATTATAACAAAAACAAAAAATATACTAGTAACTACTACGTGCTCCTCTTCTTGTGTCTTATTTTCTAGTTCTTCTGTGGTTTCTAAAAAACAATTTTGACAACAATAACAATGGTGCACGCTAACCGTCACTTTGTTTTATTTTCAGAAATATAACAAACCTACTTGGATTTGTTCTGCAAAACTAATCAGAATAGAAGCAATTTTGTTAGTTGGTTCTTTCTACATATACTCTTAACTCTATAGAGCAACTTGTGACACATTTATACAAAAATTTCAAATTTGTAGATTGATTCCTTTTTGCACAAAGCCGTCCATTTGATAGAAGCATGTTGTGGCCTAAATAATAAATTATTTTTCCAATGTATGTCTATGGGGAAAAAGTTGAATCAAATGCAATTTATATACACTTGTGATGAATCTAATTCTGTAATCATGGATCATGAAAACATAGAATCAACCTCACAAAAACCCAAACACGCGTGGCAAACAGTTAAAAAACAAAAAAGAAACAACCCGCAACCACATTCAACAAATCAACAAACTACTCCTATATAACTACTTCAATGGATTTGAAGTACACTCACAAATTGCAAGCAGCAGTGCAAACCTGAATCAAACATCCAGTACCGAGCAACCTAAAATCTCAAAACCACCACCTTTTTATATTTACGGGGTAAATAACTACAACGAAACGATCACAAATATAAATGCAGTACTGGAAAAAGAACAATATTACACAACAGTATTATTAAATAATAAGATTAAAATCAACACCAACACGTCAAATTCCTACAGAAAACTCAAAACGCATCTTGAGAACGAAAACAATACACCACACCTACCAATTTAAGGAGGAAAGGTCATATAGAGTGGCTATATGAAATCTTTATCATACGATTTCAACGGAGGTCATTAAAAAAGAGCTAGGTAAATTAGGTAATGAAGTTTCATTAACATTTGTCACAGACTAACTAAGCAACCCCTACCATTATTTATGATAGACTTAAAACCTAAAGATAACAATAAAACCATATTCGACGTAAAACATATCGATAATATCAAAGTCATAATCGAGCCGCCTAGAAAGAAGAATACAATACCGCAGTGCCTTCGTTCCCAGGATTACGGCCATACAAAGAGTTACTGCAACAAACTTTGCATGTGTTTAAATGTGGTGGCGATCACGAAACTTCCACCCGTAAGGAACCTTAAAATTCTCCACCCAAATGTACTCTTTGTAGCGGGAATCGCCCAGCTAACTATACGAGATGCTCAGTGTACCAAGACTTACAGAGAGCCAGGAATGCCCCATTCAGAGTATCTTCTAATATAACGCGTCCACAACAGATACCGAATAAAAGCGAATTCCCCCCACTTCGAAACCATATCCACAACGTTAACAACGACACTACAAATTCCTTGCAAATTAAACAATCTTACTCACAAATAACAGCACGATGAACTGACAACCTTCAAAATAACGATCAAGCATCTTCTATAAACTAAATCCTTGCTAACTTTCTTAATGAATTTAAATCAATCTTCTCCCAACTAATTAGTCAGAACAGCATGGTCTTAAACATGCTCTTAACAGTTATTAACAAACTAACATAAAAATGGCGACTTCGTTGCGCATCGCTGTCTGGAATGCTAATGGTATTTCTAACCACATCCCAGAATTAATCTCATTCTTGCAATTATAAAATATTAATATATTATTAACTTCAGAAGCCTACGCAACAACAAGAACAGTAGTAAAAATTCCGTTCTATACCACATACCTTACTAATCACCCCGATGGTGCGGCGGACGGTGGGACAGCAGTTGTAATAGAAAGCACAATCAATCATCACGAATGGGTGTCTTATCAGACCAATAAAATTCAAAGTACAAGCATAAAGGTGCATGCTCTCCCCTTTCCACTGATAATAGCAGCAATTTACAGTCCTCTAAGAGACTCTATCTCTATCGAAGAGTACGAGAAGTTTCTGCAAATATTCGATACAAAATTTATCATAGGAGGTGAATGAAATGCTAAAAACACAGCGTAGGGTTCCAGGTTAAATGACCCAAAAGGCCGCAATCTACTGTCCAGCTTACCTACTGGCCTACCGATACAAACAGATTACCAGACCTACTTGATTTTGCAGTAACATGTGGTATAACGAATACGTTCATACAAATAGAAGCTAATTTCGATCACTTATCCGACCACTCCCCAGTCATAATTACCCTAAGCACTACAATTATCTACAAAGAGTCTACTCCAAAACTATGTACAAAACTCTCCAACTGGGCCCACTTTAGGAATTTGTTAGAAAGAAACCTCAATCTTGCTCTGCGAATTAAAAGCGCTGAAGACCTTGACAAAGCAACCGAATGTCTGACGACAATGGTACAAGATGCTGCTTGGCAAGCCACGCCCAACCCAGTGGGTCATCAACAAATATACAACATTCCTCGCCATATTCCAGACCTTATTGCCCAGAAACGGAAAGCACAAAAAAAGTGGAAAAGAATCAGAGATAGGTATGACAAAACCTTACTCAACCGACTTACACATCAACTACACAACGTGTTAATAGAATCAAAGAACAATACCTTCCAACATTATATTACTAATCTTTTACCTGACGATCGCACGTTGTGGAAAGCAACCAAAAAGTTCAAACGACCAATTCCCACTATACCTCCCAGCAAGAAACCCTACTACAGTTGGGACAGATCAGAGGAAGACAAGGCCGAAACATTCGCTGAACATTTCGCTAACATATTTACGACACCACAATCTCAACCGAATACCGACGATTCTGAAATTAATTCATTCCTGGGGCTCTATGCCAATTGTCGTTACCAATTAAGCCATTCTTACAAAGAGAAGTACGACAACAAATATTAGCCACCAATACCCGCAAAACCCCAGAATACGATCTGATAGTGGGAGATCTTCCTAGAAAAGTCATAGTACTCTTCACCACAATCTTTAACAGCATCCTCAGACTATGCCATTTCCCAACCCAGTGGGAGTTTGCCCAAATTATTCCAGTCGAGAAACGTGGGAAACCTCCTTTACAACCCTCTTCCCGCCGTCCAATCAGCCTTTTACCCTTGATATCCAAGGTTTTCTAACGGCTGCTCCTCAAGAGAATTCATAGTGACATAGATCTAGAGCACATAACACCAAATTACCAGATCGAATTTTTTCAGCTGTATATTTGGATATTCAGCAGGCATTTGACAGGGTATGGCACGCAGGTCTGCTATACAAAATTATGCTCCACTTTCCAAGTCAATTATACTTGTTATTAAAGTCATACCTTAGTGACACGACTTTTAAAGTCAAGATCAATAGCACTGTGTCTACTTATCACAAGATTACTTCTGAAATCCCGCAAGGCAGTGTGTTGGGACCTCTGTTGTACTTACTGTATGCCTCTGATACTCCTCTCACAAATAACACATTAATTGCAACGTTTGTCGACGATACGGCTATTCTCACAAGCAGCGAAAATCCGGAAACAGCTATAGCATATCTACAAAATCACCTCAACACCCTTCAAGACTGATTCGACAAATGGAGAATAACAGTGTTACATTTACCAAGAGACGCATCGTGTGTCCACCCGTATTATTCAAAAACACGCCCATACCTCAGAAAACTGAAATAAAATATCTTGGCTTACATCTACACCAGAAATTACTCTGGGACACGCTTATTAAAAAAAAAGAAAACAAATAGATCTAAAAATAAAACAGATGAACTGGCTGATGGGGAGACAATCTCAGCTCACCTTACAAAATAAAATACTGCTACATAAAATAATTTTAAAGCCCATCTGGTCATATGGAATCCAGCTGTGGGGTTGTACCAAGGCATCACATACCAAGATCCTACAGAGGCACCAATCAAAAATTCTTAGAACCATAACCGATGCTCTGTGGTATATCTCAAATAAAACTCTCTACAATGAGTTTGGAATTACTTATGTAGCGGAAGAGATCAAAAGATTGGCTAAATCGTACACTAAAAAATTGGCAGAGCATACTAATCAATTCGTGGAACAACTATCCTTCCAACCTACAGTCACCAGGAGGCTAAAAAGAAAATGGCCGCAGGACCTACCTCCTCACGATAATTAATTAATACTAGTTGAAATAAATATGGGGCTAAGGCACTGACCGAATACCCCTTATGTCATTTAATTAAAATAGTAACATTTACTTATTACTCCCATAAAGAGTAGATTGTAAATATGCAAAGCTAATAATAATTAAAATAATGCACTTGTGTATTGAGGCCATAATACGGTCCATCCATATGCTATAGATAGCAGTCATCTTTGAGAAACTAAATGGTAAATATTAAATTTTTCATAAAGTTTGTGATTTTTTAACCAACTTTTTTGCATATAAAAATCTGAAAAAAATTGATAGATACGCCACGTACCAAGCTAATTGTGACATTAAAATTTAACCTAGGTCACTTAATATAATATAAAAAATTCCGAAATTATGATATTTTTAACATTAAAAAAACGAAAACTTTTTAATGTGCGCAAAAAGCAAAACAAAACTTTATTATAGTTATAAAAATAGAAAAAATATTAAAGTAAATTTAATATCATGGTGGTGCACAAGCTTTATTCGTAACAACTTCAGTTTAACTTGCTTAGCTCCAATAATTCCCATTTCGTGGAGAAAATAACTTACAATTGCAGTCGCTGTTTTATTGTGGCCGCGAATTACGACTTACTTCGCGAGTTCTACAAAGAGAATGGCTAACAAAGCGTAACTGCTGCGATATTAACTGCCGTTTTCTGCAATGCTGACTAATGCGCTGCTTAAACTTGATTTGGGTGCAGGAAATTTTAATGAAATCTTGCGGTATGTAGCCGTGCAAAGAGTAGCAATTAAACCGGAGGCTGAGAATGGTGTGTAAAATTACTTTGAATGCTGGAATAACAGGCGTGGAAGAACAAAGCCCGCTATTTGGCGGAGTTTCTGCTTGCACTGAATATTTGTTGTAGTTTGCGTCGTCGACTTCTTCGTAGCTTTGAACAAAACTGTGCTTTGTTATAAATTAATTAATGATAAATATTAGAGAAATACACAGAAGTACATAAAATTAAAACTCTTGATTGTGTTGTTAAATTTGTTGTTCTTTTACTTACGTCTGCTCAGTCTAGGATGACATCTTTTTTTAAAATTAAGGGAAGCTACCGAAATGTATTTGATATGTATTTTTAGGAGAAAATAGAACACTTATTTGTTGAATTAGTGCCACACGATTGCAAAAATTAATGGGCTGTGAATAACAATATAACAAAAACTCATCCAAGCCAACGGACTTAATTCAGATCCTTTGATTGAAAACTACTCCTAGGTCATGCTTAAAAGTCAAGAAGTCACACCAGATTGTTTTCAAAATAAACTTAGTTATAAGTGAAAATTTCTTAATAGGTTTTTTAGAATTAAAACAAAAATCTTTGTGCATTTTTATTTTATTAATTAGCTCTGTATTTCGACCATTCTTAATTTTGTATAAATCCGCTTTTGTTAAGTCTTCTATTACTTCATTTGAATATATGATATTTGGTCTTACATATTTTTGGTTTTCTAGTTCTCTATTTCTTTCATATTTCTATTCCTTTGGATTTATTTGTTTTGATATTGTGCATTATTATATTCTCTGCATTTCTTTCGCTCTTACTATATTCCTCTCTCCTGTTTCTTCTAGTATGTAGTAATATCTATACCTGTATTTCAGGCTCAATATATTTTTTAACATCCTTCTTTCCTATATAGCCTTTTTTCGATCGATACTCATCAATATTTTCTCCAATTTATCCATTCCTATATTTTGTCAATGACTCATGTTTTGATTTATCAGAAAATATTGTTTCTTTGCTTCTTCTACTATTTTTCTGTTACTTCCTGCTACTATCGCTAATTTGTCTGCACATGGAATTGCTTGTACTTGTTAACATCTGTCTCTCTTATTATGTTTTTCAATGTTGACCTGAACATAACCATCTTGTTTTATATAAACCCAGATTGTTCTGATATTCTAGATTCTCTCTTTTGGGGCCATATTTAGATATTTCAGAAATGTTTTGTGTCTTGTACGTCAAATGTCTGTTTAAAATTAATGAACAATATATATATGCATATATATATATATATATATATATATATATATATATATATATATATATATATATATATTATATATATATATATATTTTTTCACTTATTCACAAGTCATTATATTTCTTGCAAGGAACTTGCTCTATAATTAAAGATTTTATTTTTGTAGTGTATGTATAAGCATTAATAGAACTTTGTATAAGTTAAGGGAACGGCGGGTAGTATAAGTCCCTTAAGAAAAACGAAAAATAAAAAGAATATTTAAGGTTAAAATCCGTTATGAGCGATAACAACCAACTTTTCAACTACTCTTCTAGAAGTACTAAGAATATATTTAGCAATATATGAAGCGAACATAACATAAAATGCAATTAGTTATAACCTTACATTTTGAACATTTTAAAAATTACAGTATGGGCAACATCAAAATGATTAGGTTTATAAATGTAAAAAAAATACTTTTTTTTGCAAATTAATGTACAATGTATTACAACTCATTTCTTTATCTTACAAAGATCACAAAAGTAAAAATGATGGTCATCAATGTCCGCACAGAGCTCGTGTACCTAGCCTTTACAGGTTTTACACTTGATCCAGTTTTCTTCACGAGTTTCTCTGTATACAATGCATTTCACATCTACATTATTTTGAGAAGTGACTGGTGTAGAACTATCAAAACTAAACATTTTGCTTTGTTCCTTTTTTTTGTTAGTCACCTTTTGCTTTTGTTTTAAAAATTTTATTTGTTCCCTTATCTTTATCTGTTCAACTTTTTGGTTTTCAAAATCTTTTTTTTAGTCAATATATTTTTTACTGGCATTGATGTCAATGTTTCGCTTTTTTTCTGCCTCTTTTTTCGGCTCTTCAACATCTTTTAAAACATTTTCAAAATCAGAAAGTTGTGGTGAGGTTGCTGCTTCTGAGAAAGTTGTGGTCTTTCTAGAACAGATTCTAGAATTTGCCTTGGGAACACGTTGAGGAGAAGCTGGCAAGGCTGCTGGTGAGCAGCTCGAAGAGGAGATCTTAGATGTAGCAATGGCAGTTCCCTTAGAAGTCGTTTCAGAAAGCGGTTCCTGTGGAATGTTTGAAATCTGACTGCCCATAGAGTCCAAATCAATGAAAATGTTTTGGTTTATCGGGTAAATGCCAGTGCATCTAAATCCACTTTTAGCAGTCCATTCGACACACCTGCTTTAGACATCAGCTACTAATTTCGCAATGTTATAATCATTTATTTTTAACCTGGATTAGCCCCCATCCATAAACTCCAAGCAGTGTTGTAGCAGTTTTTAAATGGCTTTATGAACCATCTGTCTAGAGGTTGTAACTTGTGCGCAGTATTAGGAGAAAAACTTAACATGTGAACATGGTTTTCACAAGCAAATATCTAAGTCTTTGTGGCTACCATGCCCAATTACTATCAGCAAGACAGGATCTTCTGCGGAGGGCTTTGTGAAGGAAAGAAACAATTTGCCCGATTACACTCACGCTGAACAGAAGTGTAACATTGCGCCCTCTCTCTCCTGAAATTCTTTTCCCAACTTGGTGTCTTTCTTTCAGTGTAATGATTGTCATTTTCGTGCACACACGAAACACCCATCTCGTCTGCGTTAAAAATTCCGGACGGTCGAAAGGAATGTTTTTTTAAGAGAATTTCCAAATGTTTAAATAATATTTCGACCTGTGGCTTATTAGACCCCACACACCGCATCAAACTAGTTGATTGTGGTTTTCTGTGGCTCAGTTCTGGGCGCCTATTCATAAAACTAGCATAAAAAATTTACCAGACATTTTTTTCTTTATTAAATCTGTGATTTACATTTAATTTTTCAGCTAAGTCAAAGGCCAGCTTGAACAACATTGATTTGGATAGGAGCATTAGTCTCGCATCTAAATCCTTTATATGAGCTACTAAATGAGTTTCGCATCTTTCTTAGATTGCCTTAAAACACCCCATCTGTGGTTTCATTTCAGTCGACTTTTTATTTGAAATAGTTTTAACATCCTTTGTAAAGTGCTTTTGGTACAAGATAGCGGTTGGACGCAGTCCTTTCAGAAATATTTTCCAAAACACTTGCTACGGTTTTTTTCATATCATCCTCTGACTATTCCCCTCGATTCTCACCTTTCGGTTTTTTCTTAAGTTTTGGCATAGTGTCCTAAAACATAAAAAGACAAATTAGTTAGTTAATGGCCCGAAACTGACATGGCTCATACTACCCAATCCACAGTAATATGAAAACATGGCGGATAACGTAAGAGGTTAGAGCAAACCAAAGGAAACTGTCTGTGTCTTATATTAATAGAGTAAACTAAATAATAGCCCTAGTTTCATAAATCTATTCTTACCTGTAATGACTCAGATTGATGGTAAAAATTATTCGAGGCAAGAACCTGAAAGCTCATAAATGATACGGCTTAGTAAAGTCTTGCGCATGGCAGGATTACGCGGGTTCAATAGGCTAGACCGTGTATAGTGCTGCTATCTACCGACAAATCTTTGAACTACCAATTAGCCCATATTACCTACTGGCAAGTTAGTCCCCTAAAATAGTTACGTATTTTTGATTAAGGTGGAGTGGGGTAAATCCGACCTAGAAATTGTAAAGTTTAATTTAAACTGATGTATTTTCTATCCCACTAAAACCCAATAATATTAGTGTTTTTATTTAGCGCATGGTTTATTCTTTAAGTTGCATTAATTTAGATTAAAAATGTCTTCTGAAACTTATGATTTTCTTAATAAATTAAAAACAGTGCTGCTAGGGCAGACTTGCCCCGGAACTGGGACAAAACTGCACCTACCTGTTTAAAAATTATTGAATCTTATTTCCTTATGTTATGGGGCAAAAGCGGAATTATTATTAGTAATAAAATAACATAAAATAAAAATTCAAATTTTTATTCAATCGTCATCTCACATTCATATTGTTTTTTCGAACCTTTGTTGCAGTACCCACAAACCCAGTTCACGCAATTAATGCACTGGATCCACGCTTTTTTGTTAGTGTAACAGCGAAAATCGCATTTATAAATGCTACATAAATTACCATCTTCTTTAGAAGAAGAATTAGGAGCTTTTTGCTTGATCCTTCGTAACTTTGTTTCTTCTGAACTTTTGCAACTCCTTTCTTCTTTTTAACAATTTCCGTGAAATTTGATGTTATAGTTTCAAGTGGGAGGTTTTCAAAACTTACATTGCAATTCTCTACTAACTGGGTAAAGCTTATTGAAGATTGTGGTGGTGATTGTACATCAGCAGATGTTCCTGGCAATATAATGGAATTTTCTTCAGCAATTATAAACTGGTCTTCAACAAGAGATAACTCAATGATTATAGGAGGCTGTGAAACAGCTTCTTCAATCATTTGGTTCGCCTTGGTTTGTTTTGCTTCTTGCCACTGTTTTAGAGAAACAACATCAAAAACTGAATAGGGCACCACCTCCATAGAAAATGGGTGAATTCCAGCTTTTCGAAAACCATTGACAATAATATCAGTGTTCAAATCCCACCAAATTTTACCAATCATTTGTGCGAACGACTTTTTGGCCAATCTCTCCCCTAAATGCTTTCGTTGCCAGGACACCAGCCTCTGGTCCCAGGTCGATTTTAAAGATTCAAAAACGCTAATATCTAGTGGTTGTAAGATGTGAGTTGTATGTGGAGGTAATTTTGGAATGGTAACTTGCGATTGCATTGCTTGCTCTATTAAGTTGATGCTCATATGCGTTGAGTGACCACCATATATCAGTAAAACAGATCGATCTGGACCAATTGACGGCAAAAAACTTTTTGTAAAGTAATTTTCAAAGACGGTTGTTTCCATCCATCCGTTTTGTGTTGCGGCATAGGTAGTGTTAGGAAAACCAGTATTCTCTGGCGCATACCATTGGTCCCAAATATTCTTTCCTTTAAAAATTATGAGCGGCGGCACTTTTTTCCCCGTAGCAGATGCTGCTAATGAAACAGTAATGTTGTGTTTTCCAGGGGCACTAATTGTTCTAATGCACGGCTTATTTTTCACACCGACTATTTTAGTTTTAGATGGATCCGTGCAGAAACTTGTTTCATCCAAGTTCCATATTCTTGAAGGACTATTTTCCAAATTAAGCTCTTTAATAGTAGATTCAAGTAGAGTAAAATAATTTTGAATTGTGATTGGATTACAACCTCCCCTCCGAACAATTTCAACACCCTGCGCCTTCTTTAAGGATAAGTTGTTCCTTTTTTTAAATCCTAAAAACCAGTCTTCCCGGTACTCCATCTTTAAAGGGAGTTTTCAAGTTATTTTTTGTAACAAACTGTCCAACAAGCAACAACATTTCTTTTCTTGACAATCCAAATCCATATTTTTCCAAGGTTAATAGTCCATCCAAAGATTGAAGGAAGTAACTGGTATGTAAAACGTAAGATACCCTGCATACTTAAAACCGCAGATAATAAATTGGTATTAGATCCGGCAGACAGAGTAAAAATGTGGGAAACCTATATTAAAACCTTATTTGATGATAATAGGGCCGATATAGATATAGGAAAAGATACAGAAGCAAATATGGAAGGCCCAGAAATATCACAGTCAGAGGTCGACTATGTTTTGCGAATGGCTAAAACTAATAAAGCTGCTGGTCCAGATGAAATCCCGTCAGAAATCCTCAAGTTATTTGATGAAGAAAATTCACGTATGCTAACGAAGATGTTTAATCAAATATATAACACTGGAAATATACCCGCAGATTGGCTCAAATCTACATTTATTCCGATCCCGAAGAAAAATAACCCAACATCATGTAACGATTTCAGACTAATTAGCCTAATGAGTCACGCACTAAAGCTATTACTAAGAATCATACAAAATAGAATATACAGAAAATGTGACATGGTGGTGGCCAATTCTCAGTTTGGATTTACAAGCGGTCTAGGGACTCGAGAAGCACTATTCAGTATGAACACCTTACTGCAGAAGTGCAGAGAATACCAAAAAACAACCTTCGTCTGCTTTATAGATTTTGAGAAGGCCTTTGACCGAGTTCAGCACAATAAACTTATACAATCGTTGGCTAAAATAGGACTTGACGACAAAGACGTAAGATTAATTAAAACTTATACTGGAATCAGACCGCGGTAGTACGAACAGAAGATGGCGAAACGAATGAGATTAAAATTAAACGCGGAGTGAGACAAGGGTGTGTTCTATCGCCACTCCTGTTTAATGTATACTCAGAACAAATTTTTCAAAATGCAGTTTGGGAAGCAACAGAAGGAATAAAATAAATGGTGAGATCATCAACAACATCCGATACGCTGATGATACTGCGGTGTTGGCTGAAAATATGGAAGATCTACAAAATCTCTTGACAAGAATAAATGAGGAATGTGAGGAAGCAGGACTGAGTATGAATATTAAGAAAACCAAGTTTATGGTCATTAGCAAAGAGCCTGTTGGTCGAGTTCGACTTACAGTAAATAATAGGTCAATTGAAAGAGTCTTCAAATACAAATATCTAGGCTGTTGGATAAATACAGAATTAGATCCGGATGATGAAATAAAAGTAAGAATCGAAATTGCAAGAAACGCATTTATAAAATTCAGAAGTATGCTGTGTAATAAAGGCCTAAATCTATCAATCCGTATAAAATTTGTAAAGTGTTATGTGTGGTCTATTTTATTGTATGGCGTTGAAGTATGGACCCTAAAGAAAGCTATAATGAAGAAAATGGAAGCATTTGAGATGTGGATATTCAGAAGAATGCTGAAGATACCGTGGGTAGAAAGAGTAAGCAATATCGAAGTATTACGCAGAATTGGTAGAGAAAGAGAATTACTGTCTACAATTAAAATGAGAAAAACGTCATATTTTGGGCATATTCTAAGAAATAATAAATACAATATACCGCAGCTTATAATCAAAGGAAAAATTGAGGGAAAGAAAGGTGTCGGTCGAAAACGATTATCGTGGATGAGAAACATCAGAGCGTGGACTAACATGAGCGTTGAGCAACTGTTCCGAGCTGCCATGGATCGTCAACAATTTCACCAGGTGGTCGCCAACCTCTAATTAGAGAAGGCATTAAAGAAAAGAAAGAATAGTCCATCGGAAAGACGTTTTTCATTTTCACGTGAAAGTACAGTGTTTCTTCCTTGGGATTCACTTTTTTGTCAATTTTTTCCTCGGATTCGGTCACTAATTGTATTTTTTGGTATTTTATAGTGCTTACTAGCTCTATAAACAGTCATTCGGCCAGCTTTAATTTCTGCCAATGCTTCAGCCAACATTTCCTTTGTATAGTGCGGTGTTGTTTTCTTTACATAATTTCGGACCATCGTGGGGTTGCAAAAGTATTATCAGTCTAAAAAATTCAAAATTAAATACTTACCAAGAATGGATTTAATGAAACAGTTGAATAAGTAAGAATTAAAATGTAACATTGGGTAAATTCGTGCTATAGTGCGGTTTTTCCCCGATGGATAGTCCGAATTTGCCCCGTGTTAGACTATTATTTTATCAAAAAATATTAAAGAACTGATATATTTTATTACTATAAAGGAAACTTACCTTACTATACTTTGTGCCTATCGAAGATAAACACATAGATTTGCAAACTATTGCTTACATTATTGTTTTATAATGCTTAGCTCAATATTTGCTCTGCACCTGGAAACACCATGAACTTTCTCAAACGAGTTAAACGGGGAATCACAGAATACATGGCGGCCACCTATGTTGATCATTGAATACTAACCAAAGGAAGATTTCTACCTTACCGTTGGTACAATGCAACGTATATTCGAATAAATAAGGGCCTAGTGCGGATTTGCCCCGTGTACGGATTTACCCCACCTTATAATTTTCTGTAAATTATGGTTATTATTCTCTCATTTTATTGTTCTGGAATTTTTATTTTATACTTTTCCTATCATTTTGTATGTTTTATCCATAACTTTCGGTCTTCATATTTATTTTTCCTATCAATTTATGACCACTTTTTTTCTAATCTTGTCTATTATCTATTTACATTTTTTATTGGTCTGTTTATTTACTACCTTTTTCCTCCTTTGCTCTCTTGTCTTTGGTTACAAACTGGAAATAAATACTCTACCATACTTTTCAATTTTCTTTTATTTCGTTATATATTTTTTCTAATTATATTTGTGCCTATTACTTTATATTATATTGTTTCTAATATAATTTTTGATCTTTTCCAGTGCATGTTTCATTAATTTGTTTTTTTCGATAATCTATTTGATTTTCTTCTGTTTATGCATTTTTAAGTATTTTGTTTTTTCATTTTTATCCGTCTCTTTCGTGTCTACTTCTTTTAATTTTTACACTATAGCATCCATTTTCTAATATTGATTTGTTTGTCCAGCTGTTTTTAGTATCTCCTTAATTTTCTCTTAGTAGATTTTTATTAACACCTTTATACACATCTGTAATTTATTTTTTTTTGTCTCAGACAATTAACATTCTACCTTTTAATGAACAGTTTTAAAGATCAGGTTTTTAGGACTAGGACGTTCGTACTTTGGAGAGGAAGATCTCTTGAAAAAAGTAACTCTTTAAACAGGTCGGTTTGTTTCTTCGGTTTCTTATTTTTGTTTATTATCTTCTTGATTTTGTTGCCTTAACTACACTGTATCAGTACAAACAAATTTTATGTTTCAGAAAGAAGGAAAATGTCCGGTATGTTATAAACGAAAAAGGCCAACTTTAAACTTTTTTTGCTCCAAGACAATTTACAATCTGGTCAAAAAACATTAAGTAAATATAATCATGTAAGTAGACTATATAGACTTTTACAAATTACATCTTATCTAAGACATTCTAATTACCAATGCTAAAGTCTATTCTGAATTACTACATTATGCTTAAACCAATGTATATCATTTAATCCACTGATAATTTTACATTGTATAATCACACTGAGCCTATTTGATTACTTATTTTACGGTAGGTATTTGCAGGTCTCTCTCAAGCATCCATTGGTTACGTATCATGAGATGACATCCTAATGTTTCAATATTTGAATTAGCAGCAAATTCCTACAGCTACGATTACATAGCTCCAGATTTTAGTATTACTTTATGCAGAAGCATTTTATTTAATTCTGCTTTGTGATTTACTTCCCCGTTCCACTTTTTGTTCAAGGTAGAAGAGTCTTTTCACTTTTATGATTATTTATTTAGATTATTTTATTTAATAAAAGTTAACTATTATGTCTTCACGTGCATTTCTTTCTTTGACTAAAAATTACTTATGCATTTTTTCTTCTGTTTTGCAGCAACTTTTGTGTTAAAGTAATCGATTAATAATGCCTCTGTTCTTTTTTTTCCGTACGTCTTGCTACATCTTCGTAGAAACTTGCTATATCATCGTTATGATGCACTGGTCGGTGTATACAGTTATATTATTTTTAGGGTATATTGTGGAGTAATATTACGATCTTTTTTGATATTGTTGTATATAGCACTCATTTAGTTAGCCACTTATTAATTATTATTTATACTTTTATAATAATGAATTTGACTACTAACTACAGCAGTACATATTTATCTCCTGTTTTTCTTGTTTTACAAATTTCTTAGATATCTTCTATCGTTTTTTCCAATTCATATTCTAATTTTTCCAATATATTATCAATTCACAGTGATTTTAGCACCCTTTGCTTTTTCACCAGACATTCCGCGGACTTGGGAGGCAGTATTAGAGTCTCTATGGACTAAAAGATATTCTTGTTGAGGTACTGTCATATTTTTTAAGGGATGTTTTAGTTTACAATTGTTAAGTTCTTGGGTAATTAAGGACCAATAGGGACCAGAAAATCGAAAGTGTTTGATATAAAGATTCTAATTTGTGGAAAAAGAAAGTTGAAAAGCTTGGTAACAATTTGATTGAGGTGTTTGCTGTGGGAGACTTTGCGTTACTGCTGTCTGATTCAATGGATGATTATGATTAGAGGGAATAAGATTATATAGACTTGCGCTTGTTATGCATTAGGGTACTTGTTTTATGCATTAGCAATTTTAAAAAACTCTTTTTGTTAATTCGATACGACGACTGCATTTCTGACAATTTGCAATATGGTTTTTAAGGCAGTTAATGTTAGTAGGTAGTTGTTGGGAAGTTTTGATATATTACTTGCACACTTAGGAGATTTGTGGTCTGGTCTAGTGTACAGCAATGTTATTGAGATATGTTGCAGTTTAGTGAAAAATACATTTTATAGCATCGCTGTTAGTTAATTTTTACACCGCATATTAGTATTTATGAACTTTAAATTTTTGTTCTATATTTTTCTGTGCTAATAAAATCAGTTTTAATTTCCACATTTGAAATGTGTACAATTTTTCTTGAAACATTTAGTTCATGTTGCCGAATAAGACCTACTCTCAAAATACAATTTGTTTAACATCAGACGTTATTGCTTGTAAGTGTTAAAAAGTTGGAATTGTATGCGATTTTCAAATAAAGCCTCGGTTGCTGTTTGAAATAGATTATAATTGCTGAGCTAAAGAATATCTATTTTGTTCCATAGATTATTTGAAAATTTGTTACAGTATTAACAATTGAAAAAAATAAACAAAATTAGAGAAAACATTGCTATTATTTCCAAAATTACTCATTGTCGCATTGAGGGGTTTGAGCAAAATTGTAATCTGTATAGATGGACATAAGCCTCTAATTAAATTCTATACTTTTGGTTACTAGACATTTAATTAAATTGCTATTTAACTTTTAAATATCTGTTGTAGCAAACTATTGTATCGCCGATTTTCAATAAAAGTCCTCGATTTATTTTTCTTTGTCGAATAAGATATATTGATAGTACTATCATTATGTGGCTTCATAAGCAAGATTTGGTTTTCCAATTTTTTTTCTACCTAACCAAATAAATATCAATATCAAATTTATAATTGAAGTAGAACAAACTGTTTTCCCTTTTTGTTGATACACTCATAATAAAAAATCCTTCAGTTTAAATTACATTGAGTACAAGAAACCTACCCATACCAATCTTTACTTAATCATACATTTAATTATTACGCTACTTAAATTGACTCTGATGCAAAATTCTATATTACCAAATTCTTCAATCTTTTCAACACTGAAAACTGGTGTCAAAACCATACGGAAATCTTAATACAAAAAAAAATTCGAACAAATCATTGACTGATAAGGATATCAAAAAAAAAACTCAAATTCTAAAACCTGCAACCTTCTCAACTAAGTAAAAGTATTCTCGACCTGCAAAATATATAAACGATTTACGACTAACAATAAAGTAGCTGACTTCATTCGCTCAGGTAAAGACCATTACCGCCACTAATCTCGAGGAGTATACAAAATACCTTATGGCAACCTCGACAAAACTTAAGACCCAAACGAACAAGCAAATATCAAACCGGATATATGAATATTATTTAGCCTCACCGAAGGCCAGTATTTCTTTAATACTTAAACATAATAAAAAATCGAATTAACTTTTTCAAATCAAACATCATCGCTTCCATTTTCCATTTCATCAGCGGAATCGTTCGTAAAGCAATTGAAACAGGAAACACAATTAATAATAACATTTACGGATTTTTTAGACTCAGCTGTTTAATTCGCATCATCACTTATCCAATTTTCCAAAACAGACCTTCCTAAACAAAAAAAAACTTCCTTCAAAACATTCACTATGATTATTTAAGTAATGAAGTAGAGTACATAAAAAACATTAGCTTCTATAACAAAATTTTTATATTTTGTAAAAATTTGGTTTCATTAATGCTAAATTTAATTAGAATCTTGAAATAGAAATATTTAACAAAAACAAATTACTACTAATTTTAAATATGGTGTGTACTTGATTTGTAGCATAGAACAGAAGAATTCAAAATCAGTGGACGAGATGGTTAAGAAATTTAAATTTTAGAATAGTTGGTATTTGGATGTTGTTAAATTGATTATTTTTCGTTTAAAAAAATGATTGGTTAATCAAAAATAATAGTTGTTTTTATATATGCTAAATTTGCATATTTAAACTTAATTAATTGCATAGCCTTTTTTGACTTTTAATATGGTTTTGCAATCAATATATAGTTTTAATTGATACCTAGAACATCTAAAAATTGTTTGCTTTTTTATTTTATAATTTGTTGTCGTTATTACTATTTTATTATTTTATTTAGTAAGTTGTAACGTGAAAGAGTCAGAGAGCAAAGACAATTTTCATATATACAACTCTATGTTCACTGATAAAGAACAAATTCAGACGTCACTTTTCAATATAATCCCCTGCACAGTGATGAACTTTGGTATCTTTCAACGAGCTTCTTTCTTTCTTCGAAAAAGAAGCTTTTGTTGCTCATGAAACCTCGTCAAGTCAGATATATTGCAGGGTAGTGTTTTGGGACCGTTGTTAGATGTGATTCAACTCCTCCGACATGTCACCCACAGAAAACACCTCCATTAGTTGAGGCAAATTAGTAAAAAATTTATTATTTTTCTCTGGATACACATATCAAGACGTTCTAGGGCGCATTCGATTTGAAAAAGCCTCAGAAAAAAATGTTGTAGCACATTTTTTTGTTATAATGCCAAAGTGCATTTGTGCAAGCAAATAATGGGTTTATTTAACGCATTTTTTGCAGACCATAAAGAATAATTTATTGCTCGCTTAATATTGACCAAGTGGGGGTCGGTGATCACGCATATGGTGCTTAAAAAGTGCCTCGATGGACTTGGGGGCATAATTTTGAACTGGGGGCGATTTCGGAGAATCATCTCAAATTTGTTTTCAAGTGTAAATTGTTTAAATAAGGGTTTTCGGAGTCGCTGATAATGAATATGATGTTTAAAAGTGCCCCAGTGTACTTGGATGAGCATAATCCTAAAGATAGGGGCAATTTTGGGGTATTACCTCAAATTTGTTTGTTTTTGAGATTAAATTGTCTTTATAAGGGTTTTTGATCCCAAAAACCTTTATAGAGACAGTTTCAGCTCTAAAAATAAGCAAATTAAAGTAATTCACCAAAATCGCTATCTATAGGATTGTGCACTTTTTAAACATCATATTTGTTATCAGCGACCCCGAAAATCTTTATATAGACAGTTTAAACTCGGAAAACAAACAAATTTGAGGTAATTCCCCAAAATCTCCCGCAGACCCAGAATTATGTTTTTCCCCTTCCCCCCAAGTGTATCGGGGTATTTTCTAAGCAGTATATTCATGATCAGCGACCCCAAAAATCCCAGAGTAACGGGTTTGAGTTTATTTTAGCCATTATTAAGCGAGCAATAAAATATCCTTTAGAGTCTGCAAAAAATTCGTCAAATAAATGCATTTTTTGCGTGCATAAATGCACTTTCTCATTATAACAAATAATATGGTGCAGCATTTTTTCTGAGGATTTTCCAAATCGAATGCGCCCTGAAACGTCTCAATACGTGTACCCAGAAATTATTTAGAGAACTTAGCTTTTTTTTACTGATTTGCCTCGACCATATCGTCATGTTCGCACATAATGTGGCATCTCGGTCTACTGCAAGACTGGACCAACAAATAAAGAATTGTGGTTAACGGTGATAAATCAGCATAAACAATTTTTGCAAACAGACGATTCGACTTGCTACAAACTCTGTTTTATAATGTTTAAATTCCAATAAAATCTGAAGTGCAATATCTAGGTGTCCACCTTGATGCAATACTTACTTGGAGGACACATCAGAACTTAGAGGAAGCAGCTAAATTTGAAAACCAAACAAATGTGCTGTCTAACCGGAAGACGTTCGTAATTATCACTAGCAAATAAGCTATTCTTCTGCAAAATAATTTTAAAGACTATTTGGACATACGTGATCCAGATATGGAGCTGTGTAAAGGCATTCGACTCTAAATTATCCAGGTATTTCAGTCGAAGACCCTTCGCCTGGTGATCGACGCGCCACGGTATATAAGCAGTGATACTCTCCATAGAGATCTAAAGATCCCGTAGATAGCTGGCGAAATTCAAAGACTTGCAAAATCATATAAGGTAGATTGTAATTACTCAAATAAATTATAAAAAAAAATAATTAAACCTTATTTGTTGTGACCGCGCAGCGCCTCTTTTAACGAACCAAAGATGTAGCAATCAGACGGCACTAGATTAAGGCATCTCCTTCTGGTTGCGTTGGTCCGTGCGTGTCAGGTCAGCTTTTAACCGTTACACTTGTTCTTCCCTCTTTAAAGCATTTCATCCACTCGTAGATCTTTCGTTAATGCTTGGTGTGCGCTTCAAACTGCACCGACATCCGCAGATTTAGCTCTTGCTACATATAGAACACGCAGTATGGCGTTGTTCCTCGATGGTGCAATCACTGAGTACAGCGACTCTTCTTGCTCTTTGCCATATGACTGAGTGACGGAATGTTGTGCATAGCTAGCTGCCCACCATTTGTTGTGTATATGTGGTTTTGTGCGTTAAAACAATTTTCTTGTTTTTGCTGTTCAATTTCAAATTAGCCCTTGTATGTAAATATAACTTTGACGAAAATGTTTATTGCTTATTTGCATATACTTTGTTAAATAAAACGGTATTTTAATAAGATAAATTGTTTTTCTCTACAATAAAAAAATTGATTGAATGTATTTAGATAAAAATTGTAAAATTTTCATAGTTAGTAAGTTAGCATACCTTTTTTTGCTATAGAAGAAAATTAGATAACAAATCTTAACAAAAACATGTTTAATGTGTCTGAATTAGAGAGTGTGCTTCTGATTCTAAATGAATCTTCTGTGTTTGTACTGTATGTAACATGACCACTCTCGGAACTACTTTATGAGTAAATATGTTCGTCGAGAGTGTAATTCTAAGGATCGAGACAGCTATTCAGGGTGACCTCATTTATCACAAGCAATAGCTCTCGGTTCTAATGCTGCTTGTAGGCTCTTAAGACTTCTGTTGTAAGTGCTGACCAACTGTTACGTTTGCTGTTTGGATTTGATTTTAACTTGGCTTGAAAGCAGATTACGTTTGCTCTCTTTTAGTGGATCGATTCAGAGGGTACACAAAGTCTTGTGTAGGTTTTGTTAAAGCTTCGCTTGAAGCTTAAAGTGCCCTTTGTTTATTCCTACTGAGACGTATTTTTTTATTAATTTGCAGATGATCAATTTTTATTCGGCATTAAGATTGAATTCGCATTTATTCGATTGCCTAACGTGATTCTACTGCTTTTTTCTTGATTTTTTATGCGTTCTAGCATTATAAAATCTTTTACCTTCTTATTAAATTTACTGCTAGACTCGTAACCTGTATTAGTTCATTTGATTTACCTTGCAATTTTAGTTCTTTTTAAATCATTTTCCTGTTTAGTTAAAAGTATTAAGGAATCTTCTGGGTCGTCTTCATCACTATCTATTAAGATTGCGCCGACTTGTAGAAGAGAGCATTGACATTTGCAATTAAAATAATATATTATCGTAAATTTCTCAGTTTTGCAATTATTTTAATAATGTAAAGATTAAACAAAACTAGGGTTAACAAGTTTTCTTGTGTTATGACATTTATTACAGCGGGGGTTATCCAATAGTCTGTACTTAATAATGTATTCAGGTTTTTTTATCTCTATATCAATCTACTGATTGGTTTGATTCAACACTATGGCTCTCCAATCTTTTTGACACATCATAACTGCTACATTGTAAGTCCTTTATAATTTACGTCATTTAGTATATTCGGTGTGTCTGTTTTGATCAGTCTACGTTGTTAAAGAGCTTTTCTAACTATATGAAAGCAATACACGTTTTTAAAATTACTCTAAGTGCTATTGTTCTTTTTTTTTGATAACGGAATTCTTATCATTTTAAAAATTGATTCTGTGTTAAGGTTTTATCTAATTTTTACTTTCCTTAGCCTATAATAAGGAAAGTAATGTAATCGGCGGAAATTTGACCTACCCAATTTTTCACATTTCTGGGCGAATTATAGCCTCAGGACACCAAAAAAGTTGGTTTGAGCCATTGGTTCGTGTGTGTGTGTGTGTCTGTCTGTCTGTTTGTCTGTCGGTCTGTCAGTAAACAGGATATCTCGAGAACCGTAAGAGCTTGAAATTTGATATGCAAGTTTCTTGTAGGAGACGCAGTGCGAAGCTTTTGGTAAAAATCGGCCGAGTCGTTTAGTCGCAAGGTCGCAAAAGCGGTCGCGAATCTAAACGATTGAAGATACAAAAAATTCATGTGAATAAAAATGATTTGTTATCACGAGATAAACATGAATTTAAAATAAAAGTTGGTTAAATGTACCGGGTGTTCATAAAATGTTTCGGGAAATTTATATTACTGGATAGATCAAACCGAGACGAACAAAAAATGATAATGAAATTTTTTGATCCGAGGTCAAATAAATAAGTTATAGCCGATTAAAAATTAATTAAACGGGCCAATCACAGCGCACTCGGAGACCTTCATGGCCGACTGCGGAAGGACGGGGGGGGGGGAGGTGAGCGCTTGGCCGCTAGCAGGGAGCACGCAGGCGATAATGGGGAAGGCCGTGCGACCGAGCTCGCACGGTTATCTTCAGTGACGTAGCAAAATTTTAAGTACGAGTCAATTTTTTTTCAATGTTGCGGTCAATTTCGGTTAGCATTTTCTAAATGTGGGTTACTAGATATATTGCATAGTAATTTTTGCAGTTTATGGTTCTACAATTGTTTGTATGGGAATTATTATGTAAGTTTTAGGAAAATTTCTTTTTTTATATACTTGGTATATTAGTTTATAGTGTTTTTTTCAATATTTACTGGATATGATTCATTTCTATTGTTTTATTCATTTTTAGTTCCTAAACTGTTTTGGTGTATTTTGACCAAATTATTGTATTTACTTTCTTCATTGACCAGGCCTTTTAATTCCAGAACAATTTTGTCTTTGCCGTCTTTACTGTAGTTTTTCAACGTAGCATTTTTATTTCCTTAAAGAAATTTTTTATCTTATGTGTTGTTCAATTGTTATTCAATCATTCCTTCGTATCTTCTTGTTTCAATTTATCTATTTGACATTTTCTTCTTGTCATTATTTTTGGATTCTTAAATTGCTTATCGTTACTAGATATGCTTTGTTATTTTTTATCTAATTTTTAATCTCTATTTCGCAAGTACAAAACCTTCTGATATCAAGCATTTTCTATGTGTGTTTTCTACTTAGGTGATGGCCAAATGTATCATTGAATTGTGCTTTGTACATAAGTCAGACGGTTATTCTTATCGTTTCTTCGTCTTAATCCGTCTCCGTCTGCAATTCCACCTTCCACTCTTTTGCTAGTAATTACATTTCAATCTTTTATCAATATTAGGTTTTATCTTTTTTGACTTTCTCCAATTCATCGTCATTATAGTCTGTATTTAGCATGTATCCTTGTATTATAATTGCGTCTTTTGGTTTCTCAGCTATATTTATCGATATCACTCTTTTATTCTTGAGAATGTAGTCTTTTATTTCTTTTCTCATAGCTCTTACTCCGACTTATCTATTTATAGTAGTAATGTTTATTATCGTGTGTTACACTCCACATGTCACCTTCTTGTGGCTATCTTACTTCACTTATTCCGAGCAAATCATAGTGTTCCGTTTATTATTTAATATTTTCTATTTTTTTTTTATTTCCACAATGCTCTAACGTTCCACGTTGCAATTCTTCTTAATTTAGACATACTTATGTTTTTATTATATATTCCCACTTAGAGATCCGATTTTGAGACTTTTGAACTACCGAAGAGACCATACTATTAGTGTTGATAATTTTGTGAAAACTAGCTATATAGCGATAGTTTTTTGTTGTTTTTTTATTTGGCTTATGCATGCCTGAGACATATCCATCTTTGGCCTTTCTTGTATTTTGCTATTGTTATACGGCCAGTTTACGGTCACCAGAGCCTCGTCAAAATACAGTGCACCACGGAAAGGTAAAGTTGGTATTTGGATGGCATAGGCTCTGTACTACGCTTTACACATCTTTAGACCCCCAGTTCTGTTATATTTAGTATACTTTATAGCATTTAAATTTTCTTTTTTTGTACTAATAGATATATATTTCAGATCAACTAAAATACGTGGTCTGTTCTGAAAGTATCTGTTCATATAATACTACAAACTATTGCAACTAAATATAATAAAATAATTTAAATGTTCAATAAAAATGCTACGAGGTACCAAAAGCTTCTTTAAAAGTAATCACCTTAGCATTTTATATTTCTTTCAGCGTTGCTGTTTAAAGTATTTCCCTAAATCCTGTACTGAACTGCAAATAACTATCTCTATGTATTGATTTGAATTTTGTCATGGTGCTGGAATTTCTTTCTTTTCATAGACGACTTAAGTTTGAAAGCAATCAAAATTCGCAACAGATTTGAAATTTAGAATTCAGCTCATATCCTATGATTGTAACCTTCAACATCTTGCGGTGTTCTACTCGTTAGTGGTCTTTCAGAATCGGGATTACATTCAATAGATTTTCGGGCATATCTGAATTATTTATATCAGTACTTTATTAGCACTACACTTATTACATTGCTTGGGAAAGCTTTATGAATTATTCAAATAATCTTTTCCGGGGAATTTTGCAACTTCGCAAAAATTTGATACAAATTCGCCAAATATTGCAAGTGCGACGATTACGCACCTAATTTGCTTACTTTCCAGCATCTAACTTTATTTAACAGGCACGAACAGTAATAGACGTTAGAAGTTATAGAAGAATCATATTTTGTTAGTTGCGAAATTGAAAAAAGAAATACCAGAGCGAAGAAGTGTAAAAAGTTTCAAGTGGTATGATATACTGAAATTAAAACAGAAGCAGATTGAATTATTACGTGACGGAACAAATAGGGAAATACCAGCCTACCACGGATCAAATCCTCGTTTTAAAAATGATTTGAAACAGTACCTATGAATAAAAACTGAACTTACATTTACTATCCATAGACTTCAGACAGATCTACAACTCGGTTATAAGAGGATCATACCTTCAGAATGGTCCAAGTAACAAATAATATAAATAAACTCGTAGAAATGACGCTTAGAACCACAGAAAATAGAATTGCAGTAGAAGGAAGGCTATCTACAAAATTTAAGTTTAAAAAAGGGCTGAGACAAGGGACTCCTTGTCAACGATATTATTTAACTGTGTTTTTTGCGCTCAGGGTATGTCTTCCCTAATGGATCCATGTTCACTGCAGCTTATGGCTTATTGTGATTACCCTAATTAAATAAATTCACAACCAATCTGTAAATGATGTCTCCTGAATCAGCAGATACAGGTCCTTTATAAGGTGTGTCTGGATATCTTCCGGTTCTAGGATTGGTTTCCCGAATATAGGTTGCCTTTTCCTACACAACGCATCGCACTTGCATGGGATGTGTAAGGCTGTTTCTGGTTCCTTGCTACAAAGTTTGCATGCAAGATCATCATCGAATTTACCAATTTTCCAGAGGTGTTCTTTTACAGTCGCATGTCCTGTAAGAAACCCTATGGTTATCTTTAGCTGTGGCCTACTTAGGTTAAGGAGTTCTGCAGCTCTCTTTTGGCAAGGTCCCTTATTGAAGGTTTTGCTGAAATAATGTCCTGGTCGGTTTTCCAGTACATTCGATGATGAGTGCGTGTCCTCTCCTTAATAAAGCTTCGGGCAGCACTTCGTGAAATTCCTAATGCAGGTTCTGGACCTATATAAGCCTCACTAGATCCCCACTAGATTCCCATACCAGTCTAGATGATGCCTTTGTGCTTCATAAAGGCTTTAAAGCTGCCTGGCTGTCTGATATAATATAGATCCGCTTGCTCCTGCAAACCCTCTCACCATTTTCACGCACACACTGTAGTATGGCGTATATTTAACTGTGTACTAGAAGTGATATTTAGAGAGAGTGGAATAAAAACTCAGGGGATGATATATGACAAGAAAAATCAAATACTCTCTTATGCAGACGATGTGGTGCTCATGACTAGATTAAAAGACGAACTCATCAGAATGTTCAAGGCTCTTGAACAGGAAGTAAAAGAGTATAGCCTCCATATTAATAAGGAGAAAACTAAATACATAGAGATGAGGGACAACACAATCAGGGAATAAATGCAAATCAAGATCGCGACAGAACAATACAAAGAATACATTTTCGAAAAGGTAGAAGAGTTTGAGTACCTGGGCTTAACAGTAACTAGTAAATGGGATGAGATAAAAGAAATAAACAAGATAATTGCAAGGAGAAGTACTATAGATCGGTAAGAGCGCTTGGTAACTTATTTAGAGCCAAAAACATTATGGGCAACGAAACTTAGATTATACCAATCGGTAGTACAACCAGCAGTAGTGTATGGATGTCAGTGCTGGATCATAAACAAGAACGAATAAGAGAAACTGAACGCCTAAGAACGTAGTGTTAAGAAAAATCTTCAAAGAACAAAGAAATATGTGAAGAAGAAGAACAAATTTGGAAGTTAAGCAACTATATTGGAAATCAATGGTAAGCGAGAAACTCAGGGCAACTAGATTACGATGGTTTGACCACGTATCTAGAATGGCGGATAACAGATGGGCAAAAAAGATATTGAGCAGAGGAGGAAGAAGAAGAAGTAGAGGACGCTTACAGAGAAAATGGCCGGAGGAATGCGAAGAAGATCTGAGAACACTGTTGCTTCTGAAACCTTGTTATTCTTCCTTGATTAAAATTATATTTTGTTGTGTATCTATTGTATACTTACACTTATGATTAGATAGGCTACAATTGCCGTATTTACGGACGATAAAGTGTACTAGCAGTTAAAAATTGAAAACAAAACTGAAGGAAAACTGTAAAAATATTTAAATAAAATTAATAATCCCAACGTATAAATCAACAGTAATACGATGCAAAAAAAGAGAAACTAAATATTACATATAATAAGTTAAATAGGGTACTCGACACAAATTCAGATATAGTAGTTCAAAAGATCTGTATAGAAGGCTAGGCATAACAATAGGCTTTACAATTATATAAACGTAGAAGTTGCTCTGCTACTCGACCAACTTGGAATAATAAAAATATTGAAGAGGGTCAAACCTCTTAAGTTGGTATAAAAATAGATATTATTAAGAGCAGAAGAAAGTACATGTTAATTGTAAATACATGTATTTTTACTAGCATGGCATACTTTCTGACATACATTGGGCTTGAATATACATATCTAGTACCTAAGGCACTATATTTCGCTGTACGCTCTTCAGAGATACAACTTTCAACATCTAACATAAATTATAATATTTAAAATGCGACTGATTTACAAAATTTTAATAATTATAATACTTGC
The DNA here is from genome assembly GCA_036346155.1 of Sinelater perroti. Classification (NCBI taxonomy): domain Eukaryota; kingdom Metazoa; phylum Arthropoda; class Insecta; order Coleoptera; family Elateridae; genus Sinelater; species Sinelater perroti. The sequence continues at coordinate 27,184,578 of JARFIY010000248.1, read as the reverse complement.
CATTGAAGTGGATTATTATCATATGAAGTAACAAGCGGATTATGTTTAAGTAGGACTAATATGATTGATAGCAAGGACGTATCAAACACCGTAATTTACAAATAGCTTAATCTTATTCTCCAATATGAAAACCAGATTCAAAATAAAATCAACCAGAATCGTTACATTGTTGCAGAAATGCAAAACTTTAAAAATACTAAAACAGTTGTATTCATGATAGCAACGTATTAACGTTTCTAAAGAACAGAGTTTAAGTTTTATGGACTTTTGCTAATCAAAAACTACGATATCAAGGTTATAAATTGTGATAGTTATAAAAATATTACTGTCTAGCTTTTTTTTTGTTTATTGTTATGAATTGTAAGGTAATATGTATAGCTTTCTTGCCGTCTTTCTAAACCAAAACATTTTTTACTAATTTTAGCCAGCAATTTTACTTTATTTTCTTTGTTGATGTCTAAATTTTTATATTGTTGTCGATTTTAGATCTACATTATTTGAATTTAAATTCATTTGCAAAACGTAATTGGTTAGAAAAGTTTTGGATACCTAAAAAACTTTTTCTAACAAGATGTTAACAAACGAAACAAAATAAATAATTAGTCAATATTTTTTGACAAAATCCTTTCAGGAATAATAAAACTGGAGTTTAGATTCCTGTATGTCTATTATGTTTATTTCGTTACTGTTCTTTCTTGAAGGCTTGTGTATTTTGAATATGTCAATTAGAAAACCTTCAAATAATCTATTTTGTAATAGAGATTATATTATTTTAGTTGTCATTATAGAATTTTCTCAATTATTCTTGTAGATAGAATAATCAAAACAGTCGATTCTACTTTTATTTTTAATTTACTTTTATTTTTGCTTGATTCGATAATTTTTCAAACAAGAACTTCCAACATATCATTATTAAGTGGCGAAGCGAAGCGGAGTCACTTACTAACTTCATGTTGTCCGTCCGTCCGTTCGTCCGTCGGTCAGTCCGAGCAATAACTCGAGAACGGCTGGGAATTTCCAAATTCTGTTTCCACCAATCGACAGGTGACGAAAAAGGCTTGTTTGCTAGTGATTTTGAAACTGATTGGTGAAAGGTCAGCGTTAGTGACCTAACTAGAGGGTTCTCAAATTTGGGAGACTGCTTCGCCACTTCGCTATGCGTTGCAAGCTTTGCAGGTTTATTATAGTTACTTTTACTTTCTTATTGAAATCCGATGCTTTAAAGCAAAATAGCTATTAGTAAACTGAATTTCATGGTATGTAGCTATCAAATCAATATGAATCTAAAATCTTGAAAGTGAAAACTACACATTGGTGCCAATTAACACTAAAGGTTAAAATCAATGAGGTGGTTTTCTTGGTTTCAGGAACTTTTTTTATCAATACTGATAAAAGTTTGTTAACATTAAAGTGTATTGTCTTTAACCACTATTAACTTTAACCCTAATAGTCTTGGGGTTTGAACATCAGTAGGTTATTTCTCATGATTTTTTTAAAAATAATTTATTGTAAATTTACAATCTACTGAATCAACGTATAGAGTAATAAGTAAATAGGATAATATATTTGTAAGTGGTTTGAATTGGGCTCCATTTATTGATGGGTCATTAGGATTTATTCGATCAGATCTACAGGATATTGACGCTTTAGTCTTTTGTTAACTACCCGTTGGTTGTAGAGCTCGGCTATGAATTGGTTGTTGTGGTTTAGGGTGCGGTCACGACTATTTCTGGCAGTGGTTCTAATTACTTCGCTGACGTAAAAAATACCTAGACTATTGTGGAGTGTCTAGTTGCTAATGAATCACTCTGCATTCGCTATTGTTCGTAATGTCTTCGACTGGAATGTTTGTAAGATTTTGGTGTTTGAGGATTTGATACTACCCCATAGATCAATCTCGTATGTCCATACGGGTTTTAGGATGACTTTATATAGTAAAAGTTTGTTGTTCAAAGATAACTGGGATCTTCGTCCGATTAGCCAGTACATCTTATTTACTTTTAAGTTGAGCTTTTACGGTTTAGCTTTAATATGAGTTTTCCAGGTTAACTTCTGATCTAACTCAAGCCCAAGATATTTACCTTTATTTTTGATTGGCATGGTTTTTTGGTTAGCATTATAAATGGTAATTGGGGACAGCCAATTTGCCTTATAGTAACAATTATTTGTGTAGATTTATCTCCGTTGACCTTTATTCTCCACTGGTTTAGCTATGTTTGTAAAAGGTTTAGATGTACTTAGAGTTTTTCGGATCCTCGGAAAGGATTTGGATCTGATGACATTATGGCTGTGTCATCGGCGAAGGTGGAAATTAGTGTGTTGTATGTGGTTGGGACGTCTGAAGTAAATAAAAGGTATAGGAAAGGTCCCAGATCGCTGACCTGTGCAACCCCGGAGTTTATAGTATGATAGCTTGATAAAGAACCCTCCAATTTAATTTGAAAGTGCCTTTCGTACATGTAACATTTTAGTAATAAGTAAATTGGATGAGGTAATGTCTTTTTTATTTTTTACAGTAGCCTGGAGTGCCACACCTCATGTAATGCTTGTTGGATGCCTAATAACACTGAAGCACACACTTGTTTTCCCTTTAGACTGTTTCTGACGTGGTTTACAATTCTGTGACCTTGTTGGATAGTTAATTATTATTTAATAACTGGGTCGAAAACGAAACTGATGTAGTGGGATTAGCTTGTTAATTAGTGTTGTTTCCTCAATTTTACGTAGCAAGAATCATTCAAACATTTTAGAAAGTAAAGGCAAAAAACTAATTGGTCTATATGAACTGATTTCTTGCAGTGACTTTTCAGGCTTTGACGCCATAATAATTTGTGCATATTTCCATTGAACTGGGAAACGTAACATAGCGACCATACAGTTGAATATAGAAGTAATGAGTACTATTGATTTTCTTGGTAGTTGTTTAAGTGCCTTACTGACTATAGCATCACACACTGTTGCTTTATATACATTTGTTAGCTTTATTTCCCGGTGAACCTCGTCAGGAGTAAATGGTCTTAGAGGTAGAGATAGTTGGCCAGGTGCGTTGTGGAATTCCTCTACTTCTTCGTCAGTATTTATGTTATTTGGTGTGAGTGGTGTAAAGACTTGAGCCATGTATTTACCAAAGGTATTTGCTTTTTCAACATTAATACGAGCCTCACTTGTATCGAGTTATCTTAAAGGTGAAACTGCTAATGTAGACCTTTTGAATTTTTTTGTGGCCTTCCAAATGGTTTGGCCTTCTGGTAATAGGTTGGTAATGTAACTGAATGTTTCGTTTCGATTTTGTTGTATTGCATTGTGGAGTCTGTGCGTTAGTCTGTTGAGAATGGTTTCGTCTAATGGGTTTCTTGACATTTACCATTTTCCAGGCTTTTCACAAATATTTTTCACTTAATTCCAGTTATCTTAATATTGTTTCTTTTTTCTTCTTTTTGCGGCGTTCAATTTTCTTTACAAAGAATTAGCTCTTTCTAATACTCTTTAGTTAGCTGTTTTTTAATTTCTCAATTTATGCTTTGTACTTTTGCTGAGCTTTACGTATTTTATTGTTCATATCGATTTTTTACTATGCCTTTTAATTTTTCTATTTTTGTTTTTAAGTGGCAATCTTGTCATTTTCTTACTCCCATTAAAACTCTTAGTTTTATTTTCTAATTTCCTATTTGGTTAAAAAGTATTCATCTAAAATTTGGTTTATTATAATCATAACCATGGCAAAGATGCTCCTAATAATTTTATAATTAACTAGAATGTCATCGTGAATAATTTTTCATACTGCTATAAATTCTGAAAATAGATTTTCTTTCGCGAAAATAATAACTAAGTAACCTTTTGAAATTTTAATTTGTTGCATTAGTCGCATAGAATCTTTGGAGAAGATGTGTGGCTGCCAAATGTAGTATGAAGTCAAGCAGAGTTAATAACTTTCAACCATAGTAAATCGTAGTTCCTAACTTTTGCAATTATTTTAAAATTAACTAGTAAAGTAGCTGTTGAAATTATCAAAACAACTACAACGGCGAAGATAAATAATAACAAACATTTGTTTAGTACTACATTTAATTTTTAGGATGTACTTTGGTGACACTTTGTTGTAGTTAAACCTCTAATATCTATTTATTAATTACTATTTTACAGAAACATAGTAAATATAGACATACTTTTGTAAAAAGTTGTTTATATAAAAACAAAACCCGGAAATTAAAAATTAAACCCAGAATTTTTTATGGACTGTAAATTAGATCCAAAACTTGAACTTTAATTACACTAAAAAATACTTAATACCCTAGCAATTTGAGGAGTTATTACAGTTTAGATAATTTTTTGCTATAAGAAAATAAGTTTGTACTAATCGAAATACTTCCAGCTTGTTTAACTGTCCGAGTTTCTTCTAGCTTAATCATTACTCTTGTCTGGACATCTAGTCTAGTCAGCATTTTTACGGAATGGCAGGCTTCCCTCTTCGAAATTAAACAAATACTGCAGACTGCGTTGTTGGAACTTTCACTTTTAAATTGCTTTCTCTGTGCAATCAAATCAAAGGTTTTGCAGTGTATAATTGAATAAAATATTTCACAAAATAACGTTAAAAGGAAAATAATTTACATTATTAATATAAAAAATCAAAAAAAAACATTACATCTCATTAAAGATCGGTTTATTTTATTATTTTTAAAGAATATCCTTTTACTTTCTATATCTTCCAATAGTAAGTAACCCCCTAAAATATATTTAGCATTTATTTTCTTAGACTGTATTACAGACATAACAAAAAATAAAATGGAATCTATAAATATATAAGCAAACGCACTTTATTTCTACCAAAATGTGCTTCCAAAGCATATTTGAGTTAAATGAACTGTTAGCTTTTTAGTATTCGCAACTACAGCTATTTAACAGAGAAAGATTTGAAAAGGTTTTGATAACGTTTGTTTTTATTTTATAAATAAATAATCGACACTTTACTAAGGTCTATTGCTTTGTAATGTCAAATCATTTACGTTTTTCTGAAAGTTTCCAATTGCATATAAAAATAAACTCCTCAACGTTTTACTAAAATGTTCGGCTTATAAAAATGTTGCAATAAATTAATTCATAATTTTTCTAATACATCGGCCCTTCTCGGTGCCTATTGCTAGATTTTATTTAGTGAAGATTACAGGAAGATGGTAAATAAAAGAAAGTTGTAATTGCTCTCAATAAAAACAGTGATTTCTTGAATTATTATTTATTTTAGAAATTTATACAGAAGTTACGATTTATTGACTGATTTATCGGCGTTGACCTCTAATTGAAAATAAGTTGATTGATGCATTTACAAAAGTGAAGTATTTGGAGGGGAATGTAAGCAATTTAGAAGATCAAAACATCTAAACGAAGGATCTTCTCTAGTAAAGCAGACTTTCAAGAAAGTAGCTTCAAAAAGCGATAAACAATAAGAAAGCGACAAATAAAATTATGATTGTGATCATTCGAAAGCTTTTGTTGGTAATGATAATACCAAAAGTAAAATGCTGCATCAATTACAAAAAAAAGTTGTACATTTAATACAATTATCACGGCTTTGAATAAGCTGATTTTTCCACTGGGAATTGATACTCCATTCAACACATACAGTATTATGGTTGCTTTGACTAATACGGAAATTATCACTATTATTCAAAATTCGTGGAAAATAGTTGATAACGTTAAAACTTTGTTGGGTTTTTTGTAAGAAGCAAAAAAAGATTATTGACTACAATAAGTTTTGGTGGCCTTTATATGGCAATTTTATATGTAATAGGTGTATAAATAAGTTCTCAGCTTTTTTCTGCAAAATTAAAATTTTATTTAAAAACAAACAAAAAAAGCTTAAGTATCAAAGTATTCTCCGTTAGCATCGATGACCTGTTGCCATCTTTCGGGTCGCTTGCGAATTCCCTGGTGATAAAAGCTCACCAGCTTCGAGACGATAAAGTTATCGATTCATTTTTGGACTTCTTCTGTTTTGAAGTGCGTATCAGCTAAGTGATGCTGCAACGACCGGAATAAATGATAATCGAAAGGGGCCATGTCTGGGCTATACGCCGCATGTGGGAGAAGTTCCCAGCCTAACGCGTCTGCAGCTCATCCGTGTCAAATGTTTGAGGGCGTCCAGCGCGTGGTTGATCTTCAAGACTAAACTCTCCTCCTCGAAATCTTTGGTACCACTTTTTTCACGTTGCATGACTCACAGCAGTTTTCTTAAGAATGAAACGCGAAGTGGATAGTAAATCGAATATGCTCTTTTGTGATTGCCACCGTGAACACAGCTGATTATTGAGGTTATACGCATCAAACGCCAAATCGCATGATGTTTCGAAAGACCAAATGTCATTGCTTTAAAACCGCAAAAGGGCGGACTAATACGTTACATGTAAACGGTGATTTGCGCCCTGTGAAATCTAAAGCTGAGAACTTACTTATACACCTAATAGTTCATATATGTCATGAAACAGATATATTCAATTGCTGTAATGTAGTCGATTTGGTCACAAAACTACCATGTCCAAAGGTACAAAGAAAAGCTAAACCAATTAGGGTCTTGTGGAAACATATTAATATAGTTTATCAAAAAAATATTTTTTTGGCAATAATTTCACCATCTAATTCCTTTTAATAAACGAATATCTATCTGACAATATCTACCAAACAAACTAAATAAGAATGGCATGAAATATTGGTGAATATACAATAGTAAAATTAGTTATTCATTATATGATGTACCATATTTCAGAAAAGAAGGTCTCAAAATTAAAAACCTGACGCAAAAGATGGTTGAAAACATTTGCATGACTTTTCTCAGAACCAATTTATTTATTTAGTGTATAGATTTTTACATGCAATGCTTAAACAGATAGACATTTGACAAAAAATGCACTTAAAAATCAAAATAGAAAGACAGCGTACACTGTATAATGTACAGTTCAGATAAACAATATAGTAAAAAAGAGGGCGGCTCAGTTAATAGTACGACAGTTTGTTACTTCATATGTCAACGTCGAGGTTTGTGATCCTATCTATCGCCGAAGGAGACGTCTCCAAGGGGCACCCACTGTGAATGTGTTGAATGGTTTACCTCGGTGCGCCACAGTCGCATCCAGGTGATGCTGTCCTCCCCCACCTGTACAAGGAGTCCGCGCACCTGCCGTGTCCAGTGCGCATCTGGTTCAGTATTGTCCACTTCCTCCTGCTTAGTTATGCCCCAGGGATGTTACATTTATAATTCTCAAACTAGATTTGTAGTTGGTTGTTTGATTTGAGATTCCAGTCGTGTGTTCATTGGGCTTTTGAGTCAGTTGCTATATATATATATATATATATATATATATATATATATATATATATATATATATATATATATATATATATATATATATATATATATAATCAAAAGCCATTTACCTTATTGGTGTTGGCTTGTATGTACATTATACAATACTTATCTACATTCTTAACTTAATTAAACTGAATTAAACTGGATTGTCTGTGTTATGAACAAATTTATTCCATTCTTTTCTGTTGTTTGTCATTGCTTTCGCCTCCTCCACTGTTTTTCCTTTCCTTGTTAGTATTTTTCCTATAGTGTTATCCCATGTTTCCTGTGGTCTTCCCCTTTTCTTTTTGCCTACTTTCCTCGTTTCCCATATTCGTTTGACTTGTCTATCTTGATCCATCCGCTGTAAATGGCCCCACCACGCTAATTGTCTTTGTTCAATGAAGCTTGTTACTGGGTTAATTTCTAATTCTGCTCTAATCTGACTGCTTCTGATTTTATCCCTCAAGGAGACGCCTTTCACTCTTCTTAAGTATTTCATTTCTGTGGCTTCTAATCTTAGTTTCATTTTTTGTGTCAATACCCATGATTCGCATCCATAAGTCATAATAGGCCTGAAGATTGTTTTATACACCGTAAGTTTGGTTTTTTGTGTCACTTCTCTTTTGTTTATAAAATTTGCGTTCATTGCGTAATATAGTTTATTACATTTCTCTATCCTTTCAGATATGTCTATTTCCTGTCTTCCGTTATTATCTATAGTGACCCCTAGATACTTGAACTGTTTTATCTTTTAATTTCCTCTCCATTTATTTGCATCTTTATCTTCTGGTGATCTTTCCCAATAAGCATCACTTGTGCTTTATTGGCGTTTATCTTCATACCGTTATTTGTTAGTTCTTCGTTCCATATCAGTAGGTTTCGTTGTAATTCTTCTTCGCTTCCTGCCATTACTATAATATCGTCTGCAAATGCAGTTTCGTATAAATATAGGTTGTAATTTTCTATATCCTACATTTAACCCTTTGATCCTCTGGTGACATGTTCGTATTATTTCATCCATAAAGATGATAAATAATGCCGGACTCAGTACCCTCCTTGCCTTAAACCTTCATTTGTAGTAAACTCCTCTGATGTTCTGTTATTGTTTATCACGTAGTTCCTTGTCTTTTGGTACAGACTTTTAATTACTCTCGTTACTTTTGGGCTTATTCCTCTGTTGCTTAAATTTTGCCATACTCTCTCTCTGGGTGTTCTATCGAAAGCTTTCTCGAGGTCGATAAATGCAAAGGCGGCTTTCTCGTTGTATTGAAGTATTTTGTAATTATTTGTTTCACTGTAAATATATGGTCTTGTACGCTTCTACCCTTACGGAAACCACTCTGTTCTTCTGTTAGTGTTGGTTCTATGACAGTTCGAGTTTACCTTCAATTATTTGTTCGAACATCTCTAAAGGTATGCTCAGCAGTGTTATGCCTCTATAGTTGTTACATATTTTCCTATCTCCTTCTTAAATATTGGTACTATCTGTCCTACTTCCCAATCTTTTGGTATACTCTCTTCTTTCCATATTTTGTTAAACATTTTTAAAAACGCCTTTGTTCCTTGTTTTCCCATTTTTTCAACATTTCCCAGTGATTCTGTCATGTCCTGGTGACTTTCCATTTTAATTTATATATATTTATATATATAATTAATATATATATATATATATATATATATATATATATATATATATATATATATATATATATATATATATATATAATTTTCCTATGCTCTCGTAATAGGGCCTTATTTCTGCGTAAGTTTGGGGGAAGTACGTTACATAGCACTGACAGCCATTGTGTAGGTATTGATCTGATTGTACCAGAAATAAGTCTCATTGTATTATTGAGCTGTCTGTCAATAAGTTTGATATGGCCGCTGTTGATCCATATTGGTGAGCAATATTCAGCAGCGGAAAACACCAGAGCAAGCGATGAAGTACGCAGAGTAGTAGCAGTTGCACTCCAAGTGGTACATAGTTTCTGAATTAAGTTATTCCGGGTCCCTATTTTTGCGGACGAATTTTCCAGATGTTTCCGGTACAACAGTGTACGATCAAGTGTTATTCCCAGGTATTTAGGGTACTTATTGTGTCGAAGTACAGTGTCACCCAAAAGTATTTCTGTTTGGGTGTTGGCCATTTTATTGTTAAGGTGGAATGTCGACGCCTCGGTTTTGTTAGTATTTGGTTTGAGTCTCCACCTCTTGAAGTATTCGCACAGGGTAGCAAGGACGTTGTTAAGAACTGCTTTTGTACCATTAAGGGTTTTGTGCTGGGTTGCTAAAGCTATGTCGTACGCGTAACAGAATTTTTAGATACTATATCCGGGAGATCGGATATATGCAAATTAAATGGAAGAGGCATCAGGACTGGGCCCTGTGGAAGGCCATTATTAATTAACCTTGACCTGCTCATATTTTCACCAAGCACAACTCGGAAGCTCCTATTACCTAGCATGTTTTTTGTATTAAGCGTGCCGATGTTTGACAGGAAATTATTTTTAAAGCTTATACACTACTCCTTCTTTCCAGACTGCATCATAGGCTGATGTTAAGCCAAGAAACACTGCAGACGTCTTCAGGTTTTTTTTAGGTCACAGCAAGTGCGACCAGTTCTGAATCCTGCTTGTTCTGAAGGCAGATGTTTTTCGATGGCTCCACTAATTTTGTTATACATGAGTTGCTCGAGGAGTTTGTATGAGCAACTGCGAAGTACTACAGGCCTATAACTTTGTGGCTGATCTGCTGGTTTTTCAGTACAGCTATTATTTTGAATTTTTTAAATTCTTTTGGAAGATGGCTGCTTGTTGAGATTCTAGAGAAAAAGTGTGTCAACCACTTGATTACGCTTTTCCCAGCATTTATTAAGAATTCTGGATGAACGCCATCGGTTCCCGGGGTTTTACCCGGCTTCATATCTTTAATAGCCGCAACGACCTCTGCTTCGTCGAATGGTCCGAAGAAGTCTGACTCGATCGAAGAGTCTTCACGTAGTGTTTTTCGTTTCGACCTGATCATCGGTATGGAGGTACCAACCTCCAAGATAATTGGTCTATGTTGGCTGTGGGGGAAGTTAGTTGCAACTCTTCTCTGGGTCGGTAGTGGTCTGTTCTTGCATAGTAGAGTTGTAATTCCTACCCAACGCGGTCGAGTGAAATGTGCACTGTTGTTTAGCATCGAAGATAAGGTACAGTATTTTTTATCTCGGCCCACTCTACGAGAGACTCTCCACAGCTATTTCTTCGGGCATCTCGTGGTAGCTGTTGAAATCACCTGCGTATACCGTTGCGTGTTCGAATAATGGGAGGACGTCGTTGGGCCATTCTTGGTTAGGGGATTTATGGACATTTACAATTTTTAAATCGCCTAATAAATTGCCTACTTTGTGGATGTAATTCTTTGAAGTAGCAGTGAGGAGCTGGACCTGATCGATGTTGTTTCGAACATATGTGGCGATGCTGTATGTTCGATGATAGGTAGCTCCAATTAGATCAAATCCGTGGATTCTTCCTCTTTTGTAGGTTTTCTGTTAAGGTCGCGTGGGTTTGCTGGAGAAGAACTACATCGACGCTATTGTCAAGAAGGAATTTTGTAAGGTAGTCGCATTTAGCTCTGCTGATGCCCTCTATATATTCAGCTGGTAGATTCGAACTGAAGGTCCAAGTCTTCTAGTCATTTGGTCCTTACAAGCACAATTTGGTTCATTTCTGTCGCTTAGCTGCATGTAATTCTTTCCAGGAGATCTCAATGGATAGTCTAGCAACCGGTTTTGTAGACTATTTACCCGTGATATAATTACGTTGTCCAGGATGCACTACGAGGAAGCTTTGCACCCTTTCAAAATTAATACATACCCTAACATTTCGATAACTTCTTTACCAGTTGCGAACTAGTATTCAGATTGTTGCCCAAAAAATTGATTTATGCAAAAAAGCTCAGGAACAGCAAAAGCAGTATACCCTATTCTTTTACCTAATAGTCGAAGGAATATTAAATGCATTTTATTTGTTTTTTAAAAGTAAATTGCGCTAGTAGCTTATGTATCCAATAAGAACTACTTACATACTGTAATTCACGATATATTACAATTGCATTATTAATGAGAAAAGTAAAAATGTGTTGCATATTAATCGTAATGTAATTCCATGGAACAATCGAAACTTTTTATCAAATGATACGGGTATATTTTGGATTGGTAAGTTTGTGGGATAGTTTTACTTTTTTTTCCAAAATATCCATACTTATTAGCATATGTATATCTAAAAATAAAATTTTTGCAATATTTACGTATAGAAAATCGGAATAAAACTAATAATAAATCATATTAGACAGCGTAGTTTTAATAATCTGCTTAAAAATAATACAATATATCGAATATTCTACTATACATTTGTCAAAAGAAGCAGGATGTTAATATAGAGTTGTAGTACGTATAAGAAATCAATTTGTGCTGAGAATTGAAAAAAATATTTAAAGAAATTGTAAGTTTCCAGATAATTCCTTCTTTTCTATTACTTATATGTTGTTTTTTTTAATACAAGAATTTTCTATATATTGTGGTCCTCGGACTAAGATAAAATGGTTTTATTCGGATCTAGCTTCAGTTTATTTTTCTCTTGTTATACTCGCTTTTAAAAGACGTTCAACTGGCATGTCTTTCTGTGATGCTTGGTCTTGTGACAATGATTCATATTTTATTTGCTATAACCAATGCATATGTGACTACATTTTTTGAAATATTCCTGGATTAATTTTTTAATAAGGGCGAGCATCTAGGATAACGTAAGATGTCATCGTGTAGTTTTAAGTTATCTACTCGCTATGTATTCTGTATTAAATTCACCACTTCAGTCACTTGCCATAAAATTCAGGTATTTGAATATAGATTGTGCAGTCTCTTGGTATAGCAGTTCCCGTGTAAAATATTTTTAGTTCAAAAATAGGTTACATAGACTTTCGTAGTTTCAATAAAGTAGCATCTATATGTATTCCACACGAGAAACTTTTTAAAGGCAAATCTGATATAATTTTTTGAAATGAACATGATAACAGCTTCTTATACAACTTGCAGTCGCGATACCTTTCTCATACTATTTGTTACTACTTAGTTACTTTATCTTCTTCCATTTACCTCATGGTATTGGGGAATTGAGCCATTTTTTGTATTCTTTCCTATTATTAGCTAGAGTTTTTATTTGTTCTGTTGTTCTTCTTCTGGCTGCTTCTTTTATGTTGCCCTCACAAGTTCTTCTTCTAAGTCTTTTCTTTTCTATCCTCATCTCTATGATCATCTTTGGATATATGCCGTTGTTCATTCGCCTCGGTTGGCCGTACCATTGGAGTTGTTTATTCTCTACTGTTTGTATTGTGAGATCCTGTTCTAGTTCTTCCTTAATGATTTTATTTCTCACCCTGTTATGTTTTGTTTTTTCTTACATCCAGCGTAGATAGTTCATTTCTGCTGAGGTTATTTTTGATCGAGGTTTGTCTATTATTGCCTATGATTCTGAGCCGTATATTATATATATATTATAGGGTTAGTATATATTTATGGATTTATAAAGATGCATTTTTGTTTTTGTATTTTTTTCTTTTTTCTTTATTGAAGTATTGTTGTTTTAGTAGTATATCCTATTGGATTTACTTATTTTATTATTTACTTTTTTATTCATGCGCCCATCTTTGTTAATTTATGCGCCTATTTTCTATTATTTTTTCATCAATTATTATTTCTTGTATTACCTAGTTTTCCTTTTGTGCATGATTTTGCTTCTATCTGTGTTCAGGGTAATTTCTTTCTGTTGGAGGTTATTCATTCATATTTATATATAATAAATCTCTTGTTGTAATTGGATTTAAATTTAAGTATTCTAGGTTTTCCTTTCTTGATTTGTTTTGACGTTTGATGCTCACCTGGTTCATGTAGATTATAAATAGCAGTGGACTATCGCCTTGTTTTACTCTCTTGTCCATATAAAATTGTTTTGATAGTTATCCATTTAATCTTATCTTTCCTTTCACTTTATTATACAGGTTTTTTATTACTTTTATTAGCTTACTTATTACTTGTAATTCTTGGAGCGCTTCCCAGATATATTTTCTGAGTACCTGGTCAAAAACTGTCTTCAGATCTAAGAAAGCTAGTAAGAGTTCTTTATTCATATTCAGCATCTTCTCAATTATAGTTCGGATTGTATAGTATGGTCTTGAATTTTTGTTTGCCTGGCTGGAAAACTGTTTCTTTCACTTGTAATTTCTTTTCCACTTCCTTTCTTAGTCGTTTATTTTATTGTAAATTTTTGGTATTTTTGAGGAAAGGCATATCGCTCTATACTTCTTTCTATATAGATACTGTAATATTATTTTCTTCTGGTATTTTTGGTGTGTTCCATGCTTGGTTGAAAATTTTTGTTAGCCAAATGTTAACGCTTGGTCCTCCTTTCTTAAGCATTTCGGACCTTATGTTGTCCTCTTCCAGAGACTTACCGTTTTTTTAGTGTGTCTTTTACTTCCTTTTCTGTTATTGGTTCTTGTTTTTGTTCTTCCCATATGTTTTCCTGTTCTTCTCTTCCTCCAAGTTTATAGTATTTCTTGCGTTGTTGTTTCTATTCGTTTTCTTTTATTTTTGATATTTAAGATTTTCTGAAATTGAGTATTTTTGATTCTTTTTATTTTATTACCCAAATCTTTTTTGGTTGTCTTTAAATTTTTTTTGTATCTTTCTACCGAATTCTTCCCAAGTGTTCTTCTTTGCTTCTTTTATTATCTCTTTTGTTTCCTTGCGTTTTCTGACGTAGTTTATTCTATTTTTTAATGTTCTATTATGTATGTATTTTTTCCAGGCTTTCTTTTTTTCTTAGACTTTTCTTCTTACTGTTTCGTTCTACTACTTAATTCTTTTTATATTTGGATTTTGCATCACCATTTTTATACTGCATGTTTCCTCTGCCACTGCCAGCAACGTTTCCTTGAACCGTTTCCATGTCTTTTCCAGTGTCCATAGATTTTGTTCTTGTATTTTTTTTCTTCTAATCTTTATAATTCTCTTGTGAGTGTAACTTTGTATTTTTGTCTTACTTTTGGATTATTTAGTGTTTATAATTTTATTCTGGTGTGGTTTTTCCGCTTTTGTTTCTTTGACTTTTGAATATTCATGTCAGCTATTAGCATTTTATGTTTGGTGCTGAGTTCCGCTCCTCTAGTTACTTTCACGTCTTGTATAGCTTAGAGTTTTGGGATATGTTATGTAATCTATCATTCTTTTGTGCCCTAGTTCCTCCTCTTCGTATGTTATTTTGTGGATGTTCTTGTGTGAGAACTTGACGTTTTCTATGAGCATTGATTTATTATACAAATATCTAGCATATTTTACCCCATTGTCATTTATCTCTCCATGTATTGCATGTGATCCTATGACTTCCATGTTCTTGTTCTTTTTCTTGTCCTATGTGAGCATTCCTGTCTCTCAGTATTATTATATGCCTGTTCTTATTTTGTAATTTTTAATATATGACACCAATTTTTTTTAGCCTGCGTATATTATACATTATATATCATATATTGTTAATAATTCATAATGTGTTCAAGAAAATACAGAGTTCTTGGTTTAATTTCGGTAATTCAAGACCAAACCGTCACTGTAGGAAACATTTTATGGTTTTTATGATACAGTTTTATTAAATCATTTAGATTAACGTTGTCTATCAAAATATGCACTCATAAATCTTTGGTTCATCACTGAACGCTATTTATGCAAATATAAAAAATTAAATATATATCAAGTGCCTATTTTAAATTTAAAAACTACAATAATTTTAACTTCACTGCACTTTTCTTTTATCTTGAATAAAATAGCAATAGTTAATTCTGCTTTTTTTAAACTCATTTGAATTCGAAGCCCCCTTCACACAACAATCGTTGAATTACTTTCACCTGTAATAATTTGATGTATATACTTCGCAGAAGCTACGCAATTTCCAGCAGTTTCTACAACCCCGATTCTCACAAACTGAAGTTATTCTTTTTCTGTGACAACTACTTCTTCGATTTTTCATAGAAGAAATATTGTTTTAGAGTAATCTCGTAATACGTTGTGCAATTTACCGGAAAATACCTACTTTGCGAGTAATTTAACGTTGTAAATACAGGCCCGTTTCCAATAAAACACTAACTTACACCATTAAGCGATTTGTGCTACTTTTCACACGTCAAAATTGTCTGAAAAATAAAAAAATACGATTAATCCGGCACTTACAAGAAGAATTTAATAAACTACCCCCAATTTTTTGTAAAAATGCTAAATGTGGCAAAATACAAAATTAAGTACTGTTTATATCAAATAAATGGTTTTATGGCAATACGTCCGCAGAAATTTGCAAAGCGACATTTACAGCCAAATTATTTAAAAAACCAGTAGCGTCAAGTAACATTCTTGCACATTAATACAATACAAAACAATCGTAAAAAGTTGTAAATTTTAATGCAACACTTAATTTAAAAACATAATTTCCAAAAATTAAATAATAACCCTAATTCAATGACCAGGGAGGGTAATTTTTTATGTTAAATATACTCACTGCATTTTTCTTTTTTTTCTGGGTGAATTTTCATATAATTTACACAATTTTCATATCTGCAGTGTGTCTGCTCCTAGTGCAATCGTTGTCAGTCGCACCACGCTAAATTTGAAATGAACGTCATATGAGTGCTTTTATAATAATAGAAAAAAAAAGAAAACAACCCATTCACCTGCGGTGTACAATTTGCACTTGACTAAACTTGGTTTACTTATTGTCACTTATAACGAAAAAGAAGAGCGGAGAATCTCCGCCTAAGATGGGAAAGCCCGCCTGTTAGGCGAAACATAATATAAAGATATAAATTTGCAATGTGTAGGGTTTTGGAAAGAATCAGAGTGATAACAATAAACGTTTGTTAAACTTGCCTTTTATTGCGGTTGACGTTTATTCTGAAATTTCTTTTTTCTGGTCCGGCGTTTATTGGAGACCGGTAGCTACCGTAAATTCGACCTTTATTATTTATTATATTAAACATCTTTAGCATATTTTTCTAGGATTCTACTTTTTTCTTAATAACAAATTTTCTCTTATAAATCGATAGATTACAGGTATATTGCACATAAGCTAAGTTTAAACTAACAATTTCTTTGAGTACCTGAAATTGTTATCTGTTATTTTTGTTTTGACACAATACGTAATTTTTTATTTTACAATGTTATCTAAAATATTCTTCAAATACATAAAAACGACTTAATTTTTGCTAATTTATTGATTGTTACTTATTTTCCCTTCCAGTGTTATTAATTTTTTTCATAATAATTTTACATTGGCAAGAAAATTTAGTACAATATTTTATAATGTTTTTGGTTTAACAATGTTTTTCACAAATTAAAACTTTTAATGAGACATTTGTTTTTATGTACTTGACATTCGTTATTAGATTTCAAGATTTTCCTGGCACAATTTTAAACAAACTTATTTTACAGCGCAACTTCTTGATTGGGTAAGCTAGGTAATAAGAGATGTACTAGTATAATAAGAATAACAAAACAAAATTTTTGTTTTATTACAAAAGGTTGTTGTTAATTATTCCGCTAAAATAATAAAGATAATGTAAATGAATTATCAATAAACTAAGTTATTAAAATCCTACTGACTAATGCTACCTCAAATGATACTACCACACAGGCTTTTTCTTTGTTGGGGCGCATTTATAGGCATTGCAGCCTCAAAGGCTTATTGTGCCCACTAACATGCACTTAAATGCTAAGACATTCACACACATCCATGGGTTGAACGAGACTCGAACTCGCATGCGCCGGGCTTGCGGCCAGTAGAATAAACACTTAACCGCGAAGCTCTAGAGAGACCATTAAAATATTACAGATAATATATAAAAAGAAGGAACAACGCCCAAATTTTTAGTTATACTCTCAAAAATGTACCATGTGAGCTCCTTGCGTCACACAGCACACGCTTAAACGGTAGTTCAATTAGGTACGCACACGCTGTAGTGTATCTTTATTACTGTTTTTAACAGCAGCAGTAATATGGTCTTGAGGTTTATCCAATGTTGTTGGCATGGATGTCATGTAAACCAGACCTTTAGTGCCCCATCAAAAAAATTGCCTAAACCATAACATCGGAAGACCCGGGAGTGGGGAACAGTCAAACAATACCAAATCCTCTCTATCACATCGTCCAATCCAACGGTAAAGGAGTTTTTCATTTACATATTGACGCACTATACCATACCAATGAAAACGTGTCGTATTTTGTTGGAATATAAAGTTGTTGGAGTCCTCTGTGAGTTGCGTAAACAGCCATAACTGCAGCATACCTGTTATACCGTACCCTTTACAGTCTTGTCATTGAGAGGGGCCGTACACTTTTATTTGGAGACTGCACAAAAGACATCGAGCTTTGGCAAATCCCTTTTATGTTTCACAACGGTATGAGGATTTTCAGTGACCTATATTTGAAGATTGTGACTGATCACCATTCTGCATGCATGAACGCCAGACGGTTAGCATATTCGTCGTCCTCCATCGCTTTTTGCATTCAAAAATCGATTTGTTTCACATGACCATTAGGCCGTAAACCTTGTATCATTTGTATCGGTATTGTTCGAGTTGCAATCGCTGCCGTGAAACCTTCCATACAATTTGGAGTAGAATACCAAGATCATGAATTGCTGTGTTAGTGGACTGTTGTGGGCTACGCACGAAACTTTTTCTAACTGCTTCCGCTGTGTTTTCCGGTACTTTAACGTTTATTTACAGAACTTTTAAGATTCTAAATTCTCCAAATCTTTTTCTGAAAAGGTACTTACCCAAGGAAGTTAAAACTTCTGTTTTTTTTAACGTAATATTCGTCTAGACGTACACATTTTTCATAATGTAGTCGCCATGATTCTATGACTGATGAGAACACTTCTTTAGGGGTGTGTTTTGCCCACTGAAAAATCGCTGATGCAACAGAGTGTGTTCTTCATGGTCGGAAATTTATGACGATATCACGAGTCAACATGTTCTGAGACATTGTCAACCGCGCAGCCTCTGTTCGTCGGTTAGCATTTGTGTGATCCACCTTGAGGAAACTTTTTTCAGGTTATCATGCAAAATAAATTCCATAGATATTACGGAAAAGGCAAGATTAGGAGCACATATAATCGGCGGTTTTCTTTAAGCTTTCGTACTCAGGGACGCACATTTTTAATATCCATCATGCCTTCACCGCATGTCTCACTCAATCGGCAATGAATTTCGATTAGAGTGTCATCACGCATGAGGAGAAAACAGGTGATTACACGTTGTTCTTGAACAATAAACGTAACAGTTTGAAGTACGCAAAACAACACTCACTGCAATGGCGGTAATTCGAGTTGTGACATTGTATGGTGCTGCCATATATATTACAAATACAGAAATATATCTCACTTTTTTTTAATAAACCGCATCTTTTTACCTACCCTCACTTCCAGAAAGAAAATTGGAGACCTAAGAACTTGAATACACCTCGTATAACACAAAACCTATTCTGTTGCTGACGTTTTTATTTTGCAAACTAGATCCGTGCTGTCTCACCTGGATGTTTAAAGCACAGTTTGCAAACCCGCATTTTAAACTTAAGCGTTTTTTCTTCTTTCTCATATATCATTTATATTTATCATATATATTTATTTTTAAAACTCGACGATTGTTTTGCAGTAACGTTTACATTAGTCTTATATGAGAAAAGATGATCAGCAATCCTTGATCTTCGATTCTTTGTCCTTTACTTAGTTCAAAAGTGAAAAGGGGATAAAAACCTTTGTAATAAACTCTACCCACTTTTTAAAATTGTTGTTAGTCCGTTGTCCTTGATGTATGTTACTCTTTGAAAGTCGTTTTAATTCTGTGCAATACTGAAATTCTCTAATAACATAAGCCTGCAACGTTTTCTGTTTGGTGGAATTTATAACTTTAATGATAATTTTTATAACATATTTTTTACGCAAAAGCTTCTTACGACTTACACTTTTAAATGTTTCTTATTGTTGTCTGAACTTCTTCTATTGTTATATCATTTTGTTGTTATCGTGAGCTAGATTAATTTATTTTTGGTCTCCGTGTTTTCTTCAGGATTGTTATGTAAATTCTGAAAGTATATTATTAATATTTCTGATCTTATATTGTTTAGTTGTACATCTTCGTTAATTTTTTTTTCTGTTTCATAATTATCTTTCCCTCCATGTAAATAGTGTTCTATGTCAGCAAAAAACGTTTCCCAATATTCTGTTTTTTATGTTATTGTGTTGCTTGTTTTATTTCTAATCTCTTTATACTCTTTTGTACTCTTCTGGTGATTTGTTATTAATGTATATTTTACTTTGCTTGTTCTTTCACTTTGTTAGTGAACCATGGTTTATTGTTGATTGTTCTTTCTCCTAGGGATTTTATTGCACTATTTGCTAGGTTATCTTTGATCTTATTCTAAGCTACTTTTACAGTGTTTTCTGTCTTGATATAGTTCTAGACAATATTCTCGTTTAATCTTTGTTCATACAGTGTTTCTTAGTGATTCCATATTATATTTGGTGATCCATTTGGATGTTTTCTTTTTGTTAGTATGCATTGTAAGTGGAAGTTACCTAGGACCATACCGTGGTGTGTTCCTTCATTAGCTGAAGCAAAGTTCTCACATTAAGTATTTGGTAAGGATGTATATGTTGGTTTATAATCACATAGTCAAACGTAGATTTTTGGGGCTCTTGCATTAGAAAATTCCTGTTTATGTTCGTTTTTGTGGTCAAAAAATGTGTTGTTAATTCTAAACTCATCATGTGTGCATATTCCGATTAGTATGTTTTTGGTGTCGTATACTATTTGCCCATTATGTCTATGCATAACCCCTGGAATTATTTCATTATCAATTTGCGAGTAAAGTCGCTCGTTATAAAGACTTTATCGCTTTGCGGCATTTTATTAGAAAAATGTTCCCGTTCTTCTCGTGGCTCTTTATGCCCAGTGTATAAATACTTACGTAGTGGATTTTTTCTTTTCTAGTTTTATTGTTATAAACATCATAATTTGGTTAAGATAATTTATATCTTCTACCAAGTTTTCAAACTTGTTGTGCATAAGGATGCCCACACCTGCTTGTGCTCTAGAATCTTTGTCAACTCCACTATAAAACAGGATTTAGTTCCTACCAACAAACATATATTTATCTTATTGTTAATAATCTTTACAAGGACTTCCAGGTCTTTAGAATTTTAGGATATGATAATCCAGCAGCTTAGTTTTAATTTGTTTCTTTTCCAAAGTCGTTTTTTTTTTTTTGCACGGTGTTGTTAATTGTTGTAGACCATCAATGTTCTAAGGCTTCTTTGACAGTTCTTTGAGCACTTCATTCTTTTCCAAAGGGCAAGTCGCTATCCTTACTTTTTAACCTCCCTCCTCTATCCAGGCTTAAGACCGGCAATGACAGTTACTGAACTACTCGATCCGCCCAGCAAGTTTCTTATAACATGTTCTTACAGAACTGCTAATGTAGTATGGATAAGATATTAATTATTTAACTTTGAAACGTTATGAATTGGAATTAAGTACTGTCGGTTTGGTCATGACTATTGTTATTGATAAAACGATCTAAATGAGTGACAATTCATGTCAAACTAATCTACACATACATGCTAACAACCTGAATCCTATTGCTGCGTTCTAATATCTACAATTTAACAAGATTTGCTTAAATTTGGTCCACCTAAGTATCATATTTTTTAGTGTGTATTGCCTATATTTTTTTATGATTATCTTTGTTTTATAGAATATTCACTATAGAGCAGGAATACATATTAACATACAAAACGTATTTCTTCCATTGTACTGGAAAAAATGCTATAATTTTTATGGATAATAAAAGAAAACACGCAGTGCGTCATTCTAGAGATGCTTCCAAAGCTTTGCTGGAGCGTTGCTAATAACTGGACATACACAATCAAGCGTAAATTATTTTTGTATAAGAAATAATAAAATGTGGGTCTACAAAGCGTGACAAAATACATGTTTTGAAACTTTGTCGGAGTTTAAAAACTAATATCAGTAAATTACATTCACATTCAGCAGCTGAATATGGAATAGAAAGTTGGAAAGTTTCAGATTTTATCAAATTTATATTCATGAAGTTGGTTAGGGACCAAAAACACAAATATATAAAATGTTTTTTAGTTTTTGAGATATAACAAACAAACATGTAACTTGAAAAATAGTTCTTTATAGCTGCAGGTCGGTTGTATAATATAATCGTCAACAAACTTTTACCAATAATTCATTTTAATTTGTCCTACTTGCAAACTATGAATTTGAGAAAAGTGTGTTAATTTTTTTTAAAATAACTAATTGTTATGTTTATTAACTTTTTGGTTTCTTCAAAAAAGTATGTAAAATTTATTTTACAAGAATAATATGTAATATTTAATATAATTTGATTATAATTAAAAGACATAAATGAGTCTGGTCTACAAGACAATATTTTTGATTAAATTAACTCATGATACGTTGCTATTGTTATGACTACTTGAATATTAAGCCGTAACACCTATATTATTTAAGTTTCTTGGCACTAGGAATGCCGAGAAAAATTGTTGCTAAAGTAATGGCTTTAAAAACGTAGACAATACCGTAAGTCAGTATTCCAATTTCATTTTTGATAGTTACTATATTTATATATATAATACATTGCAGACAACTCGTAATACCTAGAACCGGAAACTGAAGATTCGAGATATTGTAGTATGTTTAGATTTATGATGGCTTTGTGCACGAGCAGCTTATTACTGTGTTAACGTAATTATATCGGTGTTACTAAAAGTTGGTAAATTACATACAAAAAAGGATTAAAATTATTGCCCTGAGGTATAAACTTCGCCATACTTACAAAATAATATATCTTTTTTCTAGGTAAATATTAGTATTTATCAAACAAATGGAATAAGTGGTTATCATTTCAATAAATTAGACCCTCATATCAAACTTTGTAGAAAGTTTGAGCAATGTCAAAAAACGCGGCTAGGCAGTATCGCCTATTTTGTAGATATTTTCTTATCTTTTTGCAACTCTATGTACTTGATTGATAGTAGAGCGCTGCTGAAGAAAACCGAACTGCTAGTTTCAAATTAGCTGTCTTGCTATGATTAACGGTGTAATTTTTTTTTTTTCTACTAATCTACTCACAAGATAAACTTAATTATTAGAATTATCTTTTTTATATTTTAAGGTGGTAGCTATTTTAGCATACGCTTTATTATTATACTAGGAGTTGCCCGCCAAAAGATATTTTTGGCGTCCTAGACTGACAATTTTTCACACGCCTTCCCTCAAATTTTTGCAAGGTAGGAATGCATAAATTTTTAATTAGACCGGCTTTTTCTCTGGATCAGAAACATGGAACAAGTTAACACTCATTCTTGGTGGACGTAAGCATAAGCCGCCCATAGGAAATATGTAATACGTAAAGTTGAATTAATGCAAAGCTTATGCGCTCGTTCGTAATGCACTCCCGTAATTTTTACATTTTACGTTCATTTGCAGTAATTTTTAATTTTTCTCTAGATTAATGTTGGCAACAGTAACAGAATGTTTGTTTTTATTCTAAAATAGCTGTACCCTGCCACGCGGTGTTGTGGCTTTGCTTTTACGTCCAACAGATGGCGCTGTTTTTCAAAAAAAAAGTTTTTATCTGTCACAGGTGTGACATCTATACAATACAATAATCAAAATATTTAAATAATTCAAAAACGGTTAAAGTTAGAAGGCTGATTTTTTGCGCCGAATTAGCAAATAGAGTTGTGAATGTGGTGTACATGTTTCAAGGAAATCGGTTGAAGCGTCTAGGAGGAGATAGATAGTTTAGAAAGAAAGAAACAAGACAAGACAATTATATTATAAGATTATAAGTTGGTGTCTACAGAGTTTAGGTCAATGTAAATAATTGATCTGACTTTGCTTAACTGAAAAAGTTTGATGGACATTTGGTGCAGGAAAGGAGGATGATCAAAACCCTATGGACGCTGCCCCCGCTGGAATATAAGACGAAACTAAAGGTTCTATCTAGGTCATGTTCTAAGGCTAGTAGCTCAGGCCAGAATCGATTTTAAATTCTGATTGCAATAAATCTTATTAGAGCGGACTTCCCCCTACCATTAGACACCAAGATCATCTTTGTATGTCTTTTCTAGCCGGCGCGATGACCTTTTTTTCTAAAAGTCCTAAACCCTATATTTCAGATCATTTTCTTGACACCTTCTGAAACTCGCCCAATTTGGTGTCGCGAGGTTCTAGGCTCTTGTTTAAATCCTCATTTGCCATCGTGCGGCACTATGTCCCACTATGTCAGGTCAAGTTCTAAGGCCAGTAGCTAAGGCCAGATTCAGTGTTAGGTTGTGATCGCGGTAAATCCTATTAGAGCAGACTGTCCCCTATCATTAGACACCGAGATCATTTTGTACGACTTTCCGTACCGGTGCTATGGCCTATTTTTTCTAAGTTCTAAGGCCTATATCGTTGTTCAGAGAGGTCGTACCGGGTTGGTTCCTTAGACAATATTGATTAGGACACTTAGGGCTTTCGATTGACACACATTTCGCCTGGGTGCCCGAATTTTTGATTTGGGGCCCGATCTGCCCATCCTCTTTTAAAACTTGGTAGATAAGTTCTTCTTTGACAGAAAGAACTTTATAAAAAAGGCTCTAAATATATCACTCAAACAATATTTTTACTTTTTAGTTATCTGTCCTGGTTCAGTTAACATCGTGAATTGTAATTGGTGGTTGAATGGTTTGTAATTTTTTGATGTTTTTTGACTTTCTATGGCGAATGATTAGTCTCTACAGAAAGAAAGTCACGCGTTAATTGTTATGTTTATTTAGTAATGTAACCATCTAATAGTTCAATTTGAAAAATGTGTGCCGCCACTTGATAGGTGTTGTATTCCGGACGGCTTGTTGTATAGCACCTGTGGTTAAGTTTGATTATTTTATTGATATCTTCGTCTGTTTTTAAAGAAATCCTCAGATTTAGTATGACAGCGCAGGAGGTACAGTTTTCCTATAAATTTGTCTAGAGTGAGAAATCTGATGACAGTTCGAAATACGATTCGACTTTTGGATAGTTTTATGCAGTACCTTTGACGAGACAGAAATCTGTAACATTTGGTATTCTTTATCTGTCAATTGATCAACAGCGTGATTAATCAATAGACAGTCGTTAGAAGTTATTGCCTATCACACTTGGTAGAGTTGTCTGGCACATAATAAGTTTAATCAGTGTGAAGTTTTACTGGGGACGTTTTGTATTAAAGCCTCCACTCGATATCAATCTATACTTAAGAGTTTTAAAGAAAGCCTTGAGTATTTTTTTAATAGTTGAACAGTATACTTCTGACATAATTAACTTATGAAGTCGGTTTTCTATTGACACAGATGTAGATTGTAAATTATTCTGCTCACATTTTGGCATCTTTTAGGTTTTTATATTATTTGTTTAAATATTTTTTGAATTAGGTGGTTTTGGAGAAGTAAATTTTTTATTAACATAAAAGTTTTACAAGAATTAGAACAAATATTAATCAGATAGTGAAATTTTTGATTGATATAAGTAGCCAAAAAGATATGCGGTGTTATCTTATTCTAGTAAGAAAATATTACCGTTTTGCGATCTTAATTTAAAATAAATTTTGTGTATTACATGATTACATTTAATAACCCTTCCAAATATTAATTTCTTCCAAATGTCTATTTTCTCGACCTCTTGTTCTTTTAACTTACTATAGATTATCTTTCTATATTAAAACTAGTCGTAGCTTTAAATTTATAATTTGTTTAAAATACTTGTAAGACGTCGCATATATTTATTTTTAAACAAAAACTCATTTTCATGTTGTCTCCGCTTTTGTTTGTAATTGTTCTTCTTCTTTTGGTGTCTATCCGTTAACAAACATCAGTGATCATCATGGCGACTTGCACCTTGTTTACCGCTGCTCTAAAAAGGCCAGTTGTTGTACTGTTAAACCTTATTTTTAGATTATGTAGCCATGACATTCTTCTTCTGCCAGGAACTCTCCTTCCTAATACCTTTCCTTGAAAAGTTAGTAGTAAAATTTCGTATCGTTGATCGTTGCGCATTGTATGACCCAGGTATTCTAGTTTTCTCCTTTTGGCGATTTTGCGAATCTTTGTTTCTTTGACGAGTCTTTCCATTACGCTGGCATTCGTCATTTAAATTGTCCATTGTAGTTTAAGGATCTGTCGATAGAACTACATCTGAAATACTTCAAGTTTTTTGCTTGTGTAGTTAATGGGGATCTACGTCTCCGCTGAGCAATATTGGGAATATATAGCATCGTAATAGTTTTATTCTGATTGATAGATAAGGTCTTGACTTTTTGTAATTGTTAAACTTGACCCGTATTCTACTTCTTTATGTGCTGTTGATTTTCAATTTTTGGCTGGTCTTACTTTACGTTATATATTATATCTACTCTTGTTAGTATAGTTTTTACTAAAAAGTTTCAAAATATGAGACATTGCAATTAGTTTTTCCTTGCGAATTCTTTTTAGGAAGAATTAAGTACACATTTAATTAGAGATATTCCCCTGCAACGTCATGTGAAAGCATTTTTATTTTTCGTAATTAATTTGCTGAATACCTCAGCAGAGTATCTTTAGTGACTCGCACGAGAGGCAGCCAATCTATCAGCAATTTTGGAATAAGTACTCCTAATAATAGCTTCTTGGGATGAAGGCTGCCACTGTACTCCCATACCATAGACTCTCATTTGGCGTCTCGTGTGAGGACCATGATTTGCCTGCTCAAATACGAAACTTAAAGAACGACTTTGGATCTACGCTACCTTTATGCGCTTCTCAATCGGCTGAGCGGTAAAAGTAAGGAGAACCCATTGTGCACCGATCCGCTGTGATCTGCTCAGCACAGTTCTCAATGCCTTCAAACTCGGTACTTAGAAAAGCACAATTCTACGACCCTGTGCTTAGTTCCAATATATGGCTACCAACCATCTATAAATGTCCGAAACAGTTATTCACTTCTTCTAAAAAAAAAACACCGATAGTCACTGCCGACGATTGTTTGCTTCTATGGTTTTCTGCTTGTTCATGTCTGCACTACTTTTTCTTTTGCGTGTTTCAGCAATGTAATTTGTTAGCATCACGTAGCACTGGGTGCGCATTTTATTTTCTAAATACTATTTTCGCATCCTTACCTATTGTCTATTTCTGTTCTAGGATTATAATTATATCGCCGATTCTTGTGTTAGTATAGTGAATTTCTCTTTAGTATCTGATTTGCTCTTTTATATTATTTTCTCATAAAACCATTTTTACCTGCGGCCTTGACTATTTAGACTTAGATTTTATTTTTATATCTACTTCTAGCAAATTTGCTGCAATACCACTTTTGTGGTAGTGTATTACACTTATTAACATAAATTCTCTAAATATTTTCCAAGTTCTTAAATATCAATCAAAAAATTTATTTTTATGGCTATTCTATTATATTTACTTACGGTTTCTTGATTATCACCCGTACATCCGTCCGAGGTAATCACGCGATAGGTCTTTTATAACAGACACTAATACAAGTTTAAATTCATTACTTGATTTTTTAGTAAAACTTTGTAACATAGAATTATTTCCTAGTTTTGCTAGATATAAAACAATTTCCTTTATCTATACACTATCATGCATTTTAAAAATAGGATAATTATATTTATTTGCATCATTTGTTGCTTCAAATTCCATGTTCCAAAGTAACTGTTTGGAATGCCCTACAAAATTATACAATACATAGATAGTGTGGGATTGCTTACTTCCAATTATTACTTTTATTCGATAGTTATTTGCTTTAAGCCAATAATTTCTTTTTGGTAGGTTTTGTAAATATGTTTCAACAAATATTTATTAAAAAATATTGACATTCACCTTAAAATTGGTATTAATTGACAAAACACATCATTTTAAATTTTTGAACTATTCTTTTGAGGTTAAAATGATAATTGTATAACGATAGTAAGTTCTCCAAGTATTAATTCATTTATAATAATTTCTATGCTACCAAATATATATTGATCTTTCCATTTTACCTGTTATTTTATGTAAGAAATGCATTTTAGTCGACGGTAGAAGAAACCCTGTGTCATTCAAGTAAACAAAAACAACTAAAGTGTAGTTAAAAAATAGTTTGATTAAATATAATAAAATTTATAAGGATTATACATTTTTTAATTTTAAAATGCAATGCGTTTTACCTGTTAACATTTAAGTAATTATTTAACATTAGAGTTGTAAAGCTTGCGCATATTTCCACTCTATAAACTATCGTTCGAACTTTGATTGTTAACAATTATAGCAAATCGTTAATTTCTTCTGCGGTAGTTTTTTTGTTTTCTTATGTAAGTATACGTTAGGCTCAGTATAAATTTTGTTGTTATTGCCTGCTATTAACATCGTTAATTGTCTACGTTAATTTGAGTAAACGAGTTAACCCATTTGATTTAATTTTATAGCCTCTTAGGCATGCCTTTATAATGCGAGTGTTGCAACTAAAACGTACTTATTTTACCTTTTTATAATTCTTATTAACGTTCACTAAAGAATCCGGTCATGCAATAGCAGAAGAATACACGAGTAATTTTCGCTTCACATTAGCGAAAACAAATAGGTGAAATAGAAGCCAAAATTTTTCGAAGTGACTGTGAAACAAGCGAAAGAAAGGAAGGAGAATAAGCTACCATAAGAAGATTTGTGGTAAGATTAGATTTAAGGAATAATTTAATGCAATTTGGAACAAAGGCACCAATAAATGGCTGACTATACGACAGTTGACGTCGCTTAAAACTCGGAAAAATGCAAGAATCGTTAGAAGAAATTAAGAAATAATAAATAAAGAAAAATAAATAAAAAATAAAATAATGGCATTTCTACATCTAATATTTTGATTGGATAAACTTTCTGTTAGTTGTGATATAGTTAACGCTAGACTGCTGCCTTTGTGCGCTGTTGAAAGTGGATCATTTTCTTTCCAAGAGTTGAAGCCACCCATTACAATGATGTAGTGATTGACAGGCATGTCGTTAATTAAATTTTACAGTTTTGCATAAAGTACTATTCTTTCTTCCTGTTGTTTTGCAATCTTAGAAGCATAAACACCGATTAAATGCAAATATTTATTGTCAGTCATTAAAATAATTTTTATCAATCTTTTATTTACACAGTCAATATGTGGTATGCCCGCTTATTTTTATGTTTTGTATTGCATATGAGGATATAATTTTTTATTTTTACCAAACCTTTATCTTTCCTGTTTGTCTTCAATATATATCCAGCTTTTTTTCTGTAATTTATTTTATCACCTCATGCTCTTTATTATTTTAGGGTTTGACGTTCCATGTTTTAAATCTTAGAATATTTTCATTTTTCCATCCCTTGTTACTATTTTGCTGCTGGGTTCTCATCACTATGTCCGCCCTATTTCTTAGACAAATCCTAACATTTCAAAGTATACACGAAATGCGTTCAAGTTTGAAGGTCTCCAAATTTCAGTGGAGGGAAGTAGAAAGATGCAGTTAATTCTAAAGGACGCCGGAAATACTTCTGAATTTGCAATATATATGGCAGCACCATGCAATGTACACTGGTCGAATTACCGCAATTGCAGTGAGTGTTGTTCTATATAATTCAAATGACAACGTTTAGCGTTCAATAACAACGTGTAATCATATGTTTTTTTTATCATGCCTTGTGAAACTACGATCAAACTCATTGCCAATTGAGTGAGATATGCCGTGAAGGCGTTATGGATGTTAAAAATGTTCGTTTGTAAGTGGAAAAGTTTAAAGAAGGTCGAGAGTTGTGTGACAATGAACCGAATCAGGCGAACCGAAACTCTGATTGCGCGAGTCGAGCAAGTTGTTATGGAAGACCATGGATTTCATTTTGCACGATAACCTAAAAATGCGGCAAATTTCTTTAAGGTGTATTTCACGAATGCTGAGCGACGAACACAAAGCTGCGCAGGCGGCAATGTCTCAGGATATATTGGCACGTGATGCTGCCATGAATTTCCGATCATTAAGGGCATTTTCCGTGACCGCTTACTTTCCAATCGGGCCGTCGTTGTATTACTGGTTTTTCAGTGATCAAAATACACCCCTAAAGAAGTTTTCTTAGCAGCCATCGAATCACGGCGACGACGTTGTAAAGAATATGTACGTCTAAACGGAGATTACGTTGAGAAGTAACAGAAGTTTCAACTTTCTTAAGAGAGTAATTCTTTGTAAAGAAATTTAGAGATTTTAAATCTTGAACGCACCTCGCATTTTTCAATAATATTATTATTGTTTATTATCTATTAGTTAATTTGACAATACGTGCTTTTAATACCTATTTCATATAGCAACTAAATTGTTTAGATATTGCACATATTTATTTTTATAAGTTTTGAGTTTGTAGATCTTTCTGACATATTGTATAATATTGTAGGATTGATAATTCCCCAGAGCATCAGTTTTCGCAAAAGGTTATGTACCTAGCTATCCCAAAGCTTCCTTCGCAGAATCGCACAATAATCTTATTTATAAAATGTTTTATGTATTTTTTCTAACGCTGCCAACGCATAAAACTAAAAGATGTAAAAAGATCAAAAGTATCCTTTTAAATCTATTTCTGTATATCCAGAATGTTCCATTTGCGCCCCAGCATTGTACCGTTTTATTAGTTTGCAGGTTTTTCCATTCCTGTTTTTTCGGTACACATATACGTATAAATATCTTAGTATTCTGTGGGGAAATTACGAAACGTAATTGAAATTATTACTTTATAAAATAAGGTAGCTTTTATACTTTTGTTGAACTCTAAAAGTAATGCCACTTAGCAAAATTTACATTAAATCTAGTTAAAAAAGACATTTGTTTTAATTAAATTCAAATGTTAAAGGAATAAAGTAACATTTAGCGTTTGAGGAAGTTAATTGCATCGTAGATCAGTTCGTAAAGCTTTCATTTTAGAGTGACTCAATTAACGTCGTAACTACTTTACTGCCATGCCTAAACAGACTTCGATGGGTCTAAAGGCAAATGTGCGCCTATATTGCATGTTTATGACAAGAATTCTGAAGAACGGTGTAATAAAGGTTTTACAAGCACGCCAACAATGTTGAAGGACTGTTTTTTACGGCCGAAGCAGACTATCTTAGAATTTGCGCTCGAATCGAATGCCGTTGTTCATAAATGGCTAGAACGACTGATAAAGTTAACCGGTTTTAAACTGTGTTCAATCTTAATCTGATCGCGCATAATTTTTGTTGGTGCAATGCTAAACTAGTCAAAATTTTTAATTAAAGCGCAAAATAATTATATTTAAGAAAAATTACCTCGGTTTTCTAAAACATTTGCTAAATTTTTCATATGTAGCTTACAAATATGTCAAGTTTTTTCATCGAATACTAATTTTTCAAATAAATACTAACAGTTCGTCAGAATTGCAAAGTTTGTTATTATTGTGTCAAGTTTTATACATTTAATATCCTTTTTTTTAGAACATTGTAATTAAAATGCAAATATTAACCGAGTTTTATTTGGTATAATTTTTTTTCTCTAATATATAATAAGTTTCTATCTGTTTGATGGTTATGATTTAAATGGAATGCTATTATTTTTAATGTACAAGGTGGTTCAAATATGATCCGGACTGATTTATTTGAGAAAAAATGGACAAATACGTACTTGCACATGTCAGACTTTACTGTGCTCCCTCTGGAGTCAACACACTTTATCCAACGTTTTAGAAGCATCCTGATGCACTTTTCAAAAAAGGCTTTTGGTTGCTGGCGTATCCACTCCCGAACAGTCTGGATAACGGCGTTGTTTCCGGCAAACCGCATGCCTTGTCAGTCTGATTTGAGCCTTCCGAACAGGTAGAAATAATTTGTGGCCACTACAGCAGATGTAGCAGAAGAACGTTGCCATCACTTTTCCTGCCGAACGGCTCCTCCGCGCTTTTTGGGTTTGGGAGAACTGGTATCCCGCCACTCGCGTGATGACTGCTGGGACTCGGTAATGAAGAAGTACACTCACGTTTCATTGGTGGTCACTATAAACTTCAAAAATGCATTACCTTTGTCTTCAAACTGCTGTAGGAGACGACTAGCAGTTTGCATACGCACCATTTTGTTTACGTCCGTCAAAGTGCGCGGTACCTTGTGATAGTGTAGGTGGTTTTTCACAATGTTTTCTACACTATCAATACTAATGGACAGCATTTCTTTAAGTTCTTTGAGTGCTGCCCCCAGTCTCACGAATAAGCGCGTCTGCATGATCAATGGTTGACTCAGTGACGGATGTTTACGGCTGACGATTATACAGTTCATTTTCTACGCCCTCTTTGAGGCACTTACACCACTCAAATACACGGGTCCATAAAGATACTCTTCCCCTCACTGTTGTTGGAGTCTGTGAGATTGTGACTCCACTCTCTCAAGGTCGCCCAGCTGCTGCGCAGTGCGACTTGTTTACGCACGAACCAGTCCCCATCATATTTCAATTACTTTGTACTATATTGATTAGTATTGTGCTCATTTTTTATTAAAAAATATAGTCTTTGGTGCTTTTCGGCAGTATCAGTACTAGTTCAATCCACAGACTAATTTTATTTGCGAGGAAACGCTGTCATATTTACACTTTAAATCTTTATCAGAATCGCATAGAAACATTTTAAAAAGTAAAAACTAAGCTTTAATTTGTTATATTTTATTTATTGTTAGCCATTTTTACGTGCAAACACTTTTCCGTACCTCCACGTGCAAGTACAGACCAAAAATATTACTTTACTTTACTAAGACTATAGTTATTTAACACTGATAATGCAATGCTGACACCGTTTTTTTTTTAGTTATTTTCCGTATGTGACGCAACTAAATACCTCAACAGTTAAAAATAGTTTGATTTTTAAAATGCTCTTTTATTAATTTTATCGCTAAAGTCCCTTTATAAAAATAGCACATAAAATACCTTGGCCGCCGATTCTCTCTGGAGAAAACAAAAGGGAAAGCCAAATTTGACGTAGAATTCAAATCCGCAATTAGAAATTCAAGTAAACCAGTTCAATTCGCTTAAAAAGTAGCCTCTTTAAAAATTATGTGTCTTGACAAATGTCAGAAATGACAGAAAAACGGACAGAACGAACCAGCGCACAAAGCCCAATTGGTCGAGTTAGTAGCGGGTTTGTTTCGAAATGCGGGTAAACGGGAGATCCCACACCGGTTACCCTTAAAACTGCGGGTGGAGCTACCCCATCCCACATCTGTGGGTAACAGATGCCGCCTGTAGTAATGACGTGGGGTAGAGGTTCACGCAAGTGACCTCGCCGGAAACTTGTCAAACGAGGCAGGAGAAATCCTGCCAACACAAGTACTGTTGACTGGAGTATTTGCTATATCGATTAGGTCCAAGGCCTACGGAGACGTTAGACCACAAGACGTTATCCCGTTAAAACTGCTATGCAGTCCACCCAATCCCTGCACAGAGCGCAACGGGCGACGATTGTAGTTGCGATATGTGATAGAGGCTCGCCCAAGCCACCTCGACGGCTGCTCGTCCAACGTGGTGGAGGAAAATCTATTAACACGAGTGGGCCCGCGTGTACTTCACGGAGCAGGTTCATAAAGGTGCTTTTAGCTACCCAATCCCACAATTGTGGGGAACGGATGCGAAAAGCACCAACTTGATGTGAAGTAGAGACTCACGCAAGTGACCTCGACGGCCGCTCGTCCAACGTGGTAAAGGAAACTTTACCGACACGAGTGGGTAGTGCGCCTTATGCCGTGGCGCGTGAAACCCGTAAAACTGCTGGTGGAGCTACCCAATTCCACATTTGTGGGTAACGGATGCCGCCTTCAGTAACAGTGGGGTAGAGGTATCACGTGAGTGACCTCGACGGGTACTCGTCAAACGTGTTACCGACACGAGGACTAAAGGAAGGGAGAGAGCCAACCGAGGCAGGCTTCTCGGTTCTCCCTCGATGGTGTTGGACTCTTAGGGGTAGTGGCACCGCTTTTAGGGACAGGAGGGCCTGGTTAGTCTCATGTGAGCGCATGTCCTTAAGTGGGGGGGGGGGTTCGGCCTACCCCACCACCCGTCAAAAGCCTGACCGGTCCATGTCGAACTTTGGCGGATGGCGCCGTGCCATTTCCGGTCCACTGATTGATGAAATTTTGTGGTCATGGTTCGGTGCCTGATCTTCCTAGCCTCGACTTGCACGATTGTCCGGGTGCATGCGTTTGTGAGTGTGCTGGACTTCGGTCTAACCTCCCGGTTCGTGTTTGGAGACTCAGCAATAAGGGTACTCGGTACTGCATCCGACACCAACAGGATATGGATTTTTGCAGTCTTTTGTAACATTGATTATTAACTTGAAAAACACAAATAGCTTTACAATAACAATAGAAACATAAAAGCAAAGAAGTGCGTACAAATTCAACAGACCTAAACTGCTGCCATTAGTTTTGGAGCTCAGTGGCAAATACCACTCTTAAAAACAAAGAAATAAACAGTGAAAGAGACCAAGTATTTTAGAGTGAACATTTTTATACTTTGTAATTTTATATGTTATTGTTAAGGTACGATGTATCTCCAACAGTATTCTCAATAAAAAATAGCTCATACACCTTTGCTTTCGAGTTTGCATCTAAGACGTTCAGGATTGGAAAATCCCGTGTAAATTCTACAAAAGCATAAGGATCTTCCGTGTTTTATAGTCGGACTTTGTGGCCATTTGCCTTTCCGTTTAGGTGAATTATTGCCGCATCACTGAATTCCTGTCGGACAGGAAAATTATCGTTCTCCTATGCTTCCTGAATGAAATTACAGAATTTGAATTGCCTGATTTAATATTTTTCTGCAAATGGTATGGTTTTAGCATTAATCGTCGCAAAATTATTCAAGCAGTTTGCCGCAGAACTTGTGTTTGTCGGCTTGTGCGTTTTCCTTTTAAGGGGAGGTTCTCATCTAGCGACCCAAAAATGACACGATTTTCTCGAATTTTTTTTATGGAAGGAAGTAAATAAAAAACTTAATATATTTTATACTTATTTAATAAGTCTTTAAGTATGTATAAAATTTTTTTTTAGTAAAAAATAATATAATAGTAGTTGTTTATTTATGCTGAAACATGGCCGCCTCAAAAAAAAGTATCCAAGTGGGCGGCACTGTAGCACTTGTAAATAATATCTGAAATAAGAAATCCAAAAATTTATGAAATATATTACATTTGTTGGAGGATGAACCTATAAAACCAACAAAAAGTAAAAAATTGGAAAAATGGCGGACATGCAAATTTTAGTTTTGTGTTTTCGCGCTTTTTTCCGTTCTTCAAAGTGCTGTACAAAAAAAATAATAATAAATATTATCATTTTTTAGGTTTGTCCTCCAATACATTTAATCTACCTTGAAATATAAAAAACAAAATAGCGATGTATTCAGTAGTTTTTAAGATATCGTGCCGCCCAATTTGAAAAACGTAGTTTCGAGAAAAACGCGTTTAAAGTTTAGGTACACGACTACTTGTATTCGGAGCACGTGGTCGACTAACGCTACACGCTATAACTGTTGACATTAGTGTATATAGAAGCACATCCGTAAAGTAATAGCATATATTCCGACATCTGGTGGCACTTGAGGTAGCTATACTTACCATAATCACCCATGGTATGGTCGTAAAGGTGGGAAATTCAAAAATATTACGGAAAACACGCGCTAATTTTACGCTATAACTTTTTTAAAAAAATAATTTGATACAAACCGTTTTTGGAATATATTCTTCGGATAATTAGCTATCAAAAAATGCAACAAAAAAAATTGAGTTTTTGGTCGGCTCTGATGAGAACCTCCCCTTAATTTGTGGGTTACACTTAAAGCATATCTAAATATTTCTATAGTTTTCTTATAAACGCTTAATTCTCTAATAGATTTTACTTTTATATAGGCAATGTGTGTTGTTAAACGGTTAATCTATTGTAGAATACTCTAATAGCTTCCGTGTATTGTACTGTCAACTAAATGCACTCTGTATGGTAATAGCTAATAAACACTTTCAATATTTCAAATCAGAAAACGCTTACTACTTTGTAATCGCTATTGTAAAACCGGATCTGTCGCAAAAGCAGTTTCTAGAAGCGCATTTTAAATATAACCGGGTAGGGCATTAAAAACCAATGAGTTATTTGTAATAGCCGTGTTTTATAAAAAGGACATATAAAAATAATATGCTATAATTCCTGTTCTTCTAGTCACGAATGGTTAGACAAGAAACTAAAAGATTCTTATTTTCCGCAATGCAAAATTTCTTTTTCAACTTTTAGATAATATTTTTGCATCAATCAAATTTGTTGCTAACCTTACACTACAATATTTATGATAATTAAAAGTCTATTTATTGAACTTCCAAGTGCAAATAATTAATAAAGATAGAACACTAATAAAGGCAAGAAGAGTAGGGATGTAGAACTTAACAACTTAGTTAAAATGTGAGAAATTAGAAAATATAGAACACAAAATAATAGAAAATAACTAGATACAATTGAACTAAGTAAGATTAGGTCGCCACAAGAAGGAAACGTATGGAGCTGAGAATATAGGATAATTAATATAACAGCATTAATAAATGGAATTATAGAAGTCGGGATAGTCATGGAAAAAAAGATAGGAAAGAGATTAAAAGAATGTTTTGTGTAATTAAAGAATAATAATGCCAAAAATAGCAACTAAACCAAAAGACACAATAATTCCGGTTTATAATCTTACTATGGAATATGAGCAGGAAGTAGTAAAGAAAATCTATGGAAAGATAAGTTAGTATAAGAAAAAACAAACAGAAAAATAATTGAATTATTTGGGGTAAGAAAAAAAAATTAAAGAGGAAACCGACTAGGCACCAAAACACTTTTTAAGCATTACTTGTGCAGAAACTACACATAAAAAATGCCGGAGACTATAAAAGACATTAAAGTACATTTTAGTAAAACAAAAGTCAATTAAAAAAACTTAAAAGTTGTTCAGGGACCGACAAAGATAACGACCAATTAACCTTTAAAAACCTGGGAACGAAGGTAAGAGACTCTGGTAATTCGAAAAATTAAAAAAATTAAGCTAAAGGAAAATTTGAAATAAAAGACCACCCAAAAGATTTCAGAAAAAGCAATACCACAAAAAAAAAGTAGAATAATCATTAAAAACATAAAAAGACTATTATGGGGTGCATTCAAGTTATAACACCTCCGAATTTTTTTCTCAGGACTGGAAACAGATAGAAACATGAAGTTCAAAATACGCGCATACTATTTGTGAATGCGTGACAGAGATGGTAATACTGCACGCCACACAGGACTCTAGCGGCAGTGACAAGAGTGAGGACTGTTTTTGATACTTAAAATGGCGACGTTTTCATTACAAGAACAGAGTGTAATCATTCGTTTTCTCCGTTTCCACCGATTGAAATTCATCGCCAGTTGAGTGAGACATGTGATGATATTGTTACGGATGTGTCTAATGTGCGTTTGTGGGTGAGACAGTTCGAAGAAGGCAGAACGTTGTGTGACAACAAACTAAGACAATCTCGGCCTCGACCAGCCGGTCTGACGACATGATCAAGCAAGTGGAGAAACATATTTTGGAGGATCGCCGAGTGAGTGTGGAACATATAATCGCTTCTAAAGTTGGCATTTGTGTGGGATCTGTGCACACAAACTTGCATGAAGACCTGAAAATGCGAAAAGTGTCCTCCAGGTGGGTGCCACGAATGCTGACAACTTTGAAGTGATTTCTCATGCTCCCTGCTCACCTGACCTGACTCATAGCGACTTTTGGCTATTTCAAATTTACTAATTGTGCCGCTATTGCATCAGTGGTTTTCCAGTGGTCAAAGAAGACTCATAAAGAAGCGTTTGCGGCGGCCATGGAATCATGGCGTCGACGTTGTTAAAAATGTGTACGGCTGCAAGGACATTAACATATGTCGAGAAGTGACACAAGTTTCTCAGTTTTTGTGTGATTAGTTTGTGAGAAAAAAATCAGAGATGTTATAACTTGATTGCACCTCGTTTAACAGTAGTCGATGAAGTACTCAGCAGAGAAAAAGTAAAAAAAATGGATAACAGGTATAAGAAAAATACCATAAAATACCAATACAGGAGAAAGACAACGCTACAGGAAAATAAAAAGAATACATAGAGAATTGATAAAGCAAGAGAAAAGTACATAGAAAAAAAATGCTGAGAAGTAAGTGAACTACTTAGAGCAAAAAAATTAAAAACCGTATATAAAATAATAAAACTTTATTCCAAGAATTTTGAAGAAATATCAATAGAATTATGGACGAACAGAAAAACATTGTACTTGGGCAAGAGAAAATTGTAAAAAAGCGTAAACGATACCTCATACAATTATATAATGACAAAGAGAGAGAAAAATACAATGAAGTAGAACTAAAAGAAGGGAGAGGAAAAATAATAAAGTAAAAACACTATCAGAAGACTTTACTAATAAGGTAATAATATCTATCCTGGAAAGAACAAAGTAGTAGACAAATGTAAATATTATCAGACAATTATTCTAGTATCACATTCATCGAAAATATTAACAAAAATCTCATGCAGAAGAATAGAATGGATAATAGCTCGATACTAGCTCTAAGACCAATAATAGAAAATAAAATGAGTAAAGAAACAAAATACGTGAATTGAATTTGTCGGTATGGAAAGAGCCTTCCAAAAAGTAAAGTGAAAGCTATTTTTTGAAGTCATGAACAGAGCAGATATTAGATACAGAGAAATAAAATTTAAAAAAATTTTGCATATGGAACAGAAAGTTACAATATACTTGAAAGACATACATAAAGTAGCTAAAGTTACTAGGAAAATAAGATCAAAACACAAGGAAAAAATGAAGATGTGAATGATGCCGCTATATTAGAAGAGAGTGCACAGGATCTTGAATTAACACTTAATACAATAGAACATACCTACAAGAGGTTATAAAATGAAGATAAATCAGTCTGGAAAGAAAATGATAATAGATAGTAGAAATAGATAACAGTATAGAAAAATTAGATTAAATAGGTATATAATATAGAAAGTAAAAGTTTAGTTTCCTAGGAAGCATTGCAGCATTAACTAGAAAATAACAGCTGATAAAAACAATTGTGTAGTATAATATTTAACGGGTGTGAGACATAGACGATCGTCGCTAATGAAAAGAAGAGAATTACAACTTTCTAGATTCGGTGTTATAGACGCATGTTAGAGGAGAGTTGGGTAGACAGGATTACTAACACAAAAACAATAAGAAGAGCCCAGGAGATCAGGAAAATTATAAACAATATAGAAGAAAAGTCACGCTAATGGGGCATATCCTAAGAAGAGAGGAGATTTTGGAGACTGTTGTAAAGGGAGCAGTTGATGGACTAACGAGGAAGAGCAATTACACTGAACTGAAAGAGCTGATTGAAAACAGAAGATAGTGTGGAATTAAACCATCAAGAAAATTGAGAGAAAGATAGTAAGTGCCAATAAAAATGTTTGTTTTTGCAGCACTTTTGCGACTTAATCGATGTGTAAGTTTCTGTAGCCAATTTTTCCAGCTTCAAATGAGAACGAATACAGATTGCTATTTTTTAAATCCGTTACACTGCGAAGAGTGACTTTCTACTGCCTCATTCAAGAATAATTAATGTACCAGTGCAATAACGTCATGTTGAGATACGGACGCATCTACTGACGTATAACATCTGCTTGAAAATTAAATGGACAGCCCTCGTATGTGTCCAACATTTACAGTTCGAGTTTCGCTAAAAACTCATTGATGATTATGGCGTCTTAGGCTTAAGTTACATGTTAGCAGGCACCATTTTTGTGACCTGCCGAAAAATACCTAATAGATGCATTGTTAATGCCATTTTGAAGCAACGCAACGACTTTATTTTAATTTTCTCAAGAGGATTTGTTTGGTTAAATATTTACTTTCCATTTAATTACTTTAATGCAAAGAATAATTTTATAAGTTTTACCATATGTATGTATTTGTTTAATTTTTTACACAGTTTTTTTGTCGAATTAGCGTTGACGTGGGTGTAATACATTGCTATTATTTTTAAATTTATTTACACCAACGCTTAACAACCTGCTTTATTTATTGAGAGCGATTCTGATGAACACAATTAGCTGTTCTAAACGTTTTTATTTATTTGAGGCTAATTGATGTGGCTGTTTCTTTATACTGCTATTGTTTTTGCCTTTTGTTTTTAAATCTCTTAGTATTATTGGGTATAGTCCCATTCTTTAAAAAAGCTTTTTAAATATGACGATCCTTTAATCTTGTTGTCAGTTCAATCTATGCTGCGCCATATAGCACAAACTTAATGCAATGTTCGATCGAGTTAGACCATTAGTGCTGAAAGAACTTTTATTGATGCTAAAAGCGTGCACTATTACGATGTTAATTTCGTAATATGCGCTTTAGGGAATCCTAAAATAATAGTACAGATATTTTTATTATAATTTTTTATCACTCTAAGTTTACCATAAAAACTTATTGTTTTTAAAAGGAATAACTTCCGATTTGTTTAAAAGGGTATTTAATCTTTAGCTTCCAAAACAATTTTATTTTTTCTACTACATTTTAAATTTTAAATTCTAATTTAAGACCTAGCGGCGTTATTTTTAAGAAATTTTAATAGATAACAAAAACGGAACATATATAGTTATATGATTAATGTAAGTTCCATTTGTAAGTAGAACCAAAGCTAGGCTTCAATATTTTTGTTGGCTATTTTCTACATAGGCGTGGTTGAAAAGCATTATCTAGATGCTTAGGTTTGGACAAAAGATAAGAAGTATCTGTACGTGATATGTAAGGTTTTAGACTGGGACCTTTTGGAATAGGACATTGGAGCGCGGCCGTTAGAGTGCAAGGAGATTGAAGTGCGACGACACTAGAGCGCGAGGATATTAGGGCGCCAAATATAAAATTACTTGTAGGAGCAATATTAAGCATGATAAAAGCATAATTTAAAGCTTTTAACCATTAGTAACGTACGATCAAAAATAAAATGCCCCTAGTTACTTGTTGATTTTCAACAGTTTAATAAATTTTAAATTTAATTACTAAAATAGGTGGGAGGAAAACACGTATTTCCAGTGAACAAAATTTATTATAAACAAAAAAACTAAACAATTTTTTTATACCTATAGGTCCACAATTAAAATATTTTTTAGTAATTTTTGTAATTATGAGCAAATGCCTTAACTATTCTACAAAGGTGCGAGTAGTGGTATATTTATTTACAATATTTTTAATTCTAATATCTGCTTGAACATAGTTTTTAGGTTTATGAGGAGGTTCATATCCTGCCTTAAATTTTTCATAAAATACATCACGACCACATTAAATTTTTTTTGATGTATTGATAAATTTCCATATTGTCGGATAGTACATCCATAACTCACAATGTAGTCTCCAGTGCACGGCTTCTGTATAATTATTGGTACGATCAGTTTCGGATATAATTCTGTCTCGGGATGCAATAAAGAAGCCGCCGTCCATTCCATCTGCAATTGGAACGCCCGATATAATTGTCCTTAAACCATTGCAGGAGTTCTTGTAATTCATTTGGGAGCGCGGCCAAAGTTCGGCAACAGTTTCGTACAAATCAGCGATGTGTACAAAAGCCAATGCCGATACCATCGTGATATTCACGGCAACTTTGCGTCGTTGTTATATCTCCCCAACAGATAGTAATCCACCTGTCATTTATATTTTCGTCAAATGAAAGAACCATCCCAATATTTTGACGCTTGAAGAAGCTTCTTTGAATGACATTATTGGCGCCAGCTCGTAATCTACCAATATCCCCTTTGGCTACAGTCTAAAGCCTAAATCTTTTATCATGTCGACCATGGATTTATATATTGCTTGTTGTTTATACAATATAGGTTAGACACTTTTAAATTTTTTTGCCAATATGGTGTAAACTTGGTAGAATAGCTTGAGTGTTGATTTGAAAGTTCCGTCAATGAACCAATGCTCCGATTCACTCAGGATCTGAAAAAAAAACTCGATTATGTAGAACATTATACATAGGGTATAAGTTATAGTAAAAACTTTATTTGAAATGCAATAAATATGTATGAGCAAATGAATCAAGGAAAAAGCAATTGACCTTTGAAAATTATTACAATGTTGAAGTAAATCAATTAAATTGCATTATCTTTGGAATAGATACATAGTTAAACATAAAAATATTAGGTACCACATACTTTTAAATTGTTTTTCCGCCAAATATTAATGTTCGGCTTGATACATTATTGTGAACCAGTGAAAATTCGTCTACTTGTCCGTCGGACCGTTTGTACATTTTATAAGACTGCGGAATTATTATATCATCCAATCCTTGAGGTACTGCAGGAGCGGCATTAATTTGGTTTCTCTTCCTCCTTACTATTTTCTTGATGGGAACCATTGCTTGGCAACGCCACTTGAACACTGGGCCCATACCATCATTTTGACTCATACGGTAATTGATAAGTTGTCTCCGTAGTTTCTACAGCTCGATTTTTAATCTCATTTGCTACAACGCTTACTGTAATTATAGCGGCACAACTGTCGCCAGAGTGTTAGTTCACTTGTCGCAAAAAAATTTCAACAGTGGTATGCAATCGTACTTTGCAAGATTTGATTGAGCATCTCCAATTTTTTTTATATTACGGGCACCGTTTCGATCGAATCGATACATGTAACCATCTAAACAAAGTTTATCTTTACCCCTTCGGGATAAAACACTTTTACATCCCATCTCTACGAGAAAAAATACCGCGTAATTAAAGCTTAGGGAACAAGTTAACTATCGCAAAACTAAGTTAAAACTGAAAACTTAATGAACATCTTGCACTTTAGAAGAATTTTACAAGAGAGGGCATTTCCATATTATGAAAAGTTTATTGGTTAGTCGTTAAGTCGCAGGGAACTTAGGGGGTTGTTCTCTCATTAACTGTAACTTTTCACGTACCCTTCTTAAGTGATTTTTACAAAAATCCGGCGCATTACAGATAATAGCGATTTTTAAATTACACATTCATGTACAATACTTTTGAGAAAGACAAACTATGTAATTACCTAACTGAACATTATTGTGAGGCTTCCCTTAACTAATGAACAAACATGAAACAGCCTGTAACTGGGTTAAACAAAGAAATAAAAATTAATAAGCAAATAAAGGCCACAAGTCCAAGAATACTTTAAACAACTGTTTGTATGCATGGTATACATACATATGTGCATATATACAAATGGTTAAAAGCTTTAAATGCTGCTTTTATTATGATTAATATTATTTATAAAAAGGTTATTACATAAACTATATGTATGTTGCCCAATAAAATATGGAAAGAGCAATATAAGATATAAAACGAAGAGATAAAAATCTATAAAATGGATATGATAAAAAACAAAAATATAAGGTATTGGAAGATTAATGAGAAAGATGTGGAAATGGAAAGAACATATAGCGCGAAAAGAAGTAAATAAATGTATACAAATAACTAAAAAATTAAAACCGATGGGAAAAAACAAAGTAAAGGTTACCCGTTACTCAGATGGTATGATGATATAAGAAAGATAGCTGGCAAATAATGGATGAGAGCAACTGAAAAACGAAAATTATGGAAAGAAATAAAGGAGGCGTTTGTTTGCATGCGAACGTTAAGCGCTGATTAAAGAAGAAAAAGTAAAAGGAAAGAATAAGGATTCACTACTTTGTAATCAAAAAAGACGACATGGTAAACCGATTTTGGCAAAACCAACGACATTAAACTTTTTAAGACGCCTTAAACATGCAAAAACTAATTTTTAGCACTTTGAAATATGGTTACTTTTAATGATAATACATTTGATACAACACTTAATTAACATTTATTTAACTAGTCAATCTTTCTATTGAAACTATTTATTACAGCAATACTTATTATTACAATAATACAAACATTTTATTATACTTACTCGACGTTATATTGGTATAAAAAAGTGGAAAAGTCTATTTATAAAAATATTTATAACATAAATGAGTAGAAACTTAGAGGAGCATCGACTTTACCAATGAACAGAATAAAGTAGATCCGCAAAACACAAACGACCAGTTTTCTTTTCATAACCGATAATAAAATGCATGGTATTTAGTGTCATTTATTAATGTACATTCGGCTAAGGGTAGGGAGTAGACAGTCTTTACGATCCCGGTGGAAACAGGTCTACTTTAAGGAAGCGACCTTACCCACGCGAATCTTGATTCTCTCCTACTTCCTAATGTCGAGAGAAATCAAATTCAAAATCTCTATTTCTAACCATATCACGGCTAATTCTATCTACATCTTCCCTTTCCCTCCACTCAAACCCGTACTTGCCCAGAGTGGAGCGGCAAGACCTGGAAACCTTCATGAATCTAAAACGTAAGGCTCTTACACCTCAGCATTTCCGGCGGTCTTCACCATTGCAGCAGTCGGATAGCTAAAAAAAAGGGTTAGATCTGGCTGTCACATCACAACGATACAGATAGCAATATATAATATTAGAAAAATTTTGTATGACAAAATATACGAACTATAAAATAAACTGGAAAAAATCAGATACTACATAGATAAGTTAAGCAAACTACGAAGAAAAAACGGGAACCATCTAATGTGTAAAGGAGACACTTATAGTGGAGTAGTATTTATGGAAAATAAAAATATAGCATTGCACATAGACTAGAATAGAAGTGAAGATAATACAAGTTTATACACTTACTAGCAATTATACAAATTAAGAAATAAATATGTTTTACATCAAGATAATACCAATTTTAGATAAAAAAATAAAAATTTCAAGTACTAATAAGAAACTTTAATGTAAAATTGGGAAAACGACAAATTTTTTATAAAATATATAGATAGAGGAATACGAACATAAAGAGAGGATCGAACAAGGGGAAATACCTTTAAGGTTTACGTAAGAACATAAGCCATTTATGACGGATTCCTTTTTCAAGAAAATAAATCGTAAATGGACATGGAGACCCCGTAATGATGCCACAAAGAACGAAATAGATTATTTCGGGACGAATAATAGAAATGTAATAAAATATGTCAATGTGTTAAACAGCTTTGATGTAGGAAGTGATCACAAAATGGTTAGATCCAAGATAAATAGAAATAAGAAATTGAAAGATGACTATTGCATAAACGACACAAAATTATAAAACACAAAAAAATACAAAGAGTTAAAGATGAATACTAAGA
Source organism: Sinelater perroti (assembly GCA_036346155.1). Lineage (NCBI taxonomy): Eukaryota > Metazoa > Arthropoda > Insecta > Coleoptera > Elateridae > Sinelater > Sinelater perroti. Next base: position 27,139,840 of record JARFIY010000248.1, on the reverse strand, counting down.
TAATAAAAAACAGAGAGTCAGAAATTGATAATGACACTAAACAGTTAATAGAGAAAAAACAATACATAACATCCGAAACTACAAAATTAAACTTGAAAAACTACTGAAACAAACATTAAACAATAATAAAAGAACAACATGTTTAAGAAATAACCTAGGCAAGAAGCAAATACACTCCCTAATGAATAAAGAAAGTCAGATAGTGACAATCAAAAAAAGGTATAATAAAAGTAATAGAAGCATTTTATGGAAATTTATATAAAAGTAAAGTAAAACAAGAATAAACCAACAAAAAACATTAATAAATATAGGGTCAGAAGAAATGCCTGAAATCACAACCTGGGAAGTAGAAAATGCAATACGAAATATGAGAGGTGAGAGAATATAGGAGATGATAAGATAATAATTAAGATGATAGGAGAGTGAGGAAAAGAAAGAATTGAAGTGTAATCAAATTATTAAATGAATATATTCAACAAGGCAAAATTTCGAAAAAATGGAACTCAAAGACAGGAGAAAGCTAAAGAATTATAGACCTACATGTACAACTTGCTGACTAAGATAACCAGCCGTTGAACGAATAAATTGGATGCATACGAGCTGGTAAAACAGATAGGTTTCTGGAAAGCATTCTTAACCGTAGACCGTTTGTTAACAATGAAAATACTCATAGAAAAGGAATATAACATACCGATCCATTTGGCATTCGTCGATTATGAAAAGGCGTTTGACAGCATAGAAACTTAAGCATTTGAAGAAGAATTAAAAAATTGTAAAATAATTGTAAATCATGCAACAAATTCAGTCCAATCTTGCCTACATTTAAAAAAGTAGGCTATACAAATAAGGAGATTAATATAAACAACAAAAATATAACTATTTAATATATTCTTACAATGTCGTGTTAATAACAAAAAATATACGAGAACTTCAACAAATGGTAGATAGATTAAACATAGCCTGGGGGTCTAAAGATGTACCTAAATAAAACAGAAATTGTGACCAAAAACAATTGTAAAAATTGAAAATAACATTATATATACATATATATATATATATATATATATATATATATATATATATATATATATATATATACCACCCATGTGTTATAGGGCAAAAACCTTGATAATGACAAAAGAAACTTAAATAAACTTCAAGCTGTGGAATGGTTAATGATGGGAATTTCTCTAAGGAACAGTAAGAAAACAATCACCAGCGTGGTTCCGCGTTAAGGTGCAAGCTGCGGTGCGGACGGACCCGGCTTCATTGCCCGGAGCTCTTTGATGCCTGATGGGTGGTCTAGTCAGTCACTAAAAATAATTGAATACCTGCGTTCACTTCGAACAAGCGATAATCTAATGCGCGGTGTTCGCCATGTCGCTCCGCATCAGAGATGATGCGCGACGACTGGGCAAAAAAGGCAAACATTCAATTTGCAGGCAAGCCTACCATTGTATTATATAGGAGAACAAACAGAAGTAATGGAGTGAATGCGAAGGCTTTCACGGCTGCTGTAACGATGAATCGTAGAAAAGCTAAAATTTTTTAGACCACGGCCTAACAACCCGAGAACCAACCACACGAGGCACTAAAAGTAATTGATGTTATCGTCGCAAATTAAAATGGCCATTTGCCGGCCACATCGGCCACAAATGAAGACTATACAACTATCGAAGATCAAGGGAATGTCTCCAAATGAGATGAATCGATGAATAAAAATAGCAAATAATAGACGAACATGGAAAGCAGATCTCGAAGAGGCATACATCCAAAAATGGATACAAAGCTAACGAAGAATTGGGCTGTTAATGTTCGTTAAGTGTAACTGCCCTCTAAACGTTACTGATATTTCTTTAACCTTAGCACAACAATCATCAAACACTCATTTTTCTACAGATGCTATAAAGTTAATCTTTACTGCTTTTATGTCCTGGCTTCATTAGAATACGATCAATTCTCACGCTTACATAAAATAATTCAGATAAAAATTGAAGACTTTGATTCTGATTTAACTTAAAGATTTGTAACAATAAAAGACATAAAGGCGATTTGTGGTAAACGGTAGATTTAAAAGTGGTGAACTATGACAGTTCTTCCGTTTATATAAGATCCACTAGAATAATTTTTCCTTTTAGAAACAGCAATAAAAAGAACAACATAGACTATTTAATTGTTTTGTTGTACCATCCCATAGAACAACGCTTGGAATTTAGTCATCAACCAGTTTTGAAGATGATATCGTTCAAATGTTGTTCCACTCTAGCTCATTGCTTACCAAGTTATTTCTACTGGTACTGCTGTCTCTAATTTCGCAATAGTATTGGTCCGCGTTGAAAACTTCAACTTTTAGGTATCCTCACAAAAAGAAATCGTAAGGGGACAGGTACGTCACCACGTACTGAATTGAGGCGGCTTAAAAATATCTCCTAAAATTTATAGAGAAATTTTCTCCATGTGTGCAGTAGCGCTATCTTGTTGAAACCATAGAGGTACATTCCCATGTTTGTTAAATCTAGACTTCAGGAAATTGCATAACATCGCAGCATGGCGTGTAAATGTGACAATCACCACATGTCTTACTTTTCTAAAAAATACCTCCATATGATGCTAAATTCCATAACAACACAAGAAAAAAGTTACCACTGGTCGTGGAAAGGTCGCTCGTTAAGTTTTAGAGGATTTAATACGATAAATAAAAATGAGTTTCATTACTATCGATATATAGAATCATATATAGCATCAGCATCAACATTTTCTAATGTGTCTGGACCATAATTAGTTTGTATAAATGAAACATAAAATCGTAGTGTAGAATTTTCCGTACGCTTCAGCCAGGTATTCTCCAGGCGACAGCATGCTTGTGGCAATGTGATAAGAACCTCTTCCACTGCTGCGATTCGCGGGTGTCCAAACGTTACATAGTCTACCGAGTGATTACCAATTGAATGCTGAATCAGTCTGTCAGAAATTGTTTATCTACAACATTATAGTTTTCTTAGTTTTCCTTAGTCTTAGTTTCTTTCGCAACAGCCTACTCCGACATGCCTTGTGCTGCTCAAGGATGTAAGCTTTCTACTATTACATTGCTCGCGACGGTCATTTCAAAAAGGGGAGACCATTCTGCAATACCCTGTATTTCTCTCTTATTTGCAGCTAAATTTGTAGAAATAAAGTTACCAATTTAATAACCGCCGGGCAAAGTCGACCTCCCTTTAAATTGCTTCTTGGAATTAAAAATTAAAATTCTCTCAAAATTGCATTCGCGTGCTACCTGCTAATGACGGTGCTTAATTACTAAATTTCAATTTTTAGGAATCTCCCGGGGAAGCAGAGGATGTCAGCGGATCCATCCACGTCACCCTGACCTACGATCCCATTGCGGAGATATTAACCGTGAGACTAATCGAGGTAAGCTTTTCCCCGGACTCCCCGGGCTACGCGCCCTGCTGCAGATCCAAAAAATAGGAGCGCGTAGATCATGCAATATTCACATTCTGCTAATGCAAAACGCGAAACGGCTGTGAAAAACAATGGCCCGTCGATTTAACGTCGCATGCAGAACGGCATTACGATGGATGCATGCTTTAGGTGTCGCGACTGAAATGCCATTAAATTTTTAGCGAGTGCGAAAGCCCCGGAGCGTGAACTCATAGCCAATAGAGCTGCTGGATTTTGCATCACTAATCAGCACCTTTTACGCCTCTGTGTCGAACGCAATTTGCATTTATGAACAGCTTACGTTATGGGGGATTTATGGGCCGACGCAAAATTAAAACCAAATTGTTTTCCAAATAGGTCACGGGTTAAGCAATAACTGATACATTTTGCGCGGCCTTAGCAACGTAAATGAAATTGCCGATAAAATAACGCGGCTTGGATTATGAGATTTTCTGTACGAAAACTCTAGATAACAAATAGTGCTCGGATTACATGTGTATTTTATAGATTACTTTTGTTAAGTTCAGTGCATTTATTTTATTGTTGTTGCTGAAACAAAGTTTTAATTCCTTGTATAAAAGTTTTAGTGTAATGAAGATTGAAGCAATATCGCTCGTTAATATTAAATGATAACAAATTTAGATCAAAATACGCACAGAGGTGAAAGAACGAGGCGTGTTAGCCTTCACATTAATATATGTGCAACTTTTTCGAACCGGTACAGGATGGCCAATAACAGATGTCGGAAAATATTTACCTACTAATAATACATTAGCGCCACCTATCGTGTTTTGTGGCAAACCATTTACCATATATCTAATTAAAACAAGGAATTTTCAATGAAAGGCTGTTTATTGTACAGAAATTTTACCAATTTGGAAGAAGTGGTGTCATGGTCCGACGGATCTTTTAGGTTGATTCAAAGATATGAGACAACTGACAGCGTCTGGGCCGGCCATCTACCACTGTAACATCATAAAATATCGAAAAGGTCGAAGATCTTTTCGAAGATTAGCCAGGTGTGTCGATTTGGCGAGCAGCTTAACAAACTATGCTGACAAAACATTTGAAAACTGATTATTGGAAAAGTAGAAGGCCGTTTTGAAAATCTGGTTTAGTGTGTAACAAACAAAACATGCGCTACTGCGGTGCGAAAATCCTCACTTTGAAATTATAAAGCCTCCCCATTCGGCAAAAGTGACCGCCTGGTGTGCAATTTTAAAGAAAAAGATTCTCAGCCTTTGGCGGCAATGTGAATTCTCAAAATTACCGCCGGATACTCGAAGATGAGCTTATATGGCAAGCAAAGAAAGTTAACATGATGTTGAGCATGTTACTAATTTATGAATAAATCTGGAAATTGTACTGATCAAAGTAATTGTCGAACAGTATGTTAATTAGTAAGAGTAGTACATTCACTTGTATTGTCCTGATGAAATAATACATCTTGTAATCGTAAATCAGATGTTGCTATACTTATTAAGGTGTTTGGCGACAAGTATAGTTTATTGATAATAATTAAGGAATGATTACAATTACCGTTGATTATACAAGGTTAATTAAAAGTATGGAAACGGTGATTTATTGCCGTTAATATTCATTTAAGAAATAATGTTCAATACAAAAGTTTTATATGTAATTTTTGAGAATACTTGAAATTTTGTCAACAATAATTTTTTCTGACGAAGCTACTTGTTCTCCTTATCGGTAAAGTAAACAGACAACTCCAGATTCTGGTAATACGAAAATCTATTTTGGTTTTTGAAGCACCATACGCAGTATCTCCAAAAGATTCATGTTTGGGTTGGCATTCTAGGTGTCGTATTATCGGCCCCTTTTCATCTATGGGAATTTAACTTCGACTCTGTGTTTGCAGTTATTGCAACATCAAATTATCCCTTCTTGCGCTTCGCTCTATCCACATGAAAACAACAAACACCTTTACAATAATAATATCTGGTTCCAACAAGATGGTGCCCTACCATATTATAGTTTAAATGCCCGTCAACATTTGGGTAACGTTTTTCTAAACAGATGGATTGAGAGACGAGGAAACATTAAACGGCCAGCCCGTTCGCCAGATTTAAACTCCTTCAGATTTCTTTCTCTGAGGGTGCGTAAAAACAAAGATAAGACCGGTAACATCGAAGATTTAAAAAACCGAATTACCAAAATAATACAAAAAATTCCCAGTGAATTTTTAGAAAACTCTTGGGGATTTTGTAAATCGATTGCTTAGTTATTAAAATATTATTAATTTGTTTTTTATGAAAAGATTTTGACAAGTAACTTTATTGCAATTAATTTGGTGTTTTCGTGTTCTAAAAGTCGTGGTTCGTGGTTTTTGCATATTTATGGATTTCGTTTTTGACATCCCTATGGAGATCTTCGTTTACTACGTTTCTTATTGTGAACCGTTTATATAATTTTGATGTTGTATTTTTCAGCACAATCCCAAAGCTATGACCCATATCTCCACATGGATTTTAAAATTGGATTGCACAGAAGAAGCTTGTTATGTATTGACAAATTTGAATTTTGTTTCAGGAGCCAGTATATTTTTCCACATTTGATGCCTAGTTTTCTTGTTTTTCTTCACTTGGGCTTTCCAGCGAAATTTCGTATCTAGCATGAAACCAAGATACTTTGCTGTATTGGCATGTGGGACCATTTGTCTATTTATATTTATTGGTACGTGTTCGACCCGTTTATTTGTAAAATCTATATGAACTGATTTTCCTTCGTTTAATTTGATTTTCCACTTCTTAGCCCATTTTTGGAAATTACTAATGGCATTTTGGAATTTGTTGGCTGTTTCTGTAGGTATCCGTAGTAGCAGCCACAGTGTTATTTTCTGATTCTGGAAGATCATTAGTATGGAGGAGGTAGAGCACCGGTCCCAGAACACTACAGTGCAGTACTCCAGCTTTAATTTCTTTAAGAGCAGAATAAGCATCATTTTGCTTGATTCTGAAAAATCTGTTTGATAGATAAGATTTTAAGATATCCGAATATTGTTTAAGTAGAATAGATTTTAATCTCCAGTGCAAGCCTTTGTGCCATACCTTGTCGGAGGTTAACCCTACATCCAAAAAGACTGCAGAGCACACTTTTTCTTCTAGTGCTTTTTCTATATTATGGGTCTGAACCTAAATTGGTGCTCTGAAATCAAATTTCTTCTCTTTATAATAGGCTGTATTTTCTTAAAGAATAATTTTTTGAAAAGTTTAGATATAACCGGTAATAATAATATCGGTCTATAAGAAGAGGCTATCTGTGAAGGCTTTCCTGGTTTTGAAACTATAACTATTTTCGCTATCTTCTATAATGTAAGTACATATTTAAGCCTGAATGCGACATTGATGAGATGGGTTAACTTGTCAATCGTTTTCCTTAGAAGGTTTTCCAGGATTTCGTTTATAATTAGGATAAATCTAGAAGGTTTTTTGAATTTATGTTATATTTAATTTCTTTAACAACTTCGCTTGGCGAAAATGGTGGTATATTTTTTCTTCCTATGGAAGAGATTCTTCTAATATCTCTTCTTGTTGTAGGGTTGGAAAATACTCTACAAATGAGCAGCAAAATATTCCGATATTTGTTTACTACTCCTAGCCCAATTCCAATCTTTTTTTTAAATTGTGGGTTTATGCATAATAAGGCTCTTTAATTTTTATGTTGATTTCCATGAGGAATAATCTGTACTACTATCATGGGTTAAGTTTATCAAGTAGGTAGCAATATATTCGCTTTTAGTTCTTTAATTTCTCTTGGCAATTGTTGAGTAAGATTATGTAATATAGTTTTGTCATGTCGGTTTCTGGTTTGAAACCATTTTCGTCTTGCTTTCCTTTTTTCGATCACTAATTTCTTCTGGATAGCAGCACCCTACTAGGGTAGTAGATTCGTACTACTGTTAATTTATATATGTTCGTTTTTATTTTAACTGTTGTCACTTGTATTTTTTCGTAGCATAGTTGTATATTTTCTTTAATTTCGCATTGTTGTCAGGATGAATTGTGTGTTATATTTATTAAATTTAGTAAAAGAATGTTTAATAAAATGAGTTTCTATTTGAAGAACCAATTGGAATTTCTATAGGTGGTTGAGGAGTCCATTATTTTAATAAAATTTAACATTTAAATTACGTTTAGGTATAGCTCCCTTGGCGCTATATTCCAGTCTGTTCAGTCGTTTATCTAGAGCAAAATAATAGTTTTTGTTGATTTAATTTAGCTGAAATTAATAGGAGAGTTCACTCTGTGTTGTTATTTTGTTGCTCATTCTTTAGCATAATTTGTTTATTTGACGCATCAGTTGCAAATGTTACATCTTTATTAACTTTCTTAAGTCTGCAAGATTTCTTTTATTGTCTTTTACCTGTTTTTTTATTCTGTTTTTATTAGATATGCAAGGTGTGTTTTTGTCCATAGCTTTATTTTTGATTTTTTGTAGCTCAATGGCTACTTTATAGCCGCGATAGTTAGTTGGGTGCTCTTTACCACAATGGACACATTTTGGTTTGATATTTTTTAGTTTAGGGCAATTTTTTTGTGTGATGTTTACCTACACATTTAGTACATCTCGCCGCTCTATTACAATATCTTTGCGTATGCCCATATACCGGGTACGCGGTGGCTCAGATGGTTCAAGCAGTTGCCTATGTCCTCACGCCGGCGCGCGCGAGTTCGAGTCTCGCTCAACTCATGGGTGTGTGTGTGTGTGTGTGTGTGTGAATGTCCTAGAATTTTTTTTGGCGCACTTACAGGCACTGTAGCCTCAAGGGCTTATTGTGCCTACATGGATTGAGCAAGATTCGAACTCGCGCGTGCCGGCCAGAGGACAGAGCCAACTGGTTGAACCATTTAATCCACCGCGTTCCCTAAGTGCATGTTAGTAGGCACAATAAGCCCTTGACGCCGCAGTCCCTGTAAATATGCAAAAAAAGCTCATATACCTGAAACTTCTTACATTGCGGTATTAGTTTGGAAGAGGATAGATCTCTATTTTCCATTGCTGAATATGCTTAATAGGATGAATCGTATTTATATCTTCGCTGAGGTCAAAAATCTATGTAAACATATCAAGCGATTCTTTTGTTTTTCGTTTAATTTTGTTTTCAACATTCAAAGCTTTAAATCCTTTGTTTTTTAGTTCACCGATTATATCTAACTGACAGGCATGTGGTAAATATTTGATAATTACCTTAATTTGTCTTTTCTTCGAATGTATGCCATGAATAGGTAGTTTCTTCTCTTAGTATTCTGGCTACACTACGATAGGTATCATCACCTACTACTATATTAATTTTAATATTTGCTTTGCTGACTACTTTTGGAGTGAATTTATCATTTTGTAATTGTTTCTTGAGAGGTTAAAGGAACTTATCATATTTTAAATTCTTCCGCTATTATTGGAGGTGAAGGTTGTATCTTTTTAACTTTATCTTTAATTGCGGGCCGTTGGAGAGTAGTCGGTGTTAAGGAGGTATTCATTTTTCTTCTCTTATTTTTCTTAATTTTAAATTTTATCCATTTAGTTTCTTTAGCTAATTCTTCTTTATCTATGGAGTATTGTACTTGCCTAAGTGGGGTTTGTTCTATTTTTTAATAGTATTCTCTAGGTATTCTGCAATGTAGATAAAAATTACATACAAAACTTTTGTATTGAACATTATTTTCCAGAATGAATATTAACGACAATAAATCGCCGTCTTCATTATTTTAACTAACCCTGTATATGTCTTCATGCAAATGATTTTACGCTTGGGAACAGAAAAGGGTGTGTTATAATCCAATATCCAAGCCCAGGTCGCAAGCGTGCCAATGCGTCCTTTAACAATTCTTTAGTCAAAAGATCAGTCAACTAGTATTTTGTCGCCATATATTGACTCAAGAGGAATGAAATGAAATGTCCAAATGTTGAACTCCGAATTCAGAACCAATGGCACAGTGCTTTTACTGTCACAATACAATGAAGTCAAACCCATATGTGTGATCTGCCTTTTTAAAAGTGCGTCTTTCGATGCCCGATATGCAGTCACCTATTCAGCTTATGTAGTCGATAAAGAGACCAATCGCTAACACTTGAGATTCAGGTAATGACACAAGAAGAAACACAAAACCACCGGTTGAGCGTCACATGTTTATACAGACTGCATAGTCAGCATCACAATAAGCGATCCATTCAAACATTGGCGTATATTTCGCTTAGGAAAGTGACAGGTATTGTCTCTTTTAAATAATAGGTCTAGTAAAAAGAAATTCATTATTTTTTCATGAAATTGAAGGTTTTATTCAACATAGAATGAATCGATTTAGGTCAAATATGCGCAGTTTTGTTTAATAACTTGTTGCCATTTTGAAGATAATCCCTTTATACATCTCTCATAGAAGCCCTTGTCCCTATTGGCAAAAAACTGGGACAGTCGATTTTCACAAGCCTCTATTGAGGCGAATTTTTCACCATCAAAATAGTTCGCCATAGACAGTAATCACTTGGTGCTAGGTTCGAATTATAAGGTAAATGCATGAGAACTTTCCAACCAAGTTCAAGGAGCTTCTGGAGAGTCGCTATCTATGTGTGGGGCCTGACGTTGTCTTGTAGAAACATAATTCCTGTCCTAGTGGCCAAAGTTGGCCGCTTTTGGGCGATTGCTTTCTTCAGAGTGTTCAATTGTTCACAGTACAAGTTCGAATTAAGGACTTGGCCGTAGGGGAGCAGCTCATAGCATACGATTCTTTGCCAATCCCACCAAACGCACAGCAAAACCTCCTTAGCCGTCAATCCTGGCTTGGCCACCGTTTGCGCCGGCTCACTGCGCTTCGACCACGACTGCTTGACGTTGTCGTAAGTGATCCACATTTCATCTCCAGTCGCCATTTGCTTTAAAAATGGGCCGACTTTGTTGCGATTCAGCAGCGATTCACAGATGGAGATTCGGCCCATGACGTTTTTTCGCGTTAACTCGTGTGGTACCTATACATCCAGCTTCTCTTTGTATCCAGTCTTTTCCAAATGATTCCAAACAGCTTTTGTGCAATGCTTAGCTCCTGGGCAATAAAACAGTGTTTATATGACGGTCGGACTCGGCCACTTCCATAATTTTATCCACATTTTCGACAATTAGCCTTCCAGAGCGTGGGTGAATCTTTGACATCGAAATTACTGGAACGGAATCGACCAAAGCAAAACTGCGCTTGATTAACTGTTGCAGTGTCAGGACCATAAACACTATTCACATTTTCAGCCGCCTGGTTTGCGTTTTCACCTTTATCGAAGAGAAACTGTAAAACATAGCGTATCTTCTCTTTGCTGGTGTCCATCTTTGACGTGAGCTCAAACAAAACTGAGTCAACCATTTACAAAACTGTTTTTTAGTGCGAAATGTCAGCTTTTTAACGCCATCTAGTGTAAACTGATCGGACTTTTAGAGCGCGAGATACAATTTATTAAAGCCATCTATTGGAAAAATAATGGATTTCTTTTTACTAGACCTATTGTATAAATACTCGCTCTATTCCACGCTTAACCTTGAATTTTCAAAGAATTGACTGAAAACTTAGACACTAAACGATATATCTGCTCGCGATGCTGTGGCTAAGAGAGAAGTGCTTACACGGCTTGTCTATATGGTATATATTTCATCTCTTCTTTTGCCATTGACTTATTTGTACATCATTATTTCTGTCTATTGGTATCGATTTTGTGACGCAGGTATTCATTCTAAAATGTTTAGCAAATTTCCAATATAGTGACTGAAATATTATTACATTGATTCGCTGATGTTTTATTTGAAGTCTTACATAGGAATAAGTCGCTCCATTTCGCACTTTAAAGTATTATTTCAATTTTTCCAATTCTGAAGTGATTGTCACACGTGATGTTCTGGCTATCAAACCATCATCCACATAAAAACACACAGTATAACTTTGCCATTCCACACTTACGTTAGCGTTAACTTCCGATTTCCTTTCGGAATTCTGTTTAACATATAGGTTGCACAATTGATGGCTTCGGTCCAAAACTCTTTTGAAAAATAGAGCATACGTATTCCAAATCTTGCCATATATACCAGTGTTCGGCTGTCTTTATAAACCTTACTCAAATTTCTATTTATCTATTAACATAGTTTTGAGCACTCGAAGTTTCTGTCTTGTTTCTGTTTGTAATATAATCTTTAACGTGAGCGGTCACCTTTTCTTAAGGTTTGGTTCCCAATAAATATACTGTTCGTTGAATACTATAGTTTTCTTTGAATGTGATTAAATATGGCTATGGTATCCCTGTTGACCCGCGTAAATTTGAGTGTACTAGTTTTTCGGTTTTAGTTGACTTATGTGTTCGTCCACTCAAATTTGGCGGGCGCGTACTTTTCGATCTTCAGTTCTTTGGATAAACCATTGACAACGCTGGTGATAAATATTTTATTTATCGAAATGTGACCCAGTCTTTTGTACTATAGCATCACGCGTGAACGCTTGCGGAATCTTATCGCATGTTATTTTAAGTCGCTAATCGTGTTTCCGGTCAATTGTCTTCTCGGTTGTGTTCGCGACAAAACTACAATCGCAATCGGACCCTACAAAACAGGTTTTTGTTTATCCCTACTGCATAGAGGACGTTTATTATGGTCATTTTGTAATATCGGTTAATAGCTTATACCCTTTTTGTATCATTCCTTTGCCTTACGAGTCCAATGTTTCTTCATTATCAAACCTAGTTGATTGCTCGTCTACAGTGACAGTGAAAGTTGAAGTTGGAAGATATTATTATCGCCTGTCATGTGCGCTGATCAAGTATTGACTTGGTGTCTTTACATACGTCACTTTTGTCTTTATCTTCTTGATCTACTTTTAGCACGGGCAGATTTTTTCTTTATCTCCTTTGGCTTTCGAGCTCTATGCTGTTTTTGTTCGACTTCACTTAAATTATAACAGTTGAATTTATTGTTGAACTTATTCTCAGCGCCCGCGAAACTTTTTTATCTTCAAAGCTGTCGACGCATGTGTCATGCTGTCTACATAACCATCGAGTCTGAGCTCATGGTTTTTAAACTAGCGACAATCGACAAAGTACCTTGGTTACTAGGTCCACTTCTCCTATCTTAACGTTAGCGAACTTTATTTGCCCGACCAGTCATTTTGCTCTAGCTATGAATGCGGCGACGATTCTTTTTCTAACGTATACTCTAGGCCATATAGTTTCTGTACAAGCATAGTTCGACTTAACTCAACTGCCGTTAGGATATTGCCATCAATTGCTTCCAAATATTGCGAGCGCTCTCACACCACATGAGAGCGTTAGCGACTTCACCCGGTATCGCAGATAATAACAGTGTGAATGCTTTTTGGTCTTCTCTGTTCTATCTATTTGTCGGATTTTGCGACCGACGTAAGGGATTTGTATAGCGGCTGGACCACTAAAACAAGGGACACGTATTATTCAGTCGCTGGCGTTCTTTACTTCTTATTTGGACATCTTCTATAACTTCTTCAGTAACCACATTTTGCTACCATGTAAATAAATCAAAAGTGTTTGATACTAAGCACACTCTGCCGAACAGAATAGGAAGGTGATATCTTAATTAACGCAAGCGCTTAGTAGCTGTTAGAGTTAGAACGCTCTGTGTTTCTATTCTCAACATACTTTATTGAAAAAATGGCAGAAAAATGGGTTGAAGATTACTTCAGATGCATTCGGTTCTGCTCGATATTCCCTTCACAAGCTACAAAAATAGAATAAGAGATGTAACTTATTGCACCCTATCTTTTTACCCCAGAAATATATGTAAGTATCATGAATAAATATATTCATATGACTTTTCTATAAAAATTTGATCTTATTATTCATCACGGTAGACCAGGCATGTATGGTAGTGTTTTGATTAAAGAAAAATCTTGAGCAAAGACTTGCTGCAAGAAGAGAGTTTTAAATATTTTACGATGATGCTCCTTGAGGTATATTTTCTTTAAATTGTGCCATTAATACTATAAAATTGTCCATTGTTAATTTTAAATGCCCAATAATTAACATATATTCTATAGCACCAGATCATTTACGAGCCAGGCTGTAGATTTGTAAGTGTTCAATTAAACATTGGTGATAACACTGATATACCACTAACATACGAAACAATTCTTTAGATATAACCATCAGCCTTTCTGTAGACTTACTTATGTTGCTACCTCCTTAAACGGTTATAATTGGAATACTAAATAACTTAAATATCTTTGTATAAATACCATGAGTAATTTTACAAAAAACAACAATGTGCTATATTCCAAGTGAATTATTATATATAATAAAAAAAAATTAATAAAAAAATAAATACTTTTTCTCCATCAAATAATCAAAGAATTTAAAAAGTTAATCAGAATAACTACAACCATCTTAGATCACAAACATTGCTCTCCACCGAATGATCTATAGATGATACCAAACTCTATCAAAGCTCTCTGAGAATTAAGATTTTTCTGTACAGAAGAACAGACTTACGTTTATATAGTTGGTTAATAAAAAAAAACATTTTATTAAGTAAAATGAATTTATTAGTTGTATTGTTTTAATAAAAACTAAACCGGTATGATAATAAAGATATCTACAGGTATAATAATGTTGTAGATGCAAATGGTTTCTTGGTTCATTGTAAGCAGTACGTCCGTTTTGCTGGCAGGTATAAAAAGTCAAGTTGGTTGTATATTTATTTTAGCGGGAGTATTATATTTTTACGTCTTGAAGCTCGATTTTTGAAAATCTAGTTTTTTGTTCATTATTCAAATGAAGTATAACAGTATAGAACGACATATGTAATTATAATTATAGCTGTAATTTGTTTTATCTTATGGCTATTCACTTTTTACGTTATTATTTATTAGAGTTTTATTTATATTTGATATTTCCTAATGATATGTTTCAAAACAACACAAACTCTGCCTAGAAATATCGGGTCAGTGTTAATATAATGAAAACAATTTGTACGGGTGTATTGTAACCAGCCAGCTGATGAAACTAAATTGTAATACTCATACGTGAGTAAGAATGACTTTACTGACCGAATCAGCAAGCGCATATAATTTGTAATCATGATTACAATATAAGGTTTTCCAGAATGTCTAGAACAGTCGAAATCTCAAGGTGCTTACTTTAAGCGAAACTGATAATATCTACAATGTTCCTTGTATCACCTTATTGTACTTGTAAGTGCATTTTAGGGCTTGATATTTTCCGGGGAAATTACGTAATATGATGCTTGTTAAATCTATAGATTCAGTTTGATTAATTGGTTTTTTGTTTCTTCTAGGCATCTAATAGGTGTATAAATAAGTTCTCATCTTTTTTCTGCAAAATTAAAATTTTATTTAAAAACAAACAAAAAAATCTTAACTATCAAAGTATTCTCCGTTGGCATCGATGACCTTTTGCCATCTTTCGGGTAGCTTGCAAATTCCCTGGTGATAGAAGCTCACCGGCTTCGAGACGATAAAGTTACCCATGCATTTTCGGATTTCTTCTTCTGTTTTGAAGTGCGTATCAGCCAAGTGATGCTGTAACGACCGGAATAAATGATAATCGGACGGGGCCATGTCTGGGCTATACGCCGCATGTCAGAGAAGTTCCCAGCCTAATGCGTCTGCAGCTCATCCGTGTCAAATGTTTGAGGGCGTCCAACGCGTGGTTGATCTTCTAGACTAAACTCTCCTCCGCGAAATCTTTGTTGCCACTTTTTGCACGTTGCATGACTTACAGCATTCTCACCATATGCAGCATAAATCATTTCGGTGGCTTCAGCAGCGTTTTTCTTAAGATGAAACGCGAAGTGGATAGAAAATCCAATATGCTCTTTGTGATTGCCATCGTGAATACAGCTGATTATTGAGGTTATGTGCATAAAACGCCAAATAGTATGACGTTTCGAAAGACCAAATGTCGCTGCTTTAAAACCACAAGAGGGCGGACTAATACATTACATGTAAACAGTGATTTGCGTCCTGTGAAATCTAAAGGTGAGAACTTATTTACACACCTATTAAATAGTATGTTGAAAATTACAATACTTTTTAATTTACTATTTTTACATTTTAAAAGTGCTTGTAATATCGAAGAAAAAACTGTAAGTTGTAGTAAGACTTTTATAACAGCAAATAACTGCTTTTGTTTATTTATTACACAATTAAAATATATGCCTTTTGTGGTAGTGGCCACTTTATTTGAAAATGTCAATTACTACCTCAATTACAAAAATAAAATTTGTGTTAACCAAATTTTGAATATTTTTGGGCTTATAACGTATGGGTTTAATAAAAAATTATTTGTACTTCTCATATATGTCATTATTATTATACCTTAATAAGAAACACAAACAAAACCTACAACGAGGAATTATTTTTTAGTTTATTTCAAATTATCAAATTACTATTTTATTGTTGTAATGTATTCTTTTCTTTGTAAAAGCTAATTTGTGGTTTTATATATAATGTTCTCATATAAATAATAACACTACAGAATGACGATAAAACTTGCCGCTTTTATAGTAGTTAGCTTTGATTCCAAGTAAATTGTTAACACTATTGAACTAATTGAAAAACTATACAATATTTTAAAAAGCGCAGCTTTGTTAAAAGTTTAAATTAAAAAGTAAGTAGTTCTGATTCGGATATAATTTTTTTTAATTTTTAGTTGAAAGTTAGAGCAAACTGTTACTGATGCAGCTCGAGTAATTCGCGAGATTGAAGATCAAAATGCAACATTAGATCGTATGACTCAAAACTGGTTTAAAAATGTATTAGAGGTGACACCGCTCTTCAATGCAATTGCACAAAAAACATAATAAATAAGTAAAATCAGCATACGATGCAAAGAAAGGTGGAGAGGAGGGCGTGTAAATAGCCGTGCCTCTCGTAGAGCGGTGTGGGAACAAAGTACGGCCCGTCCCGAATGTAAGACGCTGAGGCCCAAATCGTCCCTTAAACAGTCGGCGCGAAAGCGGATGGGGGCGGCTACCGATATCAACCAACGAGTATTGCCAAATCGCTCACCTGTAATCGGCTTCGCCTTCAGCGGCATTGACTTCTTGGTGGCCACCGTGCTATTATGTCTTCGTGTCTGGATTTGCTGGAGAGTTAGCTACGGGTAGATTATAACCCGACCGCACCGGCCGGGTTGCGTTTCAAAAGTGTCGCCGAGCATCGCGCCTGGCTTAGCGGTGGATTAATTTGTTGGAAATTTTGATTAGACAGCACTTGTCCGTTTCAAAAGATGCCGCCGACGGCGTATGCAGACTCGCGGCCGAGCGAAAAAAGCCCATATGCCGTTTTTGTGTGCGATAGCAAAACGAGCCGGCAGATATCAAAGTCACCAGCACCGCCTCGAACACAGACGGTTCAAGGGCAAAAGGCCGCCACACCAAAGGGTCTCGTGCTTTAACGGAAGAACAACTTCAATACCGGATTTTTACACAGAAAGTTGTTTAACAATCTTCGGGATCTTCTATTTCTTCATCGAATTATCACTGATAAAAGAGGATTAATCTTAGTAATCAAATTAATGGTAAGGTCCGGGCTGTAGAACTTGTTGCAAAACGTAAAAATGGCAAAGCCGAAGTTATGCTTTGAATCTGGTGTAATTTTTTTAGCTGGTTTTTGAAAATCAGACTGTTACCGCCCAGCTTTATTCTCAATAACTTGACAAAGTGTATGGTCTCTTAGAACAATAGTCCCTTGGCATATACTGGAAAAAAGACGGGTGTTTCAGAAAAAATAATCCAGTAGAAATTGATTTGGTATAATTGAATTACCACTTTTTAGCTATACGACACTTTTCCAACTTTCAGGAAGTTGAACAAGTCGTCGGTTTCCGATTTCAAAGCACAAGACATAGAAAGCGGTGAATATTATACAAAACAGTAGAAGTATGTTTTGATTGTAATATTAACTAATAATTTTAATATTAAAAAACAAAAAGGTTTTGCACTATTATAAATAATAACAAAGATAGTTAAAACTTAAATAAATTATCTTATTAAAAGTATAAGAATTTATCATCTTCCTAGTGTTTAAATATTCCGTCTATAAGTATACGCTTTTCCAAGCTGTTGCCATGTCATTCGATCCGCCGTTGTGTTTTTGCGACATTATTATTGTCGTCTCTCCATCTGGTTCTTGGTCTTTCTTGCTGTTCTCTTCCTGTCATTGGCCTCGATTCTGATATCTTTTTGCTCCATCTATCGTCTTCTCGCCGCATAAGATGACCTACCCATTTCCATTTCAAGTTTGTGATGCGTCGCGCCACGTCCTCAACTTTGGTTTGATCTCGAATATTTTTTTCAAAATCGATGAAGGCTAGGTAGAGGGGTCGGTTATATTCGTACGTTTTTTCCATAGCTTGTCTTACAATATGTATGTGATCCAAGCCCCCCTCTAAAACCTGCCCATTCTGATGTTTAGAATTCGTCTAGACGTTTCGTTATTTGTGTTGCTATGAGTTTTGCTAAAAGTTTTGGATGTGGGGTAGCAACAAGAACAATCAATACTTTTTTAGGTCTTTTTTATTCCATTTTTTATAAACTACCACAACATTAGCTTTTTCCATGATTTGAATATTGTGCCTGTATCTAGACACTGGTTAAATACTGTTTCTAGATGCCCCAGAAGAACTTTCTCTTTTGCTTTTATTAGTTCTACTACTATCCCATCCGGGCCTGCAGCTTTATTATTTTTCATTTGCTTTAGTGTTTGTTTTTGTTTTATGTTTACTAATTGTGCGTATTTCCTCTGTATAGTGTCTGATCGATGGTGCTCGTTTTTCGTGTGTGTTAGTTGGTGGCTCTTAAATCTTCGACGAGTGCAAGTTCTCGTAAAATTTTTCAATATTTTCTAGAATATTTTTGCTATTGCACAGTGTGTTCCCTTTGTCATCCATTATATTTAATATTTCTTGTACTCTTCTTCTAAATATGTTGGTCCTTTGTTTCTTTCAATGATTTCTCTAATAGTTTTTCTTTATAATCTGATGTGTCTAATGTTACTTTCGGATGTCCTTGTTAATTTCTTTTATCTCTTCTTCTGACAGATTTAGTTTTTCTTTATTCCTTCGGTCTGTTAGTTTTCTTGTTTCTTCTTTAAGTTTAGTTTGTTTTTTGGTTTTGTTTCTCTTTTAAGTACGCTGTTTGCAGCTTCTTTTATGTTATTGATGATGTAATTATGAAGATCTTCAACATTTATGGTTGCTTCAATCGGGTAGCTTGAAAATGTGTTCTGTAGTACATTTCTGTATGTATCCTCTTTGTTTCACACTTCTATATGGTCCATGTTTCTAGTTCCTTCTTCAATTAATTTTCTTCTCTCTAGTCTTGTATTTATTTTTACTCGTGTTTTTACCATTCCATGGTAGCTGATGTTTATTAGGTTGTGGACAGATACATCTTATACAATGTTCTTACGGTCTGAGATGACAAAATCGATCTCGTTTTTTGTGATTTTATTAGGACTTTTCCAGGTTCATTTCCGATGTTTTTTTTTAAATGTATTTATTGCTTTTAATTGATGCGCTTCAAGAAAGTTTACTAACGTTTTCCCTCTGTCATTGCGTGTTCCTACTCCATGCATACTTATGGATGTTTCTCCTCTTTGATATTTCCCAATTTTGGCATTAAAGTCTCCGATTAGAAGTATACAATAAATTTTGTTTTCATTTGTTTGTCTTCTCTATGTTTTGTAGAACTGTTCAATCTTTTCATTAGTGTGTTTAGATGTTGGTGCGTACGCTTGGATAATTTTTATGTAATACCGATTAGTTATCTTAATAGTAATATATGTAACTCTTGATGATATTCCCCTCAGAATAAATACTTTTGGTCCATTTTATCAAAATTTTAAGACCATCTATACTTCTTTTATTCCTTATAATACAATGTGTTTCCTGTTTTTAGAACTAGCATTTCCTTTCCTCTTCTCTTGACTTAGCTCACTTAACAATGTCCCACTTAATATGTATCAGTTCTTTTTCTCATTCTCTAATGTGTCCTCTGTATAGAGTGATTTTACATTCAAAGTTTCAATGTGCATTGCACTACGGATTATTCTTTTGTCTCTTATTTTTGAATTTTTGCCTCCCCCAGAATCCTCGAGACAGACTGGAATACCGGTATGTGATTGTGGGTGATTAACCATATCCTGGGGCATTTGAGTTTAAATTTTTTTATGTTGAGTTACTTGGGAGATGTTTTGGCATTAAAATCCCAAAGTTTGAAGTAACCGTGCTTTTGCTATTTTCAATATAATTTAACTAATGTTTTACAGTCGTACAAAGTTGTGTCGTGGTGTTTAAGGTACAATTTTTTATGTGCCAACACAAATTCAAATTTTAGGATCAAAGAATCACAACATCAGCTCTTGTCGACCAATCCATTTAAGAAGAAAAGCGAACAAAACTATTAATATTAATGAAAAAACACAGAAATAGAATAGCCAGCTTTTTCTTCTTTCTGCGTGAATCAATAATATAGTAGTTTAATAAAATTGTAATCCTTTGTTTCTTGCTAGTGGTAGAATTAAATTCGTTTAGTAGTTTGGTTCTCAAAGTTTTATAGCAAGTGTTCAGTTGATTTTGTATGAAAGCTGTACTGCTTTGCTCAATACATCTATTTTCTTTATACAAGGATATTTTATAGGCTTAAATGTATGCTGTACTTCATAAATCCTACTGTATGTGTATGATAAATTTTTTAACACTATTTTCTTATTTTTACTGGGTAATCAAAAATTTATTATAAAATACTGTAGAATAATAACAGTAAATTTAAACTATTAACTGATGTATAAAAGATATTCCCGTAAAAGTATAAAGTGCAGTAATTAAAGTTTCAGATGATATTAACTCGACAGTTTTACGACTTACTTCAACTTTAGTGCACAATAAAGTTTAGCTGAGTAGCAATTAATACTGACACTGAGAAATGGTCCAGTTATTTTTTATTACTACATACTACAAAGTTTTATAATAGCAATACAAAAATTGAACAAAGGGATGTTGTAATTTTGTGTTTGTCAAGTTAAATATACAGTTGTTTAGTTCAGGTTATATATTCTTGATGTGGAATTTTATTGATATATAAATGTTTGGATTTGAATTTGAATATCTACGAGGAATCCGGAAAGAAACGTTTTTTGCGAATAAGCGAGAAATAAGCGGGTGGCCGGTGATGAGATCTAGGTATCAGGTCGCTTTGACTATGATACAGCGCTTCAAGTAACTGCTACAAGGTGGCTTCATTCCTAGGTGGGGAGTTTTTTGTAAATTTCAAACCCTGTGAGACGTTATAACTTACATGGCAATTATATCGAAAAATAACGTACTGTTGCGGATTGCCAATGCGTATAATACGTGGGCTGCACGAGATATCTATTGCGAAAAACTAACAAAAATTTAATGTTGGAAACTTTTTTATTGTTTCCATTTTCATAGCATTTTTTTTGTAGAGAATCAGATAACTTCGAAACACAAGTTTCGAACGCATCAACTGCCTCTTCTAGCGTCGAAAATCGTTGACCACGCAGTTTGTTTTTCAGGTGTCAGAACAAAAATATTGTTAGAGACCAAATCAGGACTGTACGGCGGATAATCCATCAATTCGACGTTTTGAGTGCTAATAAAGTTAGTGTTTGCGTCGATGTGTATGAGCTTGCACTGCCATAGTAGAGGGATTCGGCGTCGCGCGTCGGTTTTTCTTATATATCCGAAACATTCTGGCAAGCAAATGGTTGCTTACCATTCAGAATTGATCGTTTTACGATAATATAAAACCATGGTTGCGACATATCCAGTTTTTCCAAAAAAGTTTGGCTCATCTTGTAAGACCCATGCTGTTGACTGCGGCTTACTTTCAGGCACATACGCATAAATCCAAGATTCGTCACCTATGACGATGTTGTGAATCAATATTTGAAGCACCGCAATTGCTTTTCTTGAGCTTTTCTTTTGGCCAATCGACACGAGCCTGTTTTTGAGTGATCGTTAACTTATGCGAGATCCAACGCACGCACAGCTTTTTAACGGTTAAATGTTCATGCAAGATCAAATGTGTGCTAGTGATACTAATAACTAAGGATACATGAATTTCATGATAAGTCACATGACGACCTTGCTTGATCAGTTCGCGCACGGCATCGATGTTTGTTGGCACCACAGCCAATTTTGAATGACTTTTTTTAAATTCATCCGCAAGCGAACTACGACCACGATTAAATTTATTGAACCAACGCTAAACAGTGTCTCTATGAGGGTCTTCATCACCAAAAGTCGAAGTGAGTTGATAAATCAGTCAATCATTGAGTCAGTGAGTGAGGGCTTTCTCTTTTATACGTATAGATTAATAGAAACAACATTAATTATGTATTTGTCATTTTTGTGGGAATTTTTATTTATTAACTGCTATCTTATTTTTTATTTTGTTATTTATTGCTACTAATAAAGTACAATTTTGCATTAGCAATCATGATTATAGTAATAGCAACGAAAAGGGTGTAAGCCCAAATTTGGTGTCAATCAGAACTTTAGTTTTTGAGTTATCGTGATGACACACACACATACAGAGACGAGATTGTAATATAATAACTACCTCTTAAGTGTTAGCACACTTTTGGTAGTTAATAATTTATAAATATAATTGAAATAAAAGATCCAAAAATAGAAAGATGTAAAAACAAATTTTAATATCCAGTAGCCTAAGACAACAACTTCGTACAGTTTACAAGAATAATATCAATTATAATGTAAAATTGGTAGAAAATTTACAAGGTTTTTTCAAAATTATATATATATTATGAACATCAATACATTTTTACCAGTTCTACGTTTTATATATTAAAATAATTTGAAATAGTTAAAAATAATTTAAGTAAACTTTTTACTGGAATTTTATGTTAAAAATTGTAACTGAGGAAATCTGTTCATTGACAGAAGATCAAAACGCTACCATATTTTGATTCAAGATGAGTTACGATGACACTCATAATCTTTATTTTATTCAATTGAAAACGAGACTTGAAGACTATGCTCTTCAAACTGAGTGCATATTAAGATATTTTAAGCTCCAAATAAGTTTCAGCATACGACGGTTGGAATTAATAACGACATCAGATATATGTTTCAGAATTTTACTCTGTTTTTACGTAGCCATCAATGTTCTGTACAACTCGTTGCTAGTTGCGATGTCGAGGTTGTAGAATACCTATTGTATGGATAGTTTTAATGGAGAGGTCTATTGCCAAATGTTTCCTATCAATGTAAAACACAATACTATCACTATATTTCAGGTTAATTTACAAACTGTTTTGTAGGGTTACATTTTTGCGGATAAAACATACACTTCTTATTCAACGACAGTAAGATGATCTGACTGAGGCGGGTTTCATTAGCGGGTTGGTATAGTTGTCTAAGATGGCATGGTGCTTGATGTTTTTTCCGGATATCTTCTTGTACTGTTGATACATATAGGTCAGTATGTAGTGTATGGTTTGTTACATACCAGGGAATGTCCGAAATTTGACAGAGTATTTTGGATTGACCCCTTTGAATGATTTATACATTTATTATGGAGGCCCATCCCCATAGTTCTAATCCATAAGCCCATGTTGGTTTGACGATCGCTTTTCATGTCAGGATGTTGTTTTTCATAGATAGCCGTGGTTTTCTTGCTATCAGACACTCTAGTTATTTTGTCTTAATGTTTTCTATTTTTTGTGATGTGTTGATTTCAAGTCAGTTTGGTATCTAAGTGTAATCCTAAATACCTTACTGTTTGCGTTTACAGTATCTGTGTGTTTTTTATTGTGACTGCAGGGCACGTTTATTTGAGGAGTGTGAATGTGCTGATTTATTCTCGTTCACGTTTATTTTCCATTTTTCCAGCCATTGTTATCAGATATTTAGGTAACTTTCTGTAATGTAAAAAAATAGCTATACCAAGGACACTGCTTTGAGGCACTCCTGAATTAATAGGAAAGCAGTCGGATTTCTCTTTATTTACTTTAGTTTGAAATTTTCTCTCATTCAAGTAATATTTTAGCAGGTTGATGTAGGCTGGTGGAAAAGTACACTTGATTTTATAAATTAATCCGCGGTGCCAGATCTTATCAAAAGCCTGGCTGATGTCGAAAAAAACTTCACTATATTATAGTTTCTTTTCAAATGCTTTATTTATAGTTTATGTAATTCGATGAACTTGTTGCACTGTGAAATGTTTCTGATGAAACCCAAATTGATGTTCTGGTATTCAGTTCTTTGCAGGTAGGTCTTTATGTAATCTACAAAGTACTAGTTTTTCAAGTAGTTTTGAGACTACTGACAGCAAACTTATAGGTCTGTAAAAGGAGACATCTGTTGGATCTTTTCCTGGTTTACCTATCATTATAATTTGCGCCGTTTTTAGACATTTTGGCCAGTATCCAAGTTGTAAAATAGCATTCTAGATGTTCCTTTATAATTTTAGCCATGAAAAGATCAACTCCAGATGACTTTTTTGGATTTAGAAGTTTAATTTCTTCCGAAATTTATTTTAGTGTCAGTGCTTTGATAGGCGTATGTTTTATAGGTGGAATAGAGAAACTTTGTTCTATATCTTGGTCTGCTACATTTTCTATTGGTTTAAATACGGAAACCAAGTGTTCTGCAAATATATTTGCTTTCTTAGCATCATTTTTTTCCATGGTTCGTTGATGCTTTTTCTTATTGGTGGAGCAGAAGTTTTAAGCTTTTTGAATTCTTAATTGGCTTTCAAATGGAGTTATCTGTTCTACTTAGTTTAGTTATATATTGCTCGAACTCCTGGTTTCTTACTTTTTAGAATTTCATAATTTTTGACTCATTTAGTTATAGACCCGTTTGTCGGCGTGTGTGTGCGTTGCTATTTTGATCTGGCACGTCTTTTTTCTGCTACGGCTTTTTGATTTGTAATGGTATATCCCGGTTTATTTTTTTTGCTAAAGTTTTGTGTAGGCTTTTGTCCAGCTTGTAATTTGTTTTAAAATGCTTCTGTAGCTGTTTCTAATTTTTCTGTTTCTTTCAATCGAATTTTTAGATCGATGCTATCATTTAATATATTGCAAAAAGTATTCCAATTTGTTTGAGTATTGTCTAGTCTAGGTGGGGGTTGCTGGTATATTATAGAAGCTTCAATTGTTGCTATAATTAGAGAGTGATCAGATGACAAGTCGTAGCTAAATATAGTTATTGTATTCTGAGTTGATTTCATTTCTAACAAAAAAGTCTAAGAAATAAAGAATTTTTCGTAGGCCAGTAGGCCAGTAGGTTGGTGTGCCTGTAGATATAAATAAATATTTATGGCCTTTTATTGTTTTGAACAGTTTACCGCGTTTAGATTTTTACTAACAGAATATTCAAACTCTATTTACAACTTAAAAATAGCGAAAGAACTTATATAAGTCATACGAACAGGTAAATATCAAGTCCCATAAACAAACTTACTTGTTGTACGGAATGGATATTTCTTCAGTGCTTGCCAAAGAAACCTGTAATCAAATTAATTTTTATAAATTAAAAATACTCACTTTTATGTACTATCCGAAAGCAGTGTCACTCGTGAAGCAATTAAAATAGGAAAATGCCTTTAATGCGACAATATTTGAGACAATAGTAAATGTTTACCTATTATTTAAGCCAAGAAGTATTCCGCGACCTCATGCATGTCCTACCAAACTTTCACTATTTGACTTAATAAATGCTCAAGTAAAGCTCATAAAAACCGTGTTCTTCTATGATGTGTAGTTCTTTTCGGAGACTATGTAGATTGAAGCTCTTGCCGCACAAAATTTAAAGAATTCTCAATGCAACCCAAATAGTCCAAATGCGCACCAAGCAAATTTAATCTACGACATTATATTTATAATAATTTATTTTCAGTGCTGTTTTAGCAACCTACGATTCAGATTCCAGATTCCCCAAATATTCAAACGCTAGATAGTGGTTAACATTTCCTCTCTTGATTTGTTAATTGAAATTATCATAATATTTACACCGGAAGATTTCAGCAACAATAAACCATACTTACAACTGATAAGTACTTAAAAAATGGAAAAACCTTGAAACAAAAATTAAAAGTTATAGCAAACATTTTCCAAATAACCCTCATATATTACTTTAGCACCCTTAAAGAACAAAAAGCAAATAAGCCACAAATAGAGTAGGTGATATAATAAAGTGAACAAAAATTTACGCAACATCATAGAGAATTAACGTTTCAAAATAGAACACTATAGAAGGACACAGTAAAAATCAACACGCAAAATCTAGAAACTTAAATGAGGTAATCGTATTTATCAACTAAATGAAAATATAGTCTTACACAGTTATAATACGTAACTTATGCTACTCAATGATACATATAAAAAGAGAAGTATCATGTTGCCCATAAGATCTTAAATATTAGGCATACAGTAAGCAAATTCGGTGTGGGTATTAAAAAACAAGTGAAATTTTTTTCTTTTTTATTAATTGCAACAGATGTTAAAAGCACAAATGGAAATTAGTATAAAAGTAAAAATTTTCACTTTTTGAATATCACTCCAGAAAGATGGCGACCATTATTTTGCACACATTGTGTGAGTCTTATACGAAAATTCCCACCGACACGTCGTGTTATTGCATGAATTTCTTTTTCAATCCGCACTTTTAAATTCAGTGTAGTTGCTGGGTGAGTTTCAAAAACCTTCCACTTGAGATATCCTCTTAAGTTTGGCGATCTTCGAAGCCACTGAACATCCCCATTCTTACGGACTGAGCCGATCCTGGGAAAAGTCTTTCAGAAAGCTCATTGACATTCTGGATATGAAACTAGTTGCTCCATTTTGTTAGAAATTAATATTTTCATGCACAGGAAATCGTCGAATTTTTAGAATCATGAATATTTCCAGCATTTGAACACAGCGCGCTGATGTTACAATAACTGGGTGGCTATCATTGTCCTCGAAAGAATACGGGCCAATTATTCGATTCCAAACAGAAATGACTTTCCTACTTGGAACAGGGGCACGAGACGGAAGATAAAAATGTAGACGGAACGTCCGTTGTGGTCGTACGTAACTTCGACCATTTCCTAAATACGCTTTAACAGCGAAACCTCATTGTTCACCGATCCAGCGCTGGATGGTTACTAAACTTCTAACTTTGTGGAATATGATCACTGCTACGACATGAAGACCACAAATGGTATTTCAAGAGTCTCTAAGAAATCACCACCGCGAAGGAGTCGCGAAGATGTTAGAGCAAGTGGTTGAGCTGAAAGAGACTGCGTTGAAACTATTGTTTTTAATATTAAACTCAACAAACCACCTTAGCACAATATATGATTTTAAATAACCTGTTGGTTGTCAAAGTTTATTTTACACAAGAAAGTCGAATTCTATTAAAGTTTTTGAATGTTACGATTCAGAAGTACGCCACCCCAGCAAACGTTTAAAACAATAGAAAAAAGTTAATCTAATATATAAAGCTGGTATTGCGTGCTATAAATATACACATTACTTTTAAAAATCTATATCCTTATCGATTAAATGTCGCCATGGTTGCCTGCTATTTTTGATTGGTTGTTTTGAATGGTATGAGATTGCTACTATAAAACAAATTCAATAATAATGAGCAATTTATAAATCCCTACAAAGTTTAAAAGTTCGATAAAGCAATACCTTTATCAAACACAAAAGAAAGGCTCATTTCTTCAAGATTGCAGAAGGCAGACGAAATTATCATATGATGCGGGGCGATGTGGCAAGCATCGAGCCTTAGATGACCGCCATTATTACCCTTGTTCTGATCCGAGAATGAAACCCGGGTCCGTCCGCACTGCAGCCCGCGACTCAACTACTGGACCACACTGGCAAGTGTTAAACAGAAAGAATTTGCTAAATGTGGTTTATGACTTGCAATAGCTTTTATAGAAAATGCCATACATAAGCACTAACACACAAAGCAATTTATGCTTTTTACACCAAATTTAAGCAGTCTGGTTGCCTCCATGTTACCAGTGAACTATTTGTTAGAGAGTCCTTAGAAGTAAACATATGAATGTGTGAATTTAACATTGCAGGTGTCGCACGTGACAAAAAAATCGTTATTAGTTAATTCTATAATTACAAGAACAAGATTTAATTTTTCAAGAAGATGGAGCTTCTCCACATTTTTATTTAAAACTTCTTGAACATTTATAATGGTGTTACTCTGCGACCCGCGTAAGGACAAGGCTTGAAAATTAAAAGGTCGAGGCGCGTTATGACGATTGCATTATTACTGTAATACTTGTTCGAAGTGAACGCCGGTACTTAATTATTTTTATTGACTGAGTCTAGGCCACCCGTCAGGAAACTGTGCTTCAGGAATAAACCCAGATTTGTTCTTACTATTGACCTTCATAAACAATTTAACATTAAATTTTCTGGTTCTTGAATTGGACATGCTTTCATGACTCTCCTTTTGTTGCCAACTTTTATTATTACCTGAAATAACCTCATGCAATTTTTTCTTAGGTAACTACATTAAATATTGATAGTTCCTGCTATCTTCAATACCTAATTTGGTGTAGTTGCTAGAAACAATCACGCGCAAAATTGTTGACCATGAAATACTAAAAAGTGTGTAGCAGAAGCTTGAATACAGGATTAATGTTTGCTATGTCATTAGGGGTGAGTATATAAAGAAAATCATTCTCTACTCACTAAGGGGTGTTACGGTTTTATAATATTAAATTCTATTTTATAGAGAAACTTATTAATTATTATATATTAGGAATATTTAATAATTAAATTTATTTTAAAAATAGAATTAAAACTAAAAACAGATATGTTTTGTTTAATTTGTAAATACAATTCCTAAGTGATATGAAATGGCTTGTGATAATATTTATGATATAGATATTGCAACAAAGCCAACCATTGTATTTTTTATTATTTACTCTAGTAACCATTTAGGTTGTAACTTACGTCTATTTGAATTATTATTATTTAATAATAGTTAGATATACATATGTAACAACAAACACGGTTATACATTCTATAAAGGTTTGTACAGCCGCCTATTCAAGCAAAAGCTCCAAGAAATGTTTATGGATTGTTTGATAAAGCTTCGCAGCGTGGCTTGGCCATGGCTTTGTTGTTTCAGCGCATTAAGGCGTGTTCTATTCGTTTTGAGCTGATTGCCTTTCAGCCTACGCGCCGAGAAAAAAATCAGTTGACAAAAACAGATTGGCAGAGTATGTAAATAAGCTTTTTGATACAAAAAGCTATTGTTGTTCTATAGCCTATTAAATTTTTTTTCTACCAAACCTAAAATAAAAATTAATTTAAAAATTGAAATATATTTTGGATTCAACTTTAATAAATTATGAAAATTTGTACAATACTGTGCCTTTATTTTTAAAATGGCTATATATTTCTATATTATAAATATAAAGACTACATAAACATTATAGTTAGTTAAGTTAAAGCGTGTTCTATATACTTAGCAGTTGGTAAAAGGTATCGCCCTAATTCTTTTGTGAGTCGATAGAGGGAACCTTTATTCCCGTTGTTTTGTCACAAAAGATTTAATTTATCATTTTGCTTGAACCTCATATTTAAAGATATGTGTTCTTCTACGTATTTACTAAAGTCATCTCAGCTGTTTCTTTTGTAATAAGTGTAGGGATAGTTGACTTATTTTTAATATAGTTGCTAAATGCTCCAATAGCTGGCTCATAATCTGACGGTAGCTCAAATTCAATATGTGTGTACTTTGTTGTTATACCATTGAGCCTAACAAATCTACTATTTTGTCTGGATCAAACGGCTAGTATGTTGGTTCGCCGGTAGTTAGAAATCTACAGTTTTGAGTAGTTAGGGCTTATAAGAGTTTTTTTTTCTTTTGGTATTGTAAGTCTTGTTCCCCCCTTCTTATGCCTGGAGTTTCTGTTTTCTCTTATAACAAATCTGGATGCTAAAGACTAAAAAGCATTATGTTATCTTTAACAGATATAGTTTGCCTTCGAGGACAATAGATTTTAAGTATCGTAAAAGGCTATAGCTATTATATTACATTTTATCTGTTTGGTAGTGCAGTGGTTCTTAGTGATTAATTGAATTTCTAATTATAACAGCTATATCTCCGTGTCTGGATAGGAATATGATATATTTTATAATATGGTATTTCGAAGATTGCTCTAATGGTAAAATGTGTTTCGATATTAGTGCAATATTTGTTTTGTATATCTGTAGGAAATACTGTACTTCAAGCTTATGGTTTAATTAACGTTCTAAAGTAAAATTTGTAGTGCGTCATCCGTCAATGAATAATTTGGCTGATAGCAGTACTTAGCATGCTAATAACATGTTGTTTTTATTAATAAGTGTTGCTGATTGCACATTGCTTTAAACTCTTTCACAAAGATTAGTAGTTGTTCTGTTATATTTGATGACTGCTACCTGTGAGTAAGAATTTGAGAATAGGAAAATTCTAGTGAAATTTATGATTGATTTAGATTTATTAAAGAAGACTTCTTATTAACATTGATGTTAATATCGTGTGATTAATTGAAGCTTTGTCGTGGTTGATTTGTTTCCTTCTTACCTTTTATGTATATATAACACCCTTTATAATTGACAGTATATTTTTCTTTGTATAACAAGCATTTTGCAGGAGTATTTGGTGGTTTTGTGCAAGAATTATATTGTGCTTACGTAAGAGTTGGGTTTTTATTAGCATCTTGTGCACTAGACAATAAAATTTTTCTTTTTTGGTGCTTTTACTGCCATTCTCGTATCGCATAGGCAGTTGATGTAAATATTCTTATTATTTTCTTAAGGTGCAATTCCAATGGAGTACAGAGTGTTTTTTTTTGTTTTACGTTGCCTGATGTTTAGTATGTTGCAAACGGTATAACCATCTTTCTCTAACTCTTTTTTGAGTCAACAATAAGTACTGAATGGAATAGGTTTTACAATACTTTCCTATAGATTTTTTCTAATATGGTATGTGTAATATACTATTTAATGTAGTGGATTAGTTTGATTACTTTATGATATGTTTCTGATAGGATGAACATTGATTTTTATTATATCATTGGATAAGTATTTACTATAATATTGTTCATTTCTAAATATATATATTGGTGGCAGTTTCAAAGTCTCTGTTTATTTTAGTATTGGTTGAGTTTTTTCATTTGTCTGCATGTTTTCATTTGCATAAATTAGTTTTGAGTGTAATTGAAACAGATTACTTCGAACGATTGATTTTTCGTTTTAGTTTCTTGATTGTTTCCACATACATTTAGCTCTATTTTAGATTATTTTTTGATGTTATTTTCAGTGATGTTCGTCAATGAATTACGGTTAGTTACATATTAAAATCTTTGTTGATAAATTTATGGTTATGTGCGGATGCATTGTATAACCTGGTTGTTGCAGTTGCATCACATTGTAGCCGCTTATGGAATTGAAAGTAATTTTCATAATTTTGTTAACTGCTCTTGTGTTTTTCTTGTAGTGTAATAAGTGAAAGTATGTCGTAAGAAAGTCAGATTTTTAAGTTTATAGAAGTCATACACATATAAAATTTCTCCGTTTATTTTTTCTAAATGTTTGGCAGTCGATAACAAATATTTCTTATAAATCTCGTGCATTTTTTAAGAATTTAAGTTGTACGTAAACAGATTCAACGTGTGAAACCCAGTTTTGCGAAACAGCCCCAAAGATGCACTTTTACTCGGTGTTTAAATCTAATCTCAGTCAATGTTGTCCTTTGTCCAAGCGAGGCGCATGATTTTCACCTAACGAAGTTTTCTTCACTTAACTACGGCATTTAATATCATTTATTTTAACCCCTTTATTTACAATCTGTCCTAATTATACTATGGACAATAAGCAGTTGGTGTGTATATATTATAAGCAATGAGCAAAAACATGCTAATAGACATGCAGGCTCAGGCTCCAGTAAGCCCCCCTATAATTAATACACTATTCTATACTGCTAGCGAATGATTTGAATTGAAGGTACTTTTAGTAATTAACTAATTTATAAATTAATGGAATGGCACTGGAATAGCTTAATGTCCAAGAACAGCACTGAAACGCGTTGGTAGTTCGTTTGGTTTAAAACGCTTTAGGCGTTTTGGGCAATCTGGTTCGTTCAATAGAGAATGTACAAGGTCGTTAGGGTGTGCTGTTAATCGGTCTTTGTATTTTTGGGCAATTTTCCCTATTTCTTCTTTAATAGTTGGAACACTTAAGTCACTTAAAATCACTTTGTTCGGCACATACCACGGCGCATTAACTACAGTCCGAAGCACTTTATTCTGGAACCTCTCGATGATCGCCAGGTTGGTGTTGCTAAGAGTTCCCCACAGTAAGAGACCGTAGGTCCATATTGGTTTTAGAATCACCTTATAGAGCAATAGTTTATTTTCTAGCGAGAGTACAGAGTTTCTTCCAATCGTCCAGTATAGTTTCCTGTATTGTATACCTAGCTGTTTGCGTTTATTAAATATGTGGGTTCTCCTGGTCAAGCGTCGGTCTAGTTGGAGTCCTAAATATTTTGAGGAGTCTGCGTGTTTTATTTGTTGTCCGTTAAGTGAGATCGGTGGACAGTTATCACGGTTCATGGTAAACGTTACATGTTGGGATTTGGTTTCGTTTACCGAGATTCTCCATACCTTGAGCCATTGCTGCAATTTATTCAGAGCGGTTTGCAGGTTGGAAGTTGCAGTATTCGGATTTAGGTGCAAAGCTAGAATTGCTGTATCGTCAGCAAAAGTGGCGGTTGTAGTTAGGCTTGTAGTTGGTAAGTCAGCAGTGAAGAGTAAGTAGAGGATAGGTCCTAGCACGCTGCCTTGGGGGACTCCCAATAGTATTGTGTGGAGGTTCGTGTGTTCATCTTGATAATTAATGAAGTAATGTCGATCCGTTAAGCAAGACTTTAGTATTTCATAGTATTGGCATGATAGATATTTTTTTAATTTATAGAAGAGGCCCAAGTGCCATACTTTATCGAACGCTTGTGAAATATCTAGAAACGCAGCGGAGCAATATCGATATCCATCTAGGTCGGTATGAATTTGATCTACAAGTCGATGTATTTGTTCGATAGTTGCATGTGAGTGTCGAAAACCGAACTGGTGCTTGGGTATCAATTATAAATCATCTAGGATTGGTTGAAGGCG
Organism: Sinelater perroti; assembly: GCA_036346155.1. NCBI lineage: Eukaryota > Metazoa > Arthropoda > Insecta > Coleoptera > Elateridae > Sinelater > Sinelater perroti. The sequence goes on along the minus strand of JARFIY010000248.1, from coordinate 27,107,202 downwards.
TTTTAAGAACAATTTTTCAAAGACTTTTGATAGGATAGGTAGGAGGCTGATGGGACGATAGGAAGCAGGATCGGTGAGTGGCTTTCCAGGTGACCTGTGCTACTTTCCAAGCGCTTGGATAGTATCTGTTGGAGAAGACAGCATTGTGTAGTTGAGTGATTGCTCTTAGTGCGGTTTCAGGTAGTTGTTGGAGAATTGATAAGTGATAAGGTCAAAGCCTGGTGCTTTCTTGATGTTGATTTCTTTTATAATTACTTCTTGTACTTCCCAGCTCTTGAATGGTTTAATCGGTAGGCTCATTTGGAATGTAGATTCCAGAAAGTTGTTTATTTTAGTATCTTCTTCCGGACACTGGCTAGGGTATGGTTGGAATGCGTTGACTAGGTGGTCAGCAAACGTTTCAGCTTTATCCTTACTAGTACGAGCTAATTGGCCGTTTGATTCGGTGATAGGTGGTATGTGAGCTATTGCCCTTTTGAGTTTTCTAACTGCTTTCCACAGAGAATAGTCGGTGTTTTCAGTGGCTGTAAGGTTCGCAAGGTAGTCTTGTATGCCTTCGTTTTTAAGTTGTTGTTGAAGTTTCTTTAGTTTCTTTGTTGCTTGGTTTAGTGCTTGTTTGTCTGCTTCTAGACGGGTAATTTGCCAGCGTTTTCTGAGACGTCTTTTTTCTATTATCTTGTCTTTTAATAGTGTTGGGCAGCTGATGGTATAAGTAGTTTTCGTCACAGGGGTGGCTTTCCATGTTGCTTGTTGGATTGTACTAGTTAATTGTAGTAAAGCTTCTTTAATATCATATTTGGTTTTCAATGAACTCCCAGGTTCAATTGTTCAGTTATTATTGTTTGGAATAGGTCCCAGTTCGTTTTAGTATTGTGAAGGACTGGTCGTGTTTGTATTTGTGCTAGTTCTGAGTGGAGTGTAATTAGAATGGAGGAGTGATCAGCTGCAAGTTCAAAGCAAGATTTGATTGTAAATTGTCTTGTATTTAGCCCTTTAGTTATACAGAAGTCAATTAAGTCTGGAATCTTCCGGCGATCTGTTGGCCAATAGGTTGGCTCGCCAGTTGATAGGTATTGTAGATTGTTTGCATTTATAGCTGCCAGTAGCTCGCGTCCGTCAGTTCTTGTAATACGAGATCCCCAGTCCTGATGTTTCGCATTAAAGTCGCCAGCTGCGAAGAATCTGTTTCCAAGACTTGGGAAGAAATGAGAGTAAGTGTTTTTTTTTGTTGAGTGTTTGGGGGGTCTATAGATGGCAGAAATTTTTAAGATTGCTGTTTTGTCTTCTACTTGGATGGTAGTAACCTGGAGTTGTTCTGTTTCATATTTAGCCAATTCATGATGTTTTATGTTAGACTTTATGATAACTGCCGTTCCACCGTGGGCGGTTCCATCGGGATGGTTAGTATTGTATATGCAGTAGCTTGGAAATTTAATATAGCTTTTGCTGGTAAAATGTGTTTCTGTTATGAGCAGTATGTCGATTTGATTAAGTTCAAGGAACTTAACAGACTAAGTCCGTTGGCATTCCAAACTGCTATAGTTAATAGTTGGTCCATTATGTCATTTTACTAATGAGCGTGGTTAGGAGATTCATAATAGTCCCCATTCGTGTAATTAAGTTCTTCATCATGGATTTTAGTTCTTCCATGTCGTTTGACGTGTGATTTAAGGCCATCGCTTGTGTTTGTGGGGTGGCATTAGAAGCCAAGTTTTGTGGAGGTTGAGTATTTTGCCTTGCTTGTTCAGCGTATGTACCCCAGGGATTCTATAATTTTGAGTAGGCGTGCGGGTGTGTAACTGCGCTTCTTAATCTTGGGAAGAGTTTTTCTTGGAGCTGCTTATATACTATGCATCCACGATAGTTAGCAGGATGACCTCGCCACAGTTTACATTTAACTTGATCATCTTTAGTTACTCTCGGACATTCTTTGGTAGGATGATTTCCTATACATTTGACACAACGAGATGTTTGTTGGCAATAGTTCTTGGTATGTCCGAACTTTGGCATTTGGCACACTGTGGCAGTGTTCTTTAGCATGTGGCGGTTCAACAGTAATTCTTGTGTTCATGAATAGCGTGGTTTTATAAATTTCTTTGTTGTTGTCTTTTTGTTTCATTTCAACAATAAACATGGGGAGAGGGGTTTTGTTCAATTGTTGTTTAATATTCCAAATATTAACTATTTCGTTGCCAAGATTTTCTTGGTTCTGTTTTATTTCTGCGATGTCTGTTGAGTGATGGATATTTTTGATTACTACTTTGAATGTTCGTTCTTGCTTTGGTTTGTATGAAATTTTGTGCTTTTATCTAAAAGGTGTTTAATAATAGTTGTATAGATTTTACTTGTGTTGCTTTGGATTTTGACTTGTTCGTTGCCAAGTGCTTTTAATGTGTAATTGTTTTTGGCGATTTCATTCAATAGTGTAGTTAGCGGATTAATGTTTTTGACATCGGATGCGTAGATAGGTGGAGGTTTGGGGTCCTTCTGAACGATTGTTGTCTGTGTGGTGTTTGTTTGGTTGTCGTCTATTTCAATATTTAGTGGGTCATATCTATTAGAAGTTTCAACTGGGTTGTCTAACCAATATTGTTTTTTTTTTCTCTTGCCTTTGATTATTTGTAGTGTCTTCTGTCTGGGTCTTTTTTTGTAATTGATAGTGCGCCATTCGTTGCCTGTCACATTACTAGCTAAGAGGCTCATAGAGGGTTGATGCTGGTTTATCGGGTACATATTTTTCATCGGTTCATGGTAAGGATTTGTTTGGTATATGGGAGGTTGGGATTGTATAGGAAAAGTTTGTTGTTGTGATGCATTATAGGTTTGATATTGAAATTGCTGTTGTAGATTGGTTTGGTTTGGATGTGAATTATAGTTAGGACATATTTCATAATTTAAATATTTGCGAGGTTATTTGCGTTCAATTTAAATTAATTTGTTTATAAAATAACAAATAGTGAATGATACCTGTGGTATCAGTAACCTTACGGTCAATGATAACGGTTAACAGTCGTATCATAGCCGACACTTACCGCTGACGTTCTTTACGCTTCGAAAGTCAAGCGCGAACAAATTAGTATTTGTAATTTGGAATATATATAAAATGACTCGTAATTCTAATTATAATAGAAATTGTAGGCCTGACCTTAGCAGCAGGTAGAAGTTTTGGGGCACTTATTATCGGAGCGTGGCACGGAGCATGTGCACGGAGTTGGGTTCGAATAGTTACGTGTTAATTTTTTGTTTTAATTTTGCTGTTCCTGACGGGTTCCGCAAAAACAAGTTTATGATCTATTTTTTGACTTTAGGGGACACTTTGCCTATCGAGCCACGTTCGGTCAAGTCACCGACCATTTTTTTCTTCTTACATCACTGCACACAATTGCCGACGAATGTTTTCGACTTGTTTATGTACTTAGTCAGTTCGGTCCGAGCATTGAAACGTAGTGGACGTGTGTGGGCCAAATTTACCTGCGATGTCGCCGCGCCCGAGCCGAAGCCTTAAGGTCAGGCGTACTTATTTATTTACTAACTTTAACTAATATTTAATATTCTAATATACAGGGTGAGGCCTAATGGCCAACAACCCTTATTATAACAACATGCCCTACGGGCAAATAAATTCAACACTATACCACCAAAATTCAATACCGCAATTCATACCAACACCTAACATGTTTTATTCACAACCTTTACCGCCACAACAACCACAGTATCAGCCCCCATCTAGCTACAGTTAGCAACTCCCTGTACAAGATTCAACCCAATCCACATACTACTCTACACAAGACTTTCCTGCAATTAATGAATGGCAAACTGTCAAAAGATTAAAAAGGTCGAGAAGTGTAGAAGAGAATGATGCTCACTCAAGTCAAACCGATTCAAATACCTACTGGTTAAGCGAAAATCGATTCGCCACGCTTGGCAAGGACAGAGAAATGGAAACAAACACAGATAGTAATCAACACTAAAGGGACCCAAAGCCGCCTCCAGTTTTTATTGCAGGAGTAGAAAATATAAAACCTTTGGTCACCGAACTAGACAAAGTAGCCAAGGACAAATATCACTATAAAGCACTAAGTAGAGAGCAGGTTAAAATAGAACCGACCGATTCGCAGGCATACACAAGCATTATTAAAATGTTGAACGACAAAAAAAACCCAATATTACACCTATAAGCCTAAAAATGAGAAAAGCTTTAGAGTAGTATTAAAAAACGTACACTACTCAACTGACGTTGCTGAAATAAAGCAAAACATAGAGACTTTGGGAAATCAAGTAACAAATATTTGGAATGTTAAACAACAAAGAACGAATATCAGGCTGCCTATGTTTTTTGTAATCTCAAACAACAAAGCAATAACAAGGATATCTGCAATGTGAAATTATTAATGAATACTAGTGTGATATTTGAAGCACTACATGTTAAAAGAAATATACCGCAATGCATGAGATGTCAACAATATGGTCACATTAAAAATTTTTGTAGCAAAAATCCACGCTGTGTTAAATGCATATGTACCCACTTAACATAAGATTGTCCCAGAAAAATCAAGAGTAGTGAAGTTAAATGTGTCAACTGTAATGAGAATCATCCGGCAAACTATAGAGGATGCATTGTCCATAAACAGTTACAGCAAAAACTCTACCCGCAGTTGAGAAATCAAGCAGGACAACCTCGAGTTTTCAATACACGCTTTGTTCAACCTAACGTAACCTATGCTCAACAAATGCATCAAAACCACCAACAGGCAGCTAATCCAACTCAATCAGACCCAATCGTATAGACTACCCCAACGAGTGACATAGTTGAACTGAAAAATATGGTGAAAGACCTCATCAAATAAATGAGCACCATAATGAATCTTATTTCCACGCTCGTAAATAAAATGTCTCAATGGCTCAGTTACTTAAAATAGGTGTATGGAACTTCAACGGCCTATGCCTGCACGCACAAGAAGTTAAACTATTCCTACAATTACATAACCTAGATATCATGTTAATATCCGAAACACATTTTACTCATCCAGGTTACTTAAATATCCCATGGTATCACATATATGATACCAAGCATCCTGACGGAACTGCAGATGGGAGAACAGCAGTCCTCATCCGAGAAGGAATCAAGCATCACGAACTACAACACTACTGCAAAGTATAACAACAAACAGCAAGACTTCGAAGATTATTTCAAAACTCTGGGAAGCAAACATCAACACTGGGGTTCAAAAATAACTCTACCGAAAGGCAGACAACTGTATGAAACCCTCCGAAGTCATAACCTCACTGCAATATCCACCGGACAGCCAACCTATTGGCCTACTGATAAGAATAAACTTCCAGATTTAATAGACTTTGGGGTAGTAAAAGGACTTGATTTAAAGAAACTCAAGGCAGAGGCATGCTTTGATCTCTCATACGATCATTCACCATTCATAATAACGCTTCACTCACGCATTCTAGAAAAACAGCAAGCAAACGAACTGGGAAATATTCAAAACAACTTTAGACACTCTAATTACTTTAAATATGCCACTAAAAACACCAGAAGACCTGGACTTAGCAGTAATCGATCTCACCACCTCAATACAAAAAGCGGCTTGGACTACTACACCACATCAACATCATTATACTGTTACAGAAAAAATCCCAATTATAGTAAAAGAAAAATTCGTGAAAGAGAAAACTTAAAGATATCAATAACAAAGCAACTTGCCTGAAATTTAGACAAATGTAATTAGCTGATCGGTAGAAAGTGCAGTTAACCATGGACAATAAATTGTTACTCTACAAGGTAAACTTCAAACCTATCTGGACGTATGGGATACAACTGTGGGATGTGAAAGTAACTCTAATCTGGCAATGTTACAACGTTTCAGAATAAAATCTTACGAACAATAGTTGATGCCCCTGGTATGTTCCAACACAACAATTGCAAACGATTTACAAGTGTCATAGATTAAAGACGAAATCAAACGGTTTAGTGAAACGTACAGTGCCAGAACTAAAGTCCACCTAATGTGCTCGCGCGTGATTTATTCACAAACGTTTTGAATCGAGTAGGTCAAGAGATTCAAACCAAATACCTAATAGACAGATTTAATTAGGATTAACAGTAACAGATACCTACTGTCTGTTGTCATATTGTCTTACTTAAGATATTTTTAAAGGAGTAACTTCTGGAGGTTATCTCCCATGTCATTAATGTAATCTATCACTCTCTACAATACCTGCTATTGTCCATCGGACAGATTAAGCTTAAGAGTTAATAAAAAATGTACTTGTAGCCGTTGCATGAGACATTTTCGGACCTTTCAGGTGGGTACAGAGAAATATAGCCATAGCTGGAGGTTCAAAAGTAATTTTGATTTTAACAAAATTATATGTCGTATATATTTAATGTTTTGATTTTGTTCTAATTCAAAAAACATTGGTAATGATGTTTTATTGACCCTACGTCTGATATTGTACATGTTGATTACTTTTGCCCAATTGTTAATTTCTTTAAAGAGTTCTTCTCTTTTTGGTCGAAAGAATGAAATTCCTAATCTCCATAGATTAATATATAACTACTTAATTAAATCTTGGTGAAGTAAGAAACTTGATAAAGTAATTGTCTTTGACTAAATAGAGCTGTGTCCGAGTTTTAAATTGTTGACTTCAAAACAACAATAGGGGGCAGTATTTGGGTATGCATTTGGACAGACGCCTAACGTGAAAAACATATTTTCATGAAACGAAAGCAACTTGGCCTGAAATTTAGACAAATGTATTGGCTGATCAGTAGAAGGTCGCAGTTAACCATGGACAATAAATTGTTACTCTACAAGGTAATCCTCAAACCTATCTGGACGATGGGATACAACTGTGGGGTTGTGCAAGTAACTCTAATCTGGCAATCTTACAACGGTTTCAGAATAAAATCTTACGAACAATAGTTGATGCCCCTGGTATGTTCACCAACAATTGCAAACGATTTACAAGTGTCATCAATTAAAGACGAAATCGAACGGTTTAGTGAAACGTACAGTGCCAGAACTAAAGTCCACCCTAATGTGCTCGCGCGTGATTTATTCACAAACGCTATTGGTGAAGTACGTAGGCTTAAGAGATTCAAACCAAATGACCTAATAGACAGATTTAATTAGGATTAACATAACTACAGACACCTACTGTCTGTGGTCATATTGTCTTACTTAAGATATTTTTAAAGGAGTAACTTCGCTGGAGGTTATCTCCTACATGTCATTAATGTAATCTGTCACTCTCTACATATTAATTACTTATTGTCCATCGGACAGATTGTAAGCTTAAAGGAGTTAATAAAAAAAATGTAGTAGCCGTTGCATGAGACATTTTCGGACCTTTCAGGTGGGTACAGAGAAATATAGCCCGTAGCTGGAGGTTTAAAAGTAATTTTTGATTTTAACAAGAATTATATGTCATATATTTTTAATGTTTTGCTTTTGTTCTAATTCGCAGAAAAAAATTGGTAATGATGTTTTATTGACCCTACGTCTGATATTGTATATGTTGATTACTTTATGCCCATAATTGTTAATTTCTTTAAAGAGTTCTTTCGGTCTTTTTTGTGGTCGAAAGAATGAAATTCCGTATGTATATCCTTTACTTGATAAAATAATTGTCTTTGACTTGCATATCTAGCATGTCTGTTAGCGGTTTTAAATTGTTGACTTCAAAACAACAATAGGGGGCAGTTTAACTTCTTGTTCTGCTTCACTGTTTCTTTGATTGTCTTCGTTGTCTGACAGTGCTTCGTACCTATTAGATGTTATGAGAGCATCTAACGAATAGTCGGTTAGCTTTTCCTGTTTTGTGCGTAGTGAATCAGTACTAGGACGTTTTTGTTTACTTGAATTTTGGTTTGGCATTCTTGCATTGGAATATTTCCATCCTGGTGATTTGAGACTTACAATGGGTGTACTAATTGTACTTAATACGGAGTTTGTATTTGAGAGGAAAAAGTTTAATGTGCTGGTGGTATGGATAGTTACGATGTTTGCTGGTATTGTATAGGATTTGGTTATTAGTACATACAATTATTATGGCCCTGCCCAATACTTATTTGTGGAGCTGGTGGGTTTTGTGGCTCAAAATTTGGCATACCAGGCATGGCAGCCGTATTCATTTAGGTTTTGTTGACTTTAAATATTTGCTTTAATTTATAAACACTTTCACAAACTTGGACCCTTTAGTCTTTATATAACACTTAACTTCTTTAGCTGTTTACTCCTTGGACTATCGACAAAAGTGGCGGCTGGAACGGCGCCGAAGAGCCGTAGGCCAGACGAACCAGGCCATATCGATGACGGCCATGAGGCCCCACCAACATGCCAGCAGGTCGCAGGTCTCCACTCGCGGAAACTGTTCAGTTTTCACAGCGCAACAAGAAACACGCCCGTTCCATTTAAAAGCACGAGTCGAACTAAATAATTTAACATAGATAGTTGATTCTACCTATCAAGACATTGGTTTATCTCTCTTAGTGTGTAAAACATGGACCACCATACAAGTCAGAACAATCAGTGTCAATTTGCATATGCTGATAAGATGTTACCTGTAATAATTCCTTTGAAATGTACTAGACAGTAGCTTAATTTAGGAGATTTTTTTACGGTAAGGTGCACTACAGATATGACAAAACGACAAACGTTTTTAAATTCCAAACATGACATAATAGCACTAAAACTGTCAACACCCTTGAAAATATGGAAGAAAACGCAAAACAATTTTTAAATGAACAATATATAATGAGGAAGAAAATAGTTATTTGGATCGTTACTTTATTAAGTTAACGATACAAGTCAGCCGAAGAAATTTAATGTATGTCAAAAGTATCCAGATATACAATACAAAAGAAATGCACTCACAATAATTACAACTCTGTGCATTTAGTAAACATGATACCATGTACGAGAAGGATTGCACGTAGCCTTTATTTCTGCTATACTAAGTTCATCGCTCCCAAAAGCCTTCGAAATTACCCGAATAGTTTCTGCCGATAAAGCTTCCACCTTCGCACACAGTTTCATGCAAATTTCCTGTTTTACTTGGTCGGTCATTACAAATACACATACTGCATGTGTGCTCACTCTCCGGAGTCTAACTCGACCCGACCAGTAAAGTTGCCCTCAATTACGCTGCGCATTACAGTTCCCTCTCATCGGGTATGTTTGTTATACTAACATTGGCTAGACATTTTCGAGATAAATCTCGTAGGTATGATTAGTTCGCATATGGCATATTTAATGAGATTTTATTAAAATTTTATCTTAGAAGTTACAAAATTCAATAATAATTTTTCTCAAAGATATACATGTAGTATTAGTTAAAAGTTTGGAGACGGCGATTTACCGTCATTAATATTCATTTTAGAAAATAATGTTCATTAAAAAGTTTTGTTACGTAATTTTTATCTAAATTTGAGAATACTTGAAATTTTGTTTTCTTCAATTGTTCTTGAGTTACACCTTTTTGCGATTTTTTTAATGGGAACTTGTTAATTTTACGCTACCATTTGATAGAGCATTTTTTCTTTACAATACCATGAAAAAAATTTAATTTATTTTAATAATATTTTTTCAATAAAACGCTGGTTTATGTCTTTAATAAATGTTTTTTAATAGTAGGTACATCTAAGATAGACCAAATTAATTGCAATAAAGTTATTTGTCAAAATCTTGGATGACATCGGACTTATCTTAATAAGCATTGCTTTTTACGTATTCCCAAAGAACAAAATCTGAAGGACTTAAATCAGGCGAATGGACTGGCCATTCAATGTTTCTTCGTCTCCCAATCCATCTATTTGAAAAAACGTTATCCAGATATTGACAAACATTTAAACTATAATGTGGTGCGACGCCATCGCGCTGGAACTATACACTGTTATTGGGAAGGTGTTTGTTGTTTTCATGTGGATAGAGCGTAACACAAAAAGGGATAATTGATGTTCCTATAACTGCAAATACAGAGCAAAAGTTAAATTGCCATAGATGAAAAAGGGACCCTAGAATGCTAATCCAAACTTTAACCTTTCGGGGATACTACGTATAGGTGTTCCAAAAACCAAAATAAATTTTTCGATGACCAGTATCTGCAGTTATGCCTGTTTACATCACCAGCAAAAAGTAGCTTTGTCAGTGAAAAGAATATTGTTGACAATTTTTATTATTATTGCCAATATTTGAGCTTTCTTCACAAAATTGTAGTTTCCTGTCGAAATCATCTTTCATCAACTCATGTAAAAATTGTACCTTATAAGGTTTAGGCTTTTTACTTTTACAAATTGAACTACCAATGACCAAATATATTGAGATTGACCACTAATTGATTGATTAATAGATGGGGATCTTCAGACACAGCCAATAAAACATCCAGCTTTATATCATCACTTTTCGCTGTTCTAGATCTACCACTCCTTGGCAATCTTTAACTCCGCCCGTTTGTTCAAAGCGTTTTAAAGTTTTACCAACAACTAATTTAGAAACTGGATTTTTATTTGGATGCGTATTATTAAATAAATTACAAACGTCTTGTAAATTTCTTCGTTTATCTCGATAACTCAGCATCATAAGTATTACAGTTCTTTCACGTTCACTTAAACTCATCATTGTTAATATTAACAGCAATAAATTGCATAAACTTGTATTTGACGTAAATAATCACCACTGATAAAATTACCTACCTCGAGTTTATTTATCGCTTCGCTTTTATCTATCTCAGATGTATCTACCATTCGTAAATACTTTAACCGGCGTTTTCATTGAACATTTAAAAATCCGAATTACTAGAACGATAGTAGAAATTCGCATGTTGCTTCTTGGCTTTCAAAGCATAAACAAGTGCTGGAAAGTGCAAGTGTCAAAGCTTGTCGTGAGTGATAAATACAAGGCCGTTCGCCTTAGATTTATCAGTAATATTATTTATTTATTTACTTGTGCGTGCATCATAAATTAATACAATTTGAAATCGCTATTGAAACAAAAACTATTAACAACAACGGAGGGATTCCTCAATCAAAATGAACAACGTCAGTCTTAAACGAACCAACCCTACTGTCTCGCCACCCATATCAGAACCGAATAAAAAGTATCTCTTTGAACCACAAAATTTAATATCTAGCAATAAGTTCTTTGTATCCGAGAAACAAATAGAAAATGTCGACAAATAATCAAGGCAAACACGCCGCAGCAATAAGTGCCATGGGTACCTCCGAGGTCACAATACAGCTGTAATACTACGGAGAAAAAAATAAAAATCCCACCAATTTATCTGCACAATGCAGATAAATTAAAATATCAAAAAATTTCTCACCTCAAAGAAAATGCCAAGAGTGAGTTCACTACTGTAATTAAAAAATCGAATAAATTTTACCAGTATAAAAGATCACCGAGCAATGACTAAGCCCTACTACAAGAACAAACTAAGCTATCGCACATTTAAGGACCCTGAGGTTAATAACTTGTCTGTCATAAAGCGAAACGTCCTCGTTTCACTTACAGTAGACGAAATTAAAAATGAACAGCATTAAATTATCCAGTACTGAAAATTGCCAGATTCTACAATAAGAACAAATAGATGCCCGATTCCACTATGTGCGATGGACCTTAGCAATACCCAACAAGGCAAGAAAATATTTAACCTAACAAAGCTAAACTATGGCATTATATAAGTGGAGATAAGAAGAAAATTCAAAGAAATTCTTCAGTGCAAGAAATGCTAGTTGTACGGACACACTCGCAACTACTGCCATTCGTAAACACATTGTGTGAAGTGTACAGACAATCATTTATATAGTGACTGTCTTAAATAATTTGGAGAAGATCCTCAGTGTGTAGACTGTCAGGAACACCACCCGGCAAACTACAAAGGAAGAGGTTATTATGTTAAAATAAACTAGAACCAAACAAGAAACTCTAGTTATCGAACACAAAATATATTATATTCCCAAGCAGTAAACGACAGACAAGAAAGTTTGCCAAATGAGTCATCATTACCTGGACGCTCTGTACCCAAATCCAACACGGCCACATCTAATGGACAAGAATCAGCTGACTACATCTCTACCATACTAAGCAATATAATTGAACTGCTAATCTCCTATTTAAATAAATAAATGTCATTTATAACAACACCACTTCCAACATTTCTAGACAATGGATCAAAGTACTACCTCATTAATAAATAATCCATAACAGTGACTAATCGGAATGCCACTGGTCTTAAAAGCTAACGCTAAATTTTTATCGAATTTTATGGCAGGGCACAACGACTTATTTTGTCAGTACAAAAAAGTTCAGAATACTTGGATATGACGTGTACCTGAAAAATAGAGAAGTAGTAATTGCATCAGACAGAGTTGCAATCACAAACAAAAAGAAAATCAATTACCACTTTCTTCATACGAGTGATCTCCAAAATATAGAAGTTATTACCATAAAAATACTTATGGAAAATAATAGCACTTTAATTCTTATGTCAGCATACAAACCACCAAATAAACGGCTTCTTGAAGATGAAATTGGCAAACTTTACAATATCGATGACTCCACGCTGCTCTTAAGAGAGCTAAATGTAAAGAACACTATATGGGGATGTCGAGCTAGTAATCTTGATGGAATTAAGTTACATAATATTATGATCGACCACGGTATTCTAATATCAGCCCCAGATAATTTCACTTACCATCCATATAGATCAGATCGTCAAACTGATATTTTAGATGCAATATTACATAAAAACGTTACTAATACAATATACCTATAATTATTAAGCCACACACCGGAAAAATTTCCAAGCGACCCTCGATCGAAAACTGGGACGGATAGGATCACTTGAAACACCTTCAGATATTGGCGTTCAGTTCGACAGCACACATCTGCAGTATAAAAAAGTATACAGAAATCTACCACACCATGGAAACAGAGGAAAGTTGCTGACCATATTAGAACACTCAAACACGTACTTAATCTAATTAAACTGAAGAATAGGTACAGAAGATAATGGCAGAGATCTTGATTATCGTATTTCAAAACACTATATAACCAGCTATATCATTTAGTAAAGCAAGAACTAACTACCTTGAAGATATACAATCCTGCGATCCATCTCTGCGGTTGGCTACCAAATGACTGTTAAGACAACCGAACGTAATCTATCCGATGGTAGCCAAAAACTCCACATAGTCTTCGGAAGACAAAAAAGCAAACTTATTAGCAACGCATCTTAATCTTTGTTGTGCTCTTTAAAATTACGTATTATGCACAAGGGGTATGTGATACCCCAGTCACTTAAAACGTTTATTACAGGTGTACAATTCGTTATTTTAACTCAAACAAAATTGGTGGCTATTGTTCAAAACTTCCAAAATAAGATCAAATAGGTTTGATTATAATTTTGCAACATAAAAAAATTATAGATAATATATTAACTAAAAAACCGAAAAATAGACTCTTTCACTAAAAAATGCATAAAAAATTCAATTTTTAATATTTTTTAATTATTTTAGCGATATTGCTTTTTGAAATACTACACTTTCAAGAAAAAATAGTAGTTTATAGCGGCTTTAAAAATTTTTTAAAGCCGCTATACGAAGTCGCACGTTTTTGAAAAAAATAGAGTATTGAGTATTATAAGAAATATGGGTTTATTTTCAAGATAATCGTTTTATTGGCGGATTTTTGGTTATTATCACACACAATAATATAAAATTATACAAATATAAAAGAAATTACAAGATTTTAGGAAAAAATATCAGTCTACATAGGCACAGTCAACGCCCAAAGGCGATCGATGCTTGTTACACATAGGGCGTTCGCCCGATGGGCACCCATACTTAGTTTTCGTATCTACTTTTTTCGTGCAAAGTACGCATCATTGGTATTTATCGTAATTTTTGGTCTCAAGCGTCTCTGATTTGTTCTTAGTAATGCCCAGTATTCCTGCGATCGCCAATTTTAACTCTTGACGTAGGAAAAATGTCATGTATCTCTCTTGCAGGTGATATCTTGCTAGGTGAATGTAGATGCGTTCCAAGCAGTATTGGGCTGTGACTTTTGAATTATTATTTTTATTAACAAATTTGCATTTTAGCAAAATTCGAGCATTTACTGCCGCCTGGTCCAACATCCCGAAGAAAATTCTCAGTGGCCAGCGAGTTGTTTTCCGGGTATCGGTAAATGCATGGCACAGTTTATCGAACGCATCTGTACCGTCCTTAGTTTTGTTGTAATGTGTAATTATTGCTGGTTTTCCGTTCGAGTCTACTTGTGACGAATGTATGATTGATGAGGCTATCAGAACAATTTTATTCTTTTTAGGCGTATGCGAAACTAAAGTAATGTTCGGTGAATAGCATAATTTACTATCAGAGGGGTTTTTGGACTCTACTTTCATCTCTGCGAGGATCTCGCGCTTTTTTTTTATTGTTTCTGTTACGGGAACTTTGTAGGGTTCTTTGATCAATGTCTCCACGATTGGGATGCTCGTGAAACAATTATTACACGTTATCGTTCTTTTTGTGTTATGAATCATAGCACTTGTATCTCTTAAAAAATAATCGGGAATCTGACCTTTAGGAATGTGGGCCGAGCTTTCTTTTCCTAAGTACGGCATGGCAAAAATCTAAAAATAATAATTAATTATTTATAACAAACGAACTAAAAAAAGTATTGCACGAAATATAAATATTTATTTACTATGTATACGCATCATTTAGAAACAAGAGTTTTAAGCCATATTTTTCCGGCTTAGATTTTATGTATACGCGAAAAGAGTATCGATCTCTGAAATCCAACAGCTGTTCATCCACTGTGCAATCGCGGTGGGACGTATAACAACGTCGACAGTTTGTTATAAAAATATCCCAAAATGGTTACGAACTTTCTGTAACAATTGTTACTATTGCTGCCCTCCAACGATTGTGCCAGTCACAAATTCCGTCTCACTTTGGTGCGGTAATGGGCGTTGACGTTATGTTGACATTACGACATATATAGCAACGATCGTTCTTATATTTTCACGTGGCCCCGAACGCGTTACTCTGGCAACCAATGCTTCTCACACGGCCGGGACCGGGGACCTCCGCATTGTGCTTTAAAGATATTTGATGTATTCATGAAAGAAAAAAAAACAAGCTCTCTCCCACTATTATTCATACTATTTACACACTAATAAGCAAAAAAAACGACAATATAAAAGTTGAAATTATTCATGAAATTATACGTACTGTACACATAGGGTATTTCACTACTGCCAAGAGCAGACTAAAGCCGGGCGGGGAAATCTATGTATAGGATCTTGAAGTGTTATTCCTAGACTACAGGTGTATGGCTGCACAAGTCCCGATTCGCATTTTACGTATTAGAAAAACGCGTTTGAAAATACGCTGGGGTATCTCCTACCCCCGGTGCACAACAAAGGTTAAACAGATATTTACATCTAACATAGGAAAACATGACGAACACTTTGAGAATAAGGTAACAAACACAATTGCCAATTTTGAGTTATAAGATAACGCAACAATAGCCCTTGCATCTGCCCAAGAACTCAAATCCTACGTAGTACTACTACCCAAACGTAAAAAATCTTACCAAGAAGGCGGTAGCTTATTTAACTACAATATATAATGCCTGTCTCAGACCAGTACATTTTCCGACTCCCTAGAAAACTGCAATTAGACAGAAAAAGGGTTCGAAATAGAAAATATACTGCGATTATGTTAATGGATCTGGAAAGAGCGTTTGACAAGGTATTGCATGACGGACTCCTTTACAAAATGCTACTTCTAAATATTCCAAGTTACTCAACTAAGATCACTTACTCTTTTTTGACCAATAGAAGATTAACTTAACATTATACAGTACCAAACTCATAAAGACAGTAGTGCTTCAGGGTGGCATACTAGGACCAACTATATTTAATTTGTACGTTTACAATCTGCCTACAGTAATCGACTTAACACTAGCCATGTATGCTAATGACACGGCGATAAAAACACAAGCTCCAGTGCCGAAACAGCAATTGAACACTTCAAAACTAAAATATAACGTGTGAATGATTCCAGAAATGGAAAATCAAAATAAATCCCGACAAATTCCAAACCAAAATGTTTATCCTCAAATGATACGCCCAAATTACAAATCTAAAATAAAAAACAAAATAGTCTGGAATTCGAAGGATTCAGCAGTGAAATATTTTGGTATTTATTTACATGCTTAGCTGAGGGTACCATATCAATAAAAAACTCAACGAGTACCACAACAGACTGTATTATATCGATTAAAAAAAACCCAGATCTCATCTTAGAACCAAATGCACTGTGCTCATTTACAGATCCTCGACATTGGTCGTATTATAGTTACCTATGCATGGCCAATCTGGTACAACACATCAAAAACATCAATGAAGAAACTACAAACAATACAGAACAAAGTTCTCCAAATTGCAATCAAGTGCCCGTGGTTTGTTCGTAATACTCAAATACACGATGAAGTAGATGTCCCACTAACATCTAAGTTTATCAAGAAAACTACTGTGAATTTTTTTCAAAACTGTACGACAGAGGTGTTATTATGTGTTATTATAAAAAAAAAAGGAATTTTCCGTAACGTTTTAGAGGGTCATTGTCAAATTACAAATGGAGGACAATTTGAACACTTAATTATTAATTTATTTTTTATGATAAGATTTTAACAAACAACTTTATTGCAAATAATTTTGTCTATCTTAGATGTACTTATTATTAAAAAACATTTATTAAAAACTTGAACCGGCGTTTTACTAAAGAAATGTTATTAAAATAAATCATTTTTTTATATTATTGCAAAAAAAATTAAGTTAAAATTAACACGTTCCTATTTAAAAAAAAATTTAAAAAGGCGTAACTCAAGAACAATTGGAGAAAATAAAATGTCAAGTATCCTCAAATGTAGATAAAAATTACACACAAAACTTTTGTATTGAACATTATTGTTCAAAACGAATATTAACGACAATAAATTGCGGTCTCCATACTTTTAATGTGTTACAAATACATAAAATTTTACTTTAGAAACATATTATGAATACACTGTTATTACACAGAAATCAGTAACAGTAGAAACTGAATGGTATAATTTGGACAAATTAAGATAACAATGTTAGAAGTTTTTATAATTTGAACTTAAAATTCTCGATTTTTTTTGTTTTAATCATAAGAAAAATTAAATTAAATATAAATATTTAGTTTTGCTTGGTGCTCTCTTGAATATGTTTCTTCTAAACGTTTGGTAATAATTTTAAATTTTATTGTTTTATATAAACAGCTATTTTCTATAATAGCTACTACTGTATAACGGTTTAATTATTAATTGTAGCAACAAATGGTGAGTAATAGTATTTTTTGCTGAAATGATTTTAAAAATGTGTGACTCATTATTAATATAACGCATTGGTACGAGATACGACTTTCGTTTACTGTTTCACTTGAATAAGGGACAGAAGCTGCAAATTTTTAATTAGAAAAGATGCCTTCACATTGCTAACAAGCATATTACATATGTACTTCTGTCGTATCTCAAAAAATTTAAAGTAATCCTTGTAATATATTACACGTTGTGTATATACACTATGGTAATGCTAAGTAAAGCCACCGATATTATTGAATTAAACGAAATATTAAATGTTTTAGCTCATAAAAAGCAAATTGTCTAGTTTACCGTAATTTCAGCTTTATGATAGATTACAAATAAAAATATGTAATTATACTTTTCGTGTTGGTACTGTTTTTTACTAAAATGCAGAAGTGTAGCTGAGCGAAAGTTACAAGGGATATAGCATCATGTCAAGTCATGGAAACCTTTCTGTCGTGCTCAAAGTTTGGAATTGTTACCTCGAGAGAGGAAATTATGGCAGCAGACCAAGTCAGGGTCGAAAACACATTACAACTACAGGACAAAGTAAATTTTCTGTATTTGATTAAGCACATCTGTTACTAGAGACCTTACAATATGGCTCTTTAAACATTAATAAAATATTCAGGAAATATAGAAAACATTATGGAAAAATTACTGATGTCTAGATGAACCCAATTATGTTTAAGTCCTAGATTTCTGATTCATTAGCATGAATAACTCTTTAAACAAAAATTTCTGGTAAAGCCCTCAAAAAGCAGGTAAAAGATGTTCAATAAAGGCCCTAATTTAAATCGGACGGCAAGACCTCCATATGAATGCGTATAAAATTCAACTGACGCAAATAGAGGGGATTTGCTAAATGGATTGTGGGGAGTCTGACAGCAAACAAAAAATTTCGCAAAAAATAATTTTCACTGACGAAGCCAACTTTCACATAAGTGGGTCGTCAAGAAACAGAACTGCAGAATTTGGGGAAAATAAAAATCTTGGAATAATATAAGAGAGTTTACGTTACTGGTTGTTCTAACTTTTTTACTGCATGGCGCTTTATTTTTACCTTGTAACGGAGACAAGCCTAGGATTAGATAAGTAAAATCCGTAATCTTTTTAACATTATTTTTAAGTTTTTTAACGCTTCTTTGAATAATTAGTTAATAGGTCTCACAATTAAAAAACACTTGGGTGTCCTCAAAGTTAGTCTTGTAGTTATGATTTCTCAAGGCACATTCAGGAACAGCTCATTTTTTGAGTTGGTTGAGGTACAGATATCGTTGAGTTTTTTTTAATTTAAATGATAATTGTTTGGTATTTACGGTTGTCCTTCATTTTACTTTTCAAAATTCAAATGGGCAACTCAGCTTTTGCTAATAACTAACGATAAGTACTATAAACTAAATATTGTAACGTAAAAATAGAATATTGCAATAAACCTAAAACTACAGTACGTGCAACAGTTTATCCTGACAAGCAATCAGTGTGAACAAGTACCAAACAATGTTCAACTCATTAGAAAATACATTTCTAAGTAAAGGAGACTAGAACGTCAAGCGTACCAATTGGGATTCACAATACATAACATTGAAAAGAAAAACCTGCTATGAACAACTACAAACAAAAGATTCTCCTATTTGTTAACTAGCAAAGCAATTTACTGATTTATAAACCACAAAAAACTTTTAGATCTGCAAGACTTTGTGGTCGTCAACAGCATCACATCTAAGTGCGATATACATATTGAACATAATTGGAATAATTTGGAAAATTTCTTTGGATTACGTCCTACTAGTTTTTAAACAAATTATTGATATATTATTATAATATATTTATATATCATTTCTTTGGGTGCGAATTTTTGCTCTTCCCAGAATCGTTGGATCTGACCGATTTTTGGGTGCGAGATTTCGAGTTAATTTCTCTACTCGCCTGGGGTAAATCTATTTTAAAACTCGCAGCGCTCATGTTCAGAAACCTATTAGCTAGTTTATCTTTTCCGTGGGTTAAGTAGCAACCCTAACGCCACAACCTTCCTTCTGTACACGGGCTTGAGACGGCAAGGGAGGTTGTTGAGCTACTCGATCCACTCACCTGCGAAATCTCTTATAATGAAGACCGAGACACAAAAAACAAAATACGCAAATTCCAAACCATCTGCGGAACAATAAAAACTACACCAAAAAGGAAAGTAAGAACAGAAACAAAACTATAAAAAAAATAAAACTATACAAAACTATAGCTACTCCTGTATGCTATATGAAATTGAAGCCTGGATAATAACAGAAGAGAAAAAGAAAGAAATCTAAGCAGCAGAAATTAAGTTAAGAGGACAGAATGCAAAACGAATAAATTAGAGATCATCTAAATATATATACTCCTTAACTGATAAAGTCTTGCAATACAGGGAGAAATAAACAAACCGGCTCGGAAGAATGGAGAAGAAAAGGATCCCAAAACAAGCCTTAAAAAAAGAAAAAAGAGACGTATGAAGGCCGAGAAAAAGATGGAAGAAAACAGGAATAGGTCTACGACCTAATCCATGATAGACATGATCATGATAATGATAATATTTATATATTACTACTGTGTACAAATATAACCCGGAATTTTGTTATAATTTTTGAAATCCTTATTTATTCTTAAAAATCTATTTCATCGCCTTCGAAGTAACCCCCCTCGGCTGCAATGCACTTATGCCAGCGAATTTTCCACTCATCAAAACACTTTGAAACGTCCTGTTTCGGTATGGCCTTCAGCACCTTCTTCGATTCGGCTTGAATCTCTTCTATCGTGTCAAAACGGTGTCCCCAGTCACGTGGAGCTAAACCATGCGAATACGGCGGTTGCGGAACGATATGGGTGGAATTTTTAGCGAAATGGTCACGAATAAATTGAGGGTTTTTGGAACCAAACGAGATTTGACTTTTTTGAGATACAAAACTTCCTTCAAAATGGTGTTGACTGATCCATTTGAAATGCCAACGATGTCAGCAAGCTCTCTAGTTGTCAATCGACGATTTTGGAGCACCAATTCCTTAATTTTGCGACGTGCTGTTCGTCAGTCGATGTTCTTGGACGTCTTTGATGTGGTTCGTCTTCAACGCCTTCACGACCCTCTTTGAACATTTTATGCCATTCGTATACTTGTGTTTTAGACATAGCCTGTTCACCGAAGGCTTTTTGTAAAATTCTGAGCGTTTCCGCAGCAGAAGTATCATTTCTAACACAAAATTTAATCGAACTTCTTTGTTGAATATTTTCTGACATGGTTAAAATCGAAAAAGTTAATTTTGGTTGTTTACGAAAACGAGCATCACTCTTCAACTAATTAAGATATTAACCTAAAATTTGACACAGATGTCAGTAGCAGTTCTACCAACTTAAAACTAAAAAGGTTTGTGCTCAACGAAATGCCCGCGCAGTTTAAATTAAAAATTCCGGGTTATATTTGTACACAGTAGTACATCTACTAATCAAATTCAAACGAGTTTTTTGAAGTTGACATGAGGAAAAATGAAGAGAAGAAGAGTAGTGTTTCCTTATTACTCTTTCTCTTGGTTAGTTAGAACCATTAGTGGATTTTGCACATTAGTTTGTCTTGTGTTATTACAGTTTTATATATTTTTGAAAAGAAATTATGTTTTTATTAAGTTGTCAAGCTTTCCTTACCGTCCCTAGCAAGCTGGTGTTTCTTTGCGATTTCTGTTCAGAAATCTTTGAGCTATTTTTTGTAGATGTAGATTTTTGCGATAACCATTTGATTATATTCAGCCAATGAAAGAGCCTTTTGATGTGCAAACTTTTTGTTATAAGTTATTTTACTTGCTACGAGGAAGTACTCCGGTAAGAGTATTTTAAGTTCCGTCATGGCAATATATAAATTTATATGCAACTTTTTATATTTTGACTCAACTTTAACTTATGTTCTCACGTAGAAAAGTTTGTGATATATTGTACTTTATCTTTTAAATTTTTCTTTTGTAACATATTTTGAGCTTACTATATTGTCATTAGTGAAAAACATTTTCGTTTAGTTTTTTTAAAAAGGACATTTGAAAACAAAACATTTTTATATAACTCTTTTGACAACATGCATTGTGAACAGAATTGATTAGTATTTCGAAAACTTTACTAAGAAGTGGTCCAAATATTTCACCTGGATCTTAACACGGAAAAGTACTGTACATACAACTTTTTGGTAAAGTTAATTTGGAATTCTTCTTCGTAAATTATTTTCTTGGAGATCCAATTATTAAGCTTAAAAATAGTACAAAATCGTCTTTCGTTCACGCCAAACGAGAACCGAATATTGACATTCTTAGTAGTTATTCATTCACGCCAAACATATTAAGCGCTAAAATACAAGAAGCAACTGTTATCAGAAATATTTAGATACCAAAATGATTGGTTATCAAAATTCCCTCTGTAGTCGAACATTTCCCGCTACCTCACAATATACTCATGTTGGTGGATAAAGATATGAAATATGGTGAGGTGTTAAAGTTCTGATGTACTTGTATAATAACTTATTTGTTTTTAAATTTTTGTTTTCTAATGTATTTGAAACTAGTAGCTAGACAGCAATTAAGAAAAGTATCTAATACCGTTATCTATAGATATATTTTATGAAAGATACCAATATCAGCATTTAGATATTAAAATTAAATATCTTTACATAACACTTTTTTTCGCCGTGTCTTCTTATCAGAAGAGCCGTGGTCATTGTGGTCTATTATTCATTGTATTTCTAACAATGTTTTTTCATCATCCGAGCTTCATGATTGATTTGTTGAATTGGCTTCTGTTCAGCGAACTATATCGTATTTTTAATTTCAAGCAAAGGAATTTCAATTACAAGGCCAAAAAGCTGGAAGATACTCACTTTGGAAGCGGACGCTCTGCTAGAGGAATAGGCTCCCCGGGGCTGTAATTAGGGAGAATCGAGGCAGAGGAAAAAAGGGCGTGGACGGAAAAAAGGACAAGTTACCCCAACCTTCGCTGCGGGGCTGATCGGAAGCGTCTTTTCTGATGTGGTTCCTTCCGCTGGTCGTGTCCGAGGTTTACAACAGGATTTTTCTATTTTCCCTCGCCTGGTCAAATACAAAAAAAACGGACCGAGTTTCTCCATCGGGAAATATCGACTCCTATATGCAATCGACCTACAACAAACAACATCTAGGATGTGGAAACTCTTGGCACCAATCGAACTCTCGGTCGAAACGGTTTTGTACACACGGGCAAATTAAAGCCGGTCGAACGTTTCCAAAACTATCATGAATGCACCGAAACAGCCGTAGCAGCTCCGCTTTTATAGAGGCGTCGCCGCGCAGGCGAATCAAATTGCCACGGAATCTCTAATTAAACAAAACGCGTACAGAGGAAGCCATAAGACGGCCGACCCTATTTTAAAACCCAAATATTGGTGATTGGCCCGAACAGCTTTTCTACTGTCGTTTTGACTTGATCTAGCCATCTCTACGTACATAACCCTAGATGTACCTAAACTTGCTCGAAGAAAATATTTTACTAAATTTTTTATGCTAAGATTTATGAATTACATCCACATTTCTATTTAATATATCTTAAGCGTATGAATATTTAATTTATCAATGACTGTACATACCACATTTAAAAGTATTTCTTTCGCTAGATGATGAGTTTAGCCAAATTTTCATGCGGCTATAAACATGCCCTAAATACTTTCAAGTTTAAAACCAATTTGTAATTAAGGAGGTTCGAGTGGATGGATTATAAAACAAATTTTGAGTTGTTTTAGACTTGTAGAAAGTTTTTTGTTATTACACATTTATTAACAATCAGAATACATTGTATCCATGAGCTAATCCGTTGGTTTAAGAGTAAAAGTCTTCTAATAAAGTGACGAAACTATCTTTTAGTGATCGGATCTTTAGCTTCCTTTCAGAGTCTGCTGGTCAGTACCTCTTTAATTTTCTTACCATTGGCTATTCTTATAGTATAATAAAATATTTGCTTGAACTTCATTTCATTATGAAGTTTTATGCTGATAGCTTGGATTAGTGCATTTCTTTAATTTTTAAGTCTATTCTCACTAGAATAGTAAAAGCTAGCGGCATTTCTGCCCTTTCAAATCTACTTGCTTAGATTTACGTTTATTGATTTTACTCTTTAAAGGTCGTAGCTAGATTTTTGGTTGATCCAGCTGATTGTATAAGATATGTGAGGCTCAACTAGATTTTCGTGTGTAATAATGATGGCGGTATTATCCGCGAAGATTCCAATAATAGTGTCTCTGTTAGTCGGTATATCAGTTAAATGATGCACTTATAGTACTGGGCTTGAGATGCTCTCTTGTGGAACTCCAAATTTGATCGTTTTTAGACACCTCTCCATTTGAAACTATATTCGCGATAGCTGAAATGAAACATAAAGAGATTGTAGTGAATTGATATGGGAAGTAGCAGCGGCTTATCACAATAACGTCTGCTAGGCTTTTAAGCATGAAGATCAGCGTACACATCGATTTGCTTTCACTGCCTCAGAGTGGATAACCATAAGGCTAAGATATCTATTATACGATATATCGACACGAATAATAAATTTGCTTGCTCTGGCAACAAGTTGAACGTGCAATAGAATGTACATTTGATGCGCTTTTGTACATTGCTACTACTTTTTGAAGTCATTAAAAACGCCTCTTTAAAATTTTTGTTTCATTAAAAGTTTTGTGGTTTAGATGACTTGAGACTTATAGATTAACTAGATTTAAACTCGCGGCTACCCGGTTGTCTTTCATTAAAGTATCCTGTTTACTAAGTTTCTCGTTATTGTATTCCACAGGAAACGTTTTTACTACCTTCAAACTATCAATCAAATTTATTCGTATTCGTGAATCATAGCTGAATTTCAAGATAACACGCAACGTAAGAATAAAAAGTGACAACTAATTGTGAAGTTATATCACGCATCTGTGTCAATAATGATAAAGTTTTATACTTAACACAAGGCATTTGCAGTAGACACGACTGTGGTATGTCACTGTCGAACAAAATTTTTTTTGACTAAAATAACATTATCGGTTTACCTCTAGGAAAATTATTAGATTTACTGCGGTTAAATACATTCACAAACATTGAAAGAGGTATATTTGAAGCCCGCTTACAGTAGCAGCTACTTTCGGTAACATAACAAACTATTGTTCAACAACAAGCTGTCGTGCGGTGGTACGTAAACAAGTAAATTGAAGCTTATGGTAGGTAAATGCAGCCTAGAAATTCTTGTTTAACTTGTACCTAAAATTAACTTGTAGTTGGCGTTTAATTATTTATAAATAAAGTAGAACGTTTTTGTTCTTATAACAAGATTATATACATAGATGTGACATGGTAATATTACGCAATGCCTTATGTGTGTTTTTCAGTTTCGTTTTTCTAAATCAAAAATATAATCTTCTATTTTAATTAATTCAATACTAACATTATTGTAAAGTTTATTCATTTAAAATTAGCTTTAATTAATAATTAAGTTGTGAGGAGCCTTTTTATGTTATGGATACATTTATTATTGTATTTCTATAAAAATTATTTAAAAAAAATCGAATGGTTTTTACAGAAGTGCCAAAATTAGTATTAAATAATCAAATAATAATAGTTTTATATATATATATATATATATATATATATATATATATATATATATATAAAGTATAATTGACATATTACTCCATTGTTGAAAATCGACTTTAGTCCGATAATTCGTATTTAATCGGTGCGCTTGACCCAAGGTCAGCAGCGAGGCGCGCGACCTTAGGTCAAGCGCACCGATTAAATACTTGAATTATCGGACTAAAGTTTTCGATTTTCAACTAATGGAGTAATATGTATCCAATTAGTACTGGCAATCTTAACGCCACTTACGGACACGTAACTAATTTAAGTTATAACCAGCCCCAACTGCAACAAACCTACCAACAGACACCTTATGGCGGTCAGCCGAACTTTCAGGCACAATTTAACCCTACCCATCATTCGCATAACTAATCATTTCCTCCCCTACAACTTTCAACCCCAGATTTTTATTTAGGTACAGCAGCTCACTCTGATGGCCAATCGACATTGTAAACTAACGACAGTGATGACTTCGAAGTAGTCGGAGAAACCAATGCCCACTCTTGGCAAGTGACGAAAAAAAGAAAACGGTCGAACAAACCTGCCGAACATATTTCTACGATGCAACCGCAAACCATAACTCAAAATCGATTCCAACCACTATCTGGCCATAATATAGAAACAACCACCCCTCAGAGTTCTGGAAGAAATAAAAATACAACCAAAGCTATTAAGCCTCCTCCTATATTTATATATGGGGTCACAAACTACAATGGAATGATTGAGAATATTGCTAAAGTTGCTGAGAATGAGCAATATTACAGCAAAACACTTGCTAACAATACAGTTAAATTCAACCCACTCACTTCCGAAACATACAGAAATATTATCAGGCACTTAAGAGAAGAAAACATTATCCATCACACCTATCAGCCCAAAGAAGAGCGGGCATAAAGAGTAGTGATCCGATATCTCCATCACACCATCCCGACTGACACGATTAAAGAAGAACTCCAACAACTTAACCATAAAGTCCGAAATATAACAAACATAAGGCACAGGGTTAGCATTTGCAGCTTCCACTTTTCTATGTCGACTTGGAACCTAACCCAAACAATAAAAGTATTTATGATGTAAAATTCCTCTGCAACTGTAGAATAACTGTTGAAGCCCTACATAAAAGACGAGATATCATACAATGCACAAGGTGCCAAAATTACCGCCATTCTAAGGCTTACTGCCTGAGACAGTACAAATGTGTCAAATGCGGTTATGACCACGACGCCAAAACGTGTACAAAGCCAAGAAGCTCGCCAGCCAAATGCGCTCTATGTGAGGGTACCCATCCTGCAAACTATAAAGGATGTCTAACATACAAAAACTTAATAAATATGCGTTACAAAGCAAATAATCAAACAACACCTAACAGAAGAGTGATTCCTTCACAACCATCTAACACTGTCCTAGCCACTCGAATACGAATAAAGACCCCCGACGAACTAAACGAAGCGACTAATCATCTCACTAATGTAATCCAAAAGGCTGCCTGGGAGTTAACCTCTATCGGAACTGATCATGAAAAACCTACTGCTTCGATACCTCTAACGATTAAAGAACTGATCGCAGAAAAGAGGAGAGTCAGAAAAACGTGGCAGAGTACACATAATTCTGCTGATAAATCTATCTACAATCGTTTAACGCGTAAACTTCATAAACTATTAAGAGAGATACAAAATAATAACTTCACTGAGTATTTAACGAACTTGAAACAAGAGGATCACTCAATCTGGAGAGCCATGAAGAACCTTAATAGGCCTCAAGTGCCCAAAAGACCTATCAGGAGAGCAGATGGAACATGGGCAAGATCTCCTATAGATAAAGCAACCACTTTTGCAGAGCATTTATCCGACATCTTCACTCCCTTTGAAGCATCGGCAGCCCCTGGAGACAACCCAATCGAAGCATCTCTAGACATCCCGTGTTAAATGTCACTCCCAATAAATCCGTTTACTCCCGCTGAAGTTATATATGAAATTCAAAAACTGAACCAATTTAAGGCGCCAAATCATGATTTAATAACTGGAAAAATTCTAAAAATGCTGCCCAAGAAAACTGTCGTACTCCTAACTACGATTTTCAACCGGATGTTAAGTCTCTCATATTACCCAATCACCTGGAAGTACGCACATATATTAATGATACCCAAACCCGGCAATGAACAAGAAAGAGTGACTCCGTATCGGCCAATAAGCCTTTTGCCTATAATGAGTAAACTATCGGAAAAACTGTTTCTTAAACGACTTTGCCAAGATACAGACATATTTCAACACCTACCACAACACCAGTTCTGTTTTCGAGATGGTCATTCAACCACACATCAAACGCACACAATAGTAAATGAAATCTCATCCTCTCTAGAAGAAAAGAAGTATTGCGCCGTTGTGTTCCTGGACGTGTCACGGGCCTTCGACAAGGTTTGGCACACAGGGCTGCTATATAAACTAAAAGAGTCATTACGGAGCTACTATTACTTGCTCCTTAAGTCATACCTAACAGACCGCTATTGCTCTGTCAATTGCGATAACGAACTAGCCCCATATTACCCCATCAAATCCGGTGTCCCGCAGGGAAGCGTCCTGCGCCCCCTCCTTTACCTTGTCTATACTGCTGACCTGCCAGAAACTGACAGCACTGTGACTGCTACCTTCGCTGACAACACGGCAATACTTTCCGCCCATGAAAATGCGGATAGTGCAACTTCCAACTTTCAACCTCCAACAACACCTCAATATAATCAGCACATGATTAGATAAATGGCGCATAAAAGTTAATCAATCAAAGTCAGCCCAAATAACATTTACTATGAAAACCAATATTTGCCCGCCTGTCAGCATTAACAATGCTCCAGTACCGGTAAAAACCGACGTAAAATACTTGGGACTACATCTTGATCAACGGCTCACGTGGAACAAACACATACAAACTAAGCGCAAACAATTAAACCTCAAATACCGTGAAATGTACTTGCTCCTTCGTAGACATTCAAAGCTATCGATCCGAAATAAGCTGCTACTTTACAAAACGATGCTGAAACCAATTTGGACATTTGGTATACACCTTTGGGGATGTGCTAAACCGACCAGAATAAAAACACTGCAACAATTTCAGTCAAAAACCCTCCGCGCAATTGTTGATGCGCCCTGGTTTGTAACCAACCAAACAATCCACCAAGACCTAGATGTCCCATTCGTTGTCGATGAAATCAAAAGATATGCGATGAATTACCACCAGAAGTTAGATGGACACAGCAATCCACTAATTCACCAGCTTTCCACTTATCATCCACCAATACGAAGACTGAAGAAAACATGGCCTGAAGACCTCACCAACCTCCCGTAAATGGTGCTCCTAGGGAGTGTCATCAATGGATGACTTCTCCTTTCACTGCCTCCCCTAGCATCACATCTACTGAATACTTTTGTTAAGTAAATTGTAAATTAACATTATTGTATATATATATATATATATATATATATATATATATATATATATATATATGCTCAATATAAATTTTGACCCAATATTTTGTTAATACAATATTCTCCCTAAAGCTACAATAAATAATTCGGCGAATGCTCTCTACCCTCATACAATGATTTTAATCTTTGGATTACGGTATCGATTAAATCGCTTTATAGGGTGCTTCAGTCACGGCTACCATAAAATTCACTTTATAGTTATAGTCTTTTAGCTTGTTGGATCATGTGCAATATGAATAAAGTTTATGTCTGAGGACTGTGCCAGCCATGATAAACGTGATCTGCTACCATACGAAATTGGAATCCACACTATGCTAACTTTCTCCTTATTTTACAGCATAGTAAAAGATGTTGTCATAAAATTGATTAAACGCAAACATACATACTCAGGTTCGACTATTATTATTAAATTGTCAGTATCAGCTTATATTAAACAAAATGGTGGATTGTTAATAGTCTTTCGCTCAAAAACTATTAATTCTATTAAGGCTCTTTCTGAAAGGGAGTCTTTTCTTAGCAATGTGTTTGCACAGCCACACATTATAACTTTGAATAGTACCACCCTTGCTGTTTTGGAGTCGCGCCAATTCAGTCACTTACTGTCGAGGGCCCTAAATAGCTTCTCTTACCTTTACCCATTTTTTTTATTCCAGGGGTTCTGAGAGGCTGGCTACTGGCAATAATTATCGTGTATAGTTTCTTTTAATTTGAGTAATAGCACAATTCATTTGACTTGAGTAGCTTTAGACAATTTTTTTGCGCTTAGGGTATGTCTTCCTCACTGCATCCTATGGATTATTGTGATTACCCTAATAAAGTAAATTCACAACCGATATGTAAATTGATGTTCCCTGAATCAGCAGATACAGGTTCTTTACAGGGTGTGTCTGGAAATCTTCCAGTTTCAGAATTGGTCTCCCGAATGTATGTTGCCTTTTCCTGCACAGCGCATCTTACTTGCATAAAATATGTAAGGCTGTTTCTGGTTTCCCTCTACAGAATTTGCATGCAAGGTCACCATTGAATTTACCAATTTTCCAGAGGTGTTCTTTTACAGTCGCATGTCCCGGAAGAAACCCTATGGTTAGCTTTAGCTGTAACCTACTTAGGTTAAGGAGTTCTGCAGCTCTCTTTTGGCAAAGTCTCTTATTGAATGTTTTGCTGAAATAATGTCCTGATCGTCTCTTCCAGTACATTTGATTATGAGTGCGTCTCCTCTCCTTAGTAAACCTTCGGAAAACACTTCGTGAAATTCCTAAAGCAGATTCTGAGCCGATATAAGCCTCACTAGAGCTCTGCCTAGCCAATTCATCGGCTTTCTCAGTGCCATAGATACCGCAATGCCTAGGTGCCCATAACAGTTTTACCGTGTTGTGTTCTGCCAGTGCATTGAGTTCGTTGATGCAAGCCCATACCAGTTTAGGTAATGCTTTAGTGCTTGAGAAAGCCTTTAAAGCTACCTGGCTGTCTGATAGAATATAGATTCGCTTATTCTGTCAGCCCTCTTACCATTTTCAGAAGCGTACTGACCCAAGGGAAAGTTTAGCTGTACCCTGGGAACCTCAGCATATATTCTAGCTACGGTACTCATCTCGGTTTTAGAACTATCTGTGTACCAGATTAGGCTACCAGGTGCAACTGTCTGTCTAAAAGTCTCGCTCCTACCTCAATCCTGCATGATCACCTCGAATAGAGAGTCGTCAAATATTTTTGAAGTCCTCATTTCAAGCAGAGGGCCCCCAGACTATCAATTATTCTGTACCCGTATGTGTCTTGTACAGTGTATGATGCAGCCTGTAGAGACCCAATCTTACCTTTCGCTGAATCACTATGTGTAGAGGTGTGAGCTCTAGAAGAGCCTCTATTGCTGCAGTGGGCGTGGTTCTCATCGTCCCTGTAATGCCCAAACAGGCAAGTCTTTTTACCTTACCTAGTTTTAGTTTGGTGGTTTCTTGTGTAACTTTGGACCACCAGACCAAAGCTGAGTATGTAAGAGAGGGTCTAACCACTCTGGTGTACAACCAGTGCACCATTTCTTGTTTTAGTCCCCACGACCT
This sequence comes from Sinelater perroti, assembly GCA_036346155.1. Lineage (NCBI taxonomy): Eukaryota > Metazoa > Arthropoda > Insecta > Coleoptera > Elateridae > Sinelater > Sinelater perroti. The sequence goes on along the minus strand of JARFIY010000248.1, from coordinate 27,076,609 downwards.
GTTGTACATCCGTCTGACAACTGATGGAGTTGTCACCGATTTGTCGACCACTTTCTCAATATGACGGTTCCAAGTAAGATCAGAATCGAAATCGACTCCTAGATACTTTACTTCTCCCGATATGGTTATTTATTTTTTGCCAAGGAAAAGATGTGTAAGCCCCTCTATTTGTTCTTTCGCGTGAGGGTATAATTGTGGTTTTTACAGAACTGATTTTGAGGCCTTCTTGTTCAGTCCATTCAGTTACCACGTTCAGAGCCCTCTGCATCCGTTCCCTAATCGTGCCTACAAATTTCCCTTCCACGAAGACAACTAACTCATCGGTGTAACCTACAGAAGTTTCTTTAAAAGTCTATCCATTACCAGGTTCCATAACAGGGGGGAGAGATATCCTCCCTAAGGATACTTCCACGCTACCTGGACAATTATAGTTTCGTCATACGTAGACGAATAAACCATCCTTCCTTTCAGCATGCAGTCTCTCCATCTGCAGCAGATTTCCTCTAGGCCATGCCCTCTCAGGGCTGAGGTTACGCAGATGAAAGATGTATTGTTAAATGCTTCTTCTATGTCTAAAAAGGCACATCGAAGGATTTCTTTGTTGTCCACCGTTTTCTCTACCCTCCAGGTGAGGTAGAGAAGTGCTGTTTCAGTCGAGAGACCAGCTTGATAGGCAAATTGGTTCTCATATAGTGTATGGTTTACCAATATACCTCCCCTAATGTGTTTATCAAGCAGTTTTTCTAACGTCTTAAGCAAAAAAGACATAAGGTTAATTGGTCTGTAACTCTATGCCTGAAAATAGTGGGTCCGACCAAATAGTTTAGGGCCAAACCGAGTACCATGCAGATCTTTGTCATTAGAAGTTCCGAGCCCTTCTGTAGCATGGCAGAAATGATTTCGTCCGGTTCCGGAGATCTATAGGCTTCAAATGAGTTTGTAGCCCATTTGAGTTTATTGAAAATTACTACTCTTCTTGCAGTTTCCTAGTCTTTCTTTGATGTTGTGTTGCCAAGATCAAGAGATACCTAGTTTCTCCAGTTTGAGAGCAATTGTAGATCTAGGAAAGGGTATCCAAGTAAGTTCCGGATTCAGATTCCAGAGTACCAATCAAATTGCAGTGAGAGTCTTTTGAGAGTATTTTATGGAGTCTGGCACATGCTGGAGTATTTTCAATCTTCTTACAGTATTTCCTTCATGATACTCTCTTGGCATCTCTCAATGCTTTATTATATTCAGTTAGGGATGCCCTATAGGTATCCCAGTCACCTGATATTTTAGCCCTGTTAAATAGTTTTCTTACTTGTCTTCTCATGATCGCAAGGTCTTCATTCCACCAGGGGTGGTTTTAAACATATATTTATTTGTTGATGCAAAGCATCAAGATCAAATGCAAGCTAGATAAGTTGGTTGCAAAATCATCTACATATTTGCATTTAGATGAGCGTAGCATGATTTAGATAACACCAAAATGTCCACAGATGTTTAAGAATGTTACTCAACTGCAAGCGGTGTACTATTTTTTGAAAAACTTTAAATTATCAACTTATAAAACAACTTTTACCAAGTGCAAAATATTATTTTACTTGGGTACAGTTCCGACGTTGGACTACAAATAATACATTTCTAATCTCCAATGTCTGTATGTTTTGAAATAAATGTTTTAGTTTCATATGCAAAAATTAGTGCATTTGAAAATTCAACCCGTCCAAGTTAATTGTAGATGCTAGGTACTCAACATGTATACTGTACAGATAAAACACCAAAGTATTGGAAATACATACCAACAAGATATCTGATAACTAGAAATATTGAAACACACCAGTGTAGTTTGTTGGTCGTTAATAAGCCTAATGATTTATTAGAAATTCAAACGATACTACACAATTGTCAATTGTAGTTTGCTCATTCTGTGAGCTACGTACTGACGTCAGTGGAATTAACTTTGTCAAACAAGTGCATACATTTCTATAAAAAAATAACGTAAAATATATGGTTTATTATTTTATTAATACAGTGGAACCTCGCTTAACCAGCATAATTCGTTCCAAAGTCTTACCCGTGACGCGAAGCATTCGCTAAGCGAAATAATTTTTCCATATAAATTATTGTAAAATACGACAATGCGTCCCATGCCGAAATAAATGCTTAAAAAATTTTATGTATAACAATTATTCAATATTGTGAGTGGGCGTAAATCATCTTCATCTTTTCTTTTCTATCGCGGAATAAACTAATTTGGAATGCGAATTCGATTTGTAGAAAACAAAAAAATCGAAATAATTATTTTATTATTTATGATACACACCTAATTCCGTTTTATTAAAAAACTGTCTAGAGGCATTTGTTCTTGTCAACGCTTCAAAATTTGGTGGAAATGAGACACATCATTATTATTAAATAAATTTGTAGCACGCATAGACACTGCCTTATTAAGGTGATGCTTCTTAATGTGTGATGCAACAGTTTCCTATGCTTTCAGCATTTCTCTTACTACGCCAAAATATTATTGCTTTGCTGTTATCTCCTCCTCCTCTGACAAACTTTTCTCCTCAACTTTCATAAGCTCTTCGGTGACCAGCTCTTGGCTGTGTTCTTCCATAAGCTCATCCATATCATTATTATCCACCTCCAGTCTACAGGCTCCACAGGTACTGTCTTAAACCTCTCAAAGTTACATTCGACAACGCTCTCCGGCCAAAGTTTCTTCCAAGCAAAAGTGAGGGTTCTCTTAATAACCAATTCCCACGCATTTTCGATTACTTTGAAGCAGGCAACGATGTGGAAGTATTATTTCCAAAACTCTCTGAGAGTGAGATTAGTCTTTTCAGTCGCCTCAAAACAACGCTCGAAGAGTGCTTTGGTGTAGAATTTCTTAAAGTTAAAAATAACTTGCTGGTCTATAGGCTGGGGTAACAAAGTAGTGTTGGAAGGCAGAACTTGTATCTTGATCGATTTAAATTCTTTGGGAAGGTTATATTGTAGGCCTGGAGGATAAGCAGAAGCGTTGTCCATAAAAGCAAGACATGGAGTGGCAGACTCATCTCAAGCAAATATTTGTTCACAGAAAGAGCGAACACTTCATTGATCCATTAATAAAAAGGTAACGTAAAAAGGTAACACCCAAGCCTTGTTATTGGACCTTACATCACATTTAGCCTACTCTTCTGGAATTTGCACTTCTTGAAGACTCGTGGAGTTTCGCCGCTTGCATTGGCCAAAATAGCAGCGTGAGACGGTATTTTATTGGTTTTGTTGCTATATAGGTTTGTTTCGATATATTTTTTCCAGAAGAGACTCATTTCGTTACAATTAAAAACCTGTTGCGGCAAGTAACCTCAGCATCTACAAGCTTCTTGAAGTCGTCGATAAAGTTTTCTGCTGCCTTTGTGTTGGAGCTTGTTGCTTCGCCGTATTTTACAACGCTGTGGATGCTGGTTGATCTCTTAAACTTTTCGAACCACCCACGGCTTTGTTGCATACTTTTTCTTCGGCCGTTGGTGGTCCTGGCGTTTTCTTAACGAGGTCGAAGAACATCACTTTTGTCTTTTACAAATTATGTTTTTGTTAATAGTATCGCCTTGCAATTGCTTTTTGTTTATCCACCTTTCAACATAGTCGAGAATATGTAACCTTTGGGTAGATATTCTTGTCACTCTCTTTGAAGCATCTATCTTTTTAATCTTGTCCATGTTCTTGAAGATAGTGCAAGTCGTTGATGTAGACTAGATCAGCCACGTTCACACCTCGTTCTTGCTTTTCAATTATTTTACGTTTTATTTCTACTCGTCCATAATAAATTTCGACCATAAACACGGCCCCTGCTGTCCCGTCGTCTGCTCGTGATCCTCCTGCATAGCAGCACAGTTGTCGTTTCTTCGGCTCCTCTACGCTCTACTCGTTCGGCCGAGTGCCCCGTCTGCTCTATGGACCGCTTCCACTCGATAACGCTCTGCCGCAGACCCAGCTCCTCTCGAAATTGCTGCTTTGTCTCGGTCGTCAGTTTTTTACGATCTGCCGTCTCCTGCAAAGCAAAATGCAAAGATGGTAACTGGCTTAACACTAAACGCAGTTTCGGTAGCTACAGCGCGGTAAGCACATGTATACACTCCCCGACATTGCACCCTTCCGCCCATATCTCGGCAGCGTACGGTATCGCCGGCTGTACTGCCCCCTCAAAAACTCGCACCTCCGCTTTGCGCGAAAACCCTACGTTAGTCGCGCCGCCGATACGATCCGATGGTAAATTTGTTTCTCTTTGCCACAAACCACCCGTATGTGAGTTTTTCATAACTACCGATCGTCGATATCTACTCCAACGTCCGGATATGATCCTTTCAGTAGGCGTGCTGGCCATTAAGCAAGAAAGTTTCTTGTCCAGGTTGCATGCTGAAAAATTCCAAATCCGTTTTTTTTCGCGTTGAACCGTAATTACGCACTGTTTATCTAAGTTTAGAGCGCCTCATCCCCGGAAGCTTTGAAACCACCCGAACCATTAATAGGGTGTCGTCCCACGATTCGGAATCCTTGCGGCAAATGAACTCTAAATATACTTACGCATATCAGCTTTCAGTGTACGGGTCCAAAGAATGAACCCTGAGGGCATCCCCTCATTATTGCTCGTGTCGCATTTCCGTCGCCCGTTTCGACTTGCGCTATTCGTTCGCTAAAATAGTGTTTTATTAGAGAGAAGAGATTTCGTTGGCACTCTCTCCCAGCTAGTTTCCGAATAATTCTAGGCCACCATGCGTTATCAAGTGCTTCAGAGATATCTAACGCAATTACGCGCAATACTCCTTCGCGTTGCTGCATCCCTGACCTCGAGACCGCGTACGCGTCCGCGTCCGTCGTAAATTTGCCCGCGAGAAACCCGCACTGTTGCGTAATCTGCCGTTCTGTTGTACTACGTATTCTACTCGAGTCGTTATAATCCGATCTAGTACTTACCGGCCGGAAGCTGCCCCGGTCGGTCGAATCCTCTTTTTGCAGTTTTGGAATAAACCGCGCCGTTTAGATTTTCCATCTCGGGAGTTTCAAATCCGCGTTGAAGGCACTTTCGGAGATAGTCGGTGCAATCTCGAAAGTCTTCAACACCGCGTCTGCGGTAGCGCCGTTGCGCCCATGGACTTTTTTGGCGTTCATTTTTGTGATGGATTTGTAAATTTCACCCGTGGTTATCTGAACATTGGCTTACTGGTTCCCGACGATTGGGGCCACCTCGCATAGCATGGATGCTTCGTAAGCCTTCACGCTTGCCTCATTCAAGTTCCTTGGGGTGCTGGATCGCCGTTGACCCCGAGTACCTTGTCGCTGTGCGCCTCAACAGGATAGTACAACCCCACACACTCTTGTTTTGGCAATTTGAAATGACCTGCAAGATCGCCCGATTTGAGCGTTCCAGACTTTTTTCTTTGGGATTTTTTGAAGTCACGGATCTATGCAGATAAGCTACAGAACTTGGCGACCCTAAATGAGAACAGAAAGTGGAGAATTTAGCCCTAGAAGTTTCGAGAAAAGTTATGCAAACTACTATAAAACGAGTCTGGCGGCGTCCACTTGACCGATATTATCTTTGCGCCTTAATAGGAAAAAAATTACGTTTAAATAAAATAATCAACAAACAGAACCAATTATTTTTATCTACAACCAAAGCTACTGCCGTAGAAAATGAATGATGACTTTTGCGCCGCCTTATATAATCTATTTTTGTCTTATTTTTAATAACTTTGCCAGGTACAGTATCAAATATTAGGTGCGGTCACAATTTATACCATCTGTTTTTAGACTTTCAACTATTATTAAAAGAATAAACTACATTATTTATATTAAATTTTGAGAGAAGCACTGGTTTGACAAAATTTATTCCTCTCTAAGTGCCTTACAAAATGAGTGCAATTTTTTGATTGTGAAGCAAAGAAATTGAAGTTTAAAATCAGATCTGTGCCTAAGGTAAGTAACATTTTGCATCTTGTGGGCGTTGTTTTATAAGTTCTTGCCAAAGAACAAAATATTTTTTTGCAATTGAAACAACTAAAATCATCCATGAAGAAAAACGTTCGAATCTGGTCAATCTCAAAATAATAGTTTTCATTAATGTTGCTTCGCAACAGAAAGTAGGGACGTATTTAAATAACCTTTATCAACAGTGAGTCAGGTTATTATTCAATTTAAAAGAAGCCATAAGCTATCATTACTGCCAAGACTCGATCTTCCAGAACTCCCGGAATGAATAAAATGAGCAAAGGTATGGAAAGCTATTCAGGATTTTTAAAAAACAGTTTAAGATTAAACGTAGGTGCCATAAAAAAGCAGGAAAAAACTCTTGCTAACACCCTTCACTATAAATTCCGTTAAATACATTAAAATTTTGAATGATAAACTTCTCAGTCTGTAACAATATTCTCGCCAAGGAAAATGTTGTCGTAGAGTAGCAAGTGTTTTCTCCCATTCGAAACACGTGTTCGTTCCAGCCTTTTCTCCTTCTCCGGGTCCATCTCATTATATCTGATATTTCGCTAGTTATATTACCGATTTTAGGATTTTGTCTCTTATAGTGTGTCCAATTATTCTTCTTAGAACCTTCATTTGGGTTGTTCTTAGCATGGCTTTCATTTTTGCTGTGTCACCTCTGGTTTCGGCAGAGAATGTCATTGTTGGTCGTACACGTATCTTACTCTCCTTTTGCATATGGTTATTGTTCTATATGATGTCTTTCAATGCTGAAGATATTCTTGTAGCCTTGTCTATTTGGTATCTTACTTCGCTAACCCTATCTTGATGCGCTGTTAGATTTACTCCCAGTTACTGGAATAACGTGACATGTTTAATTATATCTATGGCCAATTTATAGTGGATTGGGTCTTTTGATATTATCATAGCCTTTGTTTTATGTACAGATGTTACTTTTTTGTAGCGGTCAAATGGAAATTCTGTAATAATTTTTGTAGTTTATCTTTGCTTTGAGATATTATTATATCGTCCCCGTAGCAAGGTACTTTTATTTCTCCTTTAGTAGTTTTATATCCTTGCCTGGCCATTTTGGCACTATCAATGTTTCTATCCATCACAAAACTAAACAGCAGTGGGCTTAGAGAGTCACCCTGTCGTATTCCTGTAGCCACTGCTATGTCTTCTGTTGAGCTGTTGTTAACTAACACTTTTGTCGTCGTTTTTACGTTTAATTCTTATATTACCCTAATTATTTTAAGTGGAATATCTTTTCTTGTTTTGTAAAAATTATTTAATGCTAGGTTGAGTGACTACTTGAAAAATTATTCGAAAATTGTGTTCAGTAAATTTCTATACGGATACAATAATAAATATATCCATAAGATAAAAAAGATCTTCGCATCTTAATTATTAATTAAAACTAACTTTAAATTAATAAACTATAAATTTTAGGTTTTTATACGTATAAAAATAAAAAATACTTTTTCAATAACACGCGCCTATATTGTAGTTTAATTGAAAGTAATACATATAAATATATTTATAATTCTTTAATAGTGATTTACATTGTTCCACGTTCCCAATTGAGGAAAAAAGGTCGATCCAAAGAAAAAGCCTATTCAGTAAAAAATGTATATGTTTAAAAGCCCGGGTCATCTCTGGAACATTCCCACCTTGTTTAGTATTAAATTGATTTAAATTCTTGCTTTGAATAATATTAATAGGCCATATGTATATATCTAAACTTTGTTATAAGAACAAAGGCGTTCTGCTTTCTTTATAAATAATTAAACGCCAACTACAAGTTAATTTTAGTTAAAAGTTAAACAAGAATTTCCAGGCAGCCATAAGCTTCAATTTACTTGTTTACGTACCACCGCACGACAGCTTGTTGTTGAACAATAGTTTGTTATGTTACCGAAAGTAGCTGCTACTGTAAGCGCGCTTGCTTCAAATATGTCCCTTTCAATGTTTGTGAACGTACTTAGCTGCAGTACTGCTAGAATCTTTTCAGTTATGTTGTAGATTTTATTTTTTTTAATCGGACAGAATAACGTAAATATGTGAGTAGTAACAAACTATTGCGCAATAAAAAATTGCTCTCGTAATTCTAGGGCACCCAAACTCCACGATCAGATAGAGCTTGATGTATGTGTTACTTCCTAAGGCAAAGCATTCGGAGACGAACAATTCGATCCGAGGATAACCGAAAGTCTGTCTAATCCCAGAAATTTATTTGCTACCTCTTACAGCCGACATAAAATCCGACCTAAAAGCTTCTACTTTCCGGTTGCCGTGCAGTTAGAGCATCATCGAAGCCGAAATACCGTGAAAAGTTTTATCACGCCGCAAATTACAGACGTTTGGGCGAAGCGGCGCATTCTTTCGCTGGGTAGTTCGGCGCCCGCCGCTTCCTTATTTCCATGGGCGGCAGGCATTACGGGCGGCTGATTGCGAGATTGCCATTGATCTCGATTTTCCGCTACAGACCCCGCAAATTTATGCGCGCATCGAAGTTCACGTGGATAATTGAGGGCGATGAGAGGGCTGTCATGATCTGTTTTGGAAGTTTAAACCAGATTACAGCGAGCGAGCTCGTTGTGGTTGAGTGGCGGCGAGGACGTAATCAAATAACAACAGGCTCGAGATGGCGCGCCAGCTGGTGTTTATTTCGTATTGGTCTCGTCAAAATTGATTAATGCAGGCATAAAAAAGTTAATAAAAAGAAATTTTTGAAATTATTATTTTTCCTCAGACACCTAAATGAAAAAATAAAAAAATATATACAGGGAAAATGAAAGGTATAACAGGAAAAGAAATGAAAATCTGACAAACAAAAAAAGGGAAGAAGAAAGTGGAGCTAATAACACAGCTCGACAATTTTGAATTTTTTCTGGTTCCTAGATGAAAGTAAGTGATTCCGAATGAAAATTGCATGCTGAATACAGATATGCATTTAGTTTTTTCTTATCACTTATAGTGTTTAAGAAATCGGCAGGTTTATTACTTATCAAATTTGGTAAATTGCGGAAAAAGGTGGAGTACTTTTTTCAGTATACTGCAGTCTTACTGCATGGACTTCTTGGCTGTTTTCCGCTTGTATGATGTTGCTGTTGTTTCCTTTACTGCTAACCAACAGTAATCAGCTGGGTTCTATCTTTCATGCTAACCCTTATCTCCTTGTCTAATACATTTCATTGCTATAATCGTGATCCCAGCAGCTCAGTTTGATTTTGGATAGATTAAGGTCTCCAACCAGGTCATTCAACTCATCTTGTGAAATCATATGCGGTCCATTAACGTTACAGGGATTGTTCTTGTTTGTCATCATACTCCAAAACATATGATTTAGGAGGAACAGGAACAGGAAGACTTGACGATGTGCTACAGGTCTTATAGCAGAAGGTAAATTGGGAATTTTAGTGACGCGAAAATAACAGCACTTTAAATGATTCTGCTGTTTACTCCAAATCATTGGAATATCAAAAGGCACAGATAAACGAAAACATAGCAAATATGAGGTGCTCATTTCTTGTTTTAATCACAAACGCCGCACCCACAATACAGGTGATAGGCTGTTTTTATATGGGAGGTGATGTACCTTCTTTGTTGGTTCGCAGTGAACTCGCCACATATGTAATAGAAATTGTCTGGAGTATTTGTGCACCACAGAGTAGAAATCAGTTTGAACAATCACTAAAATACACACATATACAGTTCACTTGACTACAAGAAAGCCAACAATGAATCAGGACTGTTATGTACTTTCTTTCAACTGTTAACATTTGTTAAATAATACATTGCTGACAATTTTATGGGGTAAAAATAGAGTTACACTGGACAGGGTGACAACTTATCAACAGAATGAGAAACTTCTCCCTATTCACAAAGCACCTAATATTCAACACTAAATTTTTAAAAATATCTACCGATCTGTAGGTGATACCGAAATACGGACCACATTTCTGAATTGAGCGTAAAAAATACTTCTAGGCCAGCTATTTGCTTTTAAAAACCAAAATCATTATTAACCATTATAATAAACTCGTAAAATAGGAAGCGTAGTACATGAAGAATTTGTATTGTCAAGCAGTCCCATAATTTAGAGGCAACAGCGTGGACAGTTATGGTAATATATGGACCAAACGAATACTCACTAAAGGAAGAATTTGCAAAAAAAGGTGCAAGTGGATCAATTATTATTAATATGAGAGATGTAAAGGGAATGGTAGAAAATATAGTAAAGGAATCGAAAATATTTGGAAAATTAATACGGAAGCAGAGCTGTGGTGGTTTAGTGGATAGGTCACTAGACTACGAAACCAAGAGTTGCGGGTTCGAATCCCGCTCTCGCCAATTCAATCACTGGCATTTTTACGGCCCAGCTCGACTCGGGCTGCAATAAATGAGTACCTGGAGGTCAAACTCTGGGGTAATAATAGGCGGCCATACGTAGCGCTAGTCACGTTACTACCCTTGTGTACTGTAGGCTCTAGATTGTAGCAGACCTATCCTGTTACGACCCCAAAGGGCTTTCAAGGCTTATTACAGGGAACTATTATTATTCATAAGGAAGCAGAATAATGTTATGTTTATGTGTAGAAAATAATGCAGTAATAAAAATTCTAAATTCTAACACAAATAAATAAATACACAAGAGAAGTGCAATCCAGACAAGATAAATCAATTATAGATTTTTTTTTAGTATGTAGAGAAGGCATGAAGCTAGAAAAGACAAAGAGTGAAAAGAAGGTCAGAAATTGATTTTAATCACTATTTAGTAGGAGTGAACATGAAAGTAAAAAGAAAAATAAGAAGAAAGTGATAAGGAAGAACATTAGAAGTTACAGACTGAAAGAGAAAAACATGAAAAAAGGTATCGGGAACTAATACAAATGAAAGTATATAAAGATACAAAGGAAAAATATTATCTCTCTTTCCAGAAACAGGCGAGAAAAGCATATTTTTAAATTTATTAAGGAAATTATTTAACTAACCAGTTAAGTTGTTTTGACTCTTTAGTTTGGCGTCGGTTATTTTTGTTTGAATAACTCATTGTACAGGAACTGATTTCGGATTCTCCTAAAATTGTTTCTAGTAGCTTTAAGGTTTCTGTAGACTTTACAGCCTCGGTAATTTGATTTGTGATCTTCTGAACACAAAGCCTATTTTACGTATTGGTAAGGTCTTTGACAATATGACCAACAGTGGCCATATAACTGACAGTATGTAATTGTATAATGTTTATTTTTATTTGGTATATCAACACTGATCTTCATCTAACCTAAATTCTAGATTGTATAGGTTTTTGTTGTTTTGACGTGAGTTCTAAATCTCTCTTCGTTTGGTTAATAAATGCGTTAAATTATATTCTTATCATTTAGATGACCAATCAGTACTCTTTATATATCTGGGAAAGTTATATTTATATTTATAATTTTGTTCGACAATGCTTCGTAATAAAATGTTTTGTCTTCATTTTTGGTTTGTCTACAACCCCATTTACATTATGTATATTGTAGTGATTTTGGAATTTTGGAAGAATCTATTGGATTTCGATTTAAGTTTAGTTTAACTTGAATATTAGATAAGGATTGGAATCGGTTACAATAGATGACGCAAAAGTTATCACCCTATCAGAAGATGCTCTCATTTTTGCAAATGGCATTTCATCTCATCGCGATTTTGACATTGATAAAGTAAACATAAGCAGAATATTATATAGATAAACCATGAATCACTATACTCTTCAAGAACGCGAAATATTTGTGTCAATATCTTTGACAAGTAATCGGTCGGTGGTTTTGGCTCAACGTAAATTTCATCGTCGATTCCCTGCTCGTGTAGCATAAACTCGACAAACATTGCGGCGTTTAGCTACTCGCCTCGATGAGACTGGCTCAACCCGGGATAGTCGTAGACTTGGCTGGCCCCGGAACAGCCGTTTGGTCGAGAATATCGCCATACATTGCAGATGTCTAAGATGACGGGCCACACAATTGGGCATAAATAGACGGTCTTTACAGCAAACTTTGGTGAAAGACTTAAATATGTTCCAGTACAAAGTGCAACTAATACACCAGCTGTCTGCGGACTGCCAAACGCGTTTAAATTTTAGCCAAGCCCTCCTAAACCTCGACCGATGATGATGATGATTAGGATGATTTTTCATTGAAAATTATCATGAGCGACCAGACTATATGTAAATAAGCAAAATTATCGCTTCTGGGGCCCTGAAAATCCGCGTGAAATGCACGAAGGCATATCTTCTTAAAGTCACTGTTTGGTGCGGCGTTTATGGATGAAAGGTAATTGACTTATATTTTTTAGAGGACGGCTTCGGCTAAATTGTTGAGCGCTACAGAACCATGATCAACGACTCCTTGCTGTTCTAAATTGACGAATTAGGTTTGGAGAACGTATGGTTCCATCAGGACGGTTCAACCGTACACACTGCATCAGCGACAGTAGAAATTCTAAAGTAAGCGTTTCCCAGCTGTTTAATCTCTCGTTTTGACAGTTTGCATTGACCCGCAAAATTGCCTGATTTTATTATTCCAGTTTTCTTCTTGTGGTTTTTTTTGAAATCACTGGTCTACGCGAACATCCGACAAGAAGTGGAGAATTTATCACCAGAAGTTTTGAGAATTATCTTCGCGACTTAATTAAAAAAAAAATTAAAAGTTTAAATAAACATAATCAACAAACAGAAGTTCCTGCCTTAGGAAATCCAGTGACGATTTTTGCGCCACCTTGTATGTGTAGTGATATTTACTGTATTGCTTGTCTAATATTGTTTTCCTTTCTTTATTATTTGTTGTGAGTAGAAAGTTTCCGTTGAGCCATTTTCTTCACTTTGATCTTCCTTATGTGCCTATGAGAAGATTTGAGATTGTTTTTTATTATTTTTAAGTGCATTTAAATTCTAGCTGAACTGAACATATGGCGCTTGCTGATATGAAGTTGAAAATTCATTGGCATCTAGGGTATCATCAGTGGGATTGTCATTTGTTGGTATTGAGGAGGACACATCACCTGTTGCTTGTTCGGGTTGGTTAGTAAACATGTTTTTAGCTATTTTATTTCAAGTTTTTTTACAGTGAGTTATTTTATTAATTACGGGAATTAATTTCATACCTAAAGACAATTTATTTACTTACTTGCTTATCATTAATTTATTTTTGAAAGAAATACCAACTTATCGCACATACACTTAAGATATTTAATCGTTGAAACATGCGTGCTTGAAGGCACAAGGCGAATGAAAAAATGTTAAGTTGACATAATTCTGCAGTTTTATAAAAATTTTTAGCTTGCTACCATTATATTTTTAAGCCGTTTCTGAGATTTTAGTACCAAATTACTATTTACTCTATGGACGTCACTTCTAGTTGACATGTCATTTATAGTATTAATATATCTGTAGTAAAGAGAAATATGACGCACACTTGAAAATTGGGAAGTCCTAAAAATTTCTCTAAAATCTATTCTTACTCCATCTACAGATGAATTGATTCTGATGAAGTAACACAGATCTATAATATTATTAATAGGTATAACTTTGCTTCCGCCGTTATACATTTACGATTCCAAATTTTGTCCATTGATGGCCACTACTTTCTCCCATCTTTTGAGGTCAGACAGGTCGTATGCCATTGATCGAAACAAGTGGTAGTCAAAGGGAGCAATGTCTGGAGAATATGTCGTGTAAGGTAGGACTTACCACCTTTCAACGTTTTAACCGACTTTGCGACATGGAGTCGAGTATTGTTATGCTGACAAATCACTTTATCGTGTCTCTCGTTATATTGCGGCCATTTATCCTTCAATGTTCGACTTAAACGCATTAATTGCTTTCGATACAGATCGCCTGTTATTGTTTCAGACGGTTTTAGCAGCTTATAATACACTACGCCAACCTAGTCCTACCAAATTCAGGGCAAGACCTGGGAGCCGTAAATATTCGGTTTGGCCGGGAAGTCTCTATAATTTTCTGCGCTTGGGGTTATCGTAATGAACCCATTTTTCGTCCCCAGTCACGATGCGATGCAGAAATCCTTTCCGTCTTTGCCTTTCAAGCAGCTGTTCACAAGTAAACAAACGCCGTTTAACATCTCTCGACTTTAATTCAAGTGGCACCCAATTTCCTTGTTTCTGAGTCATTCTATGGCTTTGAAAAGTTTTGAAATGGCTTGTTAAGTTACTCCTAATAATCCTGCCAATTGTTCTTGAGCTTGACACGAGTTTTCATGAAGTAATGCATCCAATTCTGCATCTTTGAAAACCTTCTCTCTTCCACCGTCATGCCGATCTTCGATGTCAAAATTACCGTTCTTGAAGCATTGAAACCACTCACAACATGTTTTTCACTAATAGCTGTTTCGCCATAAGTACTTTAGACCATTCGATGAACCTCGGCCGCAGATTTCTTCATACTGAAGCAGAAAATTAAAACCTCCTGCAAATGATAAGAATTTGGCTCGTAAACTGAAAATTTCAATCGAGAATAACTTTACCGATAGGGGCACAAATCGAACTAATGTTTCGATCGGGTTATGTTAACAAATGCCCAGGCTTATTGTGTGACATCTACATCTCTTTATTTCCACCACCACTTACTTCCTCTAGCCATCTTTTTGAAAACGACGGAAGCAAAGTTGTACACCTATTAAATTTTAACTCGGATACTTAATGAATATGCAGTTAATAAAAAAAACAAAAAACTTGGATGCTATTATAACTTTTGCACTGGGGGGCCATAACAATGTTTATGCAATTCTGACTGCTTGTTATCATTTTCTACCAAGTGCGTATAAATGTAGTTAAACTTCTAGTTTAGTTAAAAGCACCGTTAGCCGATTTGATTGTAACAGTCACATAAAATGCTTATGTTACGTGATCTAGCAGCTTTTAACGGATCATCAAATTTTATGAGCCATTTGGTAAACTCTATTTTGTTGAACGTTTCTACCTTATTCTACAAGGCTACATAAAAAGTTTGAATTTTTTACGCTATTAAGCAATTCTGTTTATTTATAAAGCATTAGTGGTTGACATTAAACTATTATTTTTACTAACAAGTAAAGCGCCCACTTACTTAAGTTAACAATTTTAAATTTTTCAAATAGTTCTTTTATTATAACTCAGATAAGATCGTTAACTAGCAAAAACGACAACTCAATATTACTTTTTTATTGCCGAATGTTGCAACAAAGTTGTCTGCTTAGGAATATAACTCAGCGGTTTCGTGATTTTACAGCAGTCGCTTATGACAAATAAATGTCAGAAGTTGCGATAACTAAATTTAGGAGCATATAAACTGTATTTACTATTTTTTTATTGCTTGCAAAGCAGTAGTAGATTTGTATTGTTGACACTGGTGTAAAATAAAACAAATACAGGCCCACTTCTGTCAAATAGATTATACGGTTAGCATTTTGCCGACGTTTGCATAATTGTGTTAGCAACGTGCAAAATACAAATTTTATCAAAACTATTTACCTAGAAACGTAAGGGCGTAAGCACGTGTATTTGAAATAATACCCGTGAAAATTTGCCGGTTTGGAGAACTTCAGCAAATTATTAGGGCGTGTGTGGTTAACGAAATACTTTAAGAATTTAGAAGAGCCCTGGAAAATATGTTATCAGTACTTATATTTGGCAACTCAAAGTGCTAGTTGCTCTCTGGGCGGTCACAATATGCCCATACAGCTATGTATGAATAAGTACGGCGCTGTCCTTCGATTGCACCACTTTCCGAGCCCTTGGAAGGTGGTAGACACATCATGCTCTCCAAGTCTGGGATATCGGGGATTTTTTCCTAGGACTACCCACCCGTCAGCCTGCTATCAGTTTTGGGAAAACTTATGGAAAGGATAATCTACAAGCACCTGAGAACAGCTGTCGACTGATTTCGAAGAATCAGTTTGGCTTCCGCTTCGGCCACTCCATTACCCTCTAGCTTCTCCGAGAAATGGAACCGAAGGCTATACAAAAACGCCAACCTGGCGTAGCCAAGTCTTTTAATAAGGTCCAGCTTCCGGGTCAAGTTCGGTGGCATGAGGTTATCAGAGAGGCGATTTTAAGCCTGTGCCCCGCAAGTCTCCATACTATCCCCGATTATGAACAACATTTACGTCCGGGACATGGCAACAATGTCCTCCACTACGCTACCTCAATACACAGATGATGCAGCGGCGCTATTCGGCTCGCTAAGGACGTCCTTTGTGACTCGTCGGCTTCGGAAAGAACTGGACTTTTTAAAAGACTGCGCGACAGGTTGAGAATGAAAAACAATTCGGAAAAAAGCTCGGCAATTTTGTTTTCCTCCACTTCACTGGTGAGACAACCTGGCGAACCTTAAGATCTTTGGAAGGGAGATATCCTGGAAAGAAGAAAGCAACTTGGGATGATTTTGGACCGCAAGTTGAGTTGGAGATTGCACACAGATAGTGCAATCACCAAAGTTGACAAGTTCAGCACTCGGCTCCTTCATCTACTTCGGCCAAGTCGATTATCTATAAAGCGATTATCAACCTTATTATGATGTATGCGACTTCAGTTTAGGGCTGGGCCGCAAAGACACACATAAACAAACTCAGAATGAGGATTTAAGATCCATTTTAACGCCCCATGTTTTGTGCCAGACCATGACCTCCACAGAGTTTATCTCCCTCGGCGCTTAAGACTTGTACAACAGCTTTCACCGTTTATGGTCTCTACAATTACTAGGCTGAGAAAATGAAGTGACCTATACAGTCATCCACATCAGGATCAATCAAGACATGGTTTAGAGGCTGGACGTGAGTACGGCGACGAGTTGGAGTAATATTATTCCGTGATAATAGACCTATTTTAGTAAAAAATTTTAAATTAGCATATTGTTGTGTTTCGTCATCGTACTCATTCGTTTAAAGGCGTATGAGCATATTGCGACGTTTGTATTGTTCTAACTAAACCTATAATTTATATTTTACATAGCTATTTGATTTCTCTTACAACACATACATTGGCAGTTGGGTAAAGTTTCTCAAACTGATATTTAAGCAAACTATGATACAGTTTAAAGAAATTTATAGACATATGCTAGAGTTTTTACGGTTCTGTATAAATGATTTCAATACAATGTGTACGCTGCAAATTCAAAGTATATATTCGACGTATTTATGCCCAATTTTGCAAACGTCAGCAAAATACAAAGCAAATAATATGACTCTTATGCTGACTTTACAGATTTCGAACAACCGATAACGTTGTTTAGCTCCTTAGTGTTTGATAGGAACGGGCGTTAAGTTGTCAAAATTAAATTTAAAATGACAAGTTTTTAAATGACAGTTGGCTCTGTATGAACGATATAAATTATAGTCGGATCTTTTGCAATGCACTATAAAACTAACGATTTTTTAGAAATACGTTT
Organism: Sinelater perroti; assembly: GCA_036346155.1. Taxonomy (NCBI): domain Eukaryota; kingdom Metazoa; phylum Arthropoda; class Insecta; order Coleoptera; family Elateridae; genus Sinelater; species Sinelater perroti. Next base: position 27,059,244 of record JARFIY010000248.1, on the reverse strand, counting down.
TTAACCGCTTTTACTTGCTCCTCCAAGGGCCTGATTAACCCACAGATTGAGTAAACTATAGTCTAGAGAGCCAGGATTTGGAGGGCGCAAAATTTTGAGTTGAGTAAACGAAATATGGCCCATTAAGAGAAATTTTGAGTAGCTTATATAATTATATGTATAAAAAAAATTATGAGTGCTGCTGCTGCTGCTGCTGCTCACACAGGTCAAAGGTCAAATCGTTCGTGCCTTTCCGTGCCGACCCGAGCGCCTCCGAAGGACAAATTACCGAGGTATTATATTTCCGGAACCGCAAGCGATGGAAAATTTTCGTTTGAGAGGGGGTAATATAGCACTTATATATAAAAAAAATTATGAGTGCTGTCACACAGGTCAAAGGTCAAAGTTCAACTCTAACTGGGTATACGTAAATGCGTTGTCAATGCAACGGCGTACGGCAATTATGTGAAACAGAGCTTTTTAATCGCGTTTTTATTTTTAAAAACTATGCGAAGGGGCTCAAGCATGTCGGAGTTGGACAAGCTCGCCGGGGGGCCGCTGCCAGACCTCGTAACTATTAAAATTTGAAATTGTACATTCATCATTCATCGACGTATAATGCATTTTTAAAAACACATATCGTAACAGATATAAAATATCACAAAGAAATTACTCAGAAACTTTTGAGAATGACCTTCTGTATGATTTCTAGCGGTGCTCTTGAGTTTAAATTCGAAAACCTTTTGATTCGCCCTAGAATATAAGGCGAAGCAGATGGGCATTAGCGGCAGTCGACTAGGAAAAGTCATACATTGTTGCAAATAAATTAGTGTTGTTATAGTAACTATTAACCGTTGCATTAATGTTACATTATTTTTATATATTTATTTATAATTATTGTGTAGCAGTGCAGCCCTTGCGAATAAAAAAATTAAATCGCCATTCAATTCACATTTCATTTAACACAAAGGCTGAACAATGAGTGACAAAGATAATCCAGATATGTTAAAATCAAGAGGAACAGAATTCAGAAATTAGATTTTTTCTCACGTAGTGTGCAGCAATCACAATTGTCACCATCGTCTTCGGTGAATTCAAGCTCAAATTGTGGTGCATCAAATGTACAATTGCAAGTAGCTTTCAGCTCACAGAGTTCTGAAAATACTCTCAAAAGGGTAGATATTATTATAGCACACTATGATCTAGCATTCTGGTAGATAGATAAAAAATTCGTGAGTTGATAGCCTACACTGGCGTTTAATACAAAACGATGATTCTGACATACAAAATTTGAAAGACAGTATGCCAACACGACTCAAAAGAAATTTTGTATCAAACAAGTATTTTATAAAAAGTTAATAAATGGAGAAGGTATCAAGCGAAATTGGTTGGTTTATTCAAAAATATGTACGCCGTGCAAACTCTAACCAGGAACAACTTTCCTAGTAACTAAAGGGTTTGATGATTGGAAAAATAACCATATAATAAAGGACCACAACAACAATTTGATACACAAAGGGTGCATTTCAAAATTTATTAGTAGAAGTCGTTTTACAGCACATGGATTGTAAAATAGCACAACAGTACAAGGAAGAAACATCGTATTGGCGAAATGTTCTCTCATAAGTTGATCAAGTTGGGAAGGTTTTAGCTTCCCATAGATCTCCAATTCATGGTGATAATAAAATATTGGGCTCTAATAAATGACAATTTTCTTGACGGTGTAGAACTGATTTCAAAATTCTATTTTTTATTGACGAATATGTAGCAAAATTTTTCGAAATAAAAAAAGAAGTATTCCCTCATACCTTATGAACTACAACTGTCAGTAAATACATTATACAATTAACGGACCACGTTGATGCAAAGGTTGGACAAGGGATTGTAAAGGGTTAGCAAAGCGATAAGGATTTTGGCTATCTTGTTTGTGTCAGGTGAGATTTGCGTTGTTAGAGTTAGAGTTAGTTGCTGTAAGATTTCGTACTTGGTCAGCATATGATAGGCTAGGGTTGACAAAATTATTTCTATTGTGTCCTATATCGGATTGGTTGTTAGTGCTATTGTTTTTCATTCGTTTTTGCATTATCTCGACGTGGTAGCTACAACCGCGATAACTTCTAGGGTGTGGGCCTCTGCAGTTAGCTCACTTAGGTGCTTTTTCTGTTTTTTTGCACTGATGATGTTGATGGTCTCCTCCACATTTCACGCATCGTGGGTCTAGCGTACAATAATTTTTGGTGTGGCCATAACCTTGGCAATGGTGATATTGAGAGGTGTTCAGTTCAACAGTGACAATTGAATGATGAATACTTTTTAGTGAGAATATCTTTTTGGCATTTTCATTATCATTTAGGTCCACTGCACAAACTGGTAGCGGCTGCTTGTTTTTAGTTAGAAGGCGTGTAACTTTAATAACTGGTACAGAGTTTCTGCTAAGTTCAGCAAAGATTTCTCGTTCTGTTAGAGATAGCGGTATATTTTTAACCACGACTTTAAGAGGTTTGCCGTTTGGGTTTTGGAAGATGTGATATTTAATTTCGTTATCCTTAAGGTGTTTTATTTAAGTTCATTCTTAATGTATTAGTGTTACAAAAGGTTGTGAATTTGCCGTTTGTTAATTTTTTGATATCTGAGGTCAGTACTATATGATTTATAGTGTTGTAAAGATAAATGGGCTGTATTTTAGGTTTTGTTGTCAAATTTTCAGTTACATTGTCTGCATTTGTGTTGTGTTGATTATGAGTATTGTTGGGGTTATATATAGCTAGCAAGTTGTATTTGTTATATGTTGGAATATTTGGTGTCTACAAGTAGCGTTTTTGCAGTTCGTTTAGTGAATGTGTTAATGAATCAAATTTACTCCTATTTTGCGCTTGAACTTCCATTGAGCTTTTATTGTTTAGATTTTCGGTTACTTTGTTAAGATTAAAAAAATAATAACTTACGATTTATGTGACTTTCGTTAAATAATTGCACTTTAATCTTTCACACACTTAGACAGCGATGAAGCACGTCTTAACGCTTTGAAAATAAATTGGCGACCCTCAAATCTTGATCTAAGTAACTGTAAAGGATAGAGCTACAACAATGCGAATAACATGTTTGTGTGCTACAAAGGTCTTCAGGCTCGAATAAAACTAGTTTGCTCTGCAGCTACGAAGAGCAACAAATACTATGTTACATTTTTTTTAGAACAACAAATCTATAACTTTTTTAATTCTTCAACCACAACACGGGATATCTTGCAATCTCACCTTAAAGAGGAATTATTATTTTATATTTGTCGATAATACACTAGCGTGTCCCTGCTGATGCCAGTCCAGCATTACACAAATCGTACCAGGAGGCTCTGCTACACATTACATATGATAGTAATGAGACTAAGGGTGTGCAGTATGAAGTAAATGAGATATTGAAAAACTTAAGGGTCTCGAAATGGCATTAATGGTTTCTGTAATAATGTTCTTGTAAAATTTTGAGAAGTAAGCGACATGCTTTAAGGAGAAAATACAAACACAACAAAGGTCATTATTCTATACGGTACTTTAGAAGCTTTTATAATCACTCTTCGAAACAAAAATGAGTTTTTAAGATTAGAAAACTAAACAAAATTGATTGTTTTTATGGATAATTACTCAAATGGAAAATGACGGAATACCGAAGTGAGCAATCTCTAATGGACTAACTTGAAAATGCGGCGAGCTCCCATATTTCAGCAATTATTGTTTTTTAAATAATAAATGCATTTTATTGGAGTATTTTGTGCTTATAAATCGTGAATGCATATAAATTAATTAAGAGTTGGATTCAAATTTTTGCCTTAAAAATGTAATCAAAGTATTTTTATATTAAAGGACGAAGGGGTGTAATTAATTGATCTCTCAATTTCTAATAAACATTGCCACAAAATCAGCCTAAATTTCCATTTTAGTGCATTTTTAAATTAATTTATTTTTATTTATTTAATTAATTTTTATGTGGTGCGTCATGTTTTTAGAAACCACTTCCCTCTTCACCCACTCTTAATGATGAAGTATGTAAAATACTTATATTTTCACTCCACCTGTCGAAGTTTTGAACGACTTATGCTGTGCTTCGCGCTTTTCCTTTCATGTTCTCTGTGGGGTTCATCTCATTGTAACTTCCAAAAATAGTCAGGCATCATCGTAGTAGACCTTTTTAATACCTCCTTTCCATTTCTTTAATGTCCTGATGAAATCTTCTCACCTATTTTTTCGTTAACGGCACCCAGATTTTTAGGAAAATAGTCCAAATGTGAATTTGGTATGTGAACCTTCAAACTCATGAAACAACCTAAATTTTTGTACTTTTGCAGGATGTTTACAACTATTGATTTGAAGTTAGGATCTTTATTATTGCCCAGGAATTTAAAGGTTTTCCAGGCTTTTTTCTGCAACTTCTATTTGCTTCTCGGAATTACCATATTTGAGAAGGATTTGTCAGGATCATTAAAGACAACCTTTTTTAGGCTGGCGGTTGATAAGGCTGGAAATTTGTCACAGTTGCATTTAAAACATTCGCTTTCTTTTGATAAGGCTTTGACAAGTTACTTTATCAAGCCTAACTTGATATGCAGAGGTGGAAGGAAAACTTTATTTGGATCTATGGAGCTTTTCGGGGCACATTTTTGGTTTCAGGTTCTAATAAAGCTCTTTGTGACCAATATTTCTCTATCCAATAATTTTCTTTGCCTCTGCTATCCCATTCACACAAAAAACAAGGACACTTTGGGTACCCTCCTTGCTGTCCTAGGAGCATCAATGGTATCTTGAGATCGCCGCACATAATCACTTATGATTGTCTTATTTAATTTTATAGAGAACAAATTCCACATTTTTGTAACACTCTTTTAAATAGACACAATGTCCGACGGGTATTCACGCATACGTATCCTCATTGTGAAGAATAACTTTGAGATTTCTTTTGTACAAATCTATGAACAGTCTCTAATCGGTACTTTCGTACGGAATGTTAAATTGAATTTAAAATCCACGAACATCAGTATAGAAGATTAATTTTCCTTTTCCCAAAAAATATGGAAGACAATCGTTTCTCTGTACTTGAACCAGGAAAATGAGGTGCTAGCTGCTGCCAATAGAGAGTCCGATTCTCCCACTGTCTCGTCATCTTCAATCCAAACAATTTTGTAGATTCCCTAAAAGACATTTAGAAGGAAGGAGGGGGGAGGAAGAGAATTTCAAGGGCCCAATGTACCTCTTGAAAGTTAAAAGAAATAATAAAAAATAAATAAAAATTTTCATTAGAAAAGTTAAGGAATCAATAAACCGCCTTCTCCCTCATCCGACCCTCAATTGTTTTGCATAGTATAAGCCAAAGAAAGTAAATATATTATATTTATTAATTATAAAAAAATTATGTCTATTTTATAGTATCAGATTTTCGCAATTTTTCGAATTTTTAACTATTTTGGAATTCGCGATTTTCCAAAAATCCTGAGGATGATGATAAAAAATGAAGACTATTTTCGTATTCAGCGCTAAAAAATACATAAGAATTAATTATCAAAAACTAAAAAACACAACCATTGCAGGCTCGTGTTATTTGAGTAACCTACAGAAATATGTAGTTTGGGGATCTGTGGGATTCACGAACACTTTGTGTTTTCCCTTATCTTCTGCAAGCATAATTTATCTAATTTGTTGTACCTTTTTGGTATTTTTCTTTATTTAAATTTTTAGACGAATTTTCACTAGGGAGTGCCGCATATCGTTATCTGCCAGAATTTTTTATAAACATATTTCTTTATTTTAAATCCCCAAAATTACCCGTGGACTTTCAAAATCTGATAAGAATTAGAATAATGTTTTTTTTGTGACCATTTGCGCCGCGGAAAGCTACCGATGACCCCGTTATTGAAACGCACACCTCCTGTCCTGCACCTATCGTCCTTCACTCGGACGCGAGATCAATACGGCGTGTCTCGAGATTGTCTTCCTCGCTTTAATACTCTTTATAACTTGCCGCAAGTAATAACTTGCCGATAATCCTCCAGGACAAGCTTTCTAATGGCTTTATGAAGTTCCCCTTCGCCGTCTCGTCTCATAAAAAGGCCGAAACTTGAGATGCGCTAATGAAAACGCTACGTGATTCTGGATTTCTTTGTCAGTGAAACTCGCAGATGATCCTTTAGAAGCGTTCCAAGCACGACAGGAGTTTTACTTCTCAGCTCTTGCGGTAAGCAGCTCCTTGGAACTGCGCGGTTGGTTGTTAAATATAATTATCTATTATGTTGTAAGTATGACGGAAAGTTTTAACTTTTTTTGTTATCCGTTTTTATCTGGGATATCCTATACTTTTATTGCCGGAGTTTATGGCTATAACAGCTCTAAAGGAAACCCATAAAATCTTGTTTTAAAGCTCTTTATATATTGGCGCAATATACTTAAAAAGGGATCTACTTTATACACAATAAAATACAAATAAATTTCAGTGTTTTGGAATTTTTACAATTTTAGTACTATATACAAGCTAATCTAAAGTTATTTGCATGTTTAAGCATTAGTTATTAATAAAGTTTAAATTATTAACCATGTATGAATGTATGTTACAAAATAACTTTTTAGTGTTGCAGTAAATTTAGTAATATTTAGGGTATTCAATTTAATTTTGCGCTTTTTCATTAAAGTATAGGGTTTATTTAGAAACGGAAGAGGTTTCTTAAAATATTCTTTTTTGTTACCACTAACTCTCTGTTACTTACAGTTTTATTATAAAAGGCTTGACGACTTCGAAGTGATGAACTATTGATGCTTTTCAGGTTTCTTTCCTATTTTGTGTGTTCAATTTTGTTTATGCTATTTCTGTCTTAATAACGCCCTAATTCAACTTTTATGTTGTAAAGGGTACCTTTTCTAATAAGAAATGATTTGTATATGCTTACTTTCGATCAGAGCGAAATTGCTTGTAGTCACGCAAAGGATTTTATGTGCATCTTTGAATCACACTGAATCTATAACTACAACAATTTTTTGTCTTTTAGTGCTTATCTGTGCAGATCTGGCAGATTACTAAATTAAACTTAATAGTCTTCTCTATTACGGGAGTGCAAGAGTTGACCCTAAATATAATAGTTACAAAAGCGCTATATTTTAAGAAAAGAACTCTTTCTGTGATATTTCCTAATTTTCTTGCAAGTATAATGTTGTCCTTGCATACAGCTGTTTTATCTGACACCATTTATATAAACATGCGACGCTGTCTTAGAGATTGATGTCATTCTTTTTAGTGATGATGTAGCTAAGTTTAGTTTAAATTAAAGTACGCATTTAAACGAAAAATTAAAAGTATTATTTGGGATACGTCACGTTACACTGTTTTAGAAGAAAACAGCAGTACTGAAGATATTGAAAACAAAATTTACACCATTTATGGAAGTGGTACCGCAAATTTTCGGATAGTTTTGTACTTGGTTCAGGAAGTCCTAAGCTAGTAATTTTAATGTGAGGTGAAGACAGCACAGGCCACCCTTTCACTGCAGATATAAATCTCGTCAAGGCTACGGTTTACGAAAATTGGCGATATATCGTTTTCTAATTGGGGGATGCTTCAAACATTCCCCAATAAGGGTACACAATAATATCACAATCAATCGTTTTGAAGTATGGGTTTTGCATCAGTTGACTGAGAAAGGCTTTATTAATCGTGTTTCCACGTGTGATTTGCTTTTTCAGAGAAACAAGAGAGAATCTTATTGAGGAGATTAATTACTGGGGATGAGATTTGGATTCTCTATGACAATCTTAATCGTACATGTTTGTGGTCTAGAGGTAAGAAGCCTTTAACGATACTAAGGTTAGGGCATTTATTGTCCGTATCAGGATTAGAACTTTAACAATATTTGACCCCGAGATATTGTCTATTATATTAGCAAAAAAAAAAACATTTTGTGTGCTTAATAAGAGATGGATTGAGGTTAAAACTGCAAGTCAATGCGCTGAAGTAACGGCAGAAAACTGCCAATACTTAAACACAGGTCAGCTGAGAGTAGCAAAAAGAAGTTAAAAACCGCTCGAGTGTATCTGTCGCATGTAAGCGGGTGTTTCCTGTAGAAGATCAGATGGTGTTCAATCCCTCAGTAAAAGAGTATTATCAGTATTATTCGTCACAAGTGATGTTGCTTGACTCTTACCACAAAAAAGTGCGCATGAATAATATTTGCTTCTTTCATGTTGCCAGAATCAGCTACTTATTAGCTACTACGCGTAAGCATGATTTTTAATCCCATTTTGAATAAAAAGTTTTGATATCTATTTGGTGGGATTAAAAAGGTATCTTCCTGTTTCCACAATGGGTAAATTGATAAAATCAATCATCAAAAATCGGCTTAAATAACAAAGAAAGAAGGCATATATTTTTTACTACAATAATTCCAAGCCTTACATGTTCTCAGCAGTTAAATATTACTTCTACTAAGATTATCTCATTCTTTGTATTTTTTAGATATTGGCCCATGTGGTTATCTATTTTTTTTATTAAGAAATTCCCTTCGTAATAAAAGATTTATTTAAGTAAAAGATATAAAAAAGCATTTGTAACAATATTTCAATAACAAACTATGAAAGACGTGAAAAGAAGCATTATGTGGCTTTTGAAGAAATTGAATGTTACTAATAAAACAAAAAAATCTTTGGGGACTATGTTATATTATGTGCCTCCAAGAAGACACTTAATGGATGTGATGGAACAGATAATTATCGCAATGCAGTTATGTATCATTTAAATTGAATTGTTACTGGTAGTGGTTTACTGAAAATATTCAACCGATTTTAACAGCTCAATACACTACACCCTTTTGATCTCGCGATGTGCAAAAGAAAATTGGTGTAAATATTAAGTACTATATTGTGTATCTTCAGCTAGATTGGTGTAGCAATTGATTTCTTTTTCTATGAAATTAAAATAAGTGGCACATCTGTACGCTGTGTCTTCTTATTTTAACTGAATTATTGAGAGATTCATCTCTCTAAGCCAGTTTCTTACTAAAAATGCAAACATTGAGAAATAGCTTGATAAATGACATAAAATTACAACTAAAAGTGCATTTTTATTAGTGTACCGTTTTAGATACAGCTATTCAGATATGTAAAATGTTAATTTAAACTTTAAAAGAATAAAAAAATTACTCAAAGCAGTTCAAAATCAAATCTTAAATAAATATTGCCTTTACTATTTAATAACAAAAAGATTATTATTTCATCTTCTTCCTCATATAGTTGTTAAAGGCATTAGCTCTTGTAGCTAAGCACAACAATGGGTACTTGTGCATTTAGAAATATTATAAAAAAATTACTTTTAGTAAAAGAGTCATCATTTTATTTTTACCTTTTTAAAGTAGCTAAGAAGAGCACTGTATATTATATAACATCTGTGATCTTAAAATAAACTATAAAGTACTATCTTATTGCAGCTTATTAAATAGTAAAAAATATACAGAGTGATTTAGGTGGTATCGCAGATATTAAAACACAGCAACATAATTTCAAGAGTATTTAGGTCTGTTAGAGGTTTGGTACAACTATACGTATGTTTGAGTTGTTGCATATCGTTTGACAGTCGTTTAAAATGTTTAGGTCAATCACAAATGAACCTGTTTATACACAAAAACTACGTGGATGTAAAACTACATTTATTTTATTAGACACGTCAACTAAAAATTATTTACTATACGTTCTAGTGGCGCCGTTAAGAAATTACTTGAAATAACCGTTTTTAGTGTTTTTTAGGCTTCTGCGTCATGATTAATTTATTTTGGTAAATATTTGGGCTTTGAAAAAGCGCCAAGCGGAAAATCGTTCCGCATACAACCTTTACAATTCGGCAGTATTGTCCTGAGCGTCTCCATAGGGGATTGCCATGTCAGTCAACTTTACAAGCTTTTTTTACGTTAATATTAGCACTTATATGGCAGACAAAATGATAACGGTAAACACACACCTGATGGCAACATTTTGTTGTTTTTGCATTAATCAGTAACGCATTAGCTCAATGAAATCGAACTTTGTCCTCTTATGTTTATGATAACATTCGATGTGCTGAGTTTTTCTTTAATGTTTGCACTTGTTAAACAAAAAATCGCCCTGGATAATAGTCGGTACTTCACACATTTAGATTTTTGTAATAAATGACTTTGTCTTAAAATTTTGTGAAATTCTGCGTTCGAATCTGAAAAACGTAAACATGCGTTATATTGACCGATTCAAATTTTTTTTGGTAAGAAATTCATCGTGTCGATAAGACGTTCGGGTGAATAAATAATAATTTAAATACTAAGGTGAAAGATAGTTGTCCTATTTGCGCCATGACAAAGAGTAACTAATTAAAAATGTTTTAATTTTGTCTTCCTAATGTGGTATTGTAGTCAATTGAGTTATAATTAGTTATAATTAGTTATAATTGCTTATCTTCATAACGCTAGTTCATTTATCTTTAAATTTTTGTTACTCGGCACAGATATTACAATTTGTTCTACACTAAGCACAATCAGACTTAAACCCACAAAATCTTCTATCTGGAAATATTCTATAATTTACTAATGAACAACAAAATTAACTTGGAATTGTCATTTAACAAAAATACTAAAAAAAATTATTAGTAAATTTGAGCTCCAGTTAATATATAAGGCTTTTGAATATTTTGATTTATTTGTCAGCGCTTTTTGTGTATTTAGTAAATCTACTTTAAGTACTACCACTGGTGTTACAGCGATATTATTATTTCTAATTAACAAAAATATTGTAACGGTAGACATGAGAAGGGTGAGATTTCCTGGCATCAGAAGGTTTATGGAAATTCTGAGTACTTGGGTGTGAAAATCCCACTAATCTAAAATAACGTATATGTGAAACGATTAAGAAATCAGCTGCAAGGAGTAACAAGCAGTTATGACAAAGTACAGTTTACGTAAAGTTGTAAGTGGAACGGGAAATAAATTGGGTGGTGTAAATAAATAATAATATATTAGTTAATTTTAGAAACAAATATTTTATTTATATTGACAAACAATTATTAAGTGGAAATTAATAATCAAATCCATAACATGTAAGATAAAGTAATTGTATTGTATTTGGCTAATCCTGCAAAGTTTTTGACCATTAAATTTTTATTTTCTAATATTTTATAATTTTTTAAATTTATTATTCTTTAACTGCACAGTTGAAAGACATTCCTAATGTCTTTCATCTCTGTCAATTTAACTACAAAAATCCCCTTTTTTCATTTTCATCATTGCATATCGTTTTTTGTCCCAATTTTATGCAAAATATAACTACAAAAAAAACCTGAAATATTTACACCATTCTTTGTGGTATTTAAAGCCGTATTATTTGCACTGAATGTTTTATTATTATTATTTTTGCTTAATTGCCATCTCTAATTCTCTTTTTAGTTTAAACAAGATTTAAAAAATGTCTGGGCCCTATCTTTTTAATTAGTTTTGAGTGAACTGGTTTAAATATTTCAGGTCTCTAGAGTCTTGATTATTTCTATATTTATTTGCCTCCTAAGTTTGTTTTTTGCTAAATATTATACTTGCGGTTCTGTAGTTATTTCTTTTCTTAATTTTCTCTGTCGCATTATCATATAGGATGTTTTCGATGTCCTATTTTCTTAAAAATCTCTATATAGATCAATTTTTCCTCTGGTTTATTGACTCCTTCAACTTCTTTATGCGCGTTTAAATTTTCTATCGCCAAGCGATAAATACGCTTATTGCAGCTAGTAAGTCGTATGTACAAACACATTATTGGTTATATTAATCTATTAACTCTGTATATATAAAAATATTAAAAATTAACAATTAATACACGTTTCCTATGGGAAAAAGGACCGGCCTTGGATCCCCAGGCCACCTAAAGGGAACCCGCTCCCGAGAATAACACACACATTCAGTCTCCCTAACTATCAGGGAAATTAACAATCTAACCAATACGGTAGCCAATCAAATTCGCAATTTCCATTTGCGCCTTATGGACAACCAATACCCCTCCTATACAATGAACCCTCACACATCCGTGCCACTACAGCCAAATAATGCTAATCCACACCAACATATACCTAATTTTGTTACCCGAACTAAATCCAACAACCCAACCTCAAACAAAACCCATCGGAAAGTGATGAATCTAATTCTGTAATCATGGACGATGAAAACATAGAATCTCCGTCACAAAAACCCAAACACGCGTGGCAAATAGTCAAATAACGAAAAATAAAAAAACTCGCAACCACATTCAACAAATCAACAAACAACTCCTATAACTACTTCCAATGGATTCGAGGTACTCTCACAAATTCCAAGCAGCAGTGCAAACCTGAACCAAACATCCAGTACTCAGCAACCTAAATCTCAAAATCACCACCTTTTTATATTTACGGGGTAAATAACTGCAACGAAATGATAACAAATATAAATGCAGTACTAGAAAAAGAACAACATTACACAACAGCGGTATTGATTAAAATCAACACCAAGATGTCAGATTTCTACAGAAAATTCAAAACGCACCTTACGAAAGAAAACATAATACACCACACCTACCAACTTAAAGAGAAACGGTCATATAGAGTGGCTATAGGAAATCTTCATCATACGATTTCAACGGAGGTCATTAAAAAAGAACTAGGTAAATTAGGACATGAAGTTTGCAATATCATTAACATTTGTCACAGACTAACTAAGCAACCACTATCATTATTTATGGTAGACTTAAAACCTAAAGAAAACAATAAAACCATATTCGACGTAAAACATATCGATAATATCAATGTCATAATCGAGCCGCTTAGAAAGAAGAATACAATATCCCAGTGCCTTTGTTGCCAGGTCTACGGCCATACAAAGAGTTATTGCAACAAACCCTTTGCATGTGATAGATGTGGTGGTGACCACGAAACTTCCACCTGTAAGAAACCTCAAAATACTCCAGCCAAATGTGCCCTTTGTAGCGGGAAGTACCCAGCTAACTATAAGGAATGCTCAGTGTACCAAAACTTACAGAGAGCCAGGAATGCCCCATTCAGAGGAACTTCCAATATAACGCGTCCACAACAGATACCGAATAGAAGCGAATTCCCCCCACATCGAAACTATATCCACAACATAAACAACGACACTACAAACTCATTGTAAAATAAACTATCTTACTCACAAATAACAGCAGAAGAACTGACAACCTTCAAAATAACGATCAAGCATCTTCTATAAACTAAATCCTTGCTAACTTTCTTAATTAATTTAAATCAATGTTCTCCCAACTAATTAGTCAGAACGGCATGATCTTAAACATGCTCTCAACAGTTATTAATAAACTAACATAAAAATGGCGACTTCATTGCGCATCGCTGTCTGGAATGCTAATGGCATTTCTAACCACATCCCAGAATTAATCTCATTCTTGCAATTACAAAATATTGATATATTATTAACTTCAGAAACCCATGCAACAACAAGAACAGTAATAAAAATCCCGTTTTATACCACATATCTTACTAACCACCCCGATGGTGCGGCGCGTGGTAGGACACCAGTTGTAATCAAAAATACAATCAATCATCACGAATGGGTGTCTTATCAGACCAATAAAATTCAAAGTACAAGCATAAAGGTGCATGCTCTCCCTTCTCCACTGATAATAGCAGCAGTTTACAGTCTTCCAAGACTCCCTACCTCTATCGAAGAGTACGAGAAGTTTCTGCAAACATTTGATACAAAATTCATCATAGGAGGTGAATGTAATGCTTAAAACACAGCGTGGGGTTCCAGGTTAAATAACCCAAAAGATAGCAGTCTAATGCGAGCCATTGAAAACCTCAGATGCAGCTATCTTTCCACTGGCCAGCCTACCTACTGGCCTACAGATACAAACAGGTTACCAGACTTACTTGATTTTGCAGTAACACGTGGTATAACGAATACGTTCACAGAAATAGATCTCTTATCCGACCACCCCCCGTTCATAATTACCCTAAGCACTACAATTATCTACAAAGAGTCTACTCCAAAACTATGTACAAAACACAACTGGGCCCACTTTAGGAGTTTGTTAGAAGGAAACCTCAATCTTGCTCTGCGAATTAAAAGCGCTGAAGACCTTGACAAAGCAACCGAATACCTGACGACAATGATACAAGATGCTACTTGGGAAGCCACGCCCAACCTAATAGGTCATAACAAATACACAACATTCCTCGCCACATCCGAGACCTTGTTGCCCAGAAACGGAAAGCACGAAAAAAGTGGCAAAGAACCAGAGGTAGGTACGACAAAACCTTACTCAACCGACTTACACATCAACTACACAACGTGTTAATAGAATCAAAGAACAATACCTTCCAACATTATATTACTAATCTTTTACCTGACGATCGCACGTTGTGGGAAGCAACCAATAAGTTCAAACGACCTATTGCCACCATACCTCGCATCAAGAAACCGGATGACACTTTGGCCAGATCAGAGGAAGATAGGGCCGAAACATTCGCTGAACATTTCGCTAACATATTCACGTCACCACAATCCCAACCGAATACAGACGATTCTGAAATTAATTCATTCCTGGAGGCTGTATGCCAATTGCCGTTACCAATCAAACCATTCTCATCCAGAGAAGTACGACAACAAATATTAGCCACCAATACCCGCAAAGCCCCAGGAAAACGATCTGATAGTGAGAGAAGTCCTTCAAAATCTTCCTAGAAAAGCCATAGTACTCCTCACCATAATCTTTAACAGCATCCTCAGACTATGCCATTTCCCAATCCAGTGGAAGTTTGTCCAAATTATTGCAATCGAGAAACTTAGGAAACCTCCTTCACAGCCCGCTTCCCGCCGTCTAATCAGTTTTTTACCCCTGACATCCAAAGTTTTCGAACGTCTACTCCTCAAGAGAATCCATAGTGACGTAGATCTAGAACACGTAATACCAAATTACCAGTTCGGATTCCGCCAACAACACTCAACGATTCATCAAACTAACCGAATCGTTATTAAAATAATGGAGACCCTCGAAACAACACAAATTTGCCCAGCTGTATTTTTTGATATTCAACAGGCATTTGACAGGGTATGGCACGCAGGTCTGCTATACAAAATTAAGCTCCACTTCCCAAGTCAATTATACTTGTTATTAAAGTCATACCTTAGCGACAGGACTTTTCAAGACAAGATCAATAGCACTGCGTCTACTTATCACAAGATTACTTCTGGAGTCCCGCAAGGCAGCGTGTTGGGACCTCTGCTGTACTTACTGTATACCTCTGATACTCCTTTCACAAATAACACATTAATTGCAGCGTTTTCTGACGATACGGCTATTCTTTCAAGCAGCAAAAATCCGAAAACAGCTATAGCATATCTACAAAATCACCTCAACACCCTTCAAGATTGGTTCGACAAATGGAGAATAACAGTGAACAGCGATAAATCTACTCATGTTACGTTTATTCAAAAACACCTCCATACCTCAGAAAACTGAAATAAAATATCTTGGCTTGCATTTAGACCAGAAATTACTTTGGAACACGCATATTAAAAAAAAAGAAAACAAATAGATCTAAAAATAAAACAGATGAACTGGCTGATGGGGAGACGATCTCAACTCACCTTACAAAATAAAATACTCTTCTATAAAATAATTTTAAAGCCCATCTGGTCATATGGAATCCAGCTGTGGGGTTGTACTAAGGCATCACATATCAAGATCCTACAGAGGTGCCAATCAAAAATTCTTAGAACCATAACCGATGCTCCGTGGCATATCTCAAATGAAACTCTCCTCAATGACCTTGGCATTCCTTATGTAGCGGAAGAGATCAAAATACTGGCTAAATCGTACACCAAAAAATTGACAGAGCATACTAATCAACTCGTGGAACAACTGTCTGTCAAACGTTGCGTCACCAGGAGGCTAAAAAGAAAATGGCCACAGGACCTACCTCCTTATGATAATTAATTAATACTAGTAAAAATAAATATGGGGCTAAGGCACTGGCCGAATCCCCCTCATGTCATGTAATTAAAATCATAACATTTACTTATTACTCCCACAAAGAGTAGATTGTAAATGCGCAAAGGTGGTAATAATAAAAAAAATTCTATTAGTAATAAATTAAGTTTTTATATTCCCCTTGAAACTAGGTGTTAGCCGCGGTTTTCGCATGGATAAAATTGTTTTAGAGAAAATGTGAATAATACGAAAAACAACTTTTAACGTTTTTTTTTACAATTTAGATTGATGTCTTGGCGTAATTATATTTATTGCAATCGGGGCATTAGAATCTATAACAGTAAATATTTCATAGGTATACGTGGTCGGTTCCCAATGTATAGTGCCAATATTAATATAATAAAAACAATTATACGGTTACGATGTAACTCGGTAGCCGATGAGAGTAGATAGTAATACGCATGCGCAAAGGAGAACAATTTTACTGGGCGGTTCAATTAGGAGTTTTCAATAACTGAACGAGCAGAGAAGCAAATCGCCAAGAGAAAATATTCTAAACTATAGACAAAAATTATGCTTACATGACGAGGCACTTATTTGCGATTCCAAACAAAGGACTTTTAGAATGTTTTAGATAATGGAAAGAACACTGGAAGAAGAGTGTGAGATTACAAGATGCTTACAATTAAGGAAACAGAGATCTCATAAATCTTTCTCGTATCTTATACTATTTTTACTAAATATAAGTTTTTGTTAATTTATTTGCAATTTTTTCTGTTATAGGTCTTGATTGTTTTGGACCTAGCCGCATGTTAAATATTGCGGGTGCAGATATACAAACAAACCGACAAAAAAATTAAAAATTAATAATTTGGCATATATGCCCAAAAAATATTAAAAGTATATTTATTATTTAAGCACTTCTTTGTAAATTACATTAGTAGTTCCTGCTTTAAGTACTACAATGTGAATTAAATTTACTCTAGAATAAACTATGTAAGACTGCCTATATAAAAAGCAGTTTTTCAATAAATAAATCTTACTATTCAGACTCCTACAACTTGTTTATCATTATGGTAAAGCTAAATTTTTGAAAAACCAAAGAGCGACTAGGTATTTGACGGTATAAATAATTGCTATAGTATGAATATCGCCTTTTCCTAAACAGTACCGACTAGTACCATAGCCTGAATTATATATTTTGGAAAACTTTAATTTGCAATCTGATGCCATTGAGATTTTGATATTGAGTATATCTTCGGAGAATCCAGAAGACTAAGATATTTAAGACTTCAGCAAGTAAATGATCTGCGGCATCACTTTGAACTACCTAGTTCACAGATCTGTACTTTGATTATATTCCCTGAAAATAACTAAAGAGTATTTTATTAATTACCGAAGCTACGTTGCTTTTTGGTATTAAAATAAATACTAGGCGTACATAATCATTACATGCATTTATTTATTATATTTTCTATACCAGAACATGGTTTGGATATAACGTCTAGTACAGTATTCAAGAAGTGCATATGTCTGAATAAATGGTTACTATATATTTGAATTGGAATACTCTTTGTAACCAGAGATGCATTTGAGAAAATTGATTAGTAGAGATATCATAACTTAAGAAAAATTCATGTTATTCATGAAGAATAGTTTTTTGTAATAAGTAGCCACAAATATAATAACTCTTACGTCCTTAGGGCACACAACGTAAAGTTTGCTAAAAGTTTCAAGACAGTAACACAATGATACTACAAACGATCCCACTGATATCTTTAAAAATCCTACTAATAAATTATTTACATTCGCAAGCTAGATATCTCAAACATTGTTCGATTATTAAACATCACGGATTTCCGTGATGTTAAATTAAGCTGATCAATAGTAATAAATATAGAGAAGAAATAAATACTCGAAACACAGCTTAAAAATATGGTGAGCTATTTTAGCATTCTTTAACAAGATAATAGTAATACTAGATGACGCAACAGCCAAAATTATTCCACTATTCCTTCTTATTTTTAGAACCAAGCATATAAGAAAAGTTTTCTGCTGCAATTTCTCATCTAACAAGTGGGTTTTTTCATTTAATATGCTTGTACAGAAGAGATTGTGTCAAAACTATTTTTCCTCAAATACTCTTTGTTACCCAATCCTCTTCCAGATTTTGTCGTGGACCATACTGGGTATAAGCTTTATTTTCCCAAAGTTAAAGCTGGAACTTTAATTGTGAACTTATTATATATCGTGTCTATTACCTACAGATCATTAATTTGTAACTCTTTATATATACTACATTATGTCCTTGGCTAAATATATTTTTCCCAAAGATTTAAAAGATTACTGAGTTAACACCAAAGTTACTATAAAAAGCTGTTATTATACAGAGTAGTTTTTTCCACGGAAGTATCTCACTGTCAGTGTTTAGAAAACGAAGCGTATAATATGTAAAGCCATACGTGGATTATTTAAATTTTTTATAGCAAAGAAAGACGTTGACTGCGTTCGTCATGTACCAATAGGAAGAAATTATTATTAGTAAGAGGTTAACATTTTTCTTAAAGTATGATCCCCCTTCCTGCCAAGCTTTGAGATTCTCTTTCCATTTTCATGGAATTATTTCTTTTGAGTATTTTAAGAAAACCTAAAAGTGTTATTAAAGAGTATTTATTGGCCCTTTCAACGAAGTTATTCGAATTAATAAATATCAATCAATTATACTTCACATGAACAGTGAGATGATAGGAAGCAAGTATCTCATTATTATTATTTGTGTACAGAGTACGTGAAAACACAGGATGCTAAGGCACTACTCAAGCATTATCTAACAATATACCTTTAACTTCAACAATAAAGCCACCGTTAGATGAAAACCTTCTTCGATACAGCAAATATACTTTTATTCCTTTTTGTGTATCCTTAAGGAACTTGCTCTTAAGGAGGGTAGGTTCCTCCTCAGCATCAGCGATTTTAGCTCAAAAAATATCGTCGATCAATATGTTGCTTTATCTACAGCAAAAAAAGTGACAAATTCCTTTCCTACCGCTCTATAAATGCACTAGCATGCTTGTAGCTTTCAAGTTGTTTTTTTCCTAGTGCTTCATTCAGTCGTCCAAACACATGGTAGTCATAATGTCGCGATTACTGATTTAAACATCTTGTCCTTTTGGCCGGTATTCAATCTTAATATTGCGTAAGAGCTAATAATAATATACATTTATTATGAATTATTTATGAACCTCCCCCCACACACAAGCAGCTTATGCTATTGAAACGCTTTAGTTCTTCATTACTTTTTATTGTCGATCCGGTTACACAACCGTTACAAAATGTCTTGTGCAGTTATATGAGACATTTTTTTATTTATGCCGTTAACCATTAAACCTTTATGACGGTAGATAGACTACTAAATATTAAACAAGAGTATCTGTAAGGCTTTGTTTTGCGCTAAAAGATACTGTTGTAGTATTTGAAGTCGTCTTTTCGTATGTACATATAAATTGCTCAATCTTTTTTTTAGGTATATCAGTGCTGTGATATATTTTTTATTTTTAATTTAAAATTTTTGATTTCTACTACATTATTTATTTTCGTTTTTGCCATTAGTAAATGGTACAGTAGGGCCACGTTTGTGGCATAGTGGTTAGGAGCACTGTTCCTTTGTTCGGGAACCTAGCATACGTGCGAGTTTGAGTTTCACTAGAAACTTAGGTATGTATGTATGTAGTATTTAAGATTGTTTGTTAATAGGTACAATAAGCCTTCGAGGTTGCAGTGCAGTAGGTGCTCCTTAACAAAAAAAAGCGGTATAGTAGCCGCCAAAAGTCTATTGACACCTCCTATTTTGATACAAGGCCGATTTATTTCTTCACAAAACAGGATTAATTGATTCACAATCATTCAGAAAATACGATTGATAAAAGCTTGGGAAACTTAGCATCTAATTTTTGAATATTAAAATTTTAAATATTAAAACTCGTGTAATAGATGAGAAAATGTCTCGATTTTAACCGACTATAACAAACAAATTATGCCCTAAACGAAACATAAGTAATAAACAATCAATATTAGCTTAGTACTTCGTCATATAACTATTTGTACCTGTCACTACTTGGCACCTGAGGGGCATGGAATTGAATAAGAGTGTCTATGATATTCTACCAAATACCCTAGCAAGCCGCCGTTTGTATTCGATGCCTGTGGACCCATCAGACTCCTCTTCTGCTTATCTCACAAGCTCTCGATGGTGTTGTGGAGGGGCTTTGGCTTGGCCGGTCCATGAGATCCACATGGCTGTAATGGAACCAAGCGTGCCCACGGCAGCACGTGGTTTTCCAGCATTTCTTCATACACATAACATTCCATAATGTCCTGTATATACGGACAAGGAAACCTATCCCAAGGGAAGACAAATACCCCGGTACAGCCATTGACCACCCTCCATGCTTGATTGTTAGAAGAATATATCTCGAATCGTACCGGAATGCCTTATGTACTTCACTCCATCCGGGGCAAACATAAAGAATTTAGATTCGTTTCTCCAGATTTATCCTAGTCTGCGCGCGTCCACACAGATAGCGTTTTATCCATTTTACTTTCGTGGACTCTATTCTTAGAGAAAACCTACGGTATCTTTGAGAGACGGCGAGCGTCTAACCTAGTAGACTGTGGATTGACGGAAGGAGATTTGCTCCAGGGTCCAGTTCTTAAAAAATGTAGGCTGCTGTGAGCTGGGTATTCTCACGTGACTTGCCAGGAATATTGCGCTTCTTGACTCCCCTATTCACTCGTTAGCGTTTATGATTTACAAAATAGCTTGGCTGAAACGTTAAATTGCTTGGAGAGTGTGGTCTAAAATAGATTTAAGTGGAGAAAATGGTAAAATAAGAAAAAATGTAATTTAATATGACAAAAATTTTGAAATAGTGTACTTAGACCTCCGAGACATACCGAAAAGGGTTGTAAAAGTTCTATGGCAATTTGTTGAGATTGAAGCGAGATACGAAGAAAATAGCAGATATCAATAGACTTTTGGCCCCTACTGTAGCTGTAGCATAAGTGAACTACATTTTCATACCGTTTAATAGTTTTAAGAGATATTAATAGGTAACAATATTTATATATAATCTTTATGGAACAACAAACTATAATTATATTTGAGACACAACTGTCTTCTGAAACTATACCTTTCTGTGATTTATTGATTACTTCATGAGATTTAAAAAAAATCCTGCAATTTAACAATAGGCGCTTTGGGTCTTATAAAGTTTATTAGAAAATTTTCATTGCATATTAAAAGACATTATGATCACTATTTCCTACTGCCATCATCAAAATAGTTTTAAATTTTCCGGTGTTATACTTTATAATTTTAGCTTTGTTGTAATTTCAATTAAATCCCTCATTTTTATGTAGGCTTGTAAATTTACATTTTATTTCAATTCCAATCAAAACTATGTTTAATGGTCGTTTTAGTGTGGTACATAACATATGTTATTTGTGATTTTATGAAAAATTAATCAGCTTTACATAATTATTTGCTAATTTATTTGTCTTCAGGATAACTTTGTTTTTTTTTATAGCCAATCGTCTTTACTGTAGGATGTAGATGCTCAACATAACAGATCAATTGGTTTGTTATCAGCCTTGATCCTCCGTAGCTACGTCGTTAATAATTCATCTCCATATCTGAAAAACATTTCTCTATTGAATATTTGAAGAACAGATATTCAAGGAAGAGGAGCTTAACAACTCCACGTGAAGCTAATGAAGGACGCAACGATTTGTTTTTCCAAATTTAAAAGATAAATAAGAAATTGTATTTAGATTTGCTTAAACTCATTTTTGTGATTACAAAATAAACAAAAAATACATGCAATTGTATATCTAAAATATATTTTATATTACTGCATTTATAAGTAGAGCGCAAATCGCTGAAGCAAATAAATTAAATTATAACGCTGCCCCATATTCACCGTTATTTATGCATAAAACGTTAGTACATGCTATGCATAATTATGCAATTTTACCTTTGCTCCGGAGCCCAACAAATGAATTAAAGCACATTTGCGCTCCCCAGTATATTACATTTATGAAAGTAATTTGAGATGTGGCTTATGGATTGAGCTTGTCGAAATTAATTAAAGTTTTAGGTCAAAGATTAAGGCAAATAATTCATTCAGATTAGAACTTTTGTTTCCCGCAACCCCGAGAACTCTCCCCGACCAGCCCCTACCAATCATCGAGAGACTTCGATCGAATATTTCTGCAAACAAACTTTAGGGCGGCCCCGGCCGAGTTTTGTGTTTGGTAAAAGTAGGACTGCTTTGCAGGAAATATGTGCGTTGGCGGATGATTCAAGGGAGCCATCGCTGTTGTATTTTCCTTCCTTGTGGCCGATTTATACACGCCACGTAGCACATTTGTCAGGGATTAGTCGGGGATTAATGTACATCCTTGCGCAAATACTGCTGGGTATTACGGTTGTACAATATGCAATTTATCATATATCGTGGGGACATTACGTTAAGTTAATTGCCGATTCCTAGCTTTGCAATTTGTCAATGGAAGCACCTTGCTCTGATTAAAATCGTTAACATGATCTACTCTCTAGACTTAATTGTACCAAAGCCAATACAAATTTCGTGAAAATAAAATTTTGCATTAAAGCTAAAGCTTCCAAAATATGTATTAAAACATATTTTCAAAAACAATTAAATTTTGTAATTTTTTTACGAACTCTAGTGTCATCAAATACTTATTTGTTACGAATTTTCACAAAATTTATAAAAGCTGACCAATTTCACGGAAAATAAAATAATAGAAGAATGTAGAAAATACAAAATTTAATAAATATTTGGTACAAAAAAATTAGTGTTTTTTAATAGCTCACTATTAATCTCCAGGCACAGAAATAAACTTTAAAAAGAACTTTGTTACGGTTTTTAAATAAAATTTGTGGTGATGGGGCAGATAGGTTTTAAAATACGTTGTGTTATTTATGTATCATCTAGTGGTCTTTATACATAAACTTTACTTTTTCAGTAGCTTGAAAAACACATGGAATTTAAATCTATGTTTCTTGCTGATTATTTTTTGGGTCTTTGTTTACAGTTTACTGATTTGGAAAAATTTTATTTAAATATCGCTGAAAAGGGACAGCATAATTAAGTGGTGCGGCGGCTTGTTGGACTCAAATTGTATTTGCTTCTTCTTAATCCTGATACAATATATACAGGAACTTGTGACATTGATTTTTGTGCTGCTATCTGAAGACCGTTTGTTCAATTCTGTTTAAAGTCACGTGATTTGTGCTTAACTATATACAAACAAAGCAGGATTTCCAATTCGCAAAAAAATATTTTCGACAAAAGGAAGATAGTCAACCTCCGAAATAGTGCAAATGATTGATTGGCACAGGAGTGAAAAAGATCCCAATGAAAACGTCCGATTGTGGAAGAAAGAGGTCGATCGGAAATCAATACTAATAATCAGGTGAATAAAAAATATACTAATTTACAAAAGTCATCAAATTTAGCATTTTTAAATTTTCAATTAAATTAATAATTTTATTTTCAAATAATAGCAGGCTGACTGAAAAATGGCTGACAACTGGCAATTGATGATGATCAAGATAGAGCTGGTCGCCCCTATACAGTGGTTTTAGAAGAGATCATCGAAAATGTTGACAAATATTTTATCGAAAACCCAATTTTTTCGATTACAAATGCATCGAAAGAATTGTCTATTAGTAGATCATCCTCCATGTGATATTTCAAAAAGATTTGTAGATATTTTTCTACAAAATCGAAATCCATCAGCCATTGAGTGATAAAGCTATCAAATGTCTATTTGAGTTTGCTGTCACTCTCAGTCAAATGATTGAATCGAATCAAATTTATCACCGAAAAATATGGTTTTCGGATGAGTGTCACTTCGAGTTAAAAAGTTTCTTTAACAACCGCCTGAAGTGAGATACACGAAAAACAGAAGTCCTAACGGTGCGCCCTCTACATCTAAAGAGGATAACTGTTTGGTGTGCCATCAGTTTTTCTGTCATCATTGGACCGTATTTCTTGAATAAAATGATCACTTGTCAAATCTACAAAGACCAAATTTTGGATAAGTTCTTTCATTATATCGGTGAGTCGATGAAAAGGGATTTCTAGTTTATTCAAGATGGCACCAGAGTTCACCGTACTCAAGAATACATGAAAGCAATATAAAAAGTCTTCCACTTCAATATTATCGCTCTGGATGCAAAGATTAAAACAAGAGGTGACATTGATTGACCACCCTATTCTATTGATCTGAATCCATGTGAATACACATTATAAAGGTTAGCTAATGGTATTGTATACGATCTAAGTCGAGGATATCCGAAGAATCTTAAATTACTCAAAAATTAAATTTCAGAGACGATCAATTCGATTTCAGAAAAAAGACACACAACCATAGACAATTTTTTGAAACTCTTGACGAGTGTCATAAAGAGCGAAGAAAGACATTTTAAAAATACTATGATCTAGTCCATAGTTTAAATAAATAATTGTATTTTATTTCACATTAATTGCTATAAAAGTTTTTTTATATTTCTGTGTCTTTCTGGATACAGGGTAACTAAAGAAAAAACTAAATCAAATTAAAGAAAGATCATGTGTGCACTATTTCAATTTATTTAGAAGCATATAATATTCTAGTAGCCACACCAACTGTGCTTTTTTTATTAAATGTAAATTGTCAACCATGGTGATTATTTTACTCAAAAAAAATCTATACTTAATGTTACCGTTTCCGCAAATTATTCTTGAGCATATAAATTGTTAACTTTTTTTAACAAATTGTATATAGAGAAATTATTTTTCTTATAATATATCTGAAAAAATCATTTTTTATCTTCTAAACAGCTGTTAGGCTTCTAATTTATAATATTCTGATATCATCATATACCATAAGACAGGTCGTTTTGTGAAAGACAATATTTGCTGTATGAGCCAAAATATATGATTTCTACTTAAAAAAGAAATTTATGTTCCAAAAATCAATTGCTATAAAAAAACTGATTACATTATACTGTGTGTCAATTGTATTATTTGTGAACAAAATGTTACTATTTATATATTATTTTACTGGATACAGGCTAAAAGGGCAATAAATATGTGTATATTTAATTTTATTATTTTATTCTTCTACAATGTTTTTGCTTTTTCAACCTCCGAGTAAGTCCACTGTTGTCGAGTAGAAGTTCAACATTCTCATGTTCATGTAGCCTCTTTTCATGTTTAATTTCCTCGCTGACCGCAGGCACTTTTAGGTCTTTGTGGATGTCTTCATTTCTGATGTACTATGGAGCGTAAGTAGTCAACTCTTTTGTTGGTTTATATGAGTAGACTTTGGCTCATTTAATTTAATCCACTATTTTTTAGTCTGGCTATTGACGTTGTTGACGGCTGTTTGCAGTTTATTAGTAGCTACTTCTATTTCGTTGTTAGTGGCTAGTAGTTCAGTGTCATCAGCTCTATCATTCTATCATTCGTAGGTATGTCGCTGGTGTAAAGCAAGTACAGAATTGGTCTAAGGACGCTTCCTTGCGGTACACCTGCAGCAATTTTAGCTCTGAGTATTCGTCTCTATATCTTACTCTGAATTGACGGTTGAGATGTGTAATTTCAAAATACAGCTCATCTGTCTAGGCAGGCTTCTAGCTATTTTATACTCGAGCCACACTTTATCAAAAGCTGAGGCCACGTTTAGAAATATAGTGAGCATATTCCTTTTTCTTCTAAGGTTTTTTCAATAACATCGACGATTCGATGTACTTGGTCGACGGTACAATGTTTATGCCGAAATCCAAACTGATTGGTTGGAATTAGCTGCTTTTCAACAATTTTGTTTTTTCATTAGGTGGCTTACCCGCTTTCGGTATCATAACTTCCGAAACTTTCCATTGCATCGGTACGTATTGTAATCGTAATGCTGCATTGAACAGCTGCGTAAGCTTCATTATGCCCTTTTTTATGGATGTGTAGTTGTAAAAGAACTTAAAAAAAGGAGAGAAAAACTCTGTTTGAAAGTAAAATCAGTTACCAAAGAACAGCAGTTGTGCAAAAGCAGCACAAGTAAAACTAACCGCAATTAACAAAACATTGCAAATAATCCTCGGAAAAGTCAACAAACAAGAGGAGTCTATTAAATCTATCCTTAATAGAGTTGCAAAACTAGAAGCCAGCAATAAGGCAGCAGCCAGAAATATAGAATAAAAATTGCTTCGTGCATTTGAACCGTAGCGTGGAATGCAAACGGGCTACTCATCAGAAAATAGACGTTTGTCTGATATCTAGAACTCATTTTACTAAGTAAAGCTTGTTTAGACTTAAAGGATATAAACTATATTATTCCGTTCATCCGGACAATATATATAAAATATATATAATAAAAAAAATGTCAAACACTATGAAGAAGTTAATTACAATACGTGCGAAATACAAACAACAGCTGTAAAAATCCGTACAAAATCTAAGAACTATACAATTGCTAAAATATACTGCCCACCCAGGACCGTGTTAGAAAAAGAGGGTTACCTCAGACTCAGGACATAATTTTATAATTGGAAATGTTCTCAATGCTAAACATACTTTTTGGGAGTTAAGACTTATCACCACCAAAGGGAAACATCTGTATGAGGCAATCAAGCAAGACGCGTATGCCAATCTACTGGTAAACCAAAGTATTGGCCAACAGATAGCAATAACATCACCGATTTAATTGACTTCTTCATTCTAAAGGAAAGTTTCTTAAATTACATCAGTATTGAAAACAATTATAACAAAATTGATATCACTGTCACTGATAAATAAATGGATAGACTGGGATGGCTTCCAGAATAGAAGTAGAAGACCGTATTAAACTAGATATCCCACTAACAACAAGTGTGTGAACTACCCTAGAAAAATCAAGAGCTTTCCTCAGCGAAACGAAGAGCATGAAAACCATGGCACAAAATTAGAGCGCTAATACACAAAAGGCTAAATCGGTTAAGTCAACAACTTAAACAAGAAATTTGTATCATTGAAAATAAAATGTTTACTGAGTTCCTAAATGGACTATCAGATGATAAAGACACCGTATACTCTCTCTGGAAAGCCTACTTCATCTTTAAGTTCTCAGACTGTCAACCGTCGACTCGTGGTTGTAATCTTGTACACATACACATTTTCCGTTGTTTTGCTCATTGGTGACCAGAATATGGATTATTTTTGACAAATTTCTTTAAATCATTGAATCGTTTGCGCCATGCTTTTATTATGCTGCATTCGTTGCATTGCATTGTTTCCGAAAACCTTCTGCATCATTCAAATAATTTTTAAAGACGAATGTACAAAATTTAATGCACATTCGCTGCTCTATTCGTTCAGTTATTGCACATGTTTACTGACCTGATTAGTGAAATCATTCTCACTCCCCCACGCACTTTACAATCCACTCTCATCTGTTGCCAATTTACAACATTTTCGAGAAAGGCTATGTATTTGAGGTTGTTATTGAATATCTTATGTTTCATTTTATCTGGAACGTTTCAGTTTTGTTGTTCTTTGTTCTTAAACAACTTATAAATGCACACAAACTCTGTTCGCCTTTAATTAAACTTTCATTAATTTTTCTACAGTACAGTTTATATTATCTGAAATACTTTACATCTAAGACAATAAATCAGCACTGTATCTTGCTGATATGAGTCGTGACTTCCTCTGTCATTTTTCTGGTGCTCAAAATTAGATTATTTATATTTTTCCTTATTTAAAACTGCGTGCAAGTTTTTGAGGTGTGCTACTTGATTACTTAATCTACTCTCGAATGGTTTGTTATATATTCTTTCTGATATATTAAGTAAAAATTCGGTAGTTCTTGCTTTGTCTGCAATTGTTTTCTTGTATATGGATAAAATCATTACCACTTCCCAATCTGCCTATTTGCTCGGTTTATTAACTAGTTCCGTAGTTTAGCATTTATACGTTAATACTGGGCTCATTCTTTCGTCTATCTTCGATATTTCTGAATAGTACTATATACATATTTACATATTTTATTTTATTGAATCCCTATTGTATTTATAAATAATGTCAGCTTTTTGGTGTTTTATTTCTTATTGTTATTTTATGTCTGATAAATCTTTTCCATCAAAAGTCACTATTTCACTGTCATTTCTAAATATTTTAAAATTATATTCTTCATATATACATACTTGAGTAATATTTTGGCTTTCAAAGAGTAAACATACGCTCGATGTGCTCTACTATCTTTGAAAGTGCAGTGTTACACGCTTGATAAGTGAACGACGTGCAGTGAATTGTTTTACGCGATAACCACAATCGCGCGCCTCGCTGCTGACCTTAGGTCAAGCGCACCGATTAAATACTTGAATTATCGGACTAAAGTTTTCGATTTTCAACTAATGGAGTAATATGTATCCCATTAATACTGGCAACCTTAACGCCACTTACGGGTATGTAACTAATTTAAGTTATAACCAGCCCCAACTGCAACAAACCTACCAACAGACACCTTATGGCGGTCAGCAGAATTTTCAGACACAATTTAACCCTACCCATCATTCGCATAACCAATCATTTCCTCCCTACAACTTCCAACCCCAGATTTTTATTTAAGTGCAGCAGCTCACTCTGATGACCCATCAACAATGCAAACTAACGACAGCGATGACATTGAAGTAGATGGAGAAGCCAATGCCCACTCTTGGCAAGTGACGAAAAAAAGAAAACGGTCGAACAAACTTGCCGAACATACTCCTATGATGCAACCGCAAACCATAACTCAAAATTGATTCCAACCACTATCTGGCCATAATATAGAACCAATCACCCCTCAGAGTTCTGGAAGAAATGAAAATACAACCAAAGCTATTAAGCCTCCTCCTATATTTATATATGGGGTCACAAACTACAACGGAATGATTGAGAATATTGCTAAATTGCTGAGAATGAGCAATATTACAGCAAAACACTTGCTAACAATACAGTTAAACTCAACCCACTCACTTCCGAAACATACAGAAATACTATCAGGCACTTAAGAGAAGAAACATTATCCATCACACCTATCAGCCCAAAGAAGAGCGGCATACAGAGTAGTGATCCGATATCTCCATCACACCATCCCGACTGACAAGATTAAAGAAGAACTCCAACAACTTAACCATAAAGTCCGAAATATAACAAACATAAGGCACAGTGTTAGCAAAGATCCGCTTCCACTTTTCTATGTCGACTTGGAACCTAACCCAAACAATAAAAGTATTTATGATGTAAAATTCCTCTGCAACTGTAGAATAACTGTTGAAACCCCACATAAAAGACGAGATATCATACAATGCACAAAGTGCCAAAAATACGGTCAGTACAAATGTGTCAAATGCGGTGATGACCACGACGCCAAAACATGTACAAAGCCAAGAAGCTCGCCAGCCAAATGCGCTCTATGTGAGGGCACCCATCCTGCAAACTATAAAGAATGTCTAACTTACAAAAACTTAATAAATATGCGTTACAAAGCAAATAATCAAACAACACCTAACAGAAGAGTGATTCCTTCACAACCATCTAACCCTGTCCCAGCCACTCGAATACGAATAAAGACCCCAAAGAACTAGACGAAGCGACTAATCATCTCACTAATGTAATCCAAAAGGCTGCCTGGGAGTCAACCCCTATCGGAACTGATTATGAAAAACCTACTGCTTCCATACCTCTAACGGTTAAAGAACTGATCGCAGAAAAGAGGAGAGCCAGAGGAACGTGGCATAGGACACATAATCCTGCTGATAAAACTATCTACAATCGTTTAACGCGTAAACTTCATAAACTGTTAAGAGAGATACCAACTGATAACTTCACTGAGTATTTAACGAACTTGAAACAAGAGGATCACTCAATCTGGAGAGCCACGAAGAACCTTAAGAGGCCTCAAGTACCTAAAAGACCTATCAGGAGAGCAGATGGAACATGGGCAAGATCTCCTATAGATAAAGCAACCACTTTTGCAGAGTATTTATCCGGCGTCTTCACTCCCTTTGAAGCAACGGCAGCCCCTGGAGACAACGCAATCGAAGCATCTCTAGACATCCCGTGTCAAATGTCACTCCCAATAAACCCATTTACTCCCGCTGGAGTTATATATGAAATTCAAAAACTGAACCAATTTAAGGCGCCAAATCATGATTTAATAACTGCCAAAATTCTAAAAATGCTGCCCAAGAAAACTGTCGTACTCCTAACTACGATTTTCAACCGGATATTAAGTCTCTCATATTACCCAATCACCTGGAAGTACGCACATATATTAATGATACCCAAAGCCGGCAATGAACCAGAAAGAGTGACATCGTATCGGCCAATAAGCCTTTTGCCTATAATGAGTAAACTATTTGAAAAACTGTTTCTTAAACGAATTCGCCAAGATACAGACATATTTCAACACCTACCACAACACCAGTTCGGTTTTCGAGATGGTCATTCAACCACACATCGGACGCACAGAATAGTAAATGAAATCTCATCCTCTCTAGAAGAAAAGAAGTATTGCGCCGCTGTGTTCCTGGACGTGTCCCAGGCCTTCGACAAGGTTTGGCGCACAGGGCTGCTATATAAACTAAAAGAGTCATTACCGAGCTACTATTACTTGCTCCTTAAGTCATACCTAACAGACCGCTATTGCTCTGTCAATTGCGATAACGAACTATCCCCATATTACCCCATCAAATCCGGTGTCCCGCAGGGAAGCGTCCTGGGCCCCCTCTTTTACCTTGTCTATACTGCTGACCTGCCAGAAACTGATAGTACTGTGACTGCTACCTTCGCTGACGACACGGCAATACTTTCCACCCATGAAAATGCGGATAGTGCAACTTCCAACTTTCAACCTCCAACAACACCTCAATATAATCAGCACATGATTAGATAAATGGCGCATAAAAGTTAATCAATCAAAGTCAGCCCAAATAACATTTACTATGAAAACAGTACCGGTAAAAACTGACGTAAAATACTTGGAACTACATCTTGATCAACGGCTCACGTGGAACAAACACATACAAACTAAGCGCAAACAAGTAAACCTCAAATACCGTGAAATGTACTGGCTCCTTGGTAGACATTCAAAGCTATCGATCCGAAATAAGTTGCTACTCTACAAAACGATGCTGAAACCAATTTGGACATTTGGTATACAACTTTGGGGATGTGCTAAACCGACCAGAATAAAAGCACTTTAACAATTTCAGTCAAAAACCCTCCTCGCAATTGTTGATGCGCCCTGGTTTATAACCAGCCAAACAATCCACCAAGACCTAGATGTCCCATTCGATGAAATCAAAAGATATGCAATGAATTACCACCAGAAGTCAGATGGACACAACAATCCACTAATTCACCAGCTTTCCACTTATCATCCACCAATACGAAGACTGAAGAAAACATGGCCTGAGGACCTCACCAACCTCCCGTAAATGGTGCTCCTAGGGAGTGTCATCAATGGATGACTTCTCCTTTCACTGCCTCCCCTAGCATCACATTTACTGAATACTTTTGTTAAGTAGATTGTAAATTAACATTATTGTCAATAAAAAAAATATATACATACTTTAAAGGACAGTGTATACACTTACGTTCTGCTTAACTTTTTGCCAGATTTGCGTCACATTGTATATGTAAATATTAAATAACGTTGAGGACACAATGCGCCCCTGACGTAATCCTTAGTTTGTGCTAATAGGTGTATTTTGGTGCTTACAACTGCTGTTTTGTTGTGCTTTTTATTGCTTTAATTAGATGGTGCCCGTAGTTTACTTCTATAATATTCTATAGCTGTCATCATGTTTGTAAAAAAAATTAATTAAATTTCCGATGTTTTTATATTATTTTGTTAATTGTTATCTGTTCTTTAATTATTAACATTTTAATTAGCGGTATATACTCTCTGTTTGATTCTGTTAAAATTTAAAGTAAAATTTAAAAACAATAAAGAAGATATTTACAATTAGGGATCTGATATTACGCAATAATTAAAAATGAAAAGGTGAAAACAAATTTTAAGGTACAGAGTACGTATGCGAGAGATCGCTCGTGATTCATAGTCAACTTGAAACTCTCTTCTGATAAAAAACAATCTAACAATGCATTGTAACGTCATCTTCTTTTCCACCATGTTGGACTGTTGAGGTGAGATGTGCGGTCAATCTGATTTATTGTAAGGCTTGCCGAAGCCCGTCAAGTAATTTAACTCTCCAGTCAACAATAACAAGCTCAGTACTGTATATAAATGCATGCCATCAATTGTGGTACTCTGATCCTTCATTTCTAATCTGCAGTTTTATAACCCTTGCCATGTAATAGCCAAAAGTGGAGTAATTTAAAAATTTGTGTTAATAGTTTTCCGTCAAGGTACATAGAAACCATCTTATATTATTTTTAGCCGTTTACACAGCTTTTCTATTTTTCCCTTTTTTGATCTTTCGTTTAGTTAATTTAATAAATGAACTTTTTTATGTATATGCGCATGCGTGTGTATGTTTTGTTATGTCTTCTTCTACACAATTAAGTTGTATAGATTGTCTGTTCGGTTTAAAAGTAATAAAATCTGGAAATGACTAAGTATATGGCTAATTTTAAAGAATAAATAGCACTAGTAATACCTTGATCATTTCCTTTTAATTCCGATTTGAACACCCCCATTTAAATCGCGTTGTTGCGTTAAAACTTCCTCCTGTACAATCGCTTAAAACATTATGCGTCCCCGCTTAACCTCACTTAGCGATTTGATGTACAGACCAACCACGTGAGCCACCAAGTTTGTTCTCGAAAAACTTTTTTTCTACCTCAGTTGTCAAGTCGTCGTCCACCCGGTGAGTTTTTCTTTATTTTGTTTTCATGTCCAATTAAGTCACAATCTTGCTTTCCAAGACAATATATTTTATTCGGCGTTGTTATTATTTTTCATATAACAACATTCAGAGCAGGAACGCAGCCACTGAACAAATTACTAACACAAAACGATGCGTTGATACCTAAGAGCTAAAAGTACCGAGGAATATTTTTTGTGCAAATAGATGATAATGGTAAGTGGAGAAGGAAACACCAAGTGTAGTGAGTGAAATTAAAAGAGTGGGTTGGTTAGTTTGTATTCAAAGATGGGAGAAGAAAGAAATCTTAAATGATTCTTACGAGGAAATTTCGAATGAAGTAGGGCAAGAGGGAGGCCTAGGACACGCTGGTTGAAAAACTTGAAATCGGAAGGAATTGCCAATTGAAGCATTTTAGAAAGAATTTGAAAAGAGTGGAAAAGTAAAGTTAGTACTAAATCAGGGCAAGGAAAGTTGTGAAGCTTGGAGAGAGAAGAGTCGTCTATTACTATTTTCTTCAAATTTTCTCTTTTTTTGCTACAAATGCGACATGATTGGTAAATTTTACATGGTTCAAACGTTCTCCTTATATATTAAGTTCAACCACACTACTACAAAAGTAAGAACCAAGAAGACTAAAACATTCCAGGCCCTGAATTTAGCAGATAAAGTTCACTAATAAGTTATAACAAATAAAAAGTTTTATTTATTAGTAGCCACTATAATAATAATATCTACACATACATTTTATAAGCTAATGTGATGGCTTAGAAAAAATACCACTCAACGGTGTGATCTTACAATAATAAACATATTTATGACTTGAAAAATATATCACTAGTATTCTAGGTTGCTATATCTGTTGGCCATAATCTATGAAGACGCCTTTGATAAGTATAGGGTTTAGATTGTCGCATTTAGATGAGTTTCAAGTACTTTAAAATTTTCATGTAAGGTTTGATTGGTTAGATACCAAACAGCATTTTCATCAGGATACGCAATTAGATTGAAATCTCTGTAGTAGATCGACGTTTGAAGAAGTGGCGCCACCAACAGTTCAGTCCCGTATGTCTATATAAATTTGATAGTTGTTTTACGTATTAATAGTTTATTTTCAATTGCTAGGAAATATTTTTCCCCAGTAGCCAATAAAGTTTTTTTTAATTTAAGGTATATCTCTTTCCTTTTTTTGGCAATGCGTACTCTCCAAGTGAGTCGTTGGTGCGAGTGCATTTCCAGATATTTTACTTCTTCAGACTGTGGAACTTCAGTGGCATTTATTACTACCGGTGGCCAAAGTTGTCGCCGTAGTGTAAATGAAGCTTGGTCGGACTTATTTTATTTACGCGGATGCGTTATTTTTTCCTCTATTTACTAATAAAGTCAATGTGCCCTTGTATATGCTAGGTTACAGTTTCTGGATTATCATAAAAAGAGAGAACAGCAGTGTCATCGACGAATGTTCCTATTGTTGTTGGATGGTTGCAGGTAAGTCTGTGTTGTATACCAGAGAAAGGAGTATTTCAAGCGCAATACTTTGTGGAACATTAAAGTTAATTTGCTTAACTTTGGAAATTCATTACCAAATCTTACTTGACAATCTGTCAAATATAATTGCAGGACGAGAAAACATTGCTGGGGAAAACTTTGTCAAAAACCTGACATATCGAGGAAAACCGCAAAGCAGTATTTTTTGTCTCCGAATGATTAATTTTATCAGTTGTACGATGGCACTACTGGATGAGGGAATATTCCTGTCTAGAATCAAACTGATGTTGGAAAATTAAATCTTCTAGAAAGGCATCTTTACAAACTTTTTAATAATTAATTTTTCTAGTAGCTCTTATAATATCGGAAGTAAACTTATTAGCCCTTAGGATGTAGGTTTATCGGGTGGCTTTCCAGGTTTTAATATCATTATAATTTCTGAGAGTTTAAGTTGAGTAGGCTAATGTATTAGGCGAAGTATAGTAGTGAATAAGATAGTTATCAGTTTTAAACCTTTGCTGGGCAGTTCCTTTTGCAATTATCCGTTCGTATCCGAAAGCTTTCCTGTTATTTACGTTATTAGGCGAGCGGGGCATCCCCAAAAAGTGGCTTAGAAATAGCAGTATGTGACCACGGAGTTCTAGTAGCTATAACATGTTTATTCTTATGTTTTTGAGATCGCTGAACACGAATCCGACGGTATTTTTTCGCAAAAAATGGGGCGCCTATTTATAAAATGGCTTTTTAGTGAAAAATAAAGAAAACATTTTTTCACGATTTTTCACGTTTAACTCGCGATATCTCCGGCAGTTTTTAATATTTATTTTTGAAATTTTAGTCACACATTCTTCGTAGTATGAGCTAAAAAACGAGTTTATCTGAAATCTCTAGGGCGTTTATTGCTCAAGTGGCGAATTTTACAATCTGCACTTACCGATTTTACGACTTCTTATGTACTATCGCAAAAGTTGTGCGATAAGTTGATTTTTGGACAAGTAAGTATTAGGTATTAAAAATAATATATAAGGAAGTTTTTGTAAAGTTTCAGCTTTCTATGTCAAATAGAAAAAAAATATATGCAGGTTGGTAGTTTGACATCGCGTCCGGGAGGACGTATACAAGTGTAGTAGTAAATGAGAATATTATGCGGTAATATTAATTAAAAATCATATTTAAACAATATGTGCTCATATTTTGTTTTTTTTTATTTCTTGCTGTATAGAAAAATACCTCATCGTTTACAAAGTTGATTTTTATGTGTTGATTTTACTATTTTACATTATAAATAACATTTATTAAATTGTATATATTTTACGAATCAAAATTGTAATTGGGTTTTATGGAAATTAATACGACTTTTATTATAATAAAACGATTGGTTTATTTGTCCTATATTGTTACACGAATCATTACAATTACAAACATCACAGCATTTTAAATTAAAAACTGTACAAGGGAAAATCACAGTTAAGCAAGAATTTTCCACACTACAAAAACAAAAATATATTTGCAACATTCCTAATGCAGTAGGTCCTTCATAATAATTAAATGTCAATTTTTCACCGTCTATCAACCAGCTAAACTTCGTTACATCTTTGGAAACAATCATAGATTGATTTGCTTGCTTCTATTCGTTCAATAGCCAAAGAGCTCTCAAAATCTGTTTAAGCATAGCTGGTTTGTATGGCGGAAGTTTATCAACGTTTGAATTTTTTTATTGCTAAATTAGAACGTAACGAATTAATATCACAGCGTACGGCTTAATTTTCTTTGGGGGTCGCATGAATTCGCTATAAAAAAATTTGGTGTGAACATCACACGACTTTCCTTATCCTATTATTTGGGTAATTCTGGTAAAAATCCTGGGCTTCAATTTTTTTGGAGTTCCTATTTTACCAAGTTTTACTTTAAATTCAAGTTTGTCTCGTGATAACAAATCATTTTTATTCTCATGAATTTTTGTATCTTCAACTGTTTAGATTCACGACCACTTTGCGACCGATTTTGCGACCTTGCAACCAAACGGCTCTGCCGATTTTCACCACCGATTTTTTCGCACTGCGTCCCCTACCTACAAGTAACTTGCATACCAAATTTCAAGTCTCTAACTCTTACGGTTCTCGAGATATCCTGTTTACTGACAGACCGACAGACAGACACAGACAAACACACACACATACACGCACCAATGACCCAAACCAACTTTTTTGGTGTCCTGAGGTTATAATTCGTCCAGAAATATGAAAAACTGGGTAGGTTTCCACCGATTACATTACTTTCCTTATTGTAATATTATAATATAAGGAAAGTAGAAAACTTAACGGGTTTTTCGACTTTATCCATAGAAAATTAATTTATTTGAGCTAAATTAATTAATTCGTCATTCGACATATTTTTCAAAACCGCATAAGCAGTCTTTTTACCGATATAAAATAACGCCGTTGTGTATCACAACCAGTCAGTGCATGCGCAGCTGATAAAAATAAACATGTAATTATCTAGTTTTTTGATATTATATGTATAGGTATGTATCTTCTCAGATTAGTGCGGATGGTGATTTTTCCTGTGAAAAACCACATTTTAGGTTCATTTTCAAGATGTTGAAAATGTGCGAATGAATCTTAACGCGCCAAATTCTCAACGTTTTAAACGATGAGGTATTTTTATATACGGTAAGAAATAAAAAAAAAAACAAAATATGAGTACATGTTGTTTAAATACAATTTTTAATTAACATTACCGCATAATACTCTCATTTATACGCTTGTATACGGCCGCCGATGTGATCCGTGCGTACCGAGCGCACGCGCCTGGACGCGATTTCAAAATTCCAACACGCATATTTTTTCTTCTATTTGACATAGAGAGCTAAAACTCTTCAGAAAACTTCCTTATATATCATATTTTAATACCTAATACTTATTTATCCGAAAATCGACAACTTCATCGCACAACTTTTGCGATAGTTTATAAGAAGACGTAAAGTCGGTAAGTGCAAATTGTAAAATTCGCTACTTAAGCAATAAACAATCTAGGGATTTTGGATAAGGCTCGTGTTTTAGCTAATACCACGAAGAATGTGTGACTAAAATTTCAAAATGAAATATTAAAAACTGCCGGAGATAACGCGAGTTAAACGTGAAAAATCGTGAACAAATTTTTTCTTCATTTTTGACTAAAAAGCCATTTTATACATAGACCCCCGTTTTTAGCGAAGAAATACCATCGTATTCTTGTTCAGCGACCTCAAAAACATAAGAATAAACATGTTTTAGCGACTAGAAGCGCCGTGGTCACTATAGGGTCATTTTAGGTGTGTGCCTCGCTCGCCTAATTATTTCCGCTGACGAGAAAGCTTGTCTTGGTGAGGCAGACAGATATTCTTCAACTTCTTCATCTCTTTCATTTGTATAGCTGTTAAAGGTCTCCTCTAAATGTTGAGCAAAAGCATTTATTTTTTCTAGATCTAACCTGGTTCATTACTCTGATTGACTTCAGAGAGGTAGATTAGTGACCTAGGGCCTTTAAAAGTTTTTAGTAACTTGGCGAATGGTCATATCTTGAAAGAGGGTTGACATATGTTTGAAATTCTCTATTATGAACTTTTCTTAATTTCTTCTTCCGCCGGTTACTTAGATGGTCTAGAATATTATAGGTATTCTGCAATTTAATACGTGTTTTCATTTTTGGGCTATTGGTTTTTTATGCCAAGTGGAATATTTACCAATTGCTGCTGCCTGCGGTTATCGGATGGAGTAGAATACCATCCTGCTTCTTGCATTTTTTGTAATAAATAGCTTGTTGCTCTTTTTAATTTTTTCCGTTTTTTAGTCTTACATTGTAAGCATTTGTAGTGGTTACTTGAACGAAGAGACGTGGAAGGTACAATTGGTCGGTTGGGCCTGAGAGCTTCTTGTTCCGGCAATGAAGGTGACTCGGATGGTTAGACTAAATAATGAGGGTCATCGGTCTCGCCGCCAGTTTTGTGAACGATGCACGTGGTCGATGGACCGTCTGAGCTCGAAAAGAGTTTGCGATTTCCCAAAGAATAAAGGTAGCATTATTGAGAACAAAGGGCACTATTAGGCCTAGCTTAATAGTCTATACCTCGGCTAGGAGCCCGCGTTCACGTAGATAGAACTGCTTAGAAAAACCTTTTTTATTCGGCGTTATTCTTACAATATTTAGTTCCAGATTATTTTCGTCAAAAACCCGAAATACCTGCCAATTCGTATTTTTGTTATAAATTTCTGGACAAATCTTCTTAAATATAATGATTGCCCTAATTGTAAGTATAATAGGAGAATGATCCGATGACAGATCATAATTTGCTTCAATACTAATGTAATTAATTGAGACACCATTGGTGACAACAAAACTAGCAGATCCGGAATTTTATTCGGATCGGTTGACTAGTATGTAGGTATAAGTATGGATAATCTCTTTTAGTAATATCCTTGTACAATTGCTTTCCTCTTATCTTTGTTAGTCTAGATCATCAGTGCAAGTGCTTATCTCCTTGTTAACAAGAAATTTACGCGTATTCTCGTGCACCTTCATAAATGTTGCCTGTTCGAATATATTTTTCCATTACAATTGTATAACGGTAGTTTATCCTTTTATTGTCAAGTCCAAAAACTATGCAAAGGTTTAGCTTGTATTCAACTGCCTTTTCTATAAATGGCCAGTCGTACTGTAGTCTGCGAAATGCTGCTTGTTTTACTAATGGATTAATTTGTTTTCTATTCTATTTGCGATACTTTTTGTAAATGGCTTATAAATATGCGATAATAGAAACAGGAATGACAAGAAAAAAATAATGAAAACAGCAAATGCACGAGAACTGATGGATTGGAAAATATAATGAAGAAATGTAAGTAATTAAAGAAGAAAAATTACATAGTGATTGGAGAAATTTAGTTAATTGGGGAAAACTCAAAGAAAAAGTAGAAAACTTTTTAAAATATAAGAACTAAAATAGAAAAAATAGACTTCTGCACTAGGAAAGATAGCGGAAAAATTTATTATGGCAAAAATAACGAATTTGGCGCAAAAACGAAAGCAATAGCAAATAAAATAGAGTAAGAAAAACAAAAAATTGATTTATAATTTTATGACAAAGCTAGGACAAGGTAATCAATGGCCAATATTGGAAATAGCAAAAGAAAAACCATAAACAGGAATACACAAAAAAAGCGTGTGTATATGGACACATATGTATATAGGGATTTTTAATTGTAACTTTATTATTAAATAGCATCAAACTATCGAGTTTTAATATGTATCCCTTATATTAGTAAGAGAACGCCAAATAATGTGGAATAGATTTATTATGCGCCGCACTTCATCCGCTGTTGGATTATTTTGTACAGTCTCGGATCTGCAAAATTGACTAGCCGCTGTAGTTTGGCTGTGATTGTTCAGCACTAATGGAATCGAAATTCTTTTTCCTTCACCATGCTTGCGTCTATTTGGTCTAGTCGAAAAGAACAAATTGCTGCTGAAATGTCCAAATCTAATCTTCAAATCGTTTTTGTGCCCTAGGTAGCAACGCAGCTTCTAAAATATTATTACTATCTTAAACTTTTTGGATACCCAAAAAGAGGAATCTAACCTTTGGAACACTGCATCCTGGCTGTGCATAACTACGTCAAACTTGGTCGTTTACGAAACGGCTCCCTGTCGTTTTGGTTTTTGTGGAGATTCTCAGTTGTAAAAGCTTACTTATTTATAAAAAAAAAAACAGTTACCCAGCAACAACTTGACGTTTCAGATGTCGATTTACCATATTTTCTCGTAAATTCTGGTCCCGAGTTTATTATGCGTTGAAAGCTTGCCCTGCACCTTCCTTTGATTGTTTAGACATCAGAAACTTCTGCACTCCCCAAAATCTCTTAACCTCTTCGATCCTCTACTTATTATTTTCTCTTTTCCTTTTCCTCTCCCCTAATCACTCTCACTTTATAGTAAAACAATGAGATTTAATTATCTTATCAAATACAATAAAAATGTGTAAAACATGGAGAATACCAAAATTTCTTTTTTTTTAATTCTATATAGAAATTGTGTTTTTTTTAAATAAAATAATAATTTTAGGTTTATAACATGTCTGATTTCTTATATACAAAAGTGGATTTTTTAAAATTATACATTGCTGAAGCTGCCCCATTATTTTTCAAATTGTGTCGCGACCTCTTTGGGTAGCGTTTCATAACATAATATTTTTAGGATCTTTAAGACACGAGTAGGCATTAAATTTTTGCACCGATAATCTGAAAGCCAATATCCAAGAAGAAAAATGAAAATGGCAAATGAAGATTATCACATATACGGTGACATTGATTTTATATCTCTGATTTACATATTTGGTATTTTAAACTTCAAATCATCTTTGCAGCTTTTTGCTGGCGTTAAAGGAATGATCATTAAGTGCACAATCGTCTCCTTTACGTAAATATAGATAGATGTGGAACAAAGCAATTTTACAGTTAATTACAAAGCAACTGATCTGTTCTATTCCTATTACATAATTTTTTCAATAAAAAAGTTTAGACTAAAATAATTTACCTAAATATTTTCTGAGAAAAAGCACTGTCAATTTTTTATCTTTTGTCTGCTTTAGGTGGTATTAAAGATTCTGCAGATAGTTAAAGAATGTTAGATAACTCTCTGAAAGAACTACTTAACATAATTAATGGAGATGTTCAAAAGAACATTTTTGGTGACGCTATCATTCAAAATCAACCTAATACTAGTGGACTTGGCAAATAGTTCAATTTCTAACTGAAGGAAATTTTTTTCGTAAGTTTAATCTAATCCAAAGACTTATATGAGAATAAATAGATTTATACTAACCATTGCCAAAGCACTATTTGTATGAAGTTATGACGAGAAGGTTACGGATTAATTTTTACTTGCCACAAAAGAGAACATAATCAGCCAAAACAATCATACAGTAATTAAAGTCTCTGCATCAGAAGGATCTCATGAAATTAAGTATGA
This sequence comes from Sinelater perroti, assembly GCA_036346155.1. Taxonomy (NCBI): domain Eukaryota; kingdom Metazoa; phylum Arthropoda; class Insecta; order Coleoptera; family Elateridae; genus Sinelater; species Sinelater perroti. The sequence continues at coordinate 27,017,877 of JARFIY010000248.1, read as the reverse complement.
TTTTTCTTCTTTAAAGATTTTAGTATCTACATAAGACACTACTAATTTTAAAAACAAAACTACTAGGATCAAAGAAAATTACCACAAAAATTTTCCATTTACCCACATTAGAACTTTTTCTATAACAAACAAATCCTAATAAGCCTAGGTTTCTTATTTAAATAAAGGTATAAAAAGTATAGAGATAAGAGCTTATTGGACGAAACCTTCAATATTATAAAAGATTTAAAATGAAATAAAGTAAAAACTATTTCAAACACAACTAACGTTTTTATATTATTTTAAAGCATGTGTCAGGTTTTGATTAACACATCATTTAATAATCCACCTCGACTTCGTGCACCCGAGCAAATTCTAAAACCCAATTTTCTATGATTTCGTGCAATAATTCGGATTTAATGTACGAAGGTAGCGTTCGATGTTTAATCTTAATGCATCAAAGGTTTGTGCTTTGTTTGCATGGACTAAAAGATTTCAAGTAACTCCACAAAAAGTAATCTAAAGGAATTAAGTCACAATTTTTTGAAGGCTAACTAACAGTTGGATTTCTTGAAATTATCTTTTCACCAAACTTTTCTCGCAATGCGTCAATATTGGCATTAGCAGTGTAACAGCGGCACCGTCTTGTTATAACCACATGAACTCTAAATCAATTTTATTTAAATTTGGCGCTCACCAATTACTGTAACTGTATCTCCTACCTTGTCGCGGAAAAAAAGTGGTCCGATTATGCCACCATGCCACCGTACAGTGACCTTTTTCGAATACAAGGGCTTTTCGTGAACATCTTGTTTTTATAGCAAATACGACAATTTTGTTTGTTAACTTAACCAGAAATGAGCTTATCCGAGAAAATAATGTTTTGTCCAAAATTATGAACCGTTTCAAGTTGCTATAAAACCCAAGAAGCAAAGTCCCGGCGCTTACGATGGTCTAGTGGCTTTAGTTCTTGGATAAATACAATCTTGTACGGTTGCAAACCGAAAGCTTTCGCTAAATACGCCAAGTTTTGTTCTTCTAGGCCCTAATTCCTGAGCACGACGAGGAATCGATAAGTTTGGAGCCTCTGCAACGCTTCTTTTACAGCAGCAATGTCCTCTATATTTCTTGCATTTTGACGTCTTATTAGCGTTTTCTCATCGTGAAGGGTAAAATTCCCTTCAAATTTTTTAACCATTCCACGAATAATTAGTACATAAAGGCGATTATATGGACCATGAGTTTCGCGAAGAGCACGTTGAGTGTTCACAAAACATGAAATTTTTGGGCAATAACCAAAAGTTCTTGAAACGTGTATTTAGCCATGACAAATTGTCATTGTACTAAACAAATGATAATTAGTGGCAGTTATAAACATTTAAGCGTGGTTAACATTTTATTTCAAAATCATATAATTCTTATTGGAAAAACCCTTTATAATGCCATCACAACTTTCTGATTGTTTTACTTTGGATTTCTTAACCACTAACAACAAAATTACAATAACATAATTTATATTTTTATATTTACGTATTCCAGGCTCAAGATTTACAAGCCCGGGATTTCAGCGGCACTGCAGATCCCTACGCCAAGATCCGCCTACTGCCCGACAAGACAAACGTCTGGCAAACGAGGATCCACAAGAAAACGCTGAATCCAGGTGCTCATTCAAATTACATTCCGCAGACAACAAAATTAAAAAACTTTGTTAGGCTTAAAAAGCTGCTCATCAAATATCAACTTCTACAATTTTCACGATTTATGATCCCCAAGTTCTCCTGTAGTTACAAAAGCAATCTAAGCAGGGAACACAAAGCGTAAGCTAATTACAACTTTGCGGCGGTAAATTTTGATAACGATGCCAGTGCAATGCAACGCGCCCAGCTTGTTTAATCAACTTTTCAGTCTTCGACGAGGACTTCGTGTTCGAGGTGCGGGCCGCGACCCTGGGCCGGCACACGCTGGACATCCTGCTGTACGACTTCGATGCGTACTCCCGGCACCACAGAATAGGCAGCGCGCAATTTCCCCTGGCGAACATAGATCTGAGCGACAAGGTGGACGTTTGGAAGGGGCTGGCGCCCTCGACGGGACACGATGCCCGGCTGGATCTGGGAGAGCTCATGGTGTCCCTAGCTTATCTTCCCTCTGCCGAGCGGCTTACCGTCGTCATCATCAAGGGGCGAAACCTGAGGGTCGTTGATGACACTCGGAACAGTTCAGGTAGGGATATTGTTATGCATGTGCCTATTATGGGGGAACAAAGCAGACGGGATCTGCACTTTCCTTTAATGTAACTTTTGGAGTAAACCGTAAGGGGAACATTTTCACTTGTGGATGAACTTGAATGTAATACAATACCAACATAACAGCAAGCCTGGTCTTAATTTTTTCTGTTACATAAGTGATTCTGCTCGAAACTATTAAAATATTTGAACTACACACAAAAGTAAATTTAATCAAAGGAAATAATATAACGAGTTAATGTAGTATTTTTGAGTTTTAATTTAAAAATATTTAAAAAAATTGTTTGACATATGTGAAAACCATTTTAATGTCATAATCTTATTAAATACGTTTTAATTTATTCAATTTGTAGAAAAAGTTGCAACATAAAAATAATTTTTTTGATTTATCATCAAATGGTTATCGTTCAAAATTACCATTCAAATTTGACTATGAATATTTAAACACTTTAATTAACAATGTTCTACATTAATAACTTCGAAAAATGCTTAATTGTTTCTTTTCTCAACACTTATTAAACATTATTCAAATTTTTATATCATTTCTTATATATGATGTTTTTGAAAAGTGAGTACATCAATTTAAGTGTCTTGATAGCAGTTTTCTATACCAATAAAAACTTTTTGGTTTTATAAGTATTTTTTTATTTATTTGCAAGTTTCCTCGTTTACCGTTGTAATGCCTAGGTTATGACGTATGACGTCGTTCAGAACGAACCATGGAGCGTCTACCAAAGAGCGCAGCACTTTCGATTGTAATCTTGTAATAATGTCGATGTTTGATTTGCTTGCAATTCCCCATAATTGTATTCCATAGGGCGTATGATCGATTTACAAAGTAATATTTTACTCTCCAAAGATTGTTGTGATTTGCGACCAGTCAATACATTTGCCGAATCTTTACACTTCGCTGCTTTCATTTAGTGAAAATATGGCTTTTCTACGTAAGATGCCTATCTAATTTTTTTTTATTAGTTCAACGTGCTAATTTACAATCTACTTTTAGTTTTACAGAGTAATAAGTAAATGTTATGATAGGATTGCTGAGTGATACGAGTAGGAGACCCTCGATTGGTGGGTCTCTAAGATTTATTCAGTGAGGTCTTCGGGTCTTAGTCTATTCAGTCTTCTAACTGGAGGCTGATGGGAGTAGAGGTCGGCAATGAGTATATTTGTGTGGTTTAGTGTGCGATTTTTGCTTTTAGTAGCATGATTCGTAGTGACTTCTGTGATGAACGGATAGTTGAGATCGTGATGAAGGGTTTGGTTGCTGACGTAGCAGGGTGCGTTAGTTAGCGTACGCAATGTTTTTGATTGGAACGATTGTAGTATCTTGGTGTTTGATGGCTTACTGCACTACTGTCTGTCATCCTTGGGCAGGGGTCATATTAATCTTCTCTACTAATCGCTCCAATTTTAATATATGTACCGTTGAAGAAATACGCCTATTTAAATGCACACCTAAGTATTTGACATTGTTATTTTGCGCTATATGTCTGTTATTTAATATAACGGGTAGGCAGTTGCTTCTTGTTGTAAAAGTTACGTCGACTGATTTAGTTTTGGTTATGTGGATACACAATTTTTTAAACCATATTTCTAAGTGGCGCAAATACGTTTGTAAATAACCAGATGCCGCATTCGCATCAAAATGCGATGAAAGATTTGCTGTGTCATCAGCGAAAGTATCGACTACAGCTCCTGATACGGTAGATAGGTCAGCAGTACACAGTAGACATAGGAGAGGGGCCTAACATGCTTTCTTGGGAGACACCAGCTTTGATTGAAAATAAAGAAGTATAAAAATCCCTGTACTGCATAGTAGTCTGACGATAGTGGATTTTAATTTTGAATAACAGACCTTTGTGCCAGATTTTGTCAAAGGCGGCCTGCACGACATAAAGGAATATGGCTGAACAATATCTCATATTTTCGAAGACTTTTAATATTGTATCTACAACTCTATGGATTTGTTCAATTGTGGCGTGCTGATTACGGAAGCCAAATTGGTGGTTAGGAATGATGTTATTCTCCAGAACTATATGCATTAGTTTCTACAAAAATAGCTTTTCAAAAATCTTCGATAATATTGGTAAAAGGCCTAAAAAATGATAGCTCATCGCTTGGTTTGCCTGGTATTCTAGGTTGCTGTTTAAAAGATAAGATCGTCACTCGTATCTCAATCTTTAGTATAAATACCAGAGTGGTACTTTCTTGCTCGTCCCCATTCTTGATCTCGGTTACGAATTTTCTCCACTCTTTTCTGTTAGCTGTTTTTTGTTTTAATTGGGTAACTCCTACTGTTTTTAGATCTTTTTCTACTTCTTTCTTTCATCTTATCCTCGGTCTGCCCTTGTTTCTCCTGCCTTCCGGTTTGTTCAGCAAGATCTTCTTTGCTCCTCTTTTTGATTGCATCCTCTCGACATGCCCCAGCCATTTTACACGCATACTTTTAATGCCTTCAGATAAGCTTATTTTTCTGTACCGTGTTTCCATTTTACTATTTGTTACAGTGCGCCACATCCCGTTCTCATTCACTGACCCACATATCTTTCTTAATATTTTGCGTTTAATACCAAGATTCCACCCCGTAAGTCACTACTGGTTTTAGTACTGCCTTGATCACTTTAATTTTATTTTTAATGACAGCATTGACAGCCCATAGTAACATCTATTACCCGCCAAAATTTTACCTTTGGCTCCCCTTGTATATTCTTTGCTTAATTAATTACAGAGCCTAAATATTTGAAATTTCTATTTCGTTCAATCGGTTTCTGTCTACTGTAATTTCTTTGACATTTTTTTATCTGTTTACGTATTTCGTGATTACGATATATTTTGTTTTTGATATGTTAATGTTTAGGCCTCGAGTGCCCGATGTTTCTTTCACGTATTTAACGATGTCTTTTATTTCTTCTAGTGCCCTATTTACTATGTCAGTGCAATCTGAGTATGCCAGTATTGGACATTGTCTCTTATAAATTGTGCCTCTCGGGTTAATGAGGGCATTTCTTATTATTCTTTCTAGAGCGAGATTAAATAGCATCGTTCACGTTGCGTCTTCTTGTTTCAATCCATTACTTATGGCAAAACTCTCTGTCGATTGTCCTTGTCAAGCAAACACATTTTTACTAATCTTATCAGCTTTCTAGGTATTTCGAACTCTTACAACCCCTTATTGTATAGGCGTGTCAAAAGTCTACGAACAGGTGATGTAAATATGGCTATCCCTATAATTATCGCATACCGTCTTACCCTCCTTTTTAAATATTGGGCGTATGATTGCACAATTCTTGTGGGATTATTTCTTGTTTCGAGATATTTACTATGAAGGCGTGCATTGCTTCTCTTACCGCTATCTCTCCGCATTTAAACATTTCCACAATAACACTTGATTCAGTTCTTCTTTTGTATGTGGGTTTACTGAATATTTCTCATTCTAGTCTTCCCATCTTTCGTTTATTGAGTAAATTTTATCCTGCGTTGGGTTCAGTAATTTCTTAAAAATTCTTTCCATCTTACGATTATTTCTTGCTTACCGCCCAGCAATTTTTTTTTCCTGTTCTTGGTTGAAAATGGTTTTGCCTTTTTACCTCTTTGTAGAAACCCCTGATATTTTGTCCTCTTCCTGCTCCTTCCATTTCCTTCATTCTACGTTGTCCATATTTTGTCTTTTTTTTAGGTTTGCAGCTTTTTTTGTTTCTAAAATTTTTCATTTTGTTGTACGTAGTGTTTCGTTGCATTCTAATATTGCTTCATTTTTTCGGCAATTACTCGTTCGCATTCTTCATCGTACCATTTTTTTTTATTTATTTTGCCTTTACTTTCTACCTGCTCTGTGGCCTCGGCCAATATTCTTTTTGTATTTCCACAACCTTATTCTATTTCTTTCTTACTCGTTTTCTCTTTTTCTCCTGATCTTTGTAATTTCGTTTCAAATTACCCTGTACACTATTTGTATATTTTTCTCTAATTTCATTGTTCTCCCTAAGTTTTTTTTCTATTAAGTTATTAGTTATTCACTGCTTTCCCTTGATTTTTTCGTGCTATTTTTTGTCCCGCGTTTACTAAAAAAAAATGCTCCGTATTATAGTCGGCCTCCGTATAACTTCTCACATTCAAAATATTGCGGACATGCGTACATCTATTATTGCATGGTCTATTAGATTTATCTTTTTTTTTGTCTGGTAATATCCATATTTCTTTATGCACCGCTTTATGGACGAATCTTGTGCTAGCTCCTGTCATATTTCTCCCACGAACAAAGATTATCATTCTATTATCATTAGTAGTGCGGTTCAGGCTATGTTTTCCTATAGTTACTGCATATACTTGTTCTCTTCCCATTTTGGCATTTCAGTCCTCTACCACCACCCTGGCATCGTAATTGTCTATTTTATCTATAACATTTTGTAGCTTTGCATAAAACCAATTTGTCGTTTTTTACCCCCACTATAACATATTATTTAGTCTACTACAACTATTATGCCACTTTTTGTTCACCCCATTTCTTGTATGGCAGAAATATCTAGTCTGTGTTTTAATTTTTTTAGAAAATTCTGCATTTTACCAGCAACTCCACGGCTACGTACATTCCATGTACCAAGTATTATGTCACTTTTTTCCAATTCTTATAGTATTTTTGGGTTCTCTAAAATCTTTACTATCATCATTGCCATTTTTGTCATCTTTACTAGCGTTAGCATATACCCTTAGTAGTTTTTTGCCTTACTGCTTGTGTTATCTTCCTCTGGGGATCTCTCACTTACCGTGTTCTTCGAGTCCCAATTATTTTCACATATTTCCTCCAATCCCTTCAATTCATTTATTACATACGTCTTATTGTTGACAATTAATTTATTATATTTTAGTTGGTTTTGTGGCCCTTCTTTTTCGTTTGTTTTAGATGAGGTAGTAATAATTTTCGTTCATATTGTGTTTTCTTTGTAAAATCCTTATCGATCCATATATCAATGCTTTTAAGTATTTTAGGTTGCTTCATAATACTTATTTTCCTTTTTTCCCGACGCTACTTTTGCCTTTTATATGCAGGGTTATATTTCCCCAAACTTTGAACTTCGTCAATTTCCATTTTCGTATTAATTTCTATTTATATCTTTTGAAATATGCCCTCTAGTTTTCTCATAGTGTCCTGATGCTTTTCTTCTTTTCATGTACTATGTCTTTTATTAATAAGTATTTTCTCTTAATTTCTTTTTCAAAAATTTTATTTTTTTATCTTGCTTTGTGACGCATTTTTTCAATTATTGGTTCGCTCTGTTTATTATTTTTAATTCGGCCGTAAAGTTTTCTAGTTTTTCATCAAACATTTGCAAGTTATTACTTATTGCAGCTAGCATGTCCTTAATTTTTCCAGGCTTTCGTTGTTGTTCGCCAAGTTTATGTTTATAAATTTATTGGTTTACTGGGTCTTGGTCCGCTGCACTTGGTTTATCCCGTCGGGCCGGCCTTGCGTGTTCGCTGATATCGGCCGCAATTGTATGCTCTGCGTTATATATTTCCGTTTTCTTACCCCAATGTTCCCGGGGGCTCCTAGATTCTCTGCGGCGATCCGCCGGTTTCCGTGCGACGCTGGTTAGGTCAGGGCTCCGGAGCTTTCCCAGAGGTTCGGCCGTTTTCATTCAACGTGCATTTTCTTTCGTGTTGTTTTCCAGGCTGCTTGTTGGATTGCTCCGTTCATGTTCCTGTTCCACTGCTGTTACTAAACCCTTACCGTTTTTCAGAGATACATCAAGTGAGAATGTTTTATTAACTATTTTTTCTGTAGTGAATTTGATGCTAAGAGTAACAAGGTTTTTTATGTGTAAGACCTGAGTAGACAATGTCTCTATTATTGGTGAGTGAGCAGAAGACAGATCTAAACAGGATACAACTTTGCAGTAGTTTGGATTAATGCTCTTTATAATACAAAAGTCTAGTAGATCAGGTATTTTACCAAGTCTGAAGGCTAGTAGGTTGACTCTTCTATGGAAAGGTAGTGTAGTTTTTTATGTATTATTAGCTTTAACAATTCTCTGTTTTTTAATATTAACCTGCAACTCTAGTGTTTGGCATTGTAGTCTCCGACGGAGATAAATCTGTTACCTAATGTTTCGAAAAGCTCCTTCTTATTATTGTGTTTTGGGGGACAATAGTCTGCGGATATATTTAATGAGTCTTTTTAATCTTTAATGTGTATTTAAGTAGCTCATGATGTTGATATCGTTTTTAATTATAATTATTGAGCCAACATGTGCGGTGCCATTTGAATGTTATGTGGCATAAATGGTGTAGGCTAAGATTAAGTTTGTACAGTGAGATTCTGATATTAACATGATGTCGATGGATTGGCCTGTAAAAATGCTGTTATTTCCACCTTTATGGTTCGTCATCTTAAACTGCAGGGTCATAGTTTATTTTTGAGACAATAGTTAAAATATTTAGTAGGTTCTCATATGATCTATTAGGGGTTTTAACATTTGTTAGCTTATTTAAATCATTCGATTCGGTAGATTGTTGCTGTTGCGTCAAGTCACTACTAGCCTAATTAATAGTATTTCTTACTACTTGAGCACAGCAGGATTTCCGTTGGTGCTCTGTGAGTTTTTTTTTACATTTGGTAGTCGTTCGTTTGGTAGAGGCAGATACATTTTTGCTAAATTTCTTTGTAAATTTGGAATCTTTTTTATTGGCCGGATGGTTTCCGTTACAATAAACGCATTTAACGTTGCTATCTTTTACTTTTCGTGGATATTGAGAACTTGGATGGTTATCATCGCATTTCACGTATTGCAGATTTTTACTACAGAAATTCTTAGTGTGACCATATTGTTGACATCTGGCACATTGCGATATCTCGCATTTAGCAATTGGTGGTTGAAAGTTTACAATAGAACGTACTAGTCTAGTAATATTGTAAACACCTTTATTATTTGCCACCGCTTTTAGTTCTACAAAAAAATATGGGTAATGAAGTTTTGGTTATTCTGTGACGTATGTTTGCAAAGTTTATAAATTCATGTCCCTAGGTTTTAAGATCTTCTTTCTATCATTTGGGTTGGTTGGGACTGCTCTAAAGTTACGTCTATATTTTCTTTCGTATGTGAGGAATTCTGTATTTTCTTGTGGGGTTTTAATTATAATACTGTGATTTTCGGTAATTTTTTTTTTAATTTTTACCTTGTTATTTAGTATTTTCATTTAGTGTTTTATTTGCTATTATTTATTTATTATATATTTACTATCGTTCTCTAAGGTATCTTCACTTAGAACGTCATACTCATTAGAAGGGTTTAACCAGTATGTTGCATTTTTGCTTTGCTTGGCTTGGCTTTGTGATTTTTTAAAATTGTGCCCTAGCTTTTTACTTTCAACTACGGCGTCCTGAAATAACCGTGTTGTGCGAGTTTAATGATAAACTGGATTATTCTGATGAAATAAACTTGTATTTTGTGTTTTCAGGATATTATTTAGTTGCATATTTGGATAGAGGTTATTTATTGGCAGTTGGTGTAGAACTGATCATTTTATTGTGAATACTAAAATTGATAAATCCATTCTACTTGAACAGGCAAAAACTGTTGTGATTTTGTTTAGATAAATCTTGATTAATATAAGCTTTCTAAGCATACTATTATTTAAATTAGTTGAATATTACTTGAATTAATATTTTGCTCGACTGTAAAATCACTCAATTATTCCACTCCGCTTGGGACACAACGCCGTTATTTAATAACTAACACTTAATATCTAATTTTTACAGCTACTTATGTAGTTTTATAAAACAGTTCCTGGTATTTGACGCAGGATAAAATCTGGTATACCAACTATGCTGCGACAGCAAAAAATCCACTGAAACGCTTTTTGCTCTCAAAAGAGTGATTGTGGCGGCAGGAGCCAGGCGACCTAGGCCATTTCGATGAAGAGCATAGGGCCCCATCTACACGTTGGCATTCTCGACACGGGCGGTGCACACTAATAAATTTTGATACTTGTCACACAGAACGCGAACTGATGGCGCAACACGTCCTCTCTCTTTGAATGCACGAGCCGGACTCCATAAATATAAAATAAATTTTATTTACAAAAACGTAAAATTTATATGCCCATTTTGCATCATATTGACGAGACTTTACAATGATACACTTTTTCTAATTCTTAAATAAAGGCTTTCTTTTAAATCATAATTAATATGAGTAATTTTGTTTCTTAAAACCTCATGTACCATATTTTGGAATTAATTAAAAGACTAAGTACATTTGTGAATCAAATATAAACCTAAATTTCTTATTCGCGCACTTTGACATAAACGGAAAGTTGTAGCTATGGTTGCCTGAAAGGAATTTCTCAAAGAGTAGTTTGCGCTACCACTTCTTTAGCCAGTATCGCAGTATTAAAGCAAGAGTCAGCTTTATTCGTTGTAAGAATACTTTTAGTATAGTTCGGAAACAATGCTTTTAGAATGACTCAAATATATGTACAGTATAAAGAATTTGAGGACCAGAAGTTGTCGCAAACATCTCCCAAAAATTAACATAACTCAAGAGAATATTTACATGGTTCTCGGTCTTTTCAAGGGTAACCCCCGACTAACGGTTACTAAATGGTTTCTCTCAACTTTTGGATGGAACAAATAATGCATATTAAATGCATATGAAAAAGACTAAACTTGACAAAATTGAGGATTTTTGAACTACACTTTTATGGTTTGTATTTGTCTCCCTGCAATTATTATTTTATTGAACCACTGAAAGAACAACTTGAAGGGCAAATATTTCACAACGATACTGTTGTCCAAGCGTTCATTGATAATTGATTAAGATTACATTCACCTTCATTTTACGATAACGGAATTAAAAACTAAGTATCAATTGAAAAAAAATTAAAATAGCAGATTATACAGGACAAACAGGTTTCTATGTTTGTATTTTTATAACGCTTCAATTGTTTTAAAAAATAATTTTGGTTTATATTTTATTTACTTACATTACTTATTTATATTATCCACTAATTTTTATCCGACATCCGTGGTATTAATCTTCTATTTGATCTAGCTCCTGTTTGTAAATTTGACCAACGTCGTGAAGGACACAGTCAATTTGTCCCTATCATACCGAGGACAGAAGCCAGCCTCAAAAACACCAAAGATCTTTTCCAAATAACTTTATGTCGTCGAACTTTGTTCTGAACTTGAAGAACTGAATCAGTTGCACCATCGGTACCAGGATGAGCGCTGAACCATTTTGAAGATCAGTTTATTATGCCACAAATTGATCAAGAAAGATTATAATAGTGTAATGCTTCTTCGTGAGGCTCTCCGTGATTTTCTTAATCGCCGAACTGGTTTTCTGAAATCAAGTGCTAATTTTTATTCCCTGTCTTTGGGTATCTACATGTATGTTTCACGAACTACTCATTAATGACAAAACATTAAGACAAAATTCTGATAAGACGGTACGTGGGCTATCTATTGCAAAAAATTAACAAAAACAAATGTTTAATATTGGAGCCTTTTTTATTGTTTTTCAAAATATTTTCTTTGACGGTAAATACAATTTTTATAGCATTTTTTCCATGGTGAATCAGGTATATCCGAAACACGGGTTTTTAACGCATTGATCGCCTTTTCCGGAGTCAAAAATTATTGTCCACGCATGTGGGAACAAAAAGAAATCGCTAGAGGATTGTATGGCAGATGACCCATCAATTCGACGTTTTGAGTACTCAAAAAGCTAGTTGTTTGCGTTGATGGTATAAGCTCCCATTGTCATGGGGTCGCACGTTGGTTTTTCTTATTTTTTTGAAGACTCCTGGGAAACAAATGATTGCGTACCATTCAGAATTTACTGTTTTACGATCCTCTAAAACCATGGTTGCCACATAACCAGTTTTTCTAAAAAAAACAAACGACCTTTTGCTTCTAAGTACTTCGAACGCGAACGACTTTTGTTGTGATTGGCTCATCTTGGAAGACCTATGCAGTCGTCTGCTGTTTATTTTCGAACTCATACGCATAAATCTAAGATTTTTCACCTATGACGATGTTGTAAAGGTATTTGAAGCACTGCGATCGTATTTCTTGAGCATTTTTTTCGACCAATCGACATGAGTCTGTTTTGAGCGATCGTTAACTTATACGGGACCCAACGCGTACACAGCTTTTTCACGGTTCATGGAAGACCAAATGTATTCTAGTCATACTCGTTATTATAAATATTCCTATGATTCCAAGAGACCAAGGGCGCCCTGCGGGTGTTTCAGAAGCATCGGTAGATGGCCGGGTTGCTAGTCCTGCTCATCGTGCGTTAGGTCCGTTACTGTTGCTATGTCTTTTACTACTTGTTTTCCATTTGATTTTATCCTGCGCTATATTTTTGGCTTGTCTGCATGTTAAATTTTGCATCTTTAGATCCTTCATAACGTTCTTTTTCAAATTAGAACCACAGTAAGAAATGAACTGGAATAGAATGAAATTCATATTAAAGTCGTTTTTGAAATTTACTGCACTTATTTTCTGCCGCAGAGGTTTTGGCGCGATTCCACACATATTAAGTAGGTTCAAAGTATAATGCTAAAAGTCATTTATAGTTTTGTTATATCGCTAAATTAATGCGTATGAGACTTGTAAGAGACAATTTATATTTCAGCAATAAAATAGCTACGAAAAAAAAACTGTTGTAGGGACCTAGTGCAGCCTGAATCTCACCATGCACTTTCACTTGATACCAAGAAATGAACATTTCTGATTCAGACAAATATGAATTCCAACATATTGAATATGCACTGATTTAATGCCTTAGGGGTCTAAAGATTCAAGAAATTACTGGTCACAGAATCACTGAATTTTTGATAAATGTTTGCAAATTTTTTTAAGAATGTGAAGTTAACGACGTGGGTAAGGATAACGAAGTGAGTTTTATATTATGACCATAATAATAAGAACAATAATAATAAGGCTTTAACGCCCCGCATGGGAGCACGGCTACCAAACTAAGAGGTTAAAGCTCTTACATGCTCACTCTCTCTGCCGGGTCGTCGCGCACCATCTCTGATGCGAGGCGATGTGGAAATTAATGCGCCTTAGACGACCGGTCATTATTACCCATTGTTCGAGTGATCGCAGGTACTCAATTATTTTTAGTGACTGAGAGCTCCGGAAATGGAATGTGTGTTCGTCCGCACCACAACCCGCGCCTCAACCGTAGGACCATGTTGGCCATGCTTCCGTATTTAAGTTGTCTAATTTTTCCTGTGGTAGCTTTCCATTGGGGGCTAGTAAGCAAGTATCGTCTGCTCTATTTTATTTAAATTTTTTTATTTTCTTTATTATTTTATGACGCAATCTACGACGATAAAAAAGAGGGTTGGAGACAGAATACAGCCTTGTCGGACTCCTGTTTGTATGTTAATTTTTTTGATAATCTCCCGACGTGTTCGATTCTTGCAGAAAATTATTACATAGAAGCTTGATCATTCATATATATTTGTCAAGTAGCCTACAGTAACGCAATATTTCTCACATTTTTTCTCTTGAGATTAAAACAAAGCTTTCTCGAAGTCTATAAAATATATCCAAATGTCACTTATTTCTTCCATTGTCTGTTCTAGAATTATTCTTAGGGCGTATATATAGTCTATACATGATCGTCTTTCTCTAAACCCTCTTAGCTTAGTATCTATGGCAGACTTCACCCTGTTCAATAATATTTTGGTTATAGTTTTGATTGACGTCGCTAAAAGCGCAATAAACATATAATTTTCGCACAGGGTAAGATCTAATTTTTAATAATTCAATGGGGATTTTGTCTGTGCCTGTAGTTATTTTTTATTTCCCTAAGTATTTGTTTTAATTTGCTTTTGTAAACTCTTCCTCATTTATAGTTAGTTGTTGTATTTCTCTAATATTGTTTACTTTCTGTTTTGTTTGTTGGGCTATCTGCATTGATAATGATAAAGTTTCTCAATTTTCTCTTGAATATTGCTCATATTAATTTCTCCGAGATACCTTCTCATTCTAATAAGCATTTTTGCATTTTGTTGTTGATCATTATTGCAACTCCTTTATCAGACTTTGTTAAATCTTTTCTAGTTCAGAGTATAATAGCATTTTCCATTTGCTAATTTTATTTTTCCCGTTCTCTTTCATCTAATTCCGCACAGTCTTAAAATTTTTATGTTGTATTTTGACATTTGTCTAGCTGTTTGTACGGTTTTGCTAGCTTCACTCGTGGTTTTGACGTTTCTGCATCCAATGTGGCATACTTTGTGGTTTTCTATGTTCTTGTTTATCTTTTTGTCCATTGTCATACTAATACCTAAGTATGTCTGAATTTCACAATGATGATCTTGCGTTATCAGTTCGTATACAACATCGATGTTTGCTGGCGCCACAGCCGATTTTGGACGACTTTCTTTAAATTCATCCGCCAGCGAACTACGACCACGATTGAAATTCGGCGAAGCAACGACATGCAATGGCTCTGTGTTCACGAGTGACAAAAAAACATATAGCGTCTGCATGACAAAACATCCTGAGTACGTATGCCGTCAAAAATTCCAAACGTCTGATCGCACCTAGCACATGCAGGTTGCCAATTCGCAACAGATATCGTGTGCCTACGTAGTCTCATGGAAACGTGGCAGAATTTCCGAACTTAACAGTAATGCAAGTATTGCAGTCATGATTTTTGGAAGAAGTTGAAACATCCAGTTCTGAATGCTTTTGTCTCCGCGACCTTACCAGATTTTAATATATGGATCAGCAAGAAAATTTATTTACATGATTTTCTCTTTAGGTGATTATGACGTTTTCCATTTCGCAGACGTGTAACGAAACGGCTAACTGAATCCAAATGGTCAAAGCTGTTGTTAGAAGAAAATACCGACTTTGTCCGTGACTGCAGTACAACGTTATTCTCATGCACGTATGTTATAGCATAGAAGAGAGACGCTTGAGAAGGCCTTCAGCTTGTTTTTTAACCGGTTTTGCAATACTTTGAGCCTGGAGTATTAAATTTGACAATGAGTCGTCTGTACTTGCGTTAGTCATTAGCACGCGGGGTTTTCTGCGCGCCGTCACAACCTTAGGTAAAAATTAGTAATAAAATTTTCTTCACATATTTATCAAAGTAGAATATGTGGTTGGATTATGAACACTTTTTTGAGATAATAGAGCAAAATTGTTGAAACAAATATATTTTCGTAAAATGTTTTGATCATTAAATTTATTATGAAGAAATATGATGACATAAATTTAATAGCCCTCACCTCATTGTTCCCTACAGCGTAATGCACAGCAGCTTCTGTATTACTCTCTCTCTCAAAATTTAATTGCAATGATAGAAGCATTCTCAGAGTAATGTCATTACTCAGATAACTGTCGTTTAGGTCCCGTATTTCCAAGTGCTACGTAATATTTATACCTTAATAACATTAATAATAATTAGGAAATATATGCTTTATATTGCAGAGGATATTACTCGTATTATTAATCTGCTACAGCTGATTACAAAACTATCATTGAAATGTATCAATATTCAATAGAAACATTAAAATATATAATATTTTATTACTTTAATGTAATGATTTTGCAATTTTTTGTGAAGTAATTTTATTTATCAAGTTTGAGCATTTAAATAAATAAGTTAATCGTTTTGTTATTATATTATTATATTTTATTTATTATTGCTGCTAAAATCTCTACAACTCAATATCAAAAAGTTTCTTTAACGTTACGAAATTCATGTAGAAAAAACAGCATACAAAATTTATTACTTTTGCTTGTTTACAACAATTGAACTTTATACCTTATTTGTGGTTTAGACTTAAAAAGATATCGCTCAGCAAGGCATGACCTTCAAACATTAAATTCCTTGCTTTCAATTTCTATTAAGATTTTATACATCCGTTTTTCGCCTTTTTGTGGTCGCATTGTTGCAGAACAAGGGCGGTGTCTTACAATACAAAAGGCAGCACAAAATACACCCAAGTGGGCTCAGTACAAACCTTTAATTTTGCGGTGCATTCTTACTTTTCCATTATTTCATCTCCTTTTCCACTGGCATTTGAAATTGTTTGAATGGCCAATTTCAAGCATAAATTATTTATCGATCCTTTTGACAAACCACACATTTACCATAATTTTATATTTGATACCTGCCTATTGACAAATAAACCCACTTTTATTTTGCTGCATCGCAACAACTCTGTTTTTAGATTGAAATTGACAACTTTTATGAAATTTGCAGATACTTAACCACTCAAAAGTATATTTTTTTGTTCTGAAATATGTTGTTATTTCAACAAACACGATTTTTCTGCAAAGTCAGAGCTAACTAATCGAATGGTGTACTTGAGTTTTGACTTTGCTCTTATTACTTACTGCTTAAGACATCACAAACAATTTGTAGCTTACATGGAAGGATTAGACTGGAATATCTTTTAGACTACTCGTCATATCAGCCTGCATATTTTTAACAGACCCAAAATAATATGCTTTCAAGCTGAATTTAAGCAAAAGAAAGTCAAACGGAACCAGCTCCGGGTACTAGAGCGGTTCCCATGGTTTCTTTTTTACTAGCAGCATGCATGGCTCGGTGCATTGTCGTGTGGATACGCTTAACCCCGATTTTTCAGCCGGTTAAGCACTTTCAAAGTGTAGCACTTGCTGTCTATTTTGTGGTATAAATACCTTATGGACAATACTTTTTGAGTAAAAAAAGATAACGAACATCGCTCTCATCTTTAGTTAGTTCATTCGAGCCTTTTTGGTCCAGGAGACTTTGTATGCCTCTTAGAACAGAAAAAAAAAGACTCTGTCTTGAAAGTACAACTTTATCTGCTATCAATCTAACACTCGGACGCCGACCGGAGTCCAAAAACACTTTCATTTTTGTTACATTGTCCAAAGTTTGAAACGTTGATGGGTGCCTCGCGGTCATCCTTGATGTCCCATTTTCTTTCTCTGAACGCATGTTCTTATTACTTTTTATATTTACCTTGTCCTTGACGCGCATTTTATATTTATTACTGTACAACAAATTTTAGGGTACAAAAAAATATTACTACAATTTTTCTAATTGTATAAGATTTATGCAATTTTTATCATTAAAGTGAAAGAGTGATACTTTTGATGTGAACTTTTTATTGTTTATTTATAAGTTTAAATTGAATTTATAAAATTTGCAAGGTTAAGGTTGTCTTATTATAAAGCAATAGTTAAATTTAGACATTCTTTAATTATATATATAAAAAAAATTATGAGTGCTGCTGCTGCTGCTGCTGTCACAGAGGTCAAAGGTCAAATCGTTCGTGCCTTTCCGTGCCGACCCGAGCGCCTCCGAAGGACAAATTTCGGCTCGGCGGCAGGCGCGACCGAGGTAATATATTTCCGGAACCGCAAGTGTTGGAAAATTTTCGTTTGAGAGCGGGTAATAAAGCACTTATATATAAAAAAAATTATGAGTGCTGTCACACAGGTTAAAGGTCAAAGGTCAAAGTTCAACTAACTGGGTTTACGTAAATGCGTTGTCATGGCAACGGCGTACGTCAATTATGTCAAACAGAGCTTTTTAATCGTGTTTTTATTTATTTTTAAAAACTACTATGCGAAGGGGCTCAAGCATGTCGGAGTTGGACAAGCTCTCCGGGGGGCCGCTGCCAGCCCTCGTTATATATAAAAAAATTATGAATGCTGCTGCTGCTGCTGTCACATAGGTCAAAGTTCAACTCTAACTATACTATTGCTGTCAATGATGTAGTGATTTGAGGGAAGGGCTAATAAAATAAACAAATGAGTCATTAATACTAAAAAAATGATTCTGCCTATAAAGACACATCATATATAATCCGAAATTTGTTGATTACGCACCATGTGGTAAACCGAGAAGATTGCGGCTTCTAAACATTGTAGGTAGAGATATCTAAAGGAGATTCCCCTCGTTAAATTTAAAAATATTTTCAATGCAAGGGACGATGTATATCATTATCCATTTTAGTCTATAACTTTCGTTACCCTCAGGAGACTCGGCTACTTTCTTTAATGGAATACCAGACCAAAAAAGAGGGCTGCGCTTCGATGTCATAAAAACCAATACATGGTTATAGAAAAGACCAATGGCAAGAAAAACAATAACAGAAAAGAGAGTCAAAATAAAATGAAGACAGCGGGAGCAAATAGATGGTGATCCAAATTGGACTTTAGGACGTTTTCCCGAACAAAATACAAAATATTGGAACAATCCATTTTATTACTATCAGTGTAAAATGTAAACTTCGTAGTTTATCTTGTACGTATTTGTCATTCAAAGGCCTTCTACGATTTTGCTGACATGTGACCATTCTTTTAGCAATGTTTTCCATAATTAAATAAATAAAACTATTTCAGCAATTACTTCAGCTCTATAATCATGGCAGATTTGTTGACATAAACCCTGCTATTTCTATAGCTCTAGAAAAGAAATCCAATGAGGTTAGATCGCAAAACTGCGGTGGTCAATCCATGTCACCCCTGTGCGAGAGATAACGCGATCATAAAATTTGGTTTAATGTAAAGTGAGCGTTTCACGTATTGTGTGATATTTTGCTGAAATCACATATGATACAAGTTGAGATCTTTGTTTTTATTAAATAAAAGTTGTTTATCATCTCCTGATAGCGTACATCATTGGCAGTAATTGCATTGCCAACTTCGTATGAGCTAATAATTCTTCCAGTCTACAATGCACACCAAACAGTGCATTTTTGTAGCTGCATTGGTTTTTCGTGAATAGCACTTGGAGTTTTATTACACCAGATGCAACAATTTTGAGGATTTACAAAGATATTTAAAGAAAAATTAGCTTTATTGCCCAATACGAGTATTTTTGTAAAAAACAAAATCAACTGCTATATTTTCTAAAACCTATTTTACAAATGTGGGGCATTTCTGATGGTCTTTGCTGTTAAAGCCTAAATAGTAAAATATTTAATAAAAAAATGTCTAGTGGTAAGAAGGAGAAATAACGAAACAGTTTAGTCATTAAAGCTTAAAGGGTTAAGGTATCTAAGTCGATTAAAAAGACTTGCTCAAGGTAGAATGTCAAAATAGCTAATAAAAATGATAAAAGAGTATAACGTCTCAATACGAAATGATAAACGGTTGTTGGAGAAGATTTTAAGAAAAAGTTGAAGAAGGCAAGTTATGAGCGTAGGGTCTAAACATTTAATAATATTTATTTCTATATAGTCATTCTTTATTCATACATGATTCCACTGTAACATAAAATATGGTTTTGTTGTCTTCAATTACTTAACTGCCTAGTTAAGACAACGCTTTAGTCAGTTAACTTTATAAATGCATTCTAATGTAGGTTATTAAATATCTATCCGGAACATTCAGCAGCCATTTTGACAGAAATATACCTAGGGTATAATTAAGACATATAGGAAACAAATCAATATACGTTTCCATTTATACAGCTAATGCAGTTTATTGTGTTAATATTGCAAGACACCCATTACGTACATTATATACATTGTACATTATCGCTCAAAATCGGAAAGTGTAATTCTTTTGAGTCAAGACTGGACATTTTTTCTTCCAGGAGCGGCCTCACTAGCGAGTTTAAGTCGGCATTAAAGGGAGTAACAAAAATTTTTAAATTTTATCTAAAATTGAGAGGATATTTAAGTCACACCAAATAAACAAAAATGTAATAAATCATGAGGCGTTTACTATTGATTGTAGTATTTTGGATTTAAAGTTCCTTAAAATGGCACTTCTTGTAGTTGGTTTAATTTTTCAGAATTGTATGTTGTAAATTTAAATTGCTTTAATGATGTTTTCACAAAGCAGTATTTTATTTTATATTAACAGCTGAAACCTTTCGATCTAAAAGTCAATATATTTGGCATGTTAAAACTTAACTGATTTCTTTTGTAAGAATACCCCAAATAGCTCACGTTTTCTTCTTGTGGTATTGATGTGTTCTTTAAGAGAACGTGAGGAAATGTAATCTTTTTAGGGTAATACACCAATTATTGAACCAGAGTTCTAGTTCTTTTAAATATTTCTGTCTGATTGTCGTATAGCGTTAAAATGAGATGAAGGTACTGCAGTTATTTACAAACGTGGCTATCGTGATGGAACTAGTAGTAAATCAACTGTAAAAGTAGATATTGTAGATACTGGGATCAACACGCTCTCTTGGTGTTTAATAATAGTAATAGAATGAGTGAGCATGACTTAATTATTTGGTAGTAATCCTCTGATGCCACACTTTATCGAAGACTTGTGCGACATCGATGACTATAGCCAAATAGTAGCAATTAAAAGTAAAGCTTTATCAAATTTTACGAAAAACTCGATGAGCTTCTTCAACTGTAATATAACAAAAAACCAAACTCGTGGTCAGATTGTTTAAGATTATAGGTATCAATTTTTTTAAAGGACAATTTAAAAAAAAACATGGACAAAAGCGATAGCAAACTAAGTAATTTATACAAAGTCAGGTCAGTAGGTGGTTTGCCAGATTTGGATACTAGTATGATTTCAACAACTTTTTATTGTTCTAGAAAATGTCTTAAACTGATTTTAGTAGTTGGATAATGAATACAATCTTTTTCAAGAAATTACATTATTATTGTAGCTGCAATTTAGTCATAGAGTCAGGAGACTTTTGTGGATTTAGTTCTGTTATGACACTGGTCTTAGTTTGGTTAAATTTAAACTTTTATTATTGGCGGACACAGTTCATATGATATTTTTAGATGGCACTTTTTCCAAATGGTTGACAAGAGTAAAAGCATTTTTTCATCACTTCTTATCCAAACGTTATTTTCTGCTTTAGTTTTTTTGTTACTCTCCAAAGCTGTAACTTACATTAGAGATAAATGTTGTGTTGTAAGTAATTCTCCATCGATTCATTTTTGATGTCCGAAAAAAGTTGAGTTTTAATGTTATACAACTGAGTTTTAGGTTATCGTCGGAGAGTCCTTTTCGAAAGTGTTGATAATTGAATTAGGAAATGTCCTGAATGGCTTTATTAAATAATTCTACTACAGGGAGTATATATATATTTTTAACTTAACCGAAACGAACCAAACGAAATTAGAGAAATTTTAGTTCCTGAAGACTAAAACGTTTCGCTTAAAGTAGCACTAAAACTAAACTAATGTTTTTCTGCTAGGTGAAGACCAGATATAGCTTGGAAAATAGGATATTTCTTGTTAGTCTGAAGGCCAATGCGTATGCTCACTTATGGATACGTTGTGGAATATATTATTATTGTGTTGGTCACAATTTCTTTTTTTAGGTGTAGTCAGTTGCGATTTCTGTTATGTATTTTTACATTGTAATCGTTGCCAGAAATTTGTTATTCAAGATTTGGAATTAGGGTTAGTAATGCTTTAATTTACTATTGTACTGTAGAAGCTACTGCGACAACCAACTATTCAAATCTTCTTTTGTCACTATCAAATATCTTTAAAGCACAATGAGGCCCCCGGTCCCCAGCCGCGTGAGAAGCGTTGATTGCCAGAGTGACGCGTTCGTGGCCACGCGGAAATACACGAACGAACGTTGCTATATATTTCGTAATGTCAACATAACGTCAACGCCCTTTGCGGCGATGCACCAGAGTGAGACGGAATTTGTGACTGGCACAATCGTTGGAGAGCAGCAATAGTAACGATTGCTACAGAAAGTTCGTACCCTTGCATTCTCTTTAGTAGCCAAGCGTAGCTGGCTGGATTTTCTAGTGGTGACATATGTGCTCTAAATTACATTTAGAAAGGTCTTAGTGTTTAATAGTACTCAATGTAGGCTGTGTCATATGGATGTTGCATAAAGGTGTATTGTAATTTTGAAAACTTAACATAACTATAATCCACATAGTAAGACTCAGATAGTAGCATAATGTCTGTGCAGTGGTTTGATGAAAAGGGTGCAAATTCGTCTTTGTAATGTACTCCATTAAAATACCATACACCTATTTTAAGATATAGGTGCATTACTTATTTTGGTAACCACTGTGGTCAGTAACGTTAATATATTGCTCCCCCGTTCCACTAAAATACATTTTTGTTGATATACGATTCATACATTTAACATTTCCTTTCTTTGCGATAAGATTGGACATTTAGGCGATTTCCAATACATTTAACATATCTTGAACTTTTACTTTTGCAGACAACATTGATCTGTCTATATTTTTTATATTTAGCACATTGGAGGATCTGATGCTTTACATCAGGTAGATCAAATTTCACTATCGAGTAGCACAGTTTGCTTTTGTTACATTCATCTTTGCGGTTATTGATTTATTTTAATTCTACAAAGAGTGAAAGCGGTGTTTCTGTACTTTTTTTCTTCTTCTAACAATATTAGTGATCACATGTCTAAAAGTTTTTAACGCTTTTTTTAATTCTTCTTAATTACGTACCACTACTCACAGGCGCTACAAATGGCGACTAATAAACAAAGCAATCCTATATCAACACAAATTACATTTAATAATTTTACTTTAATGAACTGGAATGCTGATGGCATCAAAAGACAACGCAGTATATTTATTGCTTTTTTAGCACGGCACAACATAGATATAGCCTGCGTATCAGAAAAACACCTAATTAACACAGAAAACTTTAAAATCCCAGGTTATAACATTTTCAGGAATGATCGAACAGGTTTGATAGCTTGGGGGGGGGGGGTATCAATTATAGCAAAACGTAAACTAGAAATCCGAGAAATATATCTAGATGACCTCAATAGCCTAGAAGCAGTTACTGTGATAGCTAAAACAAGGAATAACTACAAGATAAAAATAGTATGCATATACAAACAACCAAATTGGAGACTGGATGAAAATGATCTTCAATCTATTTTTAATGACAATCAACCAACAATGGCTATTGGAGACTTTAACTGCAAGAACACCTTTTGGGGCTGCAGAACTACCAACCCGAATGGAACAAGGTTGAACAACTACAGCACAACACATACAATTCAAATAGCAGCCCCGGATCAGTACACATACTACTCATACAGGACAAATCAACTCCCAGATATACTAGATATTGTGCTACTTAAAAATGTTACAAGACCAATCTATCAAAATGTAATGACAGAGTTGGATTCCGATCACCTGCCAATTGTAATGTCCTTCAATACTACCATACGACAAGAAGTCCCATTACCGAAACTCATCAATGGTCAAGTGGATTGGCAAACCTTCCAAAACCTATTGAACGACCACATCAAATATCCTAGCCAAATCCACACAACACAACAAATTGATGAAGTAATAAACAACCTCTTACAAGCAACAAAAGAATCCATTAAGGCAGCGACAATCAGCACTAAAACAAGAAGACCAAATAACTACCAGCACCCACCGCTGGAAATTCTACAATTAATAAAAGAAAAGCATAGAATTCGAAGACTTTGGCAAAATACTCGACAGCAGCAATATAAAATGCAATTAAATAGACTAATACGCAGAGTAAAAACAGAACTGGATGAATACAGATTTAACTCATACCAACGCTACATCCAGGAGTTACAACCTAATGACCCTACAATGTGGCAAGCTACAAAGAAAATTCTTCGACAGCCCCAGATAATTGGACCACTAAAAGATGGAAACACAACCTTTACAACAGATGAAGAAATCTGCAATATATTTGCGGACCATTTTGAAGCTGTGTTTACTCCAGCACCAAATAATGATAATGCTTTTGATGAGGAAGTAAGACAATATCTCCAACAATACGAATCAAATACAAGTGGTGAATTCAAACCAACATCGCCCAGAGAGGTTAAAAGATTAGCTAATAAACTTAAAGTGAAAAAAGCCCCAGGAAGCGACCTCATACCAAAGATAATAATTAAAAACTTCACAAATAAAATACACGCCTACTTAGCCACTGTTTTCAATGCCTGCATGCGACTTGGTTACTTCCCTGCTGCCTGGAGGCATGCAACCATACTTTTACAAACCTGGAAAAAATCGGCACTCTCCAACGAGCTATCGACCAATTAGCCTGCTCGCAACTATATCCAAATTGTTAGAAAAAATAATGAACAGGCGCCTATTTCAAAATCGACACTTGCTTAACATACTCCCTCCATTCCAATTTGGATTTAGATCCAAACACTCAACGACCCATCAGCTACAACGAATTGTGGAATACATAGAAAAAGGCTACGAAAATAAAGCTTATACTACAGCAGCATTCCTGGATATAGCAAAGGCTTTCGACAGGGTCTGGATAGAAGGTCTACTTTATAAACTACAGCGCTTCCACATACCAGATTACTTGATACATATTATTCGATCATTTCTCACACACCGCACCTTCTCCGTTAGAATCAATTCCACATGCTAAACAGTTAGACCTATCTATGCTGGCGTCCACAGGGATCCATATTGGGCCCAACACTATTTAATATCTACGTCCATGATATACCTCAAACACACAATGCAGCCATTGCTATGTACGCAGATGATACTGCGCTACTTACCCAGAGCAACGAACTATCGGAAGCATCAAATGAACTACAATCCAGCCTAAATACAATATTAAGCTGGATGGAAAAATGGCACATAAACCTTAACTCAACCAAATGTCAAACCCAAGTGTTTACCTTACGACGCCTCAGAGATATACCCAACATTCAAATAAATAATGAAGAAATTCCATGGAACACGCAAAATAGCCCAGTTAAGTATCTAAGGGGATACTTAGACCAACGACTAACCTGGGGTTTCCATATTAACCACAAATTGAATGAAAGCTATGCTAGATTAGCCCTACTTTACCCACTGATAAACAGAAAAAGTTCTCTACACATAGACTGTACAATGCTAATCTATAAATCAATAATTAGACCAATGGTAATGTATGCATGCTGTGTATGGGGATCTGGTTCACCGACTCACATCCGCAAAATACAAACACTACAAAATAAGATTCTTCGAAAAGCCACAAATTCTCCATGGTATATAAGGAACCACCAAATACACGCTGAACTAAATATCCCAACCATAGAAGAACACATTAAAAAATTAGCGACAACCCCTTTAAAAATTTAAACAACTGTGCAGAAACAGCCCATTACGCACTAGGAATGAGACACATACATCAACGCTTGAAACGCAAACTGACGCAAGATCTCCTTTCAACCGATGATAGTAGTGATAATGAAGTGTAAAGTAGTGACAAAACCAAAATAATACAACAATAAAACTAAATAGTGAATGGGTGAGCCAATAGGCAATCCCTAAGCGACAATAGTGTTACATGTAATCAATAGTTAACAAAACCATGTATAGCACAACGTTGCTGATCTGGTTAAATAAATTAAAATAAAAAAATAAAATTACTAGACGAATGTACCTAGTATGCCTATAAATACTGGTTTTTCCCTAATATTTTCAGGATTATTATGTTAAATTAATTAAATGGTTATTAGTAAGTAATATAAGTAATAATAACGGATTTATTCAAAATGGCCGCCACCCTTTAAAATGTCCGGGCTACTCGTCTACGGCATCAAGCACTACATTGATTGGAAAAGCATTGGCTGTAGCAGTCAGAGTTTGCTTCAAAGAATTAACATTAAAGTATTTTTTGAACAAACAATGCCCTCTAAAACTGCCCATAATTTATAGTCTATTAGACTGAGATCTGGGCTACCAGTAGGCCAATTTTCTAATGTTAAAAAATGAGGCTCATGGTTATTCAGCTAAGTTTAAGTTGACCATACTTTAGGGCGGGGCGGAGTCTTGTTAAAAGATCCAAGGCTACATCTCAAAAATGTGTGTGATTTAGAGATTTCACTACACCTCCCAAATTATTCGGTTAATACACAGTGGTCGATGTTTTGACAAAAATTAATATCAATGACTTTATCATAGCAGACTTCCAATAGAACAGCTGATGGTTTTCTAAATCCTTGACACTAACTGAAATGCTTTTTTATCGTATACCTTGTTATTTTGTTTGTAGAAAGATTTCCTTGGTGCAAAATATTTTCCCCCGCATACAAAATATTTTAGTCATCGTTCGAAGGCTCAGTCAACAACCTTTGTTTTTTCTTTCCTACCTTGCCTTACAGCATCTGACAACAAATGTCTTTTGTAAGCAGCTAGTTCTAGGTTTTGCTTATCAGAACGAGATATCGAAGTTTTAAAAATTTGAGTCTTCTGATTATGAAGACGATTTTGTTTAATCCAGATCTTGGAAGCTCTTCGACACCTTCAATATTATTAAACAACTTTATAGCCCGATAGACAAACGTAGGACTAATGCTGAGACGATGCTCGGCTTTAAAAATTACACTTTTTTCATTTCCACGCTTATGTAATGGAATACGATTTACTTGTCATTCTATTCTATTGATAAATAACAAGAAATACAATGTAATTTACAACTTTAAGACTTGATAATTGCAACCGCACGTTAAAATCATGAATATTTCGATGCTATCTAAAGCAAGGGTAGGTTTGATCTTTTAACAGTATTTATAGGAATTTTAGGTATATTCTTAATTACTACTCAAAAATTTTCTTCTTGTTTGAACTGATATTCAGAGCTTTTTTAACCCTCATTGTGGGGGCGTATTTTTCAGAAATTTATTGTAAAATTGTACCTCATCGTTATTTAATATTTTTAACATGTGTTAAAATATTGTGTTAAATTACGGCAAGCTCAGAAGCAACTCGATGACTCCAACACTTAATAGGAATATTAGAAGTGGTTTGAGTTTAAGTTAAAGTTTGATTGAAAGTTATTTGTTGGTGTGTACCTATAATTTGGAATATATTGCACATGATGGTTTTAGTTCTATCTGCATCAGTGCAGCTTGTTGTAAATATTTGATTATTAAAATATTCCATATGTATTTACTGGAAAAATAAGTAATTACACCTGATTAGATGAAATGGTACTTAACTCGCAGGTCACACGATAATTTGTCATTAACAAATGTAATGGGAAATAAATAAGCACATCCGACCTTTTGGCTCCAGCGATAGCGGGGCAATAAATTCGCTCCGCTTGAAGGCACATGGCAAATTTCCTGTCATCTTAATCTTATATCTTACACAACTTTTTTATTCTATTTATGTGCGAAAACAAACTTGCGACAGACTTATTTATTTCAACCCAGTTTCTTGCCTCAAATATATAACTGAGGCATTTTTAACGACTTTAATTTGTCTAAATTATTTTATAATCAAATAAAGACCACCTACAAACGCAATTCTGACAGGCATACTCTTCTCTACTTAAGTGATGTTAAAAGAAAGGGCCCAGAAGATTAATGATCTTTGCGACGCTGGCTACAGCTGCACATCCTTTATCCATGTGGATTCATTCAAGGTACTTTATAATTAAAGATAAGTGCGCTTATAACACTTTGGCGAATTAGGTTTATTATCCCCAAAAAGTAAAAAATGGTGTCCCATTTAAAAACGTAATTATTCCGGAAACTTCGCAGCTTTTTATAATTAGTAAAATTGGATTCACATTTTAAGTTTCAATTGAAGTTTCTGAAAAATATGTATAAAATATTTTTAAACTTACTATTAAAATTACTAATACATTGTTAAAGATATTGAACATTTACCTCTTTATATTAGTTTAACGTTATTTTAGAAACCGCTATTCCATTATTTACATACGTATTTCTACCTCTACCGTTTATTCTGGAATTAGTTCATTGGCGGGAATCACTTCTAGTACATTCTTTATCAGCGACCTGAAGAACACCGCCAGGCTTTCGTCAAATATGGGTTGGACAGCATCCATCGAACGCTGGGGATCTTCATTGTAGAAGCTGGAGAGCATATCAACTGAAAACACAAGCTAGGATAGAATACCTTCTAAATTATACTGCTTTAAGATGTACCAAAAAATTGCTCCTCCGGATTTTTAGAGGTTAAAGTAATGTGGCCGTCTCCGATAGTGCCTGTCGTTTTGAAATCGTCGACAGTATAATATTTCACTCCCAACCTTTCAATGGGCTTCAAGCTGAACTTGAAATTTAAGTCGAGGTTTGCTAAAACAATTTAATCATTAATATTTGGGTTTTTAATAATTGCTCTGGTATAGGGTAGGTGGCTGTATTAGGCAAATGATTGGTTACTAATTCTATATCAGAGATGATTGAATTCTAATTTATTATTTTGTTATTGTTGAACTACGACGACAGATGCGGTTGCTGGTAGTAGAGTTTTAAGTTTCCCCCTAATGTTCATTAAATTTTTCACAAAAAGCAGGTGACAACAACAGGAACAGTTTAATAAAATGGTATCTAACTTAGAAGTATACATGAAGCTAAGAGACTTAAATAAATTTATCTCTATAAAAAACTGCATCCATCAATATTTGGGTGGTAGCATATTCAAACGGTGGATGACGCGTTTTAGCAGTGGCAGATGCAAAGTGACATTTCGATTGGAGCACAAACAACTGTCACGAAATGAATGCCTCAGGAATTACGTAAAAAACGGAATATTGATTTTAATATATTACAACAGATGTCAGTAATGTTACAATATGGTAATTTGATGAGTTCTATGAATATTTATACATTGTATTAATAGGTCTTATTTATCGTTGACCTAAATGCATTATATATGCATTCAAGGTTGGTGCATATATTTAAAAACAGTGATTTTGTAGCTAAGAATGTATTTATCTAATAATGTTATATATTCTCTATATTTCTTTATTTATTTTCATATTTACAATCCACTTATTTAACAAGTAATTAATAAATGGTGTGTGGTTTTACATGTCGTGTAGGATATCATAGCCATTGCCATTTTCCCCAATAATGTTACCCTAATGTTGATTGAATTGTCACAAGTCGTGTAGCCATTGGCGTTTCAATCTCCTGGTGACGTTTAATTGGTTAAACAACTGCTCTATTAGTTTGTTTCCCTGTCCTGATAAATAGTTGTTATATGTTTTTACAAGCCTTCGAATCTCGTTGGCTACGTATGGGATTTCTAGGTCCTTATGGAGAGTTTCGTTTGTTATATACCACAAAGCATCTGTTATTGTTCTAAGAATCTTCGATTGACGTCTCTAAAAAATTTTGGTATGGAAAGCCTTTGCACTTCCCTATAGTTGAATTTTATAGGTCCACATGAATTTTAATATGGTTTTATACAGAAGTATTTTGTTCGTTAGAGAAAGTTGGGATCGCCTCCCAATTAGTCAGTTTATATGTCTAGTTTTAATTTTTGCTTAGCCTCAATGTGTGTATTCCAATTTAACTTCTACTCTAGATGCAGATCTAGATATTTTACTTCAGCTTTCTGGGGTATTAGAGTATCATTAATTCTGAGCGGAGGACTTATTACTCGTCTGCTGGTAAATGTAACTTGTGCTGATTTGTCAGAATTAACTATGATGCGCCATTAGATGAACCAATTTTGTAGAGTATTGAGATGAGTTTGTAGATGTTCTACTTTAAGTTTTTCGTTTGCTGAGAGAATAGCCGTATTGTCTGCGAATGTGCCCATTCTGATATGATTTGAAGTTGGCGTTTCAGATGTATAGAGTAGGTATAACAACGATCCCATCACACCAGAGATAATTTGGTAGTAATCAGACTTTGTATTGTTAATCTTAACTTGAAAGAACCTTTCAGTTGGATGAGATTAAAGCACAAAATACAGTTGGCTTGGAAAGTATAACTTAATTTTAAATAACAGACCCTTTTGCTACACTTTGTCGAAAGCTTGCCGTATGCCAATGTATACGAGGTTTGACTCTAAACTCTTCATAATATGATTAACAATTTGATGACTTTGGTTTATCGTTGAGTGGCGTTGCCAAAAACCGAATTGATGGGATGGAAATTATGCTGTCCAGATCTACAATTTTGTATATTCTTTTAGGCAATAGCCTTTCAAAAATTTTGGACATTAAGGTTAGACTGATAGGTTTGTAGGAAGAAGTTTTGGAGTGTGGTTTACCGCGTTTAGCTATTATAATGATTTAGGCGAACTTTCATTGAACAGGGCAGTAGCCAAGTCTTAGCATACTATTATAAATGGTAGTGGGGAGCACTAGAGCTTTTCGAGGAAAATTTTGTAGAACCTTTCCTACTATTAAATCGTAACCCGGGGCCTTATTAGTATTGATAAGTTGGAATTATTTGCGTACTTTGGCCAACGAAAAGGATTTGAATGGTAATGACAATTATTCTCTATGTTTGCAGTTTTTTCTATGAAAATAAATTTAAATAGTTAAATTTTAAATAAACGCTTGTATTTTCAAACGGAGTAAATAAAAATAAATAAACAAAATAAAGCTAATCCAAAGAAGGTTTCAACTATATTTTAGCTAGCGTAATTTCGCAAAATATAAGATAACTAACAATATTAGCACGATAAAATAAACATCGCAACAGTAAAATATTTTGAAAATATGCACTGGGATTATTGAAAATAAAATTAATATTAAGGTGGGGTAATGAGCAAATAAGACCAGAAAAGCAAAGTATAAAGCAAAAAAAAGCAAATGTGATATAATAAAGGAAGCAAACGTTGTACACTTATTTTAACACACTCAGTTGAGGGAATTAAATAATTTTATTATTACAACTTGCTAATTACAAGGTGTTTTGATGTTGATACTATAAACTAAAACGAATATAAAATATGGTCTAGGTTTGTATTTGAATTGTTGATTTTGAAAGTGAAGATACTAATCCGAAAAGCCACAAGTACTGGATAAAGATACTCTTCATAGAGTTTGCGTAACCAATTAATTTTTTGTTATTTTATATAATAATATAGGCTTGTGTAATATTGAATTATAATCTTTAAAAACATTTTTAGCAGTATTTTGATTGACATCCAAATCTTTTAATCTATAACGCTAGAAATAGTTACAAAAATATAATTAATTAAAACGCTCTTAAATAAATATCCTTAAAAAGTGGGAACCAAAAGATATTTTATTAAGCTGTGAGCTAGAATAATATTTGTTAACAGTCGTAAGCCTTTTATAAAAGAAATAAAACCTACATAACAAACCGAGGACTCCTTATATGAGTGAGTTTCGTTATAAAAATTTTCTAGTATGTATCTAGTTATTTATGACTTGTTAACAACCTTTTTATTTATTTTAGGTAAATAGAACGTTTTTAAAATACAGTATATTAACATTACAAACGACTTTGCTATACTACCGTAAAAACAAAAAGTCCAACCTTTATATTGACAATTATTAAAAAAAAATAGATAAAAAAAATTATACGTAATAAACAAAGACTCTATTAAGCCTATTGACACTAAACAAGGTAAACAATATTACATCATTATGTGATAAAAACTACTTTAAGCTTATTGACTCGATAATCAACAAAATCCTTGGTAACGGTGGTTAACGTGGTTAATAGAAGCTATATGATCACAGTATTTGTCAATAGTTAATTAATTTCTCTATTTGCCAATAAAATATTCTTTACAACTTCTAAAAATTTATATAAATGATTGGATTTTAGCAAATAGGCGCTACCGCCCGTAGAACAAAGTTGAATGAAAACGAGTCAAAATGTTTTTTAAAGGTACTGGATGTGTATTAACAATTTTAAAAATGTCAATGGGTAATATAAAACTAAAGAGAGAATATTTTTCTCAATTGATTACTTCAAACCTCTGCATCACATGAGAACTAGAGCCAGAATAACAAAATTGTATACATTGTCTAAAATAACAATGTGGTGAATTTAGTCAAGAAAAAATGAATGTTGAACACGAATAATCAAAGAATCTCTCTATAATCTTCCATATTTGAAAAAAACTAAAAACCCCCAATCTATTAAAATGATTGCTTGTGCCAAAATTAACCCTCCAGAATAAAATATAAAGAACAACTCCGCGAATGCGTTACGATAAAATCTTTCTACTTCCATTAAGTCACCTAATGTTTTAAAATCTAATTTATGTTGAGTAAGCAAGAAGAAGTAACGCATCTACAATTTATTGTGGTTAAAAAACATTTGACTCGCCTTGTAATCACAAAATATGCGAATTGTAACTTTACAATTACAACTCTGCATGCGGATTGTTTAAGAAGAGACCGAATTTTTGCTTTAGAAAGGAAAACTATTACCCTAATTTAAAAAGTCTTTTAGCTCCGGTTTAGCATCTCGTTCAGTACTGGTTACAGAGGCTTCAATCTTGAGAATATTTTAGTCACGTATTCCTTAGATCGGAATTTTTAGTTTAGTCGCAGAAATATTGAATAAGTAGGGCTCTGATAATAACCCGATCATATTGAATGTCTGCTTGTTGTTGGCTCTGGGTGAGCAAATGCGAAAGAAAACGGAAACAGATAATTTGATGCACTTTCTTATTATTAGTGTCCATAGCCAATCTCTTTGGATGATTCTGGTTACCTTAAACTAACTTTTGATCATTCTTAAATTGAGTAAACTAGCCATAAACTTGTCTGCAAGATGGGCAGTCATTTTTATTTGGTTGTTTCAGTAGTTCAAATGTTTTTGTATACCTTTGTTTAAGTCATATAGAACTTACTAGGAGGATCACAATTCATTGGTTATACGAGTAATTCATGTCATACAACCTACTGTTATAAACCAATTGCAATACTTTTCTCCTTAACAACTAGTAGCATTTCGGCAGCAAAATTTAGTTTATTTTTACACGACCAAAAATATTGCGAATAACTACTTAAATAAAACTAGGTCAAAGGCACCACCTAAAGGACAACAAAAAAGAAAATTGTGTCACAAAAACGATTGCGACAGCAACTGATCGACGAAGGTGTTTTTTGAATAGGCGTTATTACAGAAAGCTGAATACAAAATAGAGAAAAAGCGTAGAAATTTACGAGAAGAGACTGAAAAATTAAAAGCGAGTACAAAAGTATAATTCAACAGTTTTAAAGTGAGTAACTACAAAAACTGTGGGTATATTTAGAAAACAGCTCAGAAACTTAATAAAAATTTTGAAACCGTAAAAAATTAAAGATGAACATAGAAGAATATTTTAAAAATTATAAAGAAGAAATAGTAAGTTATAAACTGCAGATATTAGACGAGACTACAAATAAAAAAATATATTTCAGAACTTTAACCGAGGAAATAAATCAAGTCACAAGAAAACATTCAAGAAGTTTCAGCAAAACGTTTTAAAGTGAATTGACCAAAAATGTAGATTAATTCAGAAGAAAATTTCTGAAGTTTAAGAAAAGAACAAGCTAAAAGTTTTGAAGAATAGTTAAAACGAAGTTCAAGAACATTTTACTCAGAAGAATGCGTCTGAGATTTTAGACAGAAATTAAAAGAAATTGCAGAAAAGCATTTGAAGAGTTTTACAGAAACATTCGAAGAGTTACAGATAGAATCAAAATGTTCTGTTGATGTAGAAATTATTTATAATCAGAGGAAAAGGAAACTAACGTGTTTATCAACCAGCAAAAATTACAGCAAGAGCAGGAGATTGACTTATAATTAACAATGGTAACAGAATAGTAGCACCAAGATTTGAGACCACAATAGGAAGAAATCAGCAAACTGAACGCAGAGATAAGGTTTATTGGGCACAACAGAATTCCTTGAAATTAAAGAACGGCCTTCTGGAGAGAACTTTGTGGAACCTCGATAGCGTTAAATGTAAGTCGTAGCTTTTAGATGTACAGAAATTCTAGTAAGGGGATATTTAACATTTTTGATCCATCCTTAAAGACAGATTATAGCAACAAAGACATAGTAGTTGCTATAAGTTTTTACAAACAGGTCTGAAACTTACGCAATACCAAATCAAGAGTTGGCATATTTTTGTATTGACCCATCTACTACAATGTCAATTGTGGGTTTCTTCATTTATTAGTGTGCATAATGAGAGTGAAAGTGCTAAGTCAAGACCACCGAATGGTTGTTCCGATCCTTGCCTTGCCATATTATCTATGCACTCATTGCTACGTAAGCCAGAATGCCTTTTAATCCAAACGAGTTCCAGGACATTATGTGTCGCGACTTGACTAAGAGTAGTCTGGCACTGGAGCATTATTCCAGATACAACTTTGCAGCTGTCCGATGCTAGTAAAGCAGCTCTGCTATCGCTAGAAATTCTGATTGTTTTGTTTTTAATGCTCATATCAAGGATTAAATTTGCACCTTGCATTATGATCCAAATTTCCGCTTGAAAGATTGTGGTTAGTTTGTCTAATGCTATGCTTACTTGGAGGTTCAGATCATTTAAAGAGATACTTGATCCCATCTGTAAAGAGCTTATATTTAGTTCATTTGCCTCTTCAGCATTCAGAAATATTCTGAAGAGCTTTCTGAATTTATAAATGGGTAAAAGAGAATCCATCTTTGCTTCCAAAAAGGTAATCCGTTATACCTCCCCCCTTAGAATCCGATGGTGTCTTCTCCCCACTTCTTTGTCGTTTTAAAATCTCTTTGTCTGCAGTCTTAGAGCTGTCCTTGGCGCCAGCTCCTCCACATAGGTATCTAAGTGGAGGGAGACTCAGGTATATTTCTATAGCTCCCGTGATACTCATACACGCCAGTCTTTTAATGTCTGGGATCTTGGTTGCTGTAGTAACCTGTCTGGTTCTAGGCCACCAGACCAGTGCACATAATAGAGCAAGTTGGTACTCAAAACCAATTTAAGAATTCTCAAGGTTTTTCAATAAAACTATTCATGATGTAACATCCTTTATTTTTCATATTCAATTGAATATTATTCATATTCATAATGTCACTGCTTTAGATAAAAGTTGTTGACTATCTTCTTTTAGATTATTACAATTTATTGGTAGCGTTTCTTGCAAGCAGTTTTTATGAAGAGGTATTTTATAACCTATAGTTGTTGAAATTAAACCTCCCTCTCCTCTTAATAACAATTTTTTAAGCATAATAAACACGAAAATGTTTGTATTCATAGGAGAAACTCAGGTTTTGCTATTAATCGTATATCTTAAATAATAATACATTTCAAAAGGTTTCCATATTAACCACAAATTGATTATACTAGATTAGCCCTACTATACCCACTGATAAACAGAAAAAGTTCTTTACACATAGACTGTACAATGCTAATCTATAAATCAATAATTAGACCAATGGTAATGTATGCATGATGTGTATGGGGATCTGCTTCACCGACTCACATCCGCAAAATACAAACACTACAAAATAAGATTCTTCGATTGGCCACAAATTCTCCATGGTATATAAGGAACCACCAACTACACGCTGAACTAAATATCTCAACATTAGAAGAACACATTAAAAATTAGCGACAACCTTCTTTAAAAATTTAAACAACTGTGCAGGAGCACCCACTTAACACTAGAATGAGACACATACATCAACGTTTGAAACGTAAACTGACACAAGATCTCCTCTCAACCGATGATAGTAGTGAAAATTAAGTGTGTTAGTGACAAAACCAAAATAATGACAACAATAAAACTAAACAGTGAATTTTGCTTACACATAGGCAATCCTAAACTTTAGTGTTACATGTAATCAATAGTTACAGAACCATGTATAGCACGACGTGTGATCTGTTAAATATTTAAAAAGATTTGCAATATACTCTGTTCATGTACGCTTCTTGAGATTTCTAGTTTTGTTTCATAAAAAACATTTTTAATAAACTGTTAGTAAATAAAAGCCATTTGAAATTTGCAAGATGAACGTTAGTGACCACAGGATGGAAAAAGTAGAGTGCAGTTTTTACCGTAACCAATTATTTATTTTTACTAAACAATTATTTACAATACACCGGCATTATTTATTTCTACAAATCGTTAAGTTAGGTTACTGTGCCTGCCCAGTATATTTCTGGTTCCACGGTCATGCTAAAAAGACCTGGCGGGAACGACCATTGAACTCCCCCCTTAAAACAATTTTGCACCAGAACTGTGACGATCTATACCACATGTGGAAATAAGCGGTAGACGAATCGCCCTACTACCCCAAAATTGCAAGTGCTTTTTTCCAAGAAAGTTACTTCCTGGTTCACTTTCAGTACCAATTGTATATGTTTGCTTTACATCCTATCCAATATAATTACTTTTTTAACGCTGCACCACACAGCTGACTTAGGACCCGGATTCAGCACTATCGACGTTCTTTAAAGTTCTCTTCAAAAAAGCTATTTAGAAAGTTATCGTATAAATTCAATAAATCTCATTATGCTCAATGGTTACTAGCTTCAGGGCGTCTCATAGCTTCCAGTCTGGCTTAATTTTTAATTGTTAAGTTGCTAAGCTCGCCTAAATTTTGTGACACCCATCAATTGTTACACACAGCAGGCCTCTGATTTTCTGCACCTCACACTTACTTTAATCTCTAACTATTATAATTTCTCTTTCAAAC
This sequence comes from Sinelater perroti, assembly GCA_036346155.1. Classification (NCBI taxonomy): domain Eukaryota; kingdom Metazoa; phylum Arthropoda; class Insecta; order Coleoptera; family Elateridae; genus Sinelater; species Sinelater perroti. The sequence goes on along the minus strand of JARFIY010000248.1, from coordinate 26,981,289 downwards.
TCTCATGTCCCCTTTCAATCCCATTTTAAAGCTTTAGTATTCTTTTGCGTTTATTTTAAGTTCTTCTCTCAAATATTTGGAATGTTCTTTCACCTTCGCGTTAATTTTCCTCAAACCATTTTTGGAATATTTTTTGCACTTATTTCCACTAAAAATGAATTTTTTTATTTCTGGTTAATTTAGCTTTAAAAATTCTACCCGGACATTTGATTCTACACTTATCTTTGCTTCTTGTATGTTCTTTTTAATTCTCCCATCAATATTTTAAAATATTTTTTTGTATTTATTTGCAATTATTTTTTTCTATATTTCTAATTTTTTCCTTATTTCCTTTTATTTCTTGAAACTAGATCTTTAGTTTTTCTTTCAAATTTGGAAGAATACTCTATACCAATCTTGCTTGAAGATATATAACTTCTTCAAACTTTGCTGTTAAGCTTTTGGGGTGTTTTTCTAAGTATATCCCTAATTCTTGTAATTCTTTTTTTAAGTTTGTGATTATATTCACGTATATATTTTCAATTTTTGTGAATCTTCTAACCTTCTAATCTTTTTTCTAAGTTATTTGAAAATTTTGCTCAAAAGTTTATTTAAAGTACTGTAGATATCCATTGTATATCCTTGGTTTTAAACATTGGCTCATTACAATATTTCATGGTTTTCTTCCATATCATTTGTAAATCTTGCTTTTGTTACTTATTTTTTAGTTCTGCCACTTTTAGTTGACTTGCATTGACATTTAAATAGTTATTCGAGTTGGGACATATCAACTCTTAACACTATATCCCAAAAAAACAAATAATACATAGTAATGTAAAGTTCTGCAAATTCTCACATTAGATAAGGAACAAATCCGACAAATCGAGCGAATATTCTAGCTGTAAAAATTTCGGAAAAGTAAACTGTTTATATTATATTGGACAAATCTTACTTTTTATTGGAAAATTTAAACAATTAAATTTTTATTCAAGAGGAAAAGAAAGTGTACCGCCAAAAATAAGATTTTAAACAAGGACAAATTTTTGAAACAAAAAGTTTACCAAGACTAATGAGAAGGGACAATAAAGCAAAAACGTGTTGCACCTTAAAATAAAGCTTTTCCTTTTTGATTATTTTATAATTGTGTTTTTGAAATGAGTTCGCTGGTGCGGATTTCCATTCTGAGGTTCTTATAATTAAATTGCTTTTAAAAGTCTTGCAAAGTCATCAGTAGTAGATCCTTAGAATTTATCTTCTTTAAAATAATTCTAAAGTTTTCTTCTCTCTGATATTCAGAAGCCCAAAAATAAGTTGCTCATCACAACTTTGCGTATGCGAATAAAACATTTTACTTTGTTCCGCGATAAAAACCCTCAAAGTTCCTACTTACTGAAGTTCCCTCTGAAGTAGCCGCTGTTATGCAAATCGAACGCCATGAAGCGGCCCTGCACCTCGAAGTCGATGTAGACCCAGAAGCGCGGTATATTCAAATGAAGGGAGCCGACGAGATTGTCAGTGTCAAACCTGAAATCCGCGCCGCACATTAACCACTCCGCAGGATCAAAAGATTTCGGCACATACTTGAAACCTTTCAGCTCGGCCGCCTCGAAACCTCGGAACTGCATGTCCTTGAGAACCGCCGAAATGCTCACCTCCTCGCTGAGCGTCCTGTTGCTCACGAACAGCGGCACGCTCAGAGGCGCCAGCCGGGGGAAGTTTATTTCGCGGATGCCCTTCAGCAGATGCGGACCCCATTTTGACAGCACTTTCTGCATGCAGCCGCTGTAGTCGGGGTGCGACTTGGGGCATAGCTGGGGCAGGCGGGTGGCTGGAAGAGAGCAGTTGTAATATTCATGAGGAAGGATAACGCGTAAACATTTCAGAACGTGTAAACTTGGTAATCACTACGTCGAACAAAATACAGCATACTTTGGATAAAGATAGTTGGCGTTTCGCAAGCACTTCAAAGTTGTTTTTTTCCTTTTATTATTAATATTATGACTATAAGTTCGTAGCAAAAGTTAGCCCTTCATGTAACTAGAACCTGGTAAAAAATATTTTTGTAACAGAACATTATTGTGACGGAGCATAAATAATGTTTTAAATTATAAATTTTTTTAGTGATATATGCGGGTTAAACGTAACAATAAAAATGTGTAACTATCTTACAGTAGTGCATTTACATGAATAAAAAAAATTTAATTTTATCCAATTTAAATATTATAAAGACTTTAGAACTATGCTGTAGCGGCCTGCCGCCATTGTCGACTAATAGAAAGGGGTCGACTACCTTCTTAACCTGGAATGAGCGGGTTCGAGTCCCACTGAAAGCTCTTAGATGTCTGTGTCTTATTACATTTAAGTTTGAAAGTTAGTTTAACAAATGCGTTTGCGGTACCAATAATGAGAATGAACCAAAAAAACTTTGTGGCTAAATAATTTTGTCTGTTCAAAGCTTACAATTTAAAAGCATTTTTACTTTCAATTATCTTATTAAAAGTTGTGTAATTTTCCATTAACTTGGTTAGACATCAATAACGTTTTTATTTCAAAAATACGTGGATAAATCAAATTTAAACGAGATTTTATAGTTATAATACCGTGTTGAATCGATATGTTACAATGTGGTACCTCTAAGTAATATGAGTTAGTTCTGTAGCCATTTACATACAAATTCAACTATTTAATTTTTTATTTTAAATCTCTGCTCCCTTAAGCAATCTTGAGGGGCAAGCACTAAGGTTGAGGCTATAAAAATATTTGTTTTAATTTAGCTCGAGTAGGGGTTGTGTATGTGCATGTTGGGGTTGGGGGGGGGAGGTCTATTGGATTTTATTGGGTACAATTGAAATCTTGATTATGTTTCTCTCGAATAAGAAAAATGTAATACTACGCTTTTGTAATACTAAAATACAGTTTTCTGTTCACCATTTTATTCTTACCATTTTGGGCTCGATCTGTAATTATAAACCAAAGTCTTGCCACACCTTGGTATCCGATACAAAAAATACGTTTACCTAGTCTTTGTAACAAGTAAGGAGCCTCTGAGAGATGTTAATTCTTGTAATCCTGGGTTTGAAATTAAGAATAGGAAGATCCATCTTTCAAACATCTTTCGAGATATCAACAGGGGTTTGATTATTGACTAGTTGGTACCACTACTGGCAAATATGTCGAATCGTATTTAGTCAATTATCAGCGGCCTATTTCTGTTAATAATAATAATAATAATGGTAAGGCCCTACGCCCCGCGTAGGAGCACGGCCTGCGAACTGAGAGGTTAAGGCTCTCATACGTTCGCTCTCTCTCTCTGCCCGGTCGTCGCGCACCATCTCTGATGCGATTTCTGTTAATAAATTAGCAAATTGGAACAGTGTTCGTCTCGGCAATGCTGGTGCAAGCATTACAAATACGCCCTTTCCAGAATACAGTAATATCAATCAAAAGTGCTAAGAAACCCATCATGGCGTACCTAACCAGATAATTCATTCCGATCTCCAAGTCGACACCAGTAAAAAATCAATAAGAAATATAACATTTGTCGACAGTCGACCCAGGGCCACTATATTTGAATCTTTTTGAAACGGAGCCAAGAGGTGCAAAGAATTTGGCTACGAGGAGAAGGTAGCTGCTGACGGGGCAACTTACAACAAGCGATCTAATCGCAAACGAAGTGACGAATTCGTCCGCGAACTGGAAGAGAAGATCGGTCAATATATTGGACAAAGCGTGACTGATCTGGCAAAGGAAATGTGCATCGCCAGGCTGATGGTTAGTCTAGCAGCGCACCAGGACTTGTACTACAAGTCTTTTTTCTTGAGGTATCGCCGACTTTTGACTGGTAAAAATAAGATGGACAGAAAGTAAAAGGCCCAAGCGACGAAAGGAATTGTATCTAGGATGGGCAGGTAAATCACCAAAATGACAGTTGAATCTGACAAGATACCTCTGAAGTACCTGTTGTCATGCATAGAAAGTTTCCCGTTTTTATAATGGTACTAGGGTCATGGCTACCCACTTCTTTGAGGAAAGCTTAAAAGTGACGGGTGACAACTCCGTTAACATGCTGGAGACAGTGGTAAAGCCCTAGATAGCTGGTGGGCTTGTTGTAGCAACACTCTGCTCCAATCCATAAAGCAAGAAAGATCCAAGCATGGCTATACAACTATTTATATTGCCACTGGTCCTCTGACTTGTGGCTACCTTCTCGTCTCGACTGCAATCTTCTTGTTTGGATAGCTTAAAAGTCTCCATCAAGAAGTTAATGACACATATGAACAAGGAGAAGGTTGTGTTCGCCTGCTGCAGGTTTAGATCACAACTCAAAATACTGTGGCCGCTGATGAGGACTGCATTGAATAACGTGATTCTCAATACTATTTACTTTAATATGTTGTGTTTTAATGTTACTTTCATTGTTTATTTATTTTCCGGATTTACTTCGATGATCCTGTACAGTATGTTAATTGTAAGTAGAGACTGCCATTGGGCAAACACATTTTATGCCATTATGTCACTAAGTATTATCATATAACTGTTTTTTACTTAATATACTACACTTGAGAGTAAAACAATCGTTTCAGCAACAAGCTCGAGTTTTGAGAGAATGTGTGTCCACTTTGATAGTACTTCAAGTAAAGTTCACTGTACTATTTAAAAGCTTAAAACTTTGATTTCAAATGATACCATTTTAATTAGAATCGGTCTTGTTCTGACAAAGTTATGGGTCTCTGAATATGTGAAACACAGGGTTGAAAGGGAAAGGAGGATTGTAAAAGAAAAAAGAAATGAAATTCTTAGTTAAAATTAATTTAATAATTTTTTCAATACTGCCACTTCTACTTCTACTTTCACTTTCTAAGTGATTACGCATGGATCGGATAATCTTTCTTATACTGCCTCGAGGGATCGCTTCCCGGTCTTCAATCAACGCCGCTCTCAACCACGCTCTCTGGTGCAAGATTTCTGGCACGGACTCTTCGCTTAAGTTTATTCTAAAGATGTTCAGTTGGATTCAAGCCTAGGTTACACGGAGGCCAGTCCATTTTCAGTATACCGACCTCAACCAGGTAGGTAGTGGTCACTCGCGTAATGTGGTATCGCGCAGTGTCGTACATTAGCATGAAGTCCTCCCCAACAATTCTCGCAAACGGAACAACATGTTCTTCCAGAATGTCCCTGATGTAGCGGTCCGCTGTTAAACTTCCTCCGTGTCCTCCACTAGGCACGAAATCTAACTCAGTTTTTTCGTGCATGGCAATGCCCGCCCAGAACATGCAATATGTGACGGTTTTTTGAACACAGCAATGAGAAAATTGCTTCCCCGACCTTCTATAGACCCAACGTCTCCTATCCTTGTCATGTAGGCATGTCCTGAACTCGTCGGTGAATAATATCTGACTCCAATGGCCGAGGTCCCAGTCGAGATGTACGCGAACAAATTTTAGTCACCTTTGCTTTTGGGCTGCAGTCATCTTGGGGTCTCCAGCTGCCTTTTTTGGGGTCAGGTTGGCTACCTTTAATCTCCTTCTGTCCAAACGCTAGCGACCATACTTCTGACCTCACTCAGCTCTTGCTTGAGGTCAACGGCAGTCATATGTCGATTTCTGAGGGATATTGAAATGAGTAATCGATCGTCTCTCTCTGTTGTCACGCACCTACGGCCGCAGTCTTGCTGCCGTAGCCATTGATTTTTCGGTGCCGACGGCATACTCTCAACACAGCTAATTAACTCAGATTTAATCGATTTGATCTCTTAACAATGCAACTGCATCGGCGGCTGTGGTATCCATTTTCTTGCGAATCACTTGCGCACTTACGTCGCTTACTTATTTATGTCACGTTCGGATAACTGACTAAAATGAATTACCGAATTGAAAGCGTACTGTAGGCCAATCACGTGAGTTCCAATTAGCAGGATTCGTAAATACTAAATAATATATATTCGTAAATAATAAAAATACTCCTTGCAAGTTAATGTTTTTATTTTCATTTTTCTTAGGCCGAAACAAGAGACGATAATGAGCCTGCAGCTAGTGAGTCGATTGTTTTGCTCCCAAGTATACATACAATATTTCAAAATAGATTGAGGTTTATAAAGAAAATATTATCTGTGCTGTAACAATATTTTTTAAATATGTTCATACTTCTACCAGGGTTATTCATTGTTTCGTAATATAATTACATCTGACTGTAATAAAAGCAACAACACATTGTATTACAGTATTAATTGATGCACTGTATTTTATTTAACAGTAATTTTAATACACGTATAATTACAAGTGCATAATTCACTAGATCGTGTAACACAGATGACCAGAAGTGCAAAGTAATGAACAGTTTCGTTTTTTAAAAGCATAATAGTGACGTAACGGAATATTTTATTACCATGAATATATCATAAATCATAGTTCTTAGTAGGATATCAAAATAATTATAGTTGCATTTATTAATTAAAAGTAAACGTAATCTAATTTCTCTCTATTTTGTTCCATATATAATATTAGGACAAAATTGTCATCGTTTTTTAAATTTTTCTATTAATTTACGATAATGTAAGATTTACATGTTTATTGTTATGAAATCTAAAACATTTTTCTTATGTACAGTATATAAATTCAAATTGGAAGAGCAGGAGCAGATAGCGTTACGTGTTATTTTAGAGATGACCTTTGTATTATATTGATTTAGTCAAACTGGTAACAAAAATATACTAATATATGATAGAAAAAATAAAATATATCCCAATAATTTAAAGATTAAAAAAATAATTGCTGCTCCGTCCATCAACTAGAGATAGTTAGCATAGTGTTTGAAGTTTAAACATTTAATTAAAAAATTGAATTTTTATTTAGATTATTACTTTACATTACTTATATTATTAACCTTCTATTATAAATGTTTTTTTTTATTTAAATCAGAAATGTAAAATTTTAGTTGAAAAGCTATAATAGAACAATATACCACAGGGTTTTCTATTAGGATTTCTCTTTTTTTTTACAGCTCATTTGCACTATATATTGTGCCCTATTTTTTGGATAGAAGATTGTCATTTGATAAAATATCATTATATTGTACGGAACAACAAGGATAGTTCGCGTAACTTTATTATGAAAATAGACGGTCAGTGAGAAATGTTCTTCTTGATATTTATGGCCATCATAATCGCCCAACTTAAGCTAAAATAAGAAGTATAATCAAAAATTTGTAAAAACTAGTGCCGTAATCAAAATAAAACATCAGTTCTAAGAAAATATTGCTATGATCGTGACAGTCGATTCCAAAGCGTTTACAATATGGCGAATTTTATGAAAGGATTTAGCCTTAAAAGCATATAAAATTCATTAAAGGCGACTAAAAAGTTAAAGCACCAAAATTTTGTTTATTTTACGCTCCAATAAAATGATAAATATTTGAAAAAAATTTTCTCTACTGACGAAGCACATTTCGATCTGAATGATTTAGTAAGCAAGCCAAACTGTCGAATTTAGGAAGTGTGGAGTTCAAGAATTATTCTTAATTAAATTACATTTTGTTGTGGTTTTTGGAATGATGGAGTAACTGCACCATACTTTTTTTGAAAATGATGGAAATGAATGGACCTTGATAGCAAAACATGAAAATAAATTTTTTTATAGTTGAATATTATTGATATTCAGAGTATGTGGTTTCAACAGGATGGCGCAACCTGTGATACAACCAGAGAAACAATGAATTTTTCGAGTCGTAAATTTTCTGGTACCGCCGATTGGTCTCTTAGAGTCGTACTTTGACACCTCTAGACTATTTTGTTGGGCTACGTTAAAGCAAAGTTCACAGGAATAATCGACAAACATTAAACGTTTTATTTATACGTGATATTCAGCTAGATTTATGTGCAAAGTCACTGAAACATTTAACAAAAGAATAATCACTTGTAAAGCAGCACGAGATGGTCATTTGCATGACATTGTTTTGAAATCATAAATGAAAACCTTTATTTTATTTTTTAAAAATAATCGCTATATAATAATATAACAAACATTATTTTTATTAAACTTCAAAAGGAAATCCTGAGGAAAAAACCTCGTATTTGTTAGTTTGTCGACTTCTGATGATTTGTTTTAGGAATCACAATTTTTTGCTTATAATTTACATCAACATCTCTTCAAACAAAATTTAATAAGATTCTTACGTATTGCTTATATGTTTATAAACTCTGATATTATTATTCCCTTCTCGTATATAAATTAGCCTACCTTTGAATTCAAAGGTAGTCTCAGAATTTTTTGAGTTCGGCTGGTAACTATAGTAATATTTATTTTAATAACTATAAATAGTAAATAATTTATGAATTTAAACGTCAATAAAACCGTAATGGACATCGAACAAAACATCAATGATCAAATGTCCTCGAAGATGCATTCTATTTAATTGATATTTCAAAAGGTACAAATTTCTTTTTTACTCTTTTTAAAATAGTAAATAATCTTATAGGTACGATATATTTAACAATAAAAATATATATAATTAACTTTAAATTTTGAATTGTATTCTTGTTTTTCCCATTTTCAATTTATTTATAGATTTCCTTAATATGAGTCGTCTTAAAAAAGAGTAGATAATTTTTTAATAAAAAAAATTTAACCCTAAAAACACGGAACACCTATTTAGTCTTGTTCGCTACTCACGTAGAACTTTGGCAGATGCTGCGAATTGGGCGCAGCAGCAAACCACGAGAATATACAACTTCATTTCACTTTTCAATTTCGGAGGCGCCTCAGCAGCAAAAACACTTGTACTGGCGGACTCAATGTAGAAGACTGCGGTACTGGTAATACTACTGCCCGCACGTGGCCGTCCTTTACCTACTAGCATTTAAAACCAGTCTCTAAAGTCGTTGGTAAAGCTGTTGCACGGCTCATAGTCCGCTTTCGCAAGAAGAAATAATATGTAACGTAACGCAAGTTTAACGAGAATAGAAAATCAGGAAACCGCGATTGCTTCTTCACATATACGAACACGTTCATGCTTACATCAACCATCTATTACACATGTTAATAGCTGAAAGCAACGTTACCCAATTCATTTTGCCGCAGCAAAATACGCATTTCTAATTAAAGTCGCGCCCGTTACGTACACGTGGTGCGGCTAGGTTTTTTAGTAATTTTATTTATTTGTACAATTATGCCTTATTAACGTTCAGTTTGTCCTCGTCCTGATTTTAATAACTTAACTCGCCTTGAATACAGGGAAATTGTAAATCAAAACCACGTTTAATGTTACTTTAGTATGCTAATTTGAATTTGATTTTAAAATTACTTTGTGGCATACCGTTTTTACATCCTTATAATAAACAAATTATAAAAATAAATAAGTGCAAAAACTTAAATTAGAAATTTCAGTCAGGCTAAAATAGTAAAAATAATGTGACATTTTAGAGCTTACTTCAATTCAAGGTCAATTCTCAATCGAAAGTTTTCGTTTGACCCTCCGGAGCATAAACGCGTGCGGTTCGTTCTCATAGATATCGGATATTGCTGGTGAACGCTGACCTGAGGTAACGCACATTAATTATAACAATTGTGTTTATTTATATGTTTGTATTATGTTAATATTACCTTCATATAAGCATATTTGGAATAAATTTGTATCAGAAAGTCTCGGGATTATTGATGTTCTTACATTATTGTAATAGTAGTACATATGCTTCATACACAAAACTGTCCCCGGTCTTTTTTATTATATGCTAACACTGCTTATTTAATAACTTGCCAATTACATTGTCTCGCCTTCTATATTCTTTTCACCTGCCTATTGTTTGGCATCCTTTGTAAATGTCTTCACCATCCCAATTGTTTGTCTTCAATTCTCTCCACCAAGCCTTTAACATTCAGTTCTTCTCTCACCTCCTTTTCCCCATTCAGTCTCTTTTTGTTTTTCTTTTGACTGCACGTAAATACATAATTTCCACCTTCTGCACTCTCTTTTAATACTCTTAGATAATGTCCAAGTTTCACCCCGAATATCAGGATTGGTTGAAAGGTAGTTTTAAAAATCAACATTTTCGTTCTTGTTGATACTTTCATCTTCTTTGCAAATTCGGTAATATGTTTTGGTTGCTTTCTCCATGCGTTCCTTTATGTCCGTTTCTTGGTTTCTTGCATTGTCAATTGCCACACCTAAATATTTAAATTTCTTTACTTGTTCTACCGTCGCGTGTTCCAGTCTTATGTTGATTTTCTTGTCTATATTTATTATTATGATCATTACTTTTGTCTTATTAACATTTATTTTGAGTTTGTGCGATTTGAAAGCTTCATTCCAAACATTTAAATGTAAGTCTCTTTCAGTGTTGGTCGCCAATCGACATTCCTGTATTCTAACAATTTTTAAATTGCTATATGCGAGATATTGCGAGATGAAGCCATGAAGATAGCAAATAGTAAACATTAAACAGAGCCGTATCGAAGAATAATAGCGAACCTAGTTGAATCCATATAGTAGTACAGCACAGTAACTGAGGATTAATAGTAAATAAAGAAATATGGGAGACGGGAGTTCAACATCGGGGATGAAAATGGTAAAAAAAGAACGGTGTAGGGGAGGGTGGTACCCAGTGAGACGGAAAGATAAATACAAATTTTCTTCCATACTATCATATTTAGTTTGGATTTTTACGTACAATTTCCCTTAGGTACCATTTAGAAGTATTAACAGTTACTAAGTTCTTATTTTTACATCAAATAAACGTACAACAAATTAAAAAAATCTGTCTCACTGTGTACCACCGCAGGTACGCAGTGGGACAACCCCATATACGCAGTAGGATAAGAAAAATATACACTGTTTTGAGCTTTTTTTTTAAATTTTAATTAAACACAAATTTGTTCTTGGACAAAGTGAAAAAATGGCACAGAAAAGTTGCAGTAGCCCTACATTCATTTGGATTTGGCAATATTTATTTATTTGTTAAATTTAGTCCTTTACTACGGGGAATACATACAATTTCATCAAGTTCACCACCACGTTATCGTCTTTTACTTTCAAAACCTATCTTGCATAATATATTTTGTTTTTCTTCCCTTTAAACTCAACCAACACCCAATTGAGGGGGCTTGGAGCAGCGTTATTAACCAGGAATTCTTCTTTGGTAATGAAATTAGTTGTATCTTTATCATCTATTGGATATCGAATCCAGTCTCATCTACTAAGTTCGGTTTCTCGTTGGATGACTCTGATGACTTTTCGAAAATACGTTTTTTGACGTACTTGTTTTGAATTTTAGACCTAACTTTAGGCCTGTTCTGTTTCTCTTGGATTTTATTTTCTAGTTCAGCTTCCTCTGGAGAGCTGGTGATAATGGACAACTTTTTTTCGTATTGTCTTTTGATTTGATTTTCTAGTGATACAACAGCCCTTGGAACGAGGCTGGGTCTGATGGATGGAAAACTGCAGTTGTCCTTAGACAGTGGACTGAGTTCCTCTGGCCCTTCACTTGGTTCTGCCGAAGCGCGCCCCTTAGTCAGTAGAACTTTAGAAGCTAAATCTTCAGAAGATTGGACTTCTAATGTGGAAAGCCGTCGTTGATTTCTTCTGTGAAAGGCTTGTCTTTGGCCCAAAAATAGACTTATTTAAGATCTGCATGTTATAGCTACAGTGAGGCAGCAACATTGCAATCGTGACCCTTGCAGAACGAGCTTTGTCAATGAATTTGATGGACAAAATGAGCATCTAAGTTGTCACAGATCAGCAGATATAGATTTTATTTTGTGCTACGAGACAAACTGGTGACCCATGAGGTACTCTACGAAGCTTGTGCTGCTTATAAAACTTTCGGTGATAGATGATGGTAGAGGAAAAGTGCCAGCTGCAACAAATAATGCCACTAGTTGTGACTAATATTCCCCCTCTCACCACTAGTGCACTTGCTTAATCACTTTTTCTGGTACGATTTTCTTGGGATTTTGAACAGTCTTGTGCTTGTTTTATCTAAATTATATATTCTTGAATAGATTTATCAACTTAGAACTTTGATTAAGAACTTCCTTTAAATTAATAAAGAAAATTAACATTGCACTTTCTGAAGAAAACAATTCTTGACATACTAAATCCCTCTGGCTGCCTAATGGATAACTTGTTTCTTTTGGTGAAAGCCTGTAGCCAATCAGCTGCTATAGCTTGGGTTAAGGAATTTGGATTTTTTTTTATTATTTACAATGGTATATTCATAGGTTAGTTCTTTACCATTTTAGAGTTTAACTCTTGTGCCATTCTGACACATACCGCAATGTCGTCTTTTAGTACAGACCTCATGCTCTGTAAACACTCTATTTACAGTATAGTTTGGGGCGAAACGAACATTTCCAGTATCTGGTTCGTTTTTTACATTACTTCAATATTATTGTAATGTTGCCCTTGGTATCTCCACCCCTTGTTCAACCACACTCAAATATTTCTCTTTCTTATGGGAGTCCAATGCCTTCTTCATAATTTCCGCACTATAAGTAGCTATTTTTTTCTCTTTAGGCTCCCTTGGCATCTAAAAAATACAAACTAATTCATAAATAGAACGATATAGATAGTGCGCGCGCGTATGTGGCACGCGTGTTCTGTTGTGCACTGATGTACAGAATTCAAAAACATTCAAAAATATCAGAGCAACATTGACAATATTTGGGTAAAAATTACTATTTTTTATACATAAACGATCACTTAACACTATAAAAACAGAAAAAATAAATAATATAACTCATCTTTCCGTATTTTGATTATCTAAGTCAGTGTTTTCAACCTTCTTGAATGCAACCTCTTTACAAGTTAAAAAATTCTGGCGACTCCCCAGGGCTGTAATAAAACTATCCCAGTGATTTTAAAGACTACATATTTAATTTTCTTGCTGTTAAGACCTATAGACACTTGTCTTTTTCTTTTACTCGCGACCCCTCGAGTAAGGCTTTGCGACTCCCCTGGGGGTCGCGACCCACAGTTAAAAAACACTAATCTAAGTTAACAAAAATTTAACTTTTTTATATCAAAAATAATAATGGAAAAATGGAGACCAAGACTTACAACGCGGAGCAGGGGAAGACCATAGAAAAGATGGACGGATGACATCAAACAAACGGCGGTTAAAAACTGGATTCAAACCGCAAGAGACAGAGACGCATGGAACAAACTTGAAGAGGCCTTTATTCAACAGTGGATAATAAGAGGCTGATGATGATGATGATGATGATGATTGCGTACTAAATAACCTGATAGTGACTAATACATTTTATAAATATTGGGATATACACAATTACACAAGATTATCGGAGAACAAAAATGAAAAATCAATAATTGATTACGTACTTGTTCAAAGAAGTAACAGGAAATCGATAAAATGTCACAGTAAGAAGAAGTAGAGAAATATTTAGTGACCACTACCTGGTAGTAGCAAAATTTAAACTGAGGTAGGAAACACAACAAGATAATAGTGAAGAAAACAAACCAATCAAGAAGAACATCAAAGTGATACAAACATGTGTCAGAAAATAATCGACGTTAATTAGGAAAGATAGAAAACATCATAAAACAAAATAATACCGAAGAACATGGCAAATTTTCAAATGAATAAAATCGAAGCAATCCAACAAACTTTTGGTGTAATAACAACAAACAATTGTAAGGAACAAACATCTTGGTAAAATAAAGAAATAAGTACAATATGAGACGGGACATCAGCATTGGGTATCACTCTAAAACATTTTATCTTTATCAAACTGTTACTGAAAATATCCTTCTGAGCATACTAAAAAAATCATTAATGATAAATAAAATTCACTTTCATCCAGATGAAATACCGGTCTTTTAAACTATTTCTCTAGTCGAGGTGGGAAAATGCTCGCCAGGATGGTAAAAAAATAAAGATAGTAATTAAAGTACATATAATGATCGTACTTGACAATATCTTACCTGCAAGTTTGTTCCTTTCTGGAACTCAACGCCCAAAAGGCATATTTAAAAAATGTTAAACTTGCTGCTAATATTCATAATGACATTGGCATACCTTTTTATAACTTTACAAATATATCTGCAAAGCAAATTTACAGCTTGCATTTCACAACTTTTATTATGACATTTTCCAAGTAGACACGCATTTCAAAAATTTCTACACATGTACCAGTCAAAAAAAGTTCAGTCGTCTCAACTAGCATAACTCTTAGGTCATATTTATGAGTCCCATTACTTTTTATGCTTACTATTTTATTGTATACATTTTTCTCTATAAGTCCACCAAATTACGCTCTTATTTATTTTTATATGCCAGCGCTTGACCTGTTCTCGTTTAGAAAAAACAAAAATGTTTTCTGAATCGTATATTTCTTAGCTCTCTTTGGAATCCCATAATTTTTCAGTTGGGGAGCAGCATCCATCACTCCGAAAAGGGTTGCAGAATCGGGCTGAAGTAAGCCGTCGCCGTTAACCACCTCCGTGAATAACAGCGCAGGTACGTGGGAAAATCCTTGGCAGGAGATAATTTCCCCGTGACCGAATAATGCGGCACATAAATTACGGCGAAAGCTAATTTTCTTCTTATCTCTCGTAAGGCTTGCGCATCCCAATGCGTTGTAGTGGTACAGATTGCTGTTTAAGCAGCTGAGCCGAATAATCCCTCTTAAACATAGGCTTTGCACGAAAATTACCGAGAGCGATTGTTGATAGTATTTTTTAACTTTTAGTTTTTATTTTTGTAATTGTGATAACTATATAAATGTGGTTATTAATTATTTTCTAATTAACAACTTTAATTATTTCTTATAACTAATCTGTATAGTGATTTCCGTTTATGGCACGTATGATTGACTTTAACAAAGTTTATCGTTGTTTTAATTCCAGTAGTCTCCTATTTATACTTAACATCATCGGCACGAGTTGGAAAATTTGTCTACACCTAGTTTCTTGGTCAGATTTTATCCCATTAGATTATTATTACCTCTTGAGATCCCTGCAATATTACCTGGCTGATTCATGCTTCACTTTTGACGAAGATATGAAGAACAATTTAACTCGGTTGATCAACTCAAAACCAAGCTCTTTCTCCAAAATTCGGCAGTTTCTCGAAAGATGATACGAGTACATAGATAACGAGGAAGATTGTTTTTAAAAATAGATAAATAGTCAACTTTTGATAAATTAACATCACAATTTAGTACAAGAGGTCGAAAATTAAGTTGCGCACCTGCTACTTTCAAAATACGATTAAAAACAGATCCTATAAAGCTTTACACGTTAGTTAAGAGTCGCAAGCATACAAAGGGGCCGAAAAAACACTAAATCCCCATTAGAGTGATATTTATTGGAAGAGTCTAACATTTACATACTCCGTCTTTTATATAGAACGAGTTCAGTTAGCCCCGCTGGCTGCCATGGCCTAATGCTTGTTCGGGGGCAACAACACAAATCACAAAGGATCGGATGATTTACATGAGCGGATTTTAATTAATGGCAGTCAATAACCTGGGGATAACGTACGGAGCCGAGACAGCAGCGCTGCTGTCAAATTTCAACACGCAAACGTCCTTGAACCGATGTAAACAAATAGAGCTATGTTCGATAAAGTCTTGCGTGGCTGTTACTGCGGAAAAGCTATAATCAATAAATTCATGTTTATTTATTTTATTTCATTTTTATAATTTTCATATAAAATGCTTTATTACCCCTCTCAAACGAAAATTTTCTATCGCTTGCGGTTCCGGAAATATATTACCTCGGTCGCGCCTGCCGCCGGGCCGAAATTTGTCCTTCGGAGGCGCTCGGGTCGGCACGGAAAGGCACGAACAATTGTGTGACAGCAGCACTCATAATTTTTTTTATATATATAATTATCAGTTAGAAATTTTTACTACTCATAGACTCTTCTGCGTGTAAAATTTATTATTCTTGCCCGATTTATAATACTATCTCTTTTTTTTTATTAATAAGTGAATATTTACAATCTGTCGTACAAAAATAACATTCAGTAAATTATATTATTAGAATCATAACAACATGTAAGAGTTTTCCAGCGGTAGTATACTATTAACTATTCCGGAAATATATTACCTCGGTCGCGCCTGCCGCCGGGCCGAAATTTGTCCTTCGGAGGCGCTCGGGTTGGCACGGAAAGGCACGAACAATTATGTGACAGCAACACTCATAATTTTTTTATATATATAATTATCAGTTAGAAAATTTTACTACTCGTAGACTCTTCCGCGTGTAAAATTTATTATTCTTGCCCGATTTATAATACTATCTCTTTTTTTTTATTAATAAGTGAATATTTACAATCTGTCGTACAAAAATAACATTCAGTAAATTATATTATTAGAATCATAACAACGTGTAAGAGTTTTCCAGCGGTAGCATACTATTAACTGAACTTCGTCCATTTATCTGACCTAAAGTCTAAAGTAACCCTAAAAATATAATTATTTAATTAAACATATTTAATAGACCAAGGGCTGTTTTTATCATACCCTTCATTTACAAGATTGGCTGCAAGTTCATTAGTACGTACACTGATTTTATCGTTGTAGGTCACTATTTCTTCCTTTTTTGATGACAGAAATAGCCTATTCTATAACTTAATTTGGTATGTGTCTGTTGATAGGTAAGCTGATAATATAACGAATTAGATTGTATTAGAATTTTTTAAGTATCTCCAGACTTGAGTTTTTAACCAATTCTCATACTTGAATTCTATATATCCATATAGGCTGCTAAACAGTCGATTGACAGATTTTAGAAGTTTGTTTTAAGAGCCAATACATTTGTCTGTATTTCAAGTCCAGTTGAATTCGTTTTCTTCAGATCTTTAGTAAAAATGTGTATCCAAATATTTAGAGCTGGCTTTTTCTAGAAGTTACTTATAAGGTGACTTGGCTTTGTTGGACTTTATTTCCAAGTGTTTAAACAGGTTTGGATTATATGTAGGTTTAGTTGTAG
This sequence comes from Sinelater perroti, assembly GCA_036346155.1. Classification (NCBI taxonomy): domain Eukaryota; kingdom Metazoa; phylum Arthropoda; class Insecta; order Coleoptera; family Elateridae; genus Sinelater; species Sinelater perroti. Next base: position 26,964,360 of record JARFIY010000248.1, on the reverse strand, counting down.
GAGGTAAGGCACTATTTTTGAATCGTCGTGAGAAGTTGGAACAGTAACATCATCATTGCTAGTCTAGTAGTTGGAACAGCTGATGCACAGATTAAATGAAATGCGAGACCCAGCACATTCCTTTGTGGAACGCTTGTGTGAAGAGGGTATAGTGCTGATAGTCCTTCTTGTAATTTTAAATAATAAGACTTTGCAAAATTTTCTATTATTCTGGGATTATTTAGGCTTTAAAATGGCAAATAAAAATGGTAAAGCTTTGAAACCATGTTCTAGTAGTGCTTTTATAATATTGGCTGTTATCAGATCATAAGCAGGAGGCTTGCTTAGTTTTAAATGATTAGCTGCGGTATATTGAGCTTTTTTGCGGACTTCCTTAAAAAGTAGTCTTTAGTAATTGATAGCTTTGACAAATATTCTTGAATTTCCTGTTTGTTAAAGTCGCGCAATGAATTTTTCTTCACGGGTTTCAGAGTTAAATTTAGTTTTGTCGCTAAGATGTCTCGTGGTTTGCCAAATCCGTCTTATGTTCTCTTCTTAGATATTTTCTGCTTAACAAGGGATAGATTCTTGAATCTCCAATTTTTGAGAGTCAAGCGTGGAGTCTTATGATGATTATTGTATTACATAGTCAAAATTTTCTACATCTTCGTATATTCTTATTTGTTGCTGTACATTTTTTCTTTCCCTGAAGTGTCTCAGTTGGTTTTCTTACCGTAAAAACTTGGAGGCTTTAGGGGTGTTATCATTTGGTACAATATCTCACGAGTGATCGGAAAAAAATTCAATCATAAATCTGCCTTTACCTAGATTATGGCTATTCTGTTTCTAACATCAAATCCAACCGTCAGTGTGTTTATTAGTTGACAGATACTGCAGATTACCTCCTTCGTTGTGAAAAATTTTCTCCCACACGCTAAAATGACCCTAGATCCCCACCTCTAATTTTTTGAGTCCAATAATGGAGCAAAACAATTTAAATTGCTCTTATTTAATAGTGGAGAGGCAGACGTGTAAATAGCCGTGTCCTCGTGGTGCGGTGTTGGGAACTAAGTACGGCCTGTTTTGAAAAGTAAAACGTTGAGGCCCAAATCGTCCCATAACGGCCGGCGCGAAAGCGGATGGGGGCGGCTACCGATATCAACCAATGAATTGCCAAATCGCTCACCTGTAATCGGCTTCGGCTTCGGCGGCGTTGGTTTCACGGTGGCCACCTTGTTGCGATGTCTTCGTGTCTGGAACACGACCGCACTGGCCGAGATGCGGATCGAGTATGTCTTGCGGGGTAGTTATCTGCGGGTTGGTTAAATGCGACCGAACTGGCCGCGTTGCGGATCGAGTATATATTGCGGGTTGGTTAAATGCGGCCGCACTGGCCGCGTTGCGGGTCGAATAATGTTGCGGGTCGAATAATGTTGCGGGTTGATTAAGCACGACCGCAATGGACGTGTTGCGGGTCGAGTATATATTGCGGGTTGGTTAAATGCGGCCGCATTGGCCGCGTTGCGGTTCGAGTATGTCACCGGGCTTCGCGCCTGGCTTAGCGGTAGGTCATTTTGCGGGAAATCTTAATTCGACAGCACTTTTCGTCTCAAAAGGTGCCGCCGACGGCGTTTGCAGACTCGCCGACTGAGCAAAAGCCCATATGCCGTTTTGTGTGCGATAGCAAAAGGTGGCGGAAAATCAAGTCACCAGCATGCCGCTACGATACACAAGCGGTTCAAGGGCGAAAAGGCCGCCACACCAAATAGTATGTTTAAAAGAGCAGTATACCGTGGAAGTAACAACCTTAGCGTAAACATTAGTTGTGTAGATAATATATTTTGAGAATTTCATCTAGTTTTACTTAGTAAAGCGTGATTTAGAAATTAACCTAATGTTACTGTTACTGTTACTACGCGATTTCTTGCTAGTGCTGAGGCAAAGCGTTGGTTTTTTAAATTGCTAAAGTTTTGAATATAATGGTTGTGAGTAAATTTAATAGTGTATCCATCAATTTTATTAGTTTAATTTTGAATAGGTTTTTGATTGTTGACTTATTAGTATTGTAGCACATTTTGATCTGCAGTTTTTGGGTGTACGAAATGCCAGGTTGAACGATTTATTTGTTTTTTAATAGTGTGACCATACTTCTAGCAGTTAAGCTGCTGAGGCTTAAATTTTACTTTCAGGTTTTTAAGAATTTTATCATAGACTTTTTTTATTGTATCCTATGTCCAATATTGTAGATACTGAAACTATAGAATTCATGTTACACAGAACTCCCCAAAATGTTCTATTTTGCTTTAATTGGAAGAAGTGAAATTTTTTTTAAAGTTTTGATTGTGGTAATCTCCTGCGTGGTTTACGCATTCTCTGCTAATTTAAAAGTACAACTGTCTTTAAGTTCTTTCAATTAAAATACTTCTAAGAAGTTTTAGATTGTTTACTTTATGTATAAATATAGGGGGTGTTTTTTGGTGCATTTAGCTGGTTTGTTTTAAGAGACTTTGCTTTGCTTTAACTTTCATTGGTGTTGTCAATTTCTTGTTGGTTTTAAAACTGCGATTAGTGTAGATTCTGTTGATGTTGAGATATTTGTATTAGTGTAGAAAATATATTGATTGCAAAGACATTCACATAGGGATTTGTGAGTAAATTCGGATATTGTTGTAAAATTGATCATACAACGTGATTTAACATGTTACACACTTATGTTTGAGGTATTATTATAACAAACTTTTATCTCCATCTTTTTACTTATTTGTCAGTTGACTTAAGAAAGAATGTTTTATTTAACGATTAAACCCTTTAGCTAATCAAGTGCTTGGGCCGTCGCTACAGGCGAGTGGTCAAGAGCGAGTTCTCCACTGCGAGGGATAATTTGAGTCTCTCTGGAAACTCATAGATATAGGCTGCAGATTAGTAAGTACAATAAATTCTTGAGGCTACAGTACCAGTAAGCGCGCTCAAACTAAAAAGAATATATTGCTTTTGTCTAAATTCCTGTATTTAGACAAACTTTGTAACCAACTTAAAGTTAAAAATTTATTATATATTTCTAGTTACAGAAATCCCAAGAAAACCATTCCCGACAAACCCACACATTCAAATAATTTATTTTTCGTACACAAAAAAGAGAAACAAAGAAGATTATCCTATTTTTTTATTGTTCGCGTGTTGGGTCTTCAGACAGGGGAGCAATGTTCGTGACCACCATATCACAGCGGCGGACTATGCTATATCTTGAGGCGATTTTTAACTATAACTAATCAAAGATAAAAAGTATTTTCTTTTTGCATCCTATGAGGTAAACAAAGAGAGCGTTGTAAGGAAGGATTCCTAAAGCTAATCCCCTCTTTAGTGGAACACCCTAACCCACTATTTCCTTAATCAGTCTTATAATGTCAGATCAACTCTCTTCCAGAAGACATACGTGTAGCACAAACGATTTCTGAGAGAACGAGAAATAATTGACAATGAGGTTACTGGCGTCTAAGGGCCAGTGTATCTGAGGAGAATATTCGCTTGTCCGCTTCCCTTTCAAGAATATCCTTAACTAATGGTTGCTGATATTGCTTTTAAACCCAGAACAAACCACAGCACTACTTGGGAAAGTATCGTGCAAAATAGATTCTTTGCTCGCTCTAAACAGACGCCCTAATTCGCCAACAAATTGAGAATTTCCTGTGATTACATTACCTACAGTCTATACTATTGTGGGTCTACAAAAAAGAGGGGTAGCTCTTTTTGGTGCGCGTTAGTTTTAAATTTCATACATTGATTGCTTCATGACCAAGTGTTTGCAGTTCTTCCTTAATTCCATTAATGCTCGTGGATGAATGTAGGTTTATAAGAAAAACTTGGAAGCCGCGTTCTTGTTTAACCTGATTTGTGTAAAATTTAGTGTTTTTTTTTCTATTAAACCTTTGGTTATTAGTGAGTAATATTTTGGTGTTTTAGAAAATATCTTAATATCGTCGTTTGTTAAGGCCTTTAGTGAGTACTCTTCTTTAGCTTTTGAGTATAAAAATGTGATTAGAGGTTCAGTGGTCTTATCGGAGGAAGTTTCGGATCTACTTTTTTAGCGGTTGGAGACCCTTGTTCTTGCGGAGTATCATCATTAAGCGGGTGCAGCCACTAGGTTGAAGCTTTTGGTTGCATGTCTTGATTTGTTTGAGTATCAGTGTTTTGTAATTTGCCTTGTTTGTTGTGGTTTACTTATTGTGGTCTTATGTGGGTGGATATTGATGCGGTTAGTTTTAGCGATTGTAGCGGATATGGTGCTATGTTGGAAGATGTATCTTAAACGGGCATATGCGTAATCATTTGATTTAAATTTGGAAAATTATTGGCTATTGATAATTTTGTTGAACCATCTGCATCAGCTGAGATTGTTCTATTTGCATGGGTATGTATTGTTGAGCATTTGACGCCGATGCGGTTTGATTTGGATTATATATCTTAATTTTTGGCCTCACAGCTTTGAGAGCTTAAAATAGAATTTGAATTTGTGTTTTAATTATATAAAATGCCTTTGAGAATTTCGGACTATTATAGGGGCGGCACCCTGTCTTGCGAAACACAGTGCAAGGCTAACAAACTTTGAAATAAAAGTTTTAAAGTAACATTACAATTTAAGTAAAAAGTTAGCCTTTCCTCGTTTATATTTGGTTTAACATTTCTTTATTTAACAACTTCTTCTTCTTTAATGACTTCTCTAATTAGAGGTTGGCGACCACCTGGTGAAATTGTTGACGATCCATGGCAGCTCGGAACAGTTGCTCAACGCTCATGTTAGTCCACGCTCTGATGTTTCTCATCCACGATAATCGTTTTCGACCGACACCTTTCTTTCCCTCAATTTTTCCTTTGATTATAAGCTGCGGTATATTGTATTTATTATTTCTTAGAATATGCCTAAAATATGACGTTTTTCTCATTTTAATTGTAGTCAGTAATTCTCTTTCTCTACCAATTCTGCGTAATACTTCGATATTGCTTACTCTTTCTACCCACGGTATCTTCAGCATTCTTCTGAATATCCACATCTCAAATGCTTCGATTTTCTTCATTATAGCTTTCTTTAGGGTCCATACTTCAACGCCATACAATAAAATAGAGTACACATAACACTTTACAAATTTTATACGGATTGATAGATTTAGGCCTTTATTACACAGCATACTTCTGAATTTTATAAATGCGTTTCTTGCAATTTCGATTCTTACTTTTATTTCATCATCCGGATCTAATTCTGTATTTATCCAACAGCCTAGATATTTGTATTTGAAGACTCTTTCAATTGACCTATTATTTACTGTAAGTCGAACTCGACCAACAGGCTCTTTGCTAATGACCATAAACTTGGTTTTCTTAATATTCATACTCAGTCCTGCTTCCTCACATTCCTCATTTATTCTTGTCAAGAGATTTTGTAGATCTTCCATATTTTTCAGCCAACACCGCAGTATCATCAGCGTATCGGATGTTGTTGATGATCTCACCATTATTCCTTCTGTTGCTTCCCAAACTGCATTTTGAAAAATTTGTTCTGAGTATACATTAAACAGGAGTGGCGATAGAACACACCCTTGTCTCACTCCGCGTTTAATTTTAATCTCATTCGTTTCGCCATCTTCTGTTCGTACTACCGCGATCTGATTCCAGTATAAGTTTTTAATTAATCTTACGTCTTTGTCGTCAAGTCCTATTTTAGCCAACGATTGTATAAGTTTATTGTGCTGAACTCGGTCAAAGGCCTTCTCAAAATCTATAAAGCAGACGAAGGTTGTTTTTTGGTATTCTCTGCACTTCTGCAGTAAGGTGTTCATACTGAATAGTGCTTCTCGAGTCCCTAGACCGCTTCTAAATCCAAACTGAGAATTGGCCACCATCATGTCACATTTTCTGTATATTCTATTTTGTAAGATTCTTAGTAATAGCTTTAGTGCGTGACTCATTAGGCTAATTAGTCTAAAATCGTTACATGACGTTGGGTTATTTTTCTTCGGGATCGGAATAAATGTAGATTTGAGCCAATCTGCGGGTATATTTCCAGTGTTATACATTTGATTAAACATCTTCGTTAGCATACGTGAATTTTCTTCATCAAATAACTTGAGGATTTCTGACGGGATTTCATCTGGACCAGCAGCTTTATTAGTTTTTTGATCTATAGTTTTTCTTATTTTACCCCAGTTTTCCTCTGGCGTGTCTTCATTCATGTTTATTTTCTTTAGCTCCTTATTTAATTTACACTGTAGTTTTTCTTTCACTTCAGAGTTTTTGATGTCATTTATATTGATGTTGGTAGTATGGGTAGATGTTCGTAGCGCTCTTAGTTTTATTCTTATATTTGCTATTAAGAGATTATGGTCGAAGTCAGCATCAGCTCCAGGGTAGGTCTTTGCACTTTTAACGCTATTTCTAAAACGTTTATTAATTAGAATAAAATCTATTTCATTTCTCACTATCCTTTTGTTATTATCTTGAGGCGATCTCCATGTATAGAGCCTTCTTGGTGGTAACTGGAACCAGGTATTTGTGACGATCATGTTTTCCTCTTCACAAAATTGAATTAGCCTTTCACCTCGTTCGTTTCTCTGACCCAGTCCATATTCTCCTACTATATCGTTTATTCTACCTTTACCTATCTTGGCGTTATAATCGCCCATAATAACATTAACTTCGTGTTTCTTGAGACATCGTGTCAAGTCTTTTATCTGTGTACAAAATTCTTCAACTTCCTCATCATTTGCATCCGCTGTAGGCTATACTGTATAAGATTTATATTTATTGGTTCGCCTCTCATTTGTATCATTATCACACGATCAGAGTAAGGAACAAAATTTATTACTGCATCACTGATTTTTCTATCAATTAATATAGCTACTCCTTTTTGATGAACATTATCATTTCTGCCAGAGTAATATATAACGGTGTCGTTTGATTGTAACTTTCCGCTTCCTGTCCATCTAGCTTCGCTAACGCCTAGTATATCAATTTTATTTCTCTTCATTTCGTTACTTATATTCCTTATTTCCTGCCTCGTACATAGTCCGGACATTCCATGTCCCTATTCTTTGAATTGTCACTTTTGGGTCCTTGAGATTCTTCGCACCCCTGTCCCATTCAAGGGACGCCGGGCACTCAGGGCCATTACTTCATGCTGATTCTCCATGGTGGTTTTCTTGGGAATCCTAGGGATCTATAATGCAATGGTTTCCCCTTGCCTTTTGCATCCTTATGCCATTGACCATATCTAGTTCATCTGCCTTCAAGGCCAATTTCTCGACCTCAGGACAAAAGGGTGTCCTACTCCCATGGTTCTTCCACCCGAAGCTGTTGACCAGTCAGGAGGGAACTACTTATACCGGCAGTCATTCGGTTGTTGCTGGTTTTGGTCCACCCCGGGTATTTTATTTCCCCGGTACCCGTCATATCTAAGGGAATCCCCCTAACCGTCACCTGGGGAGGCGCCCGATGGGGGACCAGCAACCCCACACGGGATTTAACAACTAGCTTTACTTAAACAGCATTTAGTTGTCAATTTAATAATTCTTTGGAAAACCACTTAGTTTACTTTTATGTTGTTTTTACTAAATAAAAACAGTTATAACTGTTAAATTTGAAAAATGTTCAAATGCTGAAGCAAATCCAAAAAATAAAAAACCAACAGCGAAATGATTAGAAAAGCAAATCTTCATAAATTTAAAAATCATTTTGAAACTAAAAATTAAATGAAAGTTAATTATTAAGGCCATATTGAGAACATTTAAACGCCAAACGTTGAATGCATATTTTAAGAGTCTTCTAAAGTTAAATTTTAGCGATTATAAATGCATACGTGTAGAAGATTACTTCTAACATTCTTCAAATAAGTACTAAGTAACGACTTATCAGTTGCTATCCTTAGAAATGTTGCTTCACAACAACTAATTTAATCTAATTAAATAAGTAATAATTATTATATTTACGTTCAAGCAATTTATATATTAAAAAACTAAATGGCCTTTCTATAAAATTTTACTTCCCGAGAGTAACTAATCAAAATTTTTGAGGTGCCTATTAACTTTTTCAATTAACTACCCCAAGATTCCGGTCGAAAAGCTTTCACCAACATTAACAATACATAGCGTTTCATACTTCGTCTTCAACATTAATGGCAGGCGCACAAAAAGTATATTCGTGTAGGAATAAATGTAGCTCGAAATGTTATTTGTTTAAAAGCCTTTGACCCGATTACAGCCTCTTCCATTAGATCGCTGATTACAAAGACAGGGATTTGCAATTTGACCTTTTCATATAAATTAAGAGAGCTACGGCTTCCCTTCATATCTCCCTCGGCGGGAGCTTTATAACGTCAATGTAGCAATGAAATTGTCTACCCTTACAAGCGTTTGGCCTGGAAGCACAAATAATGCAGCATCCAGCTGAGGGTGGATTAATTTTTGATTTGACGGCCCCAAGTGTTCTTTCGACCAAATATTTGCTAATGGCAAATGAAAACATTAGGCTTCAAAGTTTATTAAATTATCTTACTGAATATTGCGCATTACTTAACAAGACTAAGTGGGAACTTATATTACGACACAAAATGCAATATAAGCAACAACATTATAAAGGTTAACAGTTTCTTTTATAAAAAGAAAAGTATTTTTATCTTTTCCATATAAAGGTTACCCTAAATTAACACCTCTTATTGGCTCCTATGAAAACTACAACAAATATAAAGAAGACAATAACACTATTTAACAAAGCGTAATTTCAGCTAAAAATGAGTGCTTTTTCGCATAATATTTGCTATTTATATTTTTGTAAATTAATTACATGTTACAACGATTTTTTAAAAATAATATAAATCTAGATTTCATCGACCTCAACAAATAAAAATCAAAAAATTCTAATGTAGATTATATAGCAAATATCCAATAACAGTTCAACAAAGATTGGTAATATGTGTAATAGTCTTTGAGTTGTTATGGGGATTTGCGTTATCGTCTCTTTTTTCTAACCAACTTTTTGAATTTTTAACTTTATTATCACTGCAATTAAAATTAATCTAAGTTTCAAAAAATTTCTTTTCTTTCCTAAAGACAGAACATATTACTTTACTCTCTAATACGACATTTTGAACTATCTGTTGAATTAAAGATTATAAAAGAGTTTTATGAGAGTATAAACGTTGCATTATTAGAACGTTAGGACGTTTTAAAGTCGATAGTTAAGTCCCTATACAATTTCCTAGTCATAGTCCGCGATTAACGCTATTAACCTAATTCCAATGTTTTTCAGTCAATTATATAATAGCTACATATGATAACTCGTGACGTTTCTTATTTTTATGGCCTTGTTGCCACTATTGAAGTATCTCATCAACCGCCTCATATCAATTGATTGTTTTCCAGCTTTATGTACATACATATCACAAAAATTATGCAAGTTGACTATTTTGAATTGGCATACATTCTCAGTGATATAGGATCACTTAGCTGACACACATATTATATTCGAAATAGATCAATCACTATGTTCAGTACCTCAAAATCGCAAAGTATCTACCTTGCTAAAATCCACAAGTTGCCTAAAAAATTAAGAACTGGGGATACTTAAAGACCTTTGCCAGATTTCCAAATAAGTCTTAACTGTTGACCAAAAACTCATTGAAACAACTTGCACGCCTCACTCTTGTGGCGCCACTCGCGCTTCTGCCTAATTTACATCAACCCTATCTTTACGCACTGCTCTGCATTCCGCTCACTTTCGTCTAAAATAGAGCACATCTGTGCGCAAACTTCGCATCAACTTGTTAAAAGCTAATTCAATTTGGCGCAAGCAAATTTAAATTCGCGAATCGTATCGTGCTACATCTTTCTTTGCACGTGCGAGGCCTTCCGGAATTTAATTTAGCAGTGGATTGTAGCTGAGCGAAAGGTACTTAAGAATTGAATTAATTTTTAGTATGCTATTATTAACTATTTCTTAAAGCTGCAATAAAACTACGTGAATTATTCGCAAGTTCCGCGGGAAAATTTAAATCAATTACTTATTATATTGATGTTCCCAGGTAAATTGCTTTGTCGGAGCTATCGGGTGGAAGTTTTAATAAGATCAAACTTGGTAATTAATAATTAGACTTCTTCATTTTTAATAACATTTAATTGTTCTTATCGAGTTACTTTTTTGTATCTACTGTAGTTGCTCTTACTATGTAAGTATTATTTAATTAATTAGTGTATAAAATTATATACAACTTACATCATATTTTTTGCTATAATTTTGCAATAATTCACCCTACAGACTGTTTTAAATCGATAAAATGCGATGAGACACTGCTTATTCTATAGAATCCTAAAGTTTGTAAAAGAAGAATAAGAAAGAAGTTGCAGAGTTGTAATTACAATTTTTTGTCATGTCTAGACAGTTTATGTTATTAATCTGCTTTAATGTAAATGTTCTTAATGACGTGATATATATCTGAACTGTTTCATTAATAGACAAAGAAAAACGGCCATTAAGATTACCTAATGATGTAGTTTTTATCTTATAATGTGATTTAGCAAAAACCAGTTTATAACAAAAAAAATTTGTTTATACAGTAACAAATATAACGTTTTGATATATTTTGTATCAGAAAAAAGTATAAAGAAACTGTACAATTAAATTTTTTTATAAATAATGCCTATTTTGCTCAACAGACTTCACAAAAATGTTAATTACGTATTGCTATATCTTTTCTGCCGAAACAAAATAGTGCTTGCAAAGTAGTCATCCTTAACCTTCATTAGTCGATACTTACCACTGAAATTAAAGAACAACTTAAAGCGAAAAGCTATAAAGTCTGCAATATCATAAATATTAAACACAGATTTAACAAATAATCTCTTATGTTATTTATTCTACGTAGACTTAGAGCCCCAGAAAAACAACAAAGAAATTTACGATCTGCAATACCTACACAAAATACGAATTCAAGTAGAGCCGCCTAATAAAAAGATGTCAAATGTATGTACCTTCCAAGTCGTGTTGCAGTAGGCCATATAAATGAATGAAATGCAAAAATCTACATAAATCAACAACATGTCGAGAACCTGTTAATACTCCCTCTAAGGGTGCACAATTTACAGAGACCTGCAACATTCAAGAAGCAAGCCTGATTTCGTTAATCGCAAAATTCACTGTAATCCCAGCTTTCTGAATACAAATAACTCCCAACAAGATATGAACAACCTATTCTAAAGTTGCACGCGGAATAATACCACAAAACCAACAATTAAATCTAGAAACTTAACTCAGGGTCTTTCTCAACGAATTTAAATTTATGTTCTCCTAATTAATCAATCAGAATAGCATGCTATACCCTGTCATCAACAAAATAACTAATCAATTAAAGGATTTCTCTTCACCAAGCATTACTTCATGGAATTCAAATGCGCTGAATAATCATAAAGTGGAAATAATTAATTTCTTACAATGTAATAAAATTGATGTGGTTCTAATCTTTGAGACATACTGTAATGTTAGGTTAGTATTCCGCATACTACAATATACCATCTATCACAGTAACCACCATAGTGGACGCTTCGCAACAATATATCACACCATATAATACCCGCTCACCAAATAAAATACAGATTACCATATTCTGATCTGATATAGCTGCACCCAGAACTCTACAGTGTTTCAAACCCCACCTGCAAATAACCATAACAAATAACAAGAAAAAATCAATTTCCTGGACATTCCTCGCTAGATGGAATTACCTGTACGGTTTTGTTTTGCAACAGAAATAAACAAGAAATATCCAACTCCAATAGTTATGTAGTTCAGTATTTGATTTAATCACCCCAAAAATACTTAAGAGTTACCTAAAAGAAATTTACAATGGCATGTTAAAACTTACCTATTTTCCAAAAACATGAAAATTTTTGCATATAATAATGATCCTCAAACTCAGAAAACATCACATAAGTAGAATTTCATAGGCCCAATAGTTTATTCCCTTCTGTATCTAAGATATTCGAACGACTCCTGTTTAAAAGGCTCAGTAACAGTTTGGTTTCTGCTCACAACATTCCAATACTTAGCAAACTCACAAAATTATCAACAAAATACTTAAGGGACTAGAAAAAAGAAACTGTGCACAGCAGCCTTCCCTGACATCAAACAGGTGTTCGAACGTGTGTGGCATAAGCGGCTCTTATACTGAAACTACACCTACCTACTCTTATTAAAGTTCTGTCTGTCCTACCGCTACTTATTTAACAAAATGCAACACTGAGACATCTACTCTTTACCACATCTAGTCAGGTTTGCCGTAAGGTAGTGCGCTGGACCTTTCTTCTACTTGGTCTTCACTGCTAATATTCCAACCACGAATTGCACAAAATTTTCTGCTTTTGCGGATAAGATCGCCTTAATATCCGTCAACGATAACCCAAATGTGGCCTCAGATAATCTCCAACAGCACCTAGCTCTCTTTGAAAATTGGTTTAATAAGTGGAAAATATCGGTAAACCAATCTAAATCAGCTTATATTATCTTTACTAATCGAAGGTTAAAGTGCCCAGAAGTAACAATCAATATACGCCTCCCCGTAAAATAAATATCTTGGTTTAACTATTGATTAAAGACTTACATGAAAAGCACATATTAATGATAAGTAAACACAATAAATCTCAAAATACGTCAATTTCATTCGATAATAGGTCGCAAATCCAAGCTAACGCGTGATAACCAAATTTTACCATACAAATGCATCTTTTAGCCTATCTGGAGCTACAGTATACAGCCCTGGGACTGTACTAAGCCATGCAATACTAAAATTATTTAAATATTGCAATCTCAAATACTAAGGATGATTTTCTGGTACGTCAGTAATAAAACTTTACACAAGGATACCAGCATACCCTTCGTTGAAGAAGAAATACGAATTTTATTGACAAATACCTAGACAAATTCCCTAGACACTCAAACGAAAAGACTAGTTCCTTACCCACATAACACAGATCAAAGAAGACTGAAAAGGAAGTGGCCAATAGATTTAGTTTTATAACTAACATTATGATTATAAAAAGATTATAAAACCAATTCCTTGCTGTAAGTATTCCAAGCACAAACTACCAAATATAAAAAATGATATCTACGTGCAAAGACAAAAAAGTCCATACAACTAATAAGAACAATTAGCAAATAATACGTGTTACAGAAAGAAAAATTGTTACGAAACAACTTAATAACAGGGCGAAAACTAAAACCAATCATAGTTACCAAGTACTGAAAAACACAGCAGTCATGGCCAATAAGAAAATACACACAAATACACCAAAACCTAAACGAATCTTCAGCCATAAGGAATTAGACTAGAACGAAGTGACAAATCGAATACAAGGAATAGAAGAAAATAAACAATACTGCACAAAATTTTACTCGTAACGTAAAAATCAGTTGCGGTATATACAACACCCACAGAGAACTTGATAGAAATTTCAGATAAAGAAACATGTCACTATACATACTAACTGAAAAAGTAATGAATTTATAGAGTCGTAACAAAATATCTCCATCGCTCAAAAAAGAAATACACAGCATAAAGGAATGACTCGTGCACAGCTGCAAAATCCACAATATAATAAACTCGCAGTACAGAACCACAAAGAACTCACCTAATCTGTTTTTCTCAAAACCTTGTTTATACCAAGACATGATCACTATCATTATCAGTAAATCTCATTGTTCTCAAGTCTATTTTATGTTGCGGTTTAATAGTTTGATTAGAACGTGGTAAATTTAGTTTATCGCCATTTTGTTATTCGATTTCCACGTTTCCTTAAAAAGGTTTTTGTGAGCAAAGATGATGCTATTATCACTAGATGAATTAATTACAAACCATTGCTTTTTGGTGTAGGCTGTGACTTGCCTTTCAAAGTCGCCTAATCCCTTGCATATACATTTTTCTTAATTTTTCTCTTATTACAGATAATTTTTTCTAAGGATTCGTAAAAATCTTTCCTGGCCTGTAAAAAATTTGCACGTTTTTTGTAAAAAAATTTTCTTTTTTGTCGTGTTGAGTTTTTTAATTATATGTATAAGTTTTTTATGATAAGAAAATAATCTCCAATGGTAGTTATTCCCACATCCAACCCCTTTTGCAAAAAATTATTGCTATTGCCTTCGTTATTTACAAACTCTAACCTCTAATAATCAAAACTGGCTAGAAAAAACATATAAAGTTAGTGTCACTACGCCAATTGAACCCCACAAGATATTAAAAAAAATTCAAATAAATCTCAAATAAAATGTTTCCAGGCATATATTCTCACGAAAGCGGATGAGGTATTAAATCCCATTAAAGATTCTCCAACCTCAAAATCTGAATTTTCATAAGCAAAGTTTATTATGTTACAATAAATAAAATTTAGCTGTCTAAAATTTGCTCAAGTCGACTAAACATAATGATCAAAATACAGTATGCTGATGACATAGTATCTCCTGCTCTTACACTCGAGAAGTTGCAACAGACAGTTAACTATTTGACAAAGATACAAAGGAACTTGAACAACTAATATTTCGTACGCAATACTAAGACAAATAAATCACTTTTTATATTTTGAGGGTATCCTGCCTAAACAGCTCCCGGTATGTCGAAACAAAACATGGAAAATAAACTCTGTGTCGCCCATATATAAGGCGTGATCAAAAAGTTTCCGTTTGAGGGCGTTGCTGCAGCGTATATACAAAGTAGCATAACTCCGATGCGGGTATGTAAGCACCGACATCAAAGGCAAGGGATTAGTGTGGCATTCGTGTCTTTTCGATGTGCGTGCGTTAAATGCGGAAACGTAAACGATGGTGACGTTACTACCAACTGCGTCCAAACAGGATCAACGTGCTGTTATTCTTTTCTTGGCTGCTGAAGGACAAACACCGGTAGACATCCATCGGAGAATGAAGAATGTGTATGGGGCAGCATGTCTGTCGAAAACCACCGTTGTGGAATGGTGCTCAAAGTTCCGTGCTGGTCGCGATTTGACACAAGACGCCGGTCGATCTGGAAGGCCAACCTCATCCACTAGGGACAACAAAAAACAGGCGGTTGATGATGCAATTAGGGCGGAACGTCACATAACCATTCGTGCGCTAGCAGAGGATCTCGACATCAACTTCGGTAGCGTGCAACACATTATCCGGCAGGAGTTAGGCTACCGTAAGATCTGCAACCAGTGGATATCCAGGGCATTGAATGCCGAACAAAAAGCAAATCGGATGGCTGTTTGCCTGCCTGAAGCACCTAATGCGTTTAAATGCTGAAGGCAACACATTCCTTGAGCGCGTTGTGGCAGGCGACGAAAACTGGTGCCACCACTGGGAACCGGAGTCGAAAGCATCGGCGATGCAGTGGTGTCGTTTATCGTCCCCTCATCCCAAGAAGTTCAAGAGCCAGCTATCTGCTGGAAAGGTGATGCTCACCCTGTTCTTTTAATACCGGGGCACATTGCTTATTGATTTCAAAGATACTGGTGTCTCCATCACTGGGGTACGGTACTCTAAAATGTTGGAGAAATTACGGTATGCAATTAAGGCGAAATCTCAAGTGGGAGACACTCGAGCACCCAACTTACAGTCCTGTTCTCTCCCCATGCGATTATCACGCTTTATGACCCTTAAAAAAGGACTTGAAGGGTCGACGATTCTTGTCGGATGTGGATGTGCATCAGGCAGTTATGGACTTCTTCACACAGCAGGATACGGTCATCAATCTGGTGCATCAGTGGGATGATTGCCTCAATGCTCACGGTGAATATGTCTGATTGGCATACCGAATCTGGACTGTACGGGCTTTGAACGGAAACTTTTTGATCGCCACTTATAACAATCAAAAGACAATTAAAACTTTAGGAATAAAAATCTTGTAATTAATATCAAACTTATGATTTACTAAGCGATAATCTCAATACTATTTTATGGGTGTGAAGCTTGGACTTCGTGCAAACACGATATTAAAAGTCTTGAGCCTTCATAGGCAAAAACCTTGTTCCATTATAAATATCAAGTTGATATATTATATCTTTAATCTAGAAGTCTATCAACAGCGTAAAAGCCTCCGTTAGTCAAATAAGTGTCGCTAGATTTTTTGGCGATTCTCAAACAAGCCATAAAAGTAACAACAAATATATGAACCCATAAACGTGGGGGGCATTTGCCGGAATTACTTTAGCATCGTAGACATAAATAATTCAAAGAGCAACCACATCCTTTCATCCGTTAAGTAAATACAATATGTATAGACGAAAATCTGCAATTGTTGCATGCTTATTTTACATAACAGACACAATTTTAGTAGCGTTAAAAACCACTAAGCCAATTTTATGTAACCAGCACTGCATTTTACTTCCGCAATGTAGCAATAACAATACTTTGTGCTACATTCTTGCATAAGTAATGACTAATAGCGTTAAATTATTTACACACAAACGACTTAATAGACCACTCGCTGCTTGCCTATTACAATATAAATCGTTAATTAGTTACAATTTAAATTCTTAAAATACAAACTTATCCTGAATAATTTATCTGAAAATCTTTACGTTGCTTTTAACATCTCATTTATTATACTGTAAGCCTAACGAAGGGTTGCAACTTTTAACTTTATAGCCATAAATTAAAATCGCAGTAAATAAACTAAGACATCAGTTTTATAAGAAGCGACTTGTAAATCTTGCTGTCAGCCGTAAATTTTACAAATTGCGTTTTCCGAGACGTTTCACATTTATTCGATAATAAAAACACAATTCTCTTGTGCAATGTTATAAACTATCACAATCTCTTAATTGTAATAAAAATGCTAAATTGTACCTATACAGATACTGTTACAAAGTTAATCCTACCACTGCTTTATACAACATTGAAATATTTATGACGTTGACATATGGTTCCAGTTATCGAGTCTTAAAGTTGTAAGTTACATTATGTTTTTTGTTAAGTTTGGTTGTTTAACAACAAAGTAGGGTGACAAAGAAAGCCATGTTGCTGTAATAGCAATACATAAGTGTTGAACTGAAAATAGTGTAACCTTTAATAGGATCCTGAATCCTTTCGGCATTAGCCCTATGTTCGTGTATTAAACTATAAAATAAGTTTATGAAGTTGAAGGTGTCGGAGATCGTCCAAGATCTAGAAGACCACGTCCAGTTTGGACTGTTCAGGTAGTGAAAGCCGTAAGTGCCCGAATTAAACGAAATCCTCTTCGTAAACAGAAGATTATGTCACGGGAGATGCATATTTCCAAAAATTTGATGTTATGTATTATTAAGCAAAACTTACAAAAATCATACGAAACATTTGCTAAGATATTTGCTTTAAAGAAAATTAGAAGAGAAAATAGAAAGATGTTATTGACAGAGTACACGCATGACCATAGAATATATCTGTAAACGGAGAAAAATTTACATTGAAGGTCGTCCAAGGAAAAATAATGCCAATGTTCAGAGATGACATTATCTAGCAGCTGTAATGGTTTGGAAGGGAGTGTGTTATTGTGGAGTAACCCACATTCATTTTTGTAAAAAAGAAGTCAAATCTTCGGCCTCTGTGTGTTTCACGTGCTATATGAAATATTTTTTTGTTGAAAGCACATTTCATTCAAGTTCAGATCGTTGGTTTCTTGAAAAAATTTTTAGCATCTCCCGCACCCTCTCATAAAGTACACTCAACTCAAACTTAGCTGAGCAACATGTGCCTTATTTTCTGACAGTAGATGATTAGCTTTCTAGCAGCCTAAATATTAATCCATTATATTACAAATTATGGGCAGTTTTAAAGGCGTAATTTTTCAAAAAATGCTGATTCTTTAAAGCGAGTTTTCTTTGACCAAAGCTGCAATCAATACTTTTCCGAAGGATGTAGTGCGTGCTGTCACAGACGAGTGGCCTAAACGTCTTAAAGCGTGTATAGAGGCTAAGGGTGACCATTTTAAATAAATCTGTGTAATTATGCTTACCAAAAACAATTTAATGAATCCTGAAAATATTACGCAAAAACAAAAAAATATTTTGTTGTTCTAATCAGTGTCTAATAATATTTATGGGCATACTATGTATAAGCTATATTATATTTTATTTTATGTTTGCCTTTGATATGTAAAAAATACAGACCAAATGCCACAAATTCTTTATTTTCTTGTATTTTAAAAATTTTATAGAAAACCAAATAACCCATTAACTGCCATAATCTCCTTTTTGGAGATATCTATTTACAAGGTTTGTATAAAAAGTATCTGGAACAATTTTTTCTGGACTATACGTCGCAGCGCGCTCACACAGCGCATGCTCGGTGATGGGGGATGTGATCTAGCGCCAGTCGCCTGCGAGCGTTCGTTCCAGGTAGATCGTGTTTTTTGTGGGCCCCTGTCGAGTGACTTGGTGCAAGCGCAAAATGCAGCGAACGATTGAATAGCAGTACGCCATCAAATTTTGTGTTGGAATGAGAAAATCGGGTGCGGAGAAGTTGGAAATGATTCGCCAAATGTTAAAGGATGAAAGCATGTCCCAAACTGCAGTTCTTAAGTGGCACAAGCTCTTCAAAGATGACCGAGATAGTTTGGAGGACGATCCCCGCGCTGGACGGCCATGGACCTCAAGAACCGACAACAACATGCAACGTGTGCGTGAAGTGCTGAATTCAGACCGTCGGTTAAGTGTGCGCATGGTCGCAAATTAAATTGGCATTGATAAGAAGACAGTGCACAGCATTATTACTGAAAATTTGGCGATGCGGAAGATCTACGCTAAACTCATCCCGAAGATCTTGACGGACGACCAAAAGCACCGGCATGTGTCTGCTTGCGAAGACCTTCTGTAACACGTTGAAGAAGCCCCGGCTTTTTGGACGATTTCCAACTCCCTTACAGTCCCGATTTGGCATCAGCAGACTATTTCCTATTCCAAAAAGAAAAATCCTTCCTCAAAGGACACCACCATGGGATCCTAAGTACCTTAAGGATGCTCCGGAATCCGCCTACCAAGTGGCAAAGTCGCTGGCAAAAGTGTGTCGACGTTTAAGGGATATACTTTGAAGACTTTTGAGGTATTGCAGAAATATCTGAAACAAATCTATATTTCTGAAACTTTTCCCGATACTTATATACCCTGTATATTTTATATTTGCATAAAGAGATTGCTAAATGATTGGAACAGATTGGTTGTAGTGAGAGAACTGAAATGTTATGAAATATTTTTTTGTTGAAAGCACATTTCATTCAAGTTCAGATCGTTGGTTTCTTGAAAAAATTTGTAGCAACTCCCGCACCCTCTCATAAAGTACAGTCAACTCAAACTTAGCCGAGCAACATGTGCCTTATTTTCTGAGAGTAGATGATTAGCTTTCTAGCAGCCTAAATATTAATCCATTATATTACAAATTATGGGCAGTTTTAAAGGCGTAATTTTACAAAAAGGCATTCTATCACGATTTTCAAACTTCTAATACTTCAGTGATTTTAAAAAGCATTTACTTCCACATTGGATAATGCGCTTCCATTTGATGTACCTGCTAATTAGGAGCTGAGTACTAACCGTGGACTGAAAGTTTGCGAAACATCCATACAGAGACAGTTAAAAGTAATGATGGGCCCACTAGAAAGGAAGTAAAGGCTGCAGTACCTACTCTGCTCCACAAGAAATTTAACAAAGGAACGGAGGTTTACTAGCATACCTAAAGAACAAAGCAGCAGCTAAAGTTTTCAAGGAATTATTCTATGAGACATTAATGAGCATGATCGTCAAGAAGAGTGTACGATATGCCACTCAACAGTATAATCACAATTTTTTGAATGTATTAAAAAGTCTCTAGGAATACTACTTTTTAATATATATGATGCAGAAAGTTATCAAATATTTATCCATGACAAAAATAATGAAGATTAAAATGATGTTCCAGTTGTGTATCTTGGTTCTTCAATAGTAGTAAAGATGATTTCCTTTATATATACTCTACAGTTTTATAAAATCTATTTTTACAAATTTCAACATAATGAAAATGTTCAATTAAATTGGAGTGAGGCTCATAGGCACTGCCAGAATAAACAGGATAAAGAACTGTCCTATAGAAAGGAAGGACAGTATGAAGAAGAAAGATAGAAGTGTCTATAATTATAGATTCGACAGCAAAATAGGCAATTACACCGAAGGATAACAGTTAAAACCGGTAAGCCACGTCAAAAATAGAGCAAACGTGAAACAAGGAGCTATAAGTTTCACAGCCGAAACTAATAGCAGAGTACAATAAGCAAATGGATGGTGTCGACAAGCTGGACTGAAATGTGCGCAAATACCGTATCAGAATTCGAGGAAAAATGGTACTTTCCACTAGTAACCAATACATTGGATGTGGCGTTCTTCAATTCAGGAGGATGGTGACAAGAGCATATCTTGCTGAATTGCTCCTTTTAGAGATAAAACAGGTCAGACATCCATCGTACTTAAAAACATCAACATTACGTGCTCTAGTAGAGATCAAGACTTGCAGCACCGGGCGAACACACAGTCATGGGAAAACAAATAAAATGCGCAGTGTGCAAGAAGACGGCAAGAAAACAGATGTATGTTGACTGTTTTGTTATTTGGGATAATAAAAAAATATATAAGACAAGTGAAAATGAAAGTGGTATTGGTCATGATTCCCAGTTAGAAATCAGGCTATTTCTGCTTCTTATTTTAGAAATATTCAACTATATGCTTTTTGTTGTCTTTTGCTTTCTTTAGATGTCGTACTAAACCCTTTTAAAGTATTTGTTGCCAAAAACAGGCAGGGTTAAATATATTATTTAGCTCCCATGCTCTAAAAAATTATATAAACAAATCTGTGCATATAAACCAACATTAGAGGACTTTTAAAAATTATGGTCAGTTATGATGTTAGCACAAATACAGGCAGCTTACAAGAGCAGCTCGAGAATGTGAGATACCCTTTGTAAAGGTACAAAATGAAGCAGCATTTTTGTCAAAAATTCTTCGTTTTAAAATATCGCCGTTTAAAGTTACAAATTAGTCAATAGGTTTAACATGGCATAATGTGTTATATAATAGTTACTAATTTGTCTGGAGACTTTCCAATGTAAGCAAGTGATTAACACACCTACGCCCACTGTAAGATCACTATCTAAACAAAACATGAAACTTGTGTCAGCAAGCCACATACAGAAATGGTTTAGTTTCTTGAGTGTCATGGTTTAGTAAATGATCCAAGAGTTTCGAAACATATGATAAGTATTTTGTGATTTTGCATGAGTCTCTTCTTTATTTAATCTGTATTCTCTATATTCCCTTATAATTGGCGGATTGTAAATCTACATTTTTTTTAGTTACTCTCTAGATGGAGTAATCTTTGTTACTTAGATTAGTACCGTAATTTTAGACATATCATTTTTGTATTTTTTAAGTGTTGCTCTGCGTTTTTAAGTTAATCTTTTATAGATTGTTTTGTCAACTATATTTCCAGACTTTTCCATCTCGCCCAAGCTCTGCGTTTTTCAACCGCTAGTTTTCTCATTTATAAAGGAATATTGTTACTTTTGAGTGAATCTTTATCTGGTCCAGATGTAGACTTCCATGCAACTTCCTGCGTAAGATCAGTTAGATCCTAAATTGCTCTATTTAGGTCTGCTAGTTTATGTTTATTCGCAACTGTAGACTTATGCCTTCATTCAAGTTTAGAAATGTATTTCTATTCATTATTTTGTTTATTAAAGTATATACAGGGTTGCTTAGTGTCATAAAAATAAGTGGACAGTCTGATAACATATCATGATTTATTTCGACTATATAGTTGGTTATATAGTGTTACAAAGATGTTCAATAGATGTGAAAGAGGCAACATTGTAATTATTGTTAGTCATTGTTGTTAGGAAATTTTAAAATTTTAGTCACCTTCGGCAATAAATTGATCCCTAAGAAATAGAAAAAGGTGTACTACTGCTTAGAAGTAATTCGGTGTCTTCGGGAACGCTACACAGTTAATATTACAACTGACCCGGGCAGATCATTTATCTCCACATTTTCAGCTTGAATCCATTTGGTTTGATAACAGCCGACTCACCATACGCTGTTATGAAGATTATTTTATTAAAAACAGATTACAGCAAATTTAAGAACATTACATTTTAATTTATTAGGTGGACGAACATAATTTTAAATTTATTAAGGAAGATAGTTATCTGTTGCTAGATTTGTTTGTGGATTAATGTAAATCTCGGTATGAATTTGTAGTGATGCTATACTTGAGTATACTTTAAGAGGGTGTTCCAGCCCTGTAAGGTTTTGGTCTTCAAATTCTGACTTCTATCGATAGTTTTATTTCTGGCGTTTATTACGTCTATGTGCGTAAAAAACATTTGTAAAAGACTGTGAAAACACCTTTACATAAAACATATGTACTAAAATGTTCCTAAATTTAATGTATGTTTTAAGTCTTTGTCACACTTCGCGTAGTTATTTGGTTTGGTACAATATGTTTTTTGAATGATCGTAAGATGGGCACCTGTGCACTGTAAAATATTTCCTTTTCTTTTGAGCCTTTCCCTATTTTTTGTATAAAGTATGAACTGAAGTTTGCATTTCGTTGTATTGTTTACCTTAGATCCCAAGTGTACAAAGAAAAAGGCATAGGCTTTTTAGTTCTACTATTTCGAATATTCATATTATTTTTTATTTTGTGATTTTTTCTAGTTTACACTTTATTTCTTGGATTGGTAGGAATGAAGATTTCCTGAGGTAACCCTACATGCTCATTACTTTTTCTTATAGTAGCTGTTTTATCAGTTTTATGTGTCTCAGGAGATAGAACAATGATTTTAACAGTGTTATTGGCCAAAGTGTTACTATAGTGTTCCTCTATAACTAAGCTTCCAATGCTGTTGTACTTTTTATATACATATATAGATGGTAGTTTAAGATTTTTAGGTGTCTAAGAACGATTAGATAAACCTAAATTATTGTTGTATACTCGCTTTAATTATATTTTTCTTTTTTTTGCTAGTTATGAATGTTATCTGTTGTATCGTTAGCAGGTAATTGATATTTGCTAGCAGATGGTATACTCGAAACTGTTGTATTTTATTAAATATTGAGGCCAACAAAAGCATAAAAAATGAATTTTAAAGTTGTAGCGGAAAATGGAATTAATTCTGTATTATTGTTGGAATTGGATGAATTAATTGTTAATTGCCATTTAAAATTTGTTGAGTTTGATAGTGTATACGGTGATAAACACACTTATAGGTGCCGTTAAGATTGGCTGACTATATATAGAACATAATGCTCCTTAATACTTAATTTGATTGCTGTAGCTATAAGTATAAATTTTTACTCACTGCGGTTTAATATCGAAAAATTTGTTGGATAGAGGACAACGTAACTTGTGATCAGTATACACATGTATTGAAAATAATCTTGTGGATATTACAAAACTCGTTAGATTTTTTTTATTTATCTTCTTTGCATACACAGAATATCTTACGAGGATATTTCAAAACTATGACTAGGTTCTTTGAATATTTATGCAAAAAGTTCCAATGAATATGGGCCGAATTCTTAACCGTTTTTGAGATATCGATAAGGCAAGTAAGGAGTCGTTAAGATTGCGTGGTCGTTCTAACGTTTTATTCTTCCTTATTATTATTGTAACTTTAATTGCCAAGGAAACGAGCCGTAAACTAGGATAATATGTGCTTAAAAGGTTATTTCCTAGTGAAATTGCTATTACCAACCTAAAATAATAAATTTGTAACAAAACAAATTCGCATACACTGAACAGAAGATTAAATTGTTTATTAATGAAGATAAATTAAAATTAGAATAAACTAAAGCTGTTCAAAATGGCCTTCTCCAATTTCTAAACATAAATGCAACGTCGTACATTCCTTCGCCAATTAATGTTTTTCATCGATTTGCGAATCGTATAGAATAATTTCCAAATTCTTCCAATGCGTATTTTCTTTAAATCAGACTTGCTTCTACCATACACGTAATATTACATGATTCCAAAAGAAGAAATCTAAAAAATTGAGATCAGGAGACCCTGAGGGCTATTTTACGCGGCTATTCTTTCTAATCTATCAACAGACAATGTTTTGAAAATGCAACTCAAACTAAATATATTCTTCGTAACCATAGTATCAGATAAAATAATTGACCGGTTGCGAGTAAAAAAGAAAAGCTAGAACAACCTAGCATCTCCAAAATAGCTTCATTGATATCTCTAAAACGGCTGAGAATTCAACCCAGGTTTATTGAAATGTTTTTGCTTAAAATGTTTTAAAAACCTATATATGAAGTCTTAAAAATCTTTGTGGGACTGTATTATTATATACCCAAGTCTCATAACTAATAATTAAATATAAATAAATTATTACTTTTGAAACGAATCCAGTTCTTAGGAATTCCCAACTTACCTAGTGTTAACTTTATTTGAACCTATTAATAATAAAATAAATTACATATGGGCAAGTTGGTTATGAAATATATTTTCTTACATCAGTACAGTCTGGTTTCAAATGTACGCCAAGGAAGACAAAAATAGAAAAATATTACATACAAATCTTACATGTATGCCCATATCAACTTTTTAATAATAATAATTTCTGCCAAAACTAAAGTAATTTTGTGCCTCACAACCAACTTTTAATTGATATCGACGCAGTTAGGCAATCGTCCATAAGTTTCTTACTGATTTTAAACCCCAAATAACCAGCCATTGGAATATTTATCTACATATGAAATGATCATAGTAAAGCATCAGATTAGAACTGTTAGAGTAAAATTATCCGACTGTTATCAGATTTATATTTATTATACAGAAACTTAACGTTAACATTTCCTGAACTTCCTTAGCATCATTGTGATTTTTAAAGAACTCAGTTAACAATGATTCGATATAACGTAGTCTGTCCGAAGCCTAAAAAGCTCTAAATTTACTCGGCATTTCCTTCGAGTCGTAAATAATACTATTTTTCACGAACCAACCAGTAAAAGGTGACAATTCATCATAGCTCTTTAAATCTCCTAAATCTGTACTTTTTTATTTGTTTCCATCGTGTTCATTGGCAGTGAAACAGTGTTTATGCTATCAATACGATTTGAAGTACTGCCTGAAACATTATTAACTTATATGCTGTAATCATTGATATTGCGTAGCTCAATCAATAAGAATGCTATTTGTTTATTAAAAATTAAACCTCATAATTTTTAGATTACTTAAAATGAGTAGGTGTAAAGATAATAAAACAAAAATAATATGAAAAAGCACTTCGCTCGACATTAAAATACATGCATTAAGGCGAGTGGAAAACGGTGCGTGTTCAAGTGAACATTGAAACCGCTTTAAATTGGTCGATTTGTACTATACAACCGATTTACAAAAAAGGACAAAATTAAAAAACTACAACTACATCTTAGAGAAATGGAGGAACATCTTTTCATTTGGGTTTTTCCTGCAGCATTGGTTCAACAACTGGAGAATTAAAATAAATCAAAAAAAGTCAGTATAAGTTACGTTTACGACGAAGCACGTAATCTGCCCACAAGTTATGTTTACCAACGTTCCTGTATCAACTCAAACTGATGCAAAATATCTGGGTTTACATCTAGATCAAAAATTAACACCGCAAAAATACGTTAAAATAAAACGCCAACAATTAAACTTAAAACTGCAGCAACTCGCCTGGCTACTGGGCCGTAATTCTAAGTTATCCATTGACAATAAGCTGCTACTTTACAAGAGCGCATTAAAACCTATGTGTTTCAAGTGTGGGGTTCCACTAAGCCCACACACTGCAAAATCATTTAAAGATTTCAATCAAGGGTCCTGCGTTCCATAGCCAATGCACCCTGGTATGTTTCCAAATTGATGTTGCACAACGACCTACAAGTCAACTCTGTATCATCAAAGAGTAGAGAGACATGAAAACAGATATATTGCAGCAAAGATAAACCCATCCAACGCAACAAGGCGGCTCAAACGACAATGGCCTTCCGAGGTACCACAACCCATGGACAAAGATAATTAAAGCTACCATCACCCCACAACGGCTTGCAAGAGTATCATCAATGGACGAATTCTCTACTCACGTCCCTATCGCATAACACATTTGCTTGTTACTCAACTTAATAGAGTAGATTGTAAATAATCACTGTAAATAAAAAAAATTTCTATATGCCTATATTTACGCGTTATGTCACATATATGATAATGCAACTAAATATAAAATAATTTAAAGTTAAAGTAAAATTTATTTATTTTTATTGTGTGTACCTCTTTTCCTACCTACTATGTGTTAAAATGCCCTCGTTTAACGCTGTATCTAATTAAATTTTATGTATTTATTTAATTAATATTTGAACGTATTTTGCAAAGAATGCATTGAATTCAAATTTATACTTAAAGTTCAATTAATATCAGTTTTGATACCTTTAATTTTAACTTTCTAAAACTCTTTGTAGCAATATAATCATTAAAATATAGCGAAATTTGTGTAAAACATTCTTAAAACGCAAAAGGTTCTTTTGACGCACCGTTTAATTAATTTTGGCAAATTTAGATTTAAATATAAGCAATATTTTATTCTGCTTACAAAAATATATACCTCAGCCAACCACAGTAGCGATGACAGGGTCCATTTTATTCAGTTGTAGTGTGTCAGTAAAATATACTAGGGTTTTATGCCTGCGATCATTATAAACAACGTGCTATCCCTGTACAATAATTAGTTTAATTAAAACTTTTAATTAAATAATCAACCTAAATAACTCTTGTTACAAATTAGAGTTAAGAAAAAAGGAAAACTGATGTGCTAATTTAGTCAAATTATATTCTTATACCTATTTAAGCAAACACATCGATTTCAATGTCCAGTTCGTTTATAAACAATGTTAGGCGTTGTGTAATGTTTACAGCAACTTTCACAAGTTTATAAAAATCGAATGTAAATATCAAAATTAACATACTTGGAAAGTTTTGTAACCTACAACACTTGCAGAAATATTAGAACAGAAGTGTTGCCAAAATGGATTTGCGAAATTCTGCAGAGAAGGATATTTTTTCCAGTTTCATCCACATCGTTTTGAATTTATTTGTTCAAAATTGATAATCTATCTAGTAGAGACATTCAGTAAATGCTATAATAATAAGGCGTGTTGGAGTTGCTACTGGGTACCGGGAAAATCCAATTCCCGGGGCGGACCAAAATTAGTAACAGCGTCTGTCCCAGAGTGAGCGGCTCTAAAAAATGAAAGTGAGGACAATCTTTTACCTTCCGTGTGGTGGCGAATGAAATTTCTATGAAAGAAAACAACGGCTGCAACCACAGTCCTAGTCAGATGGATTACCCCAACCCATCTTAGCAGAGTGGAGTTCTAAAGACTATCAAACCCTTTATGATATGAGTACATTAAATTACTGGCTCTTAGTCTCCGGCAGTCGGAAAGTCGATGAATACATCCAAGAGCACGATAGCAGCTATCTAAAGAGACTGCTAAGAATCCCCGGAGCAAACAATAGTCATAGTAGTAAGACTATAAAGTTGTGGGTAGGAACTAAGAACGTTAGAACTGGAAAAAAGAATTGGAAAATGAACTTAAAACTATAAATTCAGATGTAATAGGACTTAGTGAAATGAAGCGAATAGGCGAAGGAGTCATCACTCTCAAATCAGGAAACACTATTATAAAAAAAATGAAAAAACCGAATAAAACAAAAACAATCAAAATAATACAAGTATATGCGCCGGCATCTCACGGGGATCAAGCAGTAGAAGAATTCTATGACCAGGTTAGAAACTCATTAAAAAGCCCAATTAAACAAAAAGTATCATACTCGTTTATTACAGGTAAAACTCGATGTTAACAACAATATAAACGACCATGACAAGTTTTTAGGAATATAGAATTGGAAACTGAAACGAAAAAAAAAATTTTTATTACTATTCTTTATTGGCAAACAGAAAGAAATAAAATCTATAAGCCAATTAGATGGCTAGTATATTGGTATAAATAATGTACAATAATAATGACTTGGAGAAGCTAACATCCGGTGATGCTGCTTCAGTTTTCTTTAATGTCTATTGGCCAACATTTTCTGAGTCTTCTATTTTCTGAAAGATGAAGCAGGGGTTGTAGCAGTGGATTTGGGTGGAATTCGAGTTTGGTGTGATGTTTGGTGGCTGTTTCCCTGATTACTTCACTGACATATGGGATTTTGAGATCTGTACGAAGGGTATGGTTCGAGACATACGGAGTATTTTAGATTGAACTATCTGGATTATTGATGTGTTGGACTTGCTGGCGCATCCCCAGAGTCCGATGCCGTAAGTCCATATCGGCTTGAGCACTATTTTATATATCAACATTTTGTTTTCCATTGACAGTCGGGATTTCCTTTCAATAATCCAGGAGAGTTCTTTAGTTTTTAAATCAAGTTGAGTTCTTTTCTTTTTAATATGTTATTTCCAATTTAATTTACTGTCTAAGGTTAGGCCTAAGTATTTTACATTGTCGCTTTGTGGCAGTATTACTTGATTGAGGTTTACTGGTGGGTATGTACCTTTTCTAAGGATGAAGGTTACCTGTGTCGATTTGGATTCATTAGCCTTGATCTTCCATTTTTCCATCCATGGGTTTATTAAGTTTAAATTGTGTTGTAGATTTGAGGAGGCTACTACTGGATCTTCGTACGCTGAGAATATGGCAGTGTCGTCCGCGAAGGTGCCTGTTGTTGTTAGTGTTGTTGTGGGTAAATCGTGTGTATATAAGACATATAGGAGTGGTCGTAGGATGCTGCTACCTTGTGGTACTCCTGATAGGACTGGTTGTCGGTTTGATGTAGCTTCGTTTACTCTCACTTCAAATTACCGTTCTTGTAGGTATGACTTCATCAGATTAAAGTAGCAGGATGGAAATATTCTTTTTATTTTTGATAGTAGTCCAGGGTGCCACTCTTTGTCAAAAGCTTGACTAATACCTATAAATGCAGCTGTGCAGTATTGTTTGTCTTCAAATGACTTGTTTATAAAGTTGACAATTCGGTGACATTGTTGGGTTGTCGAGTGTGCATGACGAAACCCGAACTGATGGTTTGGGATCCAATCCTGTGAATTTAAGTCTGAGCTCAGTCTATTGAGAGGAAGTCTTTCGAGTAGTTTTGAAATTGCGGGTGTAAACTTATCGGGCGATAAGATGTGGCATCTGACGGATTTTTGCCAAATTTTAGTATCATTTTGATTTGAGCTATTTTAAGTGATGTAGGCCAGTAGTCGAGTCTAATTATTGCGTTGAAGATGTACAGGAGTTTTGCGAGTCCTTTTTTGGCAATTCTTTTAACATTTTCGCTGTAATGAGGTCTATGTCAGGGGCTTTTTTTGGATTTAGGGTATTTATTGCGTCCCTTATTTCTTTTGGAGTAAATAATTTTAAGATTTGTGCTCGTGTAGGCGTACTTAGAACCTGTTCGACTTCCTGCACCTGATCATTATTTTGGGGTTGAAAGACCGCTGCAAGGTGCTCGGCGAAGAGGTCGACCTTTTGTTTATCATTTGTTGCCCACGCACTTGGTAGTGTTGAGTATTTCCGCATGGGGGGAGATGTTAAAGGTTTTCTTCTGTTTTTTTATGGCCTTCCAAATGGAGTTATCGAACCTTGAAAGGTTAGAAATGTATGTAGCAATTGAGTTGTTTTTGAATTCTTGCAGCTTGGTTTTTAGCTTGTTACTTGTTACTCTGTTATCTGGTGTTCTAGTTCGTTGCCAAGTTGATCTGGCTCTTCGTTTTTCAGATACCAGTTTTTTTATTTCTAGGGGTATATTATTGGTTGATTTCTTGTGTTCGATGTTAGGAGTGGCTGCTTTCGCTAGCTGTTGTAGAACATTGACAAAGTTATTATATTCCTCCTCGACTTCCTTTGGTTGTTTCAGTCGGGTGGATAGTAAAATGTTGTCTTATAGTATTTGCCGATATTTGTCCCAGTTTGTTTTGGAGTTGTGCAAGTATGGTTTGTGTTTCTTGTAGATTGCGGATGTGCTTAGCGTAGCTATTATTGGCCTATGGTCCGAAGACAGATCGTAGCTGAGTGTAATGTTTATTTATGTTGGTGCTATGCCGTTAGTAATGAAGAAGTCTAATAAGTCTGGAATTTTGTTGGGGTCTGATGGCCAGTATGTTGGTGTTCCCGACGAAATAAACTGGTAATTCTTATCTTGCAGAACGTTTGCTAGTTCTCTACTCTTAGTTGTAGTCAGTCGCAAACCCCATAGCGTATGTTTACAGTTATAATCCCCTCCTGCATTAAATTTTGTCCCAGTGTTTGAAAGAAGCTTCGACGTTCTTGTTTTAGGTTGTGTCGTGGGGGACTGCGGTTAAATAGTATGGAAGTGTTTATATTAGTACTGACGTTGCTTGAATATGTTCTTCTTCGTATTTTGGCAGTTCATGTTGCTTAATTGTTTGTTTGATAAGTATTGCGGTGCCCTCGTGTGCTGTTTCATCGGGGTGGTTGGTGTGGTAAAATCTATATTTTGGTACGTTGAAGTAACTTCTATTTGTGAGATGCGTTTCGCTAACCAGTAATCTGTCTATAAAATTATTGTCTAAAAATATTTTATTTCTAATTGTGGTTTAAGATTTGGCGTTCCATTGAGCTATTCAGTGACTTTGTCACTTTTATTTAATTTTATTGATTAACATTGCAATCATATTTAGGACTGTGGTATTTTGTTGTAGTAGCTGATTAAATAATGTTTTAAATTTATTTAAGAATTTGGTTAGTATAGTAGTTGTGTCTTCACTATTATTTGTGTTTTGTTTTACTCTTTCAGCGTAGCTTCTTTGTTGAGAAGGTGAGGGTTGTTGTAAGTTCCTTATATAAGCATTTATTGTAAATATCGGTGGAGCTGTGTTGACCTTTCCGTAGTTTCTGGTGTTTCCTTTGTAGATTCTTTGATAGTGTTCGCATCCTCTATAGTTCGCGGGATGGTTCCCTTCGCATAATGCACATTCTCTTGTTTTAGTGCATGTTGCGGTGTTGCGGTGACCTCCGCATTTCACGCATAAATATGGATTATTACAATACGATTTAGTGTGACCGTACTGTTGGCACCTGATGCATTGTATTATGTTGTTTTTGTTTGTGCGAGGGGGTTCTATTTGTACTATCATGTTCTGAAGTTTTATATTAAAAACATCTTTGTTGTTTGAAGCGGGTTCCAAGTCTAGCTTTGTCATTCTATGTTGTGCGTTTATTATATTTCTGACTTTGTGTCCTAGATTAAATAGTTCTTCTTTAATGTTGTCGAGCTTTGTGGAGTGGTGTAGGTATCTGATTACTATTCTGTAGGCCCTCTCTTCCTTCATTTGATATGTGTGGTAGTAAATGTTTTGTTCTTCAAATTCTCGAATCAATTTCCTGTATGTTTCTAGGCAGTTTATTTTGACAACGTTATCAGCTAACGTCTTTGTCTGATACTGTTCAGCTTCTGCGGCCTTTTGAATTCGTTTTATCAATTCATTGTAATTTTTTACTCCTTGTGCAAATATAGGGGGAGGTTTTGGTGTTGTAGTGACTTCTGTGCTTTCATTGCTTGTTCCTGCGTCTTGAGTCAACAGGTCGTAGCGATTGTTAGTCTCGATTTCATTAATAGTGCTTGGTTTTGTGTTTTGAATTTTTTCCCTTTTTGTACCTCTTATTTCTTGCCATTCATTATTGTTGTTCGTTTGTATTTCTTCCTCTTCTTCGCTGGGTGACGCCATTCTTTGTAGTTGATATCCTCTGCCTACGCCACTGGTGGGTACTCCTACCGAGGCCATTTGCCGAGGTGTTGCGTGTATTTGCTGTGATAACGGTGGTTGTGTATTTATGAGTGGAGGTGTATTCATTGTTGGCTGCCATTGCATGTTTTGTTGTTGATAAGTTGGTTGATTATTTATAATATTGTATTCTGGATTATTTCCGTGATAATACAGGTTATTTAATTGCTTACATAGCTATCATACCTATGTTGTCTTTAGATGACCCTTAATGTTGATTGTACTTCAATTATACACTTATTTTAATAAATGTCCTTTTATAATAGATACGAAGGCCAGCAGCTTCGCATTTATCGTGCCCGATAAGCGACCACACGTTTACACTTTATAAATATACGCAATAAATACATTCTTTGAGAAAAAATCTAAATAAGCTATGGACTTGAACAAGTCCAAATATGCAAACTAAAAAATATTGTTGCAGGCGTATCTACCTTAAAGCATTTTGACATAGGAAGTGATCACCGGCTTGTAAGAGCAAATAATAATTAACGTCCAATGGGAACGATTACAACGTTTAAAAAGGAGAAATAAGGACATTAAAATAGGAAACCTAAAAAATAAAAAAAGACGCAGTAGAAAATAACTTAAAATGTTTTTAAAAAACACGGCGAAGACAGCAACACAATAGATATACTAAATAAAAAAGTGTAGATGCTATCTCACATGGAGTTAAAATAACGACAAACATAAACTTACAAAAGATGATACCAAACAATAAAATTGAACAACTTCTAGGAGAAAGAAGACAAACTGAAATTGAGGATAAAAAGAATACAGAATACCTCTATGCAAGACAATTCGAAGAAAAATTAAAAAATTAAATCAGAAAACAAGAAAAAAATATTAACAAAGTGATTGAACAGAATGGTGCAATGAAAGCAAACCAAAACTAGGTAAGAAACAAATCCGTGCTTTAAGAAATAACAATGGAGATATCATAAGTGACAAAAAAAATTTTAAAATAATAGAACAATTCTATAAAAAATTGTATAAATTAATAACTCCGAAGAATAGAATTGATTATAAAAATTTACTGAGAAACGGCCAAAAATCTCAAACTTGGAATCTGAAGAGCTGCCAGAAATAGAAGAAGACGATGTGGAGAATGCATTAAAACAAATAAGGAATAGTAAAGCGACTGGAAACGACAGAATTGTGGTGAAACTAATGTGGCGAAAAAATGAGAGACAAAATAATTCGCTTATTAAACAGAAGCTTATTTGAAGCAACAATACCACTAGATTGGAATGACTCATCAGTAATTATATTATTTAAAAAAAAGATAGCACACAATTTAAAAATTATAGACCAATTAATGATAAAAATACTAATCAATAGATTATCTACTAAACTAGACGAATATCAGTCAGACATTCAAACAGGATTTAAAAAAGGATATGAAACACGAGATCATCTATTTACAATGAAACTTTTAATGGATGAATCAAATGAAATATAGCATTACTATCTACTTGGCTTTCATAGATTTTGAAAAATCCTTTTATTCGGTAGAGATATGGGCAGTAATAGAATTTTTCGAAAACTGTATGATAGACCAAAGATACATCGATGTTCTTAAAAACATAAGCAGCAAAGCTACTGCTACATACAAACTACATGAAGATACAAAACCAATTTCTTTACCTCAAGGTGACTGCTTTATCATTAAAACTCTTTACTTTGATACTTTTGAAAGATTAGGCTTCATTCTGACCTTCAAAAATATAGTCCAACATTTAAAAGCAAAGTTTTCAATAAATGCATAACACCCATTATGACGTGTGGAAGTAAAAATTAATCTTTGATGAAGATCCATTCACAAAAGCTAGTTACCACACGACGTGCCATGATGAGTGAAAAATGTTAAGTATGTCGTTAACACACAGAAAAACCAATGCATGGATCAGACAGAAAACGAAATCACAGATATACTAAAAACAGTTTTTTAAAGTGAAGCTGGGCAGGGCATTAGCTCGAAAAGAGGAAACAGATAGACTAAAAGGATACTTTGCTGGCGACCGTGGGACTATAAACGAAATAGAGGAAGACCACTGAATAGGTGGTACAATAAAGAAAATAGCAGATCTGAACAGGATAAAGAATGTACAAAACAGTAAAATGTAAATTTGTTCAAACGTGGACAGAAATAGGCTAGCAAGAAGTAGAAGAAGGCGTGTTTCACTAATAACACTAAATTCACATTGACCTAAGTTAACAATACTACTAATAATATACGTGGGTACGTGATTACTCAAAGCGATTTGCTAAGCAATAGGGCTTAAATCTTTTAAATCCAGATTGATCGTCATTTTCTAGTACAGATACTACTAGCAGATTTGGATGGGTACTAAATAGATTCAGATAATAAACACTGTATTTTTGAATTTCTTCGGTATCTCGCTGGGTAACAAAATTTGAAACAAACCAAGGAACATCTACCATAGACCTTAATACTTTAGACTGGAATCATCGTAAAATATCTATATTTGAGTTGCCGGCTGTGTTCCAGAGTTGTATGCGATATGCCCAGATCAATTTGACAATGACTTTGTATTATATAATTTGACTCTCTGTAGATAACTGCGACTTTCTTCCTAGGGGCCAGTACATTTTCTATATTTTGAGACCAAGCTGCTTGATATTCTTTCTGTGTCATTCTTCGGTCAAAATAGACATTTAGGTAGTTAACATATTTATCTTGCGGTATTTGTTTATTATTGAGTAATACAAGTGGACAGGCACCTCTTTACAGAGTAAAAGTCACATGCACCGATTTACCTTCGTTTACCTTTATGAGCCATTTGTTAGTCCAAGTTTGTAATTGTTTTTGACGGGCTTGGAGATGTTAACAGACTATATTGGGGACGGCGTGCGATGAGAGTATTGCGGTAAGGCCGGCGTATGTGGCAATCGTAGGTCTTGTTGTGACAGGTAGATTGACGGTATAAAAAATTACAAAAGTGGACCCAACATACTTTCTTAAGAAACTCTAGCGCCGATGGAAAACAAGAATGTGTGACTATCTCCGCACCTCACAGGAAAATGTGGTTAGTTAGGTATGACCTTAATATCTTCTAATAATCGGAGGACAGTGCATCCTTGATTTTAAATAGTAAACCTTCGTGCTATACTTTGTCGAATTCTTGCGTAATATCGAGAAAGATAGCCGAACAGTAGCGTTTGCCTTCGAAATCTTGCAAAATTCTGTTTGCCACACGGTACACCTGCTCAACTGCAGCATAGTTATTTCGAAATTTAAATTAATGGTTTGGTAACAGATGGTTATCTTCGAATACTGTTGTTAACTTTTGTAATAGTAGTTTCTCAAAAAAATTTGATACAATTAGCAGTAGACTAATTGGTCTACTGTAGTTGGTTTTGCTAGATTTAGGTATTAATATAATTGTGGCAACTTTACATTGTTCGGGAAAATACCTTACTCTTAAAACAGCATTGATTAGGTAGGTGAGGGACCTGAAATCTTTTTTCGTGATTCTCGCAACACTTAATTAAGTGTAATTAAATCATAGCCGAATGATTTGCCTGGATTTAGATCCATAATTATAGCCATGATCTTCGTAGACTCTTAAGTTATTAGTTGGAAATAAGATCTAAGAAATTGAGCAATTTTTTTCCTTTTCTTCTCTTGTTGCCTCAGAATCAAATAAGACAAATACGGATTCCAATTTTTCAAAAGCAAAAGCTTTTTTGGGATTACTTCTGAACCAAGTGTTATTTTTGAGATGCAGGGGCGTCATGTGGTTTTGTGGTTGATTTAGTTCTTGGTAGTTTTTCAAAGGGAGTAGTTGCTGGCTGACGTCGGTGATAAATTTTTCAGGTGAGTTTGCACTGATGTGTTTGATATCGGATAGAAGGTTCTTGAGCTCTGCAGTCGCATGATTGAGGCTTCATTTAGCATCGAGATACAAATCATCTCCGGCGTAACTTTCGTCTACAAATCGAAAACAAAACTGGCCAATTAATACTTTCTAAAAAAATTATTAGAGAGTCTGCGTAAGAAATCGAGAGTTTATGAGTATTCGTGCTTTATCAAGAGCAAATCAATTAAGCATGAATTTATTTAATTTAATACGTGTAGTTGTAAAATGAACAGATGCGTTGTAGACGCTGTGGCATTTTCTATTTATGGTACAACTTGGTATTCTTCCAACTATTTGAAAAGTTTTGCGACCATGATTAAGGGTGAAACCATACAGCTTTTGCAAGATTTTGCAGCGGATGACAGCGCTCTGCAGATGGCCGCCCAGGTCTCCCGAATAAAGCCTTGCATTTTGTTTTTTGGAAGCATGGTAAAGACTCTGTTTACGTGCTACCATTGCCAACAACACTGAATGAAATACCGTATTACGTCTTGGTCAAATTGGACTATTACATAGACGTGCGTCGTGTGAGAAGAACATACATTAAATACTTGTATGTTACGATTTAAATTTAGACAATATCTGTTCCTGATCTTAAGAATTATGTGGTGTCTCAATATATTTTCTATTTACTCAAGTTTTAAATAAACTACAACCTTTCGTATATTCATCAACAACGTAAAAAATACCAGGGAATAATTTCTGCCATTAAAATATCTGAAAGTTGCCAGTTAACAACAATATACAGTAATAAATACTTAAAAATAAATCTTGCTAAGTTAATTTAATTTTATATGAACAAGCAAGTTATTAAAAATCGACGATAAAATCAAAGAATCTGAATTCCATACTGAAATTTATCCAGCATCTAAATAATTCCCCATGCATCTAAAATTAAATATTTAATACCAAATTATATCTTCTCTTATTTTTAATTGAAGCTTTAATTATTTTCTATAAATCTCAAAAATATAACAATCCTTAATGGAAATTTCAGTAGAATTAAATGTCGGAGGTTCATTTCGTTTTTGACTAGACATAATGTTGATGTATATGTATTAGAGAAACAAATCTCTCAGAAGGAGAATTCATTGAAATTAGCAGTTACGTTGTCTACCTCAATAATAGACCAGCGCAAACAACTTGGGGAGAAGTAGCTATTATTGATCAAGCTACAGTTAAGACATAATTTACTAATTAACTTACTCACACTAGCAGCAATAACCAAATTAAAACCCCCACCGCATATAAACAACATAATAAATCGCTCCCAAAAATGGACTTCATCACCCTATTCAATTTATCATTACCACTGTTGGTTATCGAGCAAATCCAAATTTTAGGGATGACACGACACACACCCAAATGGAAATAGTTCTATTTTTCCAATTATATAGAGATATAATTAGAATTGGAGAGTAGTTAGAGGTAGTTTTAAGCTATGTTTCTACAATACCAAGGAGGTCTGGAATGTTTCGCCGATTAGTATGCAAATAGATAGTTGTTTGGTAGTGAGGTGGCTCAGATTTTAATGTGTCTCTTCCTTAGGTGGTAACTACTCTAGCACCCCATTCTTGAAACTGTGCATTATCTTGTCCGGCGGCAATAAATCTTCCACCCAGGGTGTTAAAAAACTCGCTGTAATGTTCTTCTTTGATATTAAGTCACGAGAAGCTGTAAACCGCTATGACGGTAAATGGTCCAGGTCAGTCTTCTACTACCACATTTGTGGCTTGGATGTGCTCTTAGGGCAAATTATTCGTTTTGATAGTGCTTTATCAATTTCTTAATAATAACTGCTGTACCTTCGTGAGCTATTCCGTCTGAATGTTGGGTGTCGTATATGATGTAATTTGGAAAATTAAGCAAGTGGTGAAGTGAATTTCGGATATTAATCTTTATTTAAATTGTGATTAGTAATAAAGATGCGTAGCTTATCAACAAGCCGTTGGCGTTCTACTCTGCTATTCTTGAGTATGCGGGCCATTAATGTAGTTTGGTAACAATTGTTAAACGATTTAGCATAGTTCTTATATTCTCTGCTAAGTCAAGCATAATTTTTTTAACTCTTCAAAACTTGATATTTGTGGTGTATTAGGATACTAAAATTTGTGGCATTGGTGGTCGTACGGTGGTGGTGCCTGGCTGTATCACAGTAGAAGTTGCCTGCGGTGAAAGCAGTTTTGGGCATAGTGGTGGGAATTTTTTCCTCTAGAACTCCTTGTAAACTTAGCATCCTTTGTAATTGGGTTGTGTTTTTTTTGTTTTTGTTGCAGGTTTTGGTTAAATGGTTTGCACCACATTTCATGCATCTATGTTGATATGTGCAGTATCTCTTAGAGTGTCCATATTTTTGGTAGGTTGTACATTTTGTTATTTTTTTTTGTGAAGTGGTTCTATTATTACTAGATTCGCAAGGAACCAAGTCAATGAAGAACATGTGGCTGTTTCGTGGTTTTGTGTTTGGCGCTATATATATTCATGACCTTGTGACCTTGGTTTTCTATTTCAGCTTTTAATTTGATTTACATCAACCGAGTAACGAATATTAATTACTACTCTGAAGTTGCGCTCTTCTTTTAGTTGGTAGGTGTGAAAGTGTATTTTTAATTATGTTAATCTGGCTATTAAAGTTCTTTAGTTATTTATACGATTTTAATGTTTTAGTTCTACGGTTAACATTAATGAATATTGGTGGCGGTTTTGGTGGTTTGATTTGAAAGAGTTTGTCTGTTTCCATTGTTTTATCATCGAGGTCTCGGAGAATTTAAAAGCGATTTGTTAGGCTTAGGAAGTTTGTTCTATACTGGTTTTTTATCTCACAATGTGACCGTCTTTTTTAGAAGAGACTATAATATATTACCTATTAGATTGGTTTGATGTAGTTGCTTGAGAACTAGGTTGTTGCCAATGTGTAGCAGATGAAACAGACGAGGGCGTTGCGTTTTGATATATGTGTTGATTCATTACGAGCGGCATATGGTAAGCTGGTGTGGATTGGAATTGGGATTGTATTTGCATCATATTTCCAGCAGGGGTATTGAAGCTGGTATTGTGCAAATGATGGTTGTGAGTGCAGCACAGCATGTTAATTAGTGCCAGCCACTGACACTAATAAGCGGAATTACTTACAATTAAACTATTATAGAAATACCTTGTGAGATAAACATGTAGATAAATAAATGCATTGGTCAAGAGACCGTGCTTCATCACATGCGATGATGAAGACTTGGACTTGCTAGTTATCAGAGCGGTGACCCGAACGTCTCTAAACTGCAAAAGGCAAATGCAGAATCTTTAATTATCTATAACGTACTTAAAGGTTTACAATCTGCTATAAAAAGTCAGCTTATGGAATGTGGATACGTACAGTGCAAGCTATGCTATGGAGTTTTGGGTCATTTAACCTAAAGCATGCTCAACAACAACGAATAAGTTCTGTTATCTGTGGGTATTAACACTTTAGTTATAACTAGAATTAGCTAATACACGTTAAGTATGAAATATAGCGCATTTAATGTATTTCTAAGTAAATATATTTATTTTTGCTTATTATGTTTCTGCTGTAGTCTAATGGGCATTACTGTATTAAAATTATTTCAAATTATTTACAAAAATTTAATTAATTTGTTAAACTAAATTTATTAATGTATTTTGCATAACTTAGAACAAATGGAACACATGACTTCACATTTTAAAATTAGTGAACTAATGGGGCTACACATTGTCACATAATAACAATATCTGCAAATAAATCTTTGCATCATAAGTACATAATGGTAATATGCCTTAACCAGTTATCGTTCATGTAAAAAATTTACATATTGACGCAATGGACACCCCAAATAACCGCACATATAACTTTACCTGCAAAACATTGAGATTCTTTTTCACTAATAGTCGATTGCTCCAAAAATGCTGTCTACGTAGAATTTCTTTGTTTCAGTTTATTTGATACGACATAATTCGTATATGCATCGCCTTGTACTTCATATCGTTGTAATACGCTTTTGTAGCCAAGCTTTAACGCTCGGTAGTCAGTAGACACTTCATGCTCTAAGTCTAAAACTCATCTCGCATAATGCATTGTACATTACCCTGTCGATTTGTTGGAAGATTCACCCAATTTTAATCAGTTCGCAATTTTAGAGAGTTCTATCTGGTAATCTGCTAGCGGGTGGTTAATGAGCACGCGGTATATTTTGCGTATTCTCTCGAAATCATGTCATTAGCAAAATTATAATGCATAGATATTTCATCTCCGAACCGTGCACATAATTTCGCACAATCCTCATCGTTCCATTTTCCTAGCACAAAACTTTATTATTATGCATTGTGCAACTCGGCTTAAGTTGTCACACAGTTATTGCAATAACTTTTCAACCGCGATATACAGACATTTACTAACCCCACTACAAACAGATTACCCTTTCTTGTGGGTTAACGCAGCAACAGAACATCTCGCATTTATATTGTATTTACGTTCGTATAGCGAACTGATATTATACTGTCATGTTATTAAGAAGTCAGGTGTTTAAATGGCATAAGACATTTTTAAGGGACGAAACTAGACTGAATATGTAACATACGTGCATACGTCGCGTTTGCATCAACATTAAAACGAATGTTACTCAAATTTGGTAACTTGTTGAGGACAATTAACGGCTGATAATTTACGAAATATACGTTGAAAGTGATATTATTTACAGTATTTCTCAGGCAATACGCAAAAAATATATTAATATTTTAAAAAGTGTCTACTAGATGGGTTTTCCGCCTCTTTAATGCTTATACATGCTTTAATATAAGGCTCACAGCCTCTCTTTCTCACAGCTAAGCTTTCCCCTGGGTCAGCACGGTTCTGCCTTTTAGGCAGAAATATACGTAATACTACAGTGTGCACGAGGAAACGGTAAGAGGGCTTACAGGAGTAATCGATCTACATTATATCAGACAGCCAGGCAGCTTTAAAGGCTTTATCAAGCACTAAAGCATCATCTAGACTGGTATGGGAATGCA
Source organism: Sinelater perroti (assembly GCA_036346155.1). Classification (NCBI taxonomy): domain Eukaryota; kingdom Metazoa; phylum Arthropoda; class Insecta; order Coleoptera; family Elateridae; genus Sinelater; species Sinelater perroti. The sequence continues at coordinate 26,923,635 of JARFIY010000248.1, read as the reverse complement.
TCAACAAACTCAATGCACTGCGAGAATACAACACGGTGAAACTGTTATGGGCACCTGGGCATTGCGGTATCTACTGCAATGAGAAAACCGTTAAATTGGCCATGCAGGGATCTAGTGAGGCCTATATAGGCCCAGAACCTGCCCCAAGCTTTATTCAGGAGAGGACACGCACTCATCATCGAATGTACTGGAAGAATCGACCAGGGCATAATTTCAGCAAAACCTTCAATAAGAGAACTGCATATCTCGTTAATCTAAGTAGGCCACAGCTAAAGACAACCATAGGGCTTCTCACAGGACATGCGACTATAAAAGAGCACCTCTGGAAAATTGGTAAATTCGATAGCGACCTTGCATGCAGACTTTGTAACAAGGAACCAGAAACAGCCTTACATATCCTACGCAACTGCGATGCGCTGTGCAGAAAACGGTAACATACATTCGGGAATTGTGTGTTTGATTTTTGCGGAGTAAAGACGTGTTGCGATCGAGCTCGTAAATAAGAAAGTGCACAAGCCAAACGTGATAACCGGTCGTCGCGAACATGCGAGGCCGGTTGTGATAAGACAAGGTAAATATAAAATTAAAATATTAAATATTAAATTGTAAATACGAAACCCGAGAAATAATCGACATGGATCCGTATACGCGACCAGCGACACCAGGAGAAGCACTACTGGCACAACAAAATCAAGCCTTATTTCAGGAAAATCAATCTAGAAGTCAGAATGAACAAGCATTATACAATGCCTGGATTTGTGAACGTACAGAAAGAGAAAACTTTCAGCTGCCTTAAATAATATGCAAGGCCAGATAAACATGCTCCGGGAGCAATTATCAATGCAGAGCAGACAAAATAATAAGCAACAAGAAGTATTTAACCAGGGCGACGAAAACAACGCCAGCAAGAATAAGCCATCTGTCTCAATAAATTACGAAACTGATGAAGAGGAATTAGAAAGAAGTTGGCTGGATAACAGCCACTAAAAGAAAAACAAGAAAAGAAAAGCAAGCGACTCACCAGGTTCTACTCAAGACCAGCCAACAACCAGCAAACCGATACAACAAAATAAAGAAAAGAAAACACCCAACCCACCACCAATTATTGTAAGCAATGTCACAAATTATGACTTACTTTACAACCAATTACAAAGTAATAAAATACTGTTCAAGGTAACAGCTCTGAATAATGATCAAATAAAAATCAATGCTGAAAATCGTGAAGAGTTTAGCAAAACAATACAATGTCTTGTAGATTTGAACCTACAGTGGCATTCATACGAGGACAAACAAAGCAGAGACATAAAAGTAATGGCAAGAGGACTACCAGCAAGTTCTCCCCAGAAAAAATTATTGCAGAGCTGAATAACTGCAAACTAAAGTGTGTTAGCGCCACAAACATACTAAAAAAAGAAAAATTTGAGAACAAAAATGGCGAAAATGAAGTGAGGAAGAAGCCGCTCCCACTATTCATGCTATCCTTCCACCACGAAGCAGATATCAAAGTTATATACGGAATCAAAAGCATATTAGGAGCAAAAGTGAGAATTGAACCCCTCAAAAACGAAACTGGTACCACAATGTAAGCGGTGTCAATTACACGGACATACGCAAAAGTTCTGCCGCAGAGAGCCGAGATGCGTGAAATGCGCAGGAAAACACATAACTGCAGAATGTAGTAAACTAAAAGAAACAAAGCCAAAATGTGCAAATTGCAGCGAGGAGCACCCGGCTAGCTATCGAGGATGTGTCAGAAGCGAAAACGTTCCAAGAACGAAGAAATAAAACAACACAAGGAAAACATAAGGAGCCGAATATAACGAAACCTGTTAAATCCTACCCACAAGTCAACAGTGAGAAAACATACGCCCAAAGCGTTAAAAACCCGAACAACAGACCGAACTGAGAACTCCAGAAGCCTCCACTAACCAATTGCTCCTCACGCTCATAGCAAAACTAGACCGGCAAGAAAAGATGCTTGAATCGTTTTCGGAAGACTTCAGAAGCTAGAGAATAGCAACAGAGCAGCTGCCTCAACCAGCAAAATGACCAACAAAGATATTAGGATTGCAACTTGGAATGCTAATGGAATCAGGCAGCAGCAACCTGACCTGCAAGCATTCTTAGAACAACAAAAATAGATGTGTGCCTCATATCTGAAACCCACCTTGTTAGAGATTCTTTTATTAATTTCAGAGGATACAAGTTTTATCACACTATCCATCCATCGAACACAGCTAGGGTGGAGTGCGGTAATAATTAGGGATAACATTACTCACTATGAAGAAATGGGTCTTGAACTAGAAGAAAACCAAGTAACAGCTGTAACAATTAACCCTAGAGGGCAAAAGATTACCCTAGCTGCAATATATTGTCCTCCGAGACATAATCAGAAAAAGAAAGCTACCTCAACGTGTTAAACAGTCTAGGGGAAAGGTTTATAATAGGTGGCGATTTTAACGCCAAAAACACAAGATGGGGATCGAGATTGACCACTACCAAAGGCAAGGAGTTACACGAAGCAGCTGCTGAACTGGGGTGCAACTACTTGACAACAGGTAAACCAACATATTGGCCTGCCGATCCAGATAAGATTCCAGACTTGCTGGATTTCTTTATATCAAGGAAAGTATCGATCAACTACGTAACAATAGAAGAAAATTTTGACTTGGACTCTGACCATTCGCCAGTAGTTCTAACTCTGAGTGAAAACATAATTAGAAAAGAACATAATCCAACACTGGTCAATAAAAGAACAGACTGGAATGGATTTAAGGAAGAACTGAGCAATCGCATTCAGTTAAATGTACCACTCAGAACAATAAATCAACTGGAACAGGAAGCTGAAAGATTTGTCACTAACATACAACAGTCTGCCTGGAATAATACCCCAGAAATCAAGAGAAAACACAGGAATTAACTACCCTAGAGAAATCAAGGAGTTGGTAGCTGAAAACGAAAACTTAGAAAAAGTGGCAACAGACTAGAACACCTGCCAACAAAATAGACTAAACAATATAACTCAAAGACTGAGAAGAGAAATTTTGGAAATCAAGAACGAATCCATAAACCATTATTTACGAGAGCTAACCAATAACAAAGAAACGGACTATTCTCTTTGGAAGTCCACTAAAACTGAAACGACCATGTATACATAGTCCGCCAATAAGAACTGCAAATGGTAGCTGGGCACGCGATAACCAACAAAAGCTGAAGCGTTCGCCAACCACCTTGAACAAACCTTTCAATCAAACGAAACTCAGATTAACCAAGATTTGCCAGAAAATGAAGGCGAAGATAGCATGATAGATTTGGTAACACCCAGGAAACTACGAAGACAATCAAGACTGACATCAACCCAAAGAAAGCTCCAGGCTATGACCTGATTACTGGGGAAATTCTCAAACATCTTCCTAGAAAAGGAATTGTTAAGCTCACCAACTTGATCAACGCAGCGATTAGATTAAAGCATGTACCGGACGCTTGGAAAATGGCTGAAGTCATTATGATTCCAAAACCGGGAAAACCACCAAATGAAGTGAAATCATACCGACCAATCTCACTGTTGCCGGTAATTTCTAAACTATTTGAAAACTGATATTAAAAAGACTAAAGCCAATAATTGAAAGTAAAACCTAATACCTACACATCAATTCGGGTTTAGGAACAACCATTCAACGATCGATCAAGTCCACAGAATTACCGACATAATCGAGAAAGCCTATGAAGGAAAAAGATATGCTCGGCCATATTTTTAGACATAGCCCAAGCATTCGACAAAGTTTGGTATGAAGGCTTAATATATAAACTTAAAAGTTATTACCTAAAAATTCGGGAAATACTAGAATCCTATATTTCAGGAAGAATGTTTCGGGTTAAACAAGAAGACGAATATTCCAGCATGAGAGAAATCAAAGCAGGGTACCCCAAGGTAGCGTATTGGGACCAATTCTCTACCTGCTATATACCTACGACATCCCACAAACAGAAGACGTCACCATCGCCACATTTGCGGACGATACGGCGATATTAGCTATCGGCGACAACAGTGAAGAGGCAGCTAGGAAAATACAGCAAGCAAGTAACAGCATAAATACTTGGACTAAAAAGTGGCGAATAACAATCAATGAAAGTAAATCGGTACATGTTGATTTTGCTTATAAGCACCGTGAACATATACCAATAACAATAAACAATACCAATATACCATACAGCAATAATGCAAAGTACCTTGGGATGACCCTGGACGCACAACTCCGGTGGAAGGAACACGTGAAAAAGAAAAGAATAGAGCTTGACCTAAAATACAGGAAAATGTATTGGTTAATTGGAAGAAAATCCCAACTATCCATACATAACAAGATACTACTGTATAAACAAGTATTAAAGCCCATATGGACCTACGGGATCGAGCTTTGGGGATGTGCCGCAAAAATCATATAAATAAAATACAAGTTTTTCAGAACAAAGTTCTCAGAAGCATCGTGGATGCACCATGGTACTTCCGGAATGACCATCTACATAGGGACTTACAAATCCCTACAGTCATGGATGAGATCAAAAAGTTTGCAGGAAAACATGAAGAGAGACTCCACTCACACGTGAACACCGAAGTACTGCAACTTCTGAACAATGCTGATCTGGAACGAAGGCTTAGAAGAATCAAGCCCTTCGAGCTCGTGCAGTGAAGTGAAAATAGTGCAAAAGCAGAGTAAAGTGCTAAAAACACGTGAAAATTGTGTAATCCTCTTAAGAGACTAAGTTAAGACCGAAGGGACTTTTTAGACAAGTATTTAGTTTTAAGCCACTGTAGAGAAAAATTGAAGGTTAGTCAGAAATGACTAGTGTCAATAAAAATTTAAAAAAAAAAAAAAAAAAAACATTCGGGAAACGAATCCCGGAACCGGAAGATTTCCAGACACACCCTGTAAAGGAGCTGTATCTGTTGATTCAGGGGACATCAATTACAGATTGGTTGTGAATTTACTTTATTAGAGTAATCACAATAACCCATAGGCTGCAGTAAACATGGATCCATTAAGGAAGACATACCCTAAGCGCTAAAAAGCTCACAGCTTGTTACCGTGAGGAGAGAAATTATAATGAAATTTGAGTCTATTGCTGCACCCCCAATCCAAACGAGAGAAGAACAAAGGTGCGCCTATCAAAGTTAAACAGTACTATTTACCGAGAAAATTTTTACGACAGTAGAAATATAACGGCGTAGTTTTTATTCATTTCTCAACCGAATAAAACAGTCCACTTTCAATACTAGTAAGATCTACTAACAAAGATAGAAACAGCTTATCATGCAGAACGATGCCACGTTTAACGTTCCAAATGTGCTTATTTTTTAAAACTGGTCGTCCCGCATTAACT